>OY747721.1:30153848-30753848 GCA_963556495.2 Valencia hispanica | reverse complement strand
TCCTCATTCCAGGTCTAGTTATGAATTTAGACTTTGAATTTGCACACATTTTTCCCCTCGCCTTGCCTAAGGAGAACTTGTCTTTATTACTCTTTTACAAACTTGTTGATCTTGTTTGACTTTCCTTGATGGTTTTATTTTATTGTGGGAGTTGAAGCCAAATTTTTGTAGTTTCTAACTGTTTAAACCTCTTGTCAGACCATTGCAGAATACTGTGATCTTGTGAAAATGATTTGATTGATCTCCTTTTAAAAATGCTTGTCTTTATCTTCTGAACCCGAGCTTTCGAGGGCCTGACTGACCTTTATATGTGTTATTAATTTCTATTTTGCTCTGAATGGGATTTGCATTGATTATTAATAATCAATGACAGTAGTCAGTAAAAAGACTATTATCATGTGGCTAATCTGAGCATCAATTATGAAAGGTATTTTTTTGCTGTGGATTTTTTGTAAAAACTAGAAAAAAAACAAGCTCTATAATACCTTATAAGCAGTATGAAATACATGCTTCAGTTGAGCCCTGCACAGTATGCATAGAACAGGTTTTTGATGTAACAAGTAACAGGGAATTTGTTGTCATGTCGTATATATATAAAACAAATACAATAACAATTGCTCTATTTTGAAGTAGATATCGATAAAGTAGTTTTCCTTTAGATGTTAGGAGATCCACTTTCAGTTCATTTATATAGTTCCAGTTCATGATAGATCTATATCTAGATATTTAATCAAATATATCCAATACTTTGTCTCCTAGATTCCTACAAAACAGCTGGTCATGTTGCTTCTACGTCACAACAGGCCTTCTGGTATCTACTATCCAATCAAAGAGGTTATCCTTTTTCTTCATCAAACCATAAAAGACAAACCAAGAAAATCTGTGGCTCGTGGATCTGAAAAATAACCTCACTTTCCCTAGAGAAAACGAGGCCATTGCAAAGTTCAGTTGTTCTGAAAACAATGTAAATATGTGCTCCATGTGTCAGTTTTGGTAAACATCTCAGATCGGGGCATTTGTTTCTCTACATGAAAAGCCTGAGCTAACAGATAAGTTGTTTGAAATCTCCAATGAAAACAGTCCTCCGTGTCTTAATCATCCCGATTCAAGCACCAAAGCTAGGTAAACTTAAGTGAAAAGAGTAGTTGGATGACGATGGAAGGTAAATGTGATAGCTAATACTATCAAATCTGCAGATACTATGATAGTTGTAATTCCATGATTTCTGGGATTTCATCTACCTCAGGAATGTGACCAAGAGCAGCATTTTTCTTTTGTTCTCCATGGTCAGCTGTTATTACCATCAGTCTGAAAAGGAAATTAAACAGAGGGAATAAAGACTTACCTTAGCTCACCCCCAAAACCAATAAAGCCATCTTCTTCTCTCAGCCCATAAACCCCAAACATCTCTCTGCAGAAAGACTGGAGAACCTGTTGTGTCATCAGGTGGAACAAAAATCACCGGAGTTCGCAAGGTCTGGCGCAGTTTGTAAAGTCAAGCTTCTTTCCAAATGTTCAGGTGTCTCACTCTGAAGCTGGGGAGGATTTCCGGTAACCAACGACTGAGAAGCGAGGAGGGTGAATTGAGGCAGAAGCGATATGAGGAGGGGGGAGTTAGGGATCAGAGATAAGAGACGGAAGCTAAAGCAGACGGAGCAAAACATATCAGTCAAATCAAGGAGAAAGAGTGTAGAAGTGAAGGTTGGAGTCAAGCAATGGAGTTAACTTAAAGAAATTGTTGTGCAGCTTAAGGGATAAGCAGAGAAAAAAACCCGATGAAGAGCCAGATGTCAGGGGCCTTGCAGCTTTCTGTCCTCCTTAAGGGTAAGAAATCAGATTTTAAATTAACTTGATCTCCCATGCTTCGACTTTGTTAGTTCTTTTAACTCAGGTTGTATGAGTGGCAAAATAATTAAGCTGGTCCAAGATGGTCCTAGAGAGAAACAAAAAATCTAAACAAAGGGAAAAAAATAGTACAACGTGGAATAGAACAAACGCGATGCCTTTATTTCTTTCTCTCTCACACTCAGCTAGAGTAAACAAAAACTCAGTTTTTGTTGGTCTGTGTGAAGAGCAAACACTGAATACGTTGTGACTCTAGCCTGAGGCCAAATATTTCTTCTTTAGGTGCTGTTTACTTTCCTGGGAGGTTGGAGGCCCTGATGCCCATACCAAAACAAAAGATTCATATTCTAGCTTTTCTAAAATTAGGCATTTGTGGAGTGCACCACTTCGCACTTACACTGTGTATCTCTGCAGTTCCTTGAGAGTTATCATAGGGCCTTTTGACTGCATCTCTTATTAATGCTCTCCTTGTCTGATCTTGCTAGGTTTGCAGTTGTGCCATACATTTTCCATTTTTGTAAGATGGATTGAACAGTGCTCTGTGAGATGTTAAAAATGCTTGTCTTTATCTTCTGAACCCGAGCTTTCGAGGGCCTGACTGACCTTTATATGTGTTATTAATTTCTCTTTTGCTCTGAATGGGATTTGCATTGATTATTAATAATCAATGACAGTAGTCAGTAAAAAGACTATTATCATGTGGGTAATCTGAGCATCAATTATGAAAGGTATTTTTTTGCTGTGGATTTTTTGTAAAAACTAGAAAAAAAAAACAAGCTCTATAATACCTTATGAGCAGTATGAAATACATGCTTCAGTTGAGCCCTGCACAGTATGCATAGAGCAGGTTTTTGATGTAACAAGTAACAGGGAATTTGTTGTCATGTCGTATATATAAAACAAATACAATAACAATTGCTCTATTTTGAAGTAGATATCGATAAAGTAGTTTTCCTTTAGATGTTAGGAGATCCACTTTCAGTTCATTTATATAGTTCCAGTTCATGATAGATCTATATCTAGATATTTAATCAAATATATCCAATACTTTGTCTCCTAGAATCCTACAAAACAGCTGGTCATGTTGCTTCTACGTCACAACAGGCCTTCTGGTATCTACTATCCAATCAAAGAGGTTATCCTTTTTCTTCATCAAACCATAAAAGACAAACCAAGAAAATCTGTGGCTCGTGGATCTGAAAAATAACCTCACTTTCCCTAGAGAAAACGAGGCCATTGCAAAGTTCAGTTGTTCTGAAAACAATGTAAATATGTGCTCCATGTGTCAGTTTTGGTAAACATCTCAGATCGGGGCATTTGTTTCTCTACATGAAAAGCCTGAGCTAACAGATACGTTTTCCATTTTTGTAAGATGGATTGAATAGTGCTCTGTGAGATGTTTCAAGCTTAAGGTGTTGCTTTATGACCCAAGTCTGCTTTAAACCTTTAAGCAACTTCATCTCTCACCTGTCTGCTCTGTTCCTTGGCCTTCACTGTGCTGTTGGTTCACTAATGTTATCTAACAAACCTCTGATGGCTTCACAAAACAACTGAGTTAATACCAAGATTAAATCATGCACAGGTGGAATCTCTACTGATTAGGTGACTTCTCAACACAGTTGCACTTCATTTTATCTAGGAGTAACAGAGTATAGAGGGCTGAATATATGAGCATCTGAGATTTTTCTTATTTTTATTTGTCTGTGAAGCAAAAATAACTGCAGCCTGATGAAAAAAATGTTAATTACTTATACATGCTGAACTTGACGAGCATATTGGTACTATTTGCTTTGTGAATCAGACGGCGAAAAAAGCACATTGCAAGTTCAAATACTGGGTGCAGCTCAATGTTAGTGGATCCAGATCCCAGTCTTGAATCTATGTGCCAGACCTAGACCCCCACCCCCCCCAAGATGTTTCCAATACCTATGAATACAAAGGAAATCTACAACATTTTCCATAATGTACTCATTTACTTTTTAGTTGAAAAAGGTTACTCCAAACTGTAATATTTAGAGGTGGGAAGATCCTGGCAGATGAGCTGACTAAAACTAAATTGGAGAAATTTGTGGAATGATTAAACCTGAAAGGTTGACCTCAGGCCACAACAAGAGCTACAAGTGAATACAAAATATTGGCAGAAAGGGTGCATTCCTGTGAGATCTGCGCTAACATGTGAAAGACAGGTCAGGGCTTTCCTGAGATCAGATAAGAGGCTTTTACACACCTGGAGAAAGCTAACAACACCATCTCCTCTAGCAGCGTGCCTTAGATCAGTATAAACTGATCACTTCTTGTGTTTAGCAAATTAAACTGAGCTGCATACACAACACTTATCACTGTTGAATCTTTAATATAATAGAACTTTATTACCTGGCTCATCTGTACTCAGTCCATTGTCCTTTTTACTATTACTTTTAAGTGTGTGATTGCATGAGGGTCGGGTTGGGGGGGGATTGGGGTATAACTATGATCATGCATTTAAATACTGTATGTAGGGGAGGGATGGGAATGTGGTTTTTGTGGGGTCATTTTAATTCTGTAAAGCACTTTGAACTGCAATTTGTGTATGAAAAGCGCTTTATAGATAAAGCTTGATTTGATTTGGTACTGTGAGGTTATGATCCTCTAATGTGTGTTTTGTAGGTGGTTCTCGTCGACAGGCCAAAAGCACTCCTCAGAAAGGATTCATCAGACCAGAACAGCTTCTGGAGGGCAAGGTGAGTTAATTAGTGAATTATGAGTTTACCGACAAATACAAATCCCTTTAATACACCCCTCATTTGTTAACATTATGTTTCCGAAAGGTCAGATTGCGATGTATTTTTTTAGTATTACTTCCATTCAGTTCTATTAGCCAAAAGCTGTTGCAGCTCTGTGATTTAAAAAACAACCAAAAACCGTTTGACTCCTTTGTGTGTATGAGTAAAAAAACAAAACAAAAAAACACTACCATTGTGTGTTATTAGGACTCTGAAGCTATCTACCAATGGTTGTGTGAGTTCCAGTTGGAGCAGTACACTTCCAACTTCATCAGAGCGGGATATGATGTACCCACCATCAGCAGGATGACCCCCGAGGTGTGGTAGCGTTTCAGGATTCATGGGTTGCTGTCAACTTTTTTTTTTTTTTTTTTTTACAGTAGTTACTGCTTTAGAAAAAGAGATTAACCTGAAAGAGTGTCAGTCTCTAGAGATGTGCTGCTACATAAAAAAAATATGTTTAAGTATAAGGTCTTAAATTTAAATGTTGTGATAACACATCAGTTGTTCTTAGTCCTGCAAACTCAGTTGTTCTGTGTCAAGGGTCTCAGTTCCAGTCCTCAGGGACTGGTGTCTTGCTACTTTTACATTTACAGTGGTCCCTGCTGTATAGTCTGATTCTCTGAAGTGCCCCCAAGTGGAAGAGATTAGAGTTCTGACGAGCTGGTTGCCAAGTAAACGTGACAATAAAGAGGAAGTGTGTTTCTAGTCACTGAACACTGGCAAGTGAAATATGGTGCAGTTTTTCATAAGTGCTATGAGGTTTATTTCTTTAATTATTTTACGTCATTTCTGATTAAGTGATGGACATGTTGAAGTGACCAGCACAACATCAGTTTAGAGTTATATTAACTGGAGACTAACAGAACAGTGCCTGAGCCAGAAAAAACACAAGTATGATGTCTGGCATCCAACGAGACTCATATGTTGCTGTTGCTACATGCAGGTTCTATACTTCATTACAAATTTTGATTGCAGATCACTTCTAAATATTTCTGCTATATACAGTTTTACTTGATTAAATCGCCACTTCATGTCATGTCATCCGTTTTTTATTCCATCGCAATTACTTAAACAGTAAATGAATGTCTACAAAGGAGTAAAACGTGTGTAACTTATCAGGTTCACATTCTTTTCACTATAACGACAAAGTACTTTTCTTGCAATTTTTCCACCCCTGCCCTCAGGATCTCACAGCTATCGGCGTGACCAAACCAGGCCACAGAAAGAAGATCTCATCTGAGATCAGCAAACTGAGCATCCCAGAGTGGCTGCCAGATTACATTCCTGTGAGAAATATGTTTTTTTTTTTTTTTTTTTAAATTCTTCACCACTCTCGAAAAGGCACGATATTTTCTTTAGGATTTCATGTATTAACTTGAAAATCTTTTCTCTCCCTCTGTTTCTGCGCCTCCCGCCTATGTGCTTGTTAATTTAGTCTGACTTGGGGGAGTGGCTAAGCGTGATTGGGCTGCCTCAGTACCAAAAGAGATTATGTGACAATGGCTATGACTCCATTGCGATCGTTAAGGACATCACCTGGGAGGACCTGCAAGAAATAGGAATCACTAAGCTGGGTGAGAAAGTATACCAGATTTCTTTCAGGTCTGGCATCTGTGAATTACAGACCTTCACCAAGACTGAAAGAATCTTTCCTTTATCTATGCTCTGCTTAAGATGAATCATCAATGCAAAAGAATGTCTCCCTCTGGTTCTCAGGCCATCAGAAGAAGCTGATGTTGGCAGTGAAACGACTGAGTGACCTGCAGCGCTCTCGTAATCAGGTTGATAGAACGGGGGAGGGAACTCTCCGAAAAAAGCCACCAGCTGCTCTGGAGCTGGTTGCTATCGAACACACACCAACGCACAATGTCCACTCTCACACACGCTCTGATGCCCCATCTGAAAACTGCTGCCCTTCCCCTCGCACTCCCAGGGCTCTACTCTCCTTCCAGGACTGTGAGCTGAGCGCAGAGCTGCAGAGCGCTATGATGGGCAAGGTGGGGGGATCAGCATCAGAGGCTTTCCGCATGAGGGGAGTGCCCTCCTCTGTTGTTATAGCTGCCATGTCTGTCAGTCAAGAAAGCATAAGTAGGCGTTCGCGGGGCTCAGGAAAGTCTGGAAATTCAAATTCGGGAAATTCACACGATCACCTGAAAACTCTGCGTTCTGCCGGAACATCTAGTATGCCTGAGGAGAATCTGGGCAGTGGGGGAGTGGAGGAGGTCAAAAATAAGCAAAGCACTCCTGGAGGCACAGCTAAGCAGATGCCTGTTGAGATGTGGGAGCATCAGAGTTGGTTTGGTACCCCAGAGAAAAAGCCTTTCTCCACCATAACACCTCCGCTGACCCCAAGCAAGATGCCCCATTTTGCTTGCCCAGCAGTCCCACCCAAGTCCAAACACCTCCAGTCGCCCAGCCACCTCTATCAACCTCAGTACCACCCCCAGCACCAGCGTCCCTCTTCTCCATCATCTCCACCACCACAGCCCTCTCCCACAAAGAAGTACTTCAATCACCTGCAGGCTCAGGCAGGAAGTATCAACGGCCCTCCACGAGTACTTTCTAAACCTCTGCCTGGAGCCATTCCTGTGCTTAGACCCCCACCAGCACAGGTCCAAGGGGATGACACCCAGAGGGGGTCACAAAACAAGCGCGCCCAAAGTTTGACTCGCTATGCTCTGTCCGATGGAGAGCCTGATGAAGACGATGACCTCCCTCTTACCTCTACCTCTGCTTCTTCTGTAACTATGCCGCCCTATGCCACCCTGTCTCGCAGGCCGGGACGCGCCTCAGGACCCCCGCGTCAAGTTAACCGCAGCCATTCCTTCGCAGTACGCTCTCGAAACAAAGGTCCACCTCCTCCTCCACCCAAGAGAATGAGCTCGGTGAGTGGCAGTCCCACAAGACAGCAGGAAAGCAGCAAGGCAGAAGAGCCAGAGCTGAAGGCCGGGGTGGAGACAGACAGTGCAGGCAGTGTGAGGAGCATCACTGCTAAGTTAGAAGGCAGCAGCAGTTGCAGCAGCCCCTCAAGGAGGATAGATATACCACCAACTTATGTCCATGTTTCACCTGTTCCCAGCCCAGTTTCCTCGCCTATCTCTTATGGATTACCATCACATATTATTCTACAGCATTCCAAACCTGTCCCTGCCCTGGGTTTGGCAGGCTTAAGGAGGGTAGGAAGTGAGAGGACAGAAGGAGATACCGACAGACACAGAGGTGCAAGTACAGAGAGAACAACTGAAGAAAAACTGAAAGCAAAGAAAAGTGAGAAACCATCTAGGAGTTCTTCTGCATCACCAAAGACTAGTTCTAGGAATCATCTACCTTTTGCTGAAGAGGGCAACCTTACTATCAAACAACGACCCAGGATAGTAGTTGTCAGCCATACAGACACAGACACTAGGTCTCCAACAGATGGTCCAGTCCAGACCCAGGACAGCTTGGAACCTCCAGAGTTCAACCTGAAAGAGTCTGATACAGTAAAAAGACGGCACAAACCCAAAGACAAAGGTGCGTCCACACCAGAGGAGGCTACCACGCCCAATCAAGAGGATATTCACCTGCTGGGTACCAGCCCACACACACTTATTGAAGTCAGAGGTGTAAATAAAGGGGAGGCTCAGACACCAGGGAATGTTTTTCTAAGAGTTGGCTCTGTGGGGAAAGGCTCGAGACCTCCTGTGTCCTCGAAACCTTCCACTCCTCTAAAACAAACTCCTACCGGCAGTCTAATGAGCCCTCAAAAGCTGGATCCGACAGCACAGGCTAGCGCACAAACAACCATTCCAAAACTTACCAGTGTGCAGATACACACAGTCTCTCCAAAGCTGAGCGGCAGCTTTCACACCCAGACATGTATGCAGAGCCCTAAACCTGTTAGGCCTTTACAGACAGTTGGGTCCAAGCCGGAGAGTCCACAGAAAGCTGCTGCTATGCCTGGATCAAGGCTCCCTTCACCCAACACAACATCCATTTCAACAGGAGGTAACTGTCAACAGCTTGAACTTTTTCTGTCGTATTTTTCCAGCTAGCTTTGTTTGCAGATGTTATAACATAGGACGTGTTGTTTCTTCAGGAACAAATCTCCAGGTGGTCCAAGGTGTCTGTTTTGCTGCTCCATCCTCCCCGACACTGACATCCTACTCCCCTAACTCAGCCTCATCAGGTCAGGCAAGGAAACCCGGGGGAGCTCTGTCTGGTGTTGCAGGTCTGGAGGTTCTGGCTCAGAAGAGACTGGAGCAAACCAGTACATCACTGGAGGCGGCTCTCAAAGTGGTGGAAAATGAACTCGCACATGGCAGTAGTGTGGATGGGTAAGAACTTGCCTAAATGGAAACGGCATCACAGTTAATGTCAGAGGACATAAAGAGGCTAAAGTAAAAGTATTTAATGAAAATCTGATCTGAAGGTAATAACCGATGTGTTTGTGAATAAGACTACGTTCACGCTCCAGGCAAAAGCGCATCAAATGCAACTTTTTGCCCAACTTTGACCCATATCTGATTTTTTTCATGACACACTGAACAGCACAAATCAGATTTTTTTTTTTTATCCGACCCAGGTCACTTTCATATGTGGTACTAAATCCTATAAATATAACGACTTTTCTGAAAGCGACTGCTATCTGAAAGGTCATGTTGCATTAAATCCGTCTTGTACGCCACTGACGAGACAAACGTACTAATCTGCGCAGGAGGAGGCACTGACAGAGGTATTCAAAGGTCTGTCTTGATATCCTGAAATTGTGGCCCTTCACATCACAACTCCACCAGACTTTTGTTCCAACTCCGGAACCACATATACCTCTGTACGGAGGTAGCAGCCACTGTTCCACTCTTCTCCATTGTTAAAATGTGGGCTGTCTTTTCTCTCAATGTCCCTCTTTCTCTAATTAATTTTCTTAAAATTTTGTTGATTCCGACTGTGCGTTAATTGCTAACCTGCTGCACAAACACGAACATCTGCAGCCGCCATTTTCACTTCCGTGAACAGATAGCGTTGTTTGTGATGTCCAGCGCATGTGGGCCGCTTTCGGGCCACGAACCGTTCACACTGGAGAGTGTTTGCTGTCGCATTTTAATTATAGTGTGAACAAGCACACAAAATGTAATCCAAAAATCAGAACTGAGCATTAAGACCTACAGTGTGAACGGACAACATTTGGGTCTGGACCTGAATCAAGATCCACCATATGGATTCTTGGAATCTCAATGATATGGACATGCTCTTTTAAACAGGATTTATAAACACTGCTTGTTAATGTTAAATACTTGACAGTTATTTTTTAAACTGAGTTGTGACCAGTGTTTAGAAATTCTGGGAAAAGCACCAGTAGTGGCATCTGCTATATTATGTTGACCTACATTCCTGTTTTGACAGGCTATGTTTATGGCTCTTCTCAACCCTTGGGAGATGAAACTCAGATCTGGGCATTAAACCCAATTGAGCAAAGTTCCAATTGAAAATCTGAGTTGAAATATCAGTATGGAGATTTCACTCTAAACCTTCTGAAGTGAATGGCCGTTGGTAAAACAGAAACTTATGTTGTTTTTTTCAATTTCAAAGTCCCGTTTTAGCAGTAGCAGCATCAATGACATATTTTACATACCTGAGATTGAATTCCCCCCCCAAATACTATTAAGCCCAATTATGCCCAGTGTCTCCAAAAAGCATCATACCAAAATTTCTAATCTGTTGTATTTGCTATATACGGTACAAATGAACAATCTCTACTTGTATTAGCATCTGCTTGACAGCAAAAAATTTAATTTCATTATTTGTTTTAAATCTTACTTGAATTGATGCAGTAAACGATTAAAAGACAGTTGAACTAGTGTCAGTTCGGAGTCCGTTAGCATTAAGGATGTGACTTTTCTTAAGGAAATCTTCCTGACAGTCTGCTGTCTGTTTCCTAGCAGCAGCCGTTCGGTGAAGGCAGCAGGGAATATTCTGGATGACATCGGCAACATGTTTGACGACCTCGCTGACCAGTTGGACGCCATGTTGGAATAACGGCCCGGCCGACCTGCTTTTTCCAAAGCCAGCAACAGATGGACAGCTGAAACCCGGCACCTTTGATGAACCTTGGACGTGCAGACTCCTTCTCAGGGCCCTCTGGATGGATCAGTGAGGGATTTTGCAGCACAATATTCTCCCCCCCCTTCTTTTTAAACCCAAGCACTTGGCCTCAGGACACACACCTGGGAAGTTTCCTGGATGGACAACAAACAGTTGCTGAAAGATCAGCGTGCAGATATCTGCTCAGTATGTGAAGACTTAAAAGGAAGAGGGTCCATCATATATTTAAATACAGAGAAGATTCTGATGGTGGCGCTATGTATGTTGTCTAGTCAAATCTCTTTAAACTGAGTTTAAAATAACTTAGAGCTATATTTATACCTTAAATGTTTTTTTAACAATAATGACTGAATTAGTGTATATAGTTATTTGTATATTTTGCAGCTTTATATCTGATGTATTGAAAGAAGCTAGTTTTAACATGTTTTTACCAATCTTTGGACTGTCGGTGAACAAATCACTCGACTGCTTTGAACTGACAGCTGGGATCATTCACAGTTCACCCAAGGGTGCTAGGAGGAGAACTCACTGTTAACTAGCTCCTTCCAAAAAACGGGTGGCATCCATGTTTTACTTCTTACATTTCAGCTGAGGTCAGTATGTTTCTTGGAAGGCTGGGAATGTTCTGCGTTTGATGAAGACAGCCCACTTTGCGAGTCTGTGTACCTGTGGACGCCTGGATCGTGTATAAATTATTGAAATAGAGGAAAGATTGTATGGTATTTAAAAGCACAACATGGAATTGTAAGTAACATTCTGGACTTGTCCGTCTTAATGCATTATATTTTATGTATTCTGAGATTTTTAAAGTCTTCAAATGAAAACAGTTTTCCAAAAAACATTAGCAGATGTCTTTAATGCTATTTCAGTCCCACAAAATGAATTTCTTGCATCAGGGGTTTAGTTTTCAGTGCGGCGCTGTTTACATTCCTGCCAACATGTGACGCTGAAGCTGCAGATAATTTTCAGTTGCAATAGTCCTTAGCAAAACGACAGGGAGAGCAAAATTACTTTTTCCATGCAAAATGATTAGCTTCATTTAATCTACTGTGACAGACACTAACAGGGATGTACCTGAGATTTCAACACCTTACTCATTCAGCGTGGAAAATGAACCTGTTGTTTCTACTGTTAGAATCAGCCTTCTCCAGCTAAACGTACAGAAAAAACATTTAATTTTCATTTGTATACCATATTTTTTTTAGTCGGTTTGGGATCAGCTGTTGTTGCTAAAACATCCGGTGTTCTGTGGCACTATATGGTTGGATTTTTTTCCCCCCATGTATCTAAAGAACAATGAAAACATTTTATAGGTTTATCAGCTTTATTTAGCAAATACATCAATATTATACCTGGAGTCAATATGTACAGCGCTGTCCTTTCTTCATAAATCCTCTGATTCCCTTTGACATGCTGGATGTCCTGAATGACGCTGTGCCACTTTTGTCTTTTTACTGCTAAAAATTGATCCCAGTCTGTTGTCTTCTGTTTCTCCACCTGCTGACAACAGATTCTCCGTGAGGCTTTTTTAAATGTTATTTATTGCTCCATCATGATGGAAAGTACACCGGTCATAACTTAACTGTACCTGGATTGATGGGAGACAATTTGGAGGACTCTTTGATCTCAAGCTTTTTTTCACAGCAGTGTTTAGAGCACAATCCGTGGGAGAGGAGGTTCCCTCACATGTGGGTTGGTTCAGTATGCATCACTGTTGACTGAATTTTCTAGATGTTCCAAACAATCAAAAGGAATGTTCATCAGAGAAAATAACTTCCAGTGGATTTTCAGTCTGCCCTTGATGTTTTTCTTGGACTAACCCTTCCTGTCACAAAATCACTTTCCTGAAGCCTGCTGCCAGTATTGACCAAGCTCTGCACTGGTGGCAATGTAAGTGTTGTCTTCAGGCATATCTTGCGTGTCCGGAGTTCTTCATGACTACGGAACATTTATTTTTTAAGATCCCGGTGGTTCCGAAAACTGTTCTTTCAGCTGCGTCTTTCTCATTTGATTCATTGAAAGGTGGCTGCATGCATTTATTTTCTAGGTGTAGTCTGTAATTTAAAAACCATACATTTTCAATTAATTGGTTTTGTTTAAAGCCTAAATGTTCGACAGTAAAATACACTAATTTCGTTTTATTTCTAAGAACTTCGTCCAACTGTGGCAATTTCATTATTGTAATCCAGAGGCTGACAGTCAGACAAGACTTTGCACCGTTTGCTGTTTAATTGTGTTTCCTACTGACTTCTTTATCATCATGGAAAGAATTAAGAGACCAATAGTAGCATCCTGTTGTCTTCCTGGTGTTCCCACCTAGAAATAGTACTTCTCTTATAAAAAAAAGTAATAAAAAATTATTTTGATATTTTTTCCCATGTGCTTTACTCCCAAGATTTCTAACACTTAGAAGTTTTCAGCAGGAGAATGACTCCCGTCATGTTCCTGGAAGATACAGCTGTGAAACACTGAAGCAAACAAATCGCTGACTCCAGGACCACTGATGGACATCACAACACAGACTCAGCTCTGCTTGATCCAAATGCTATATATTTTTTTATCATTACATTCAACAGCACAGAAACATCACAACATACAGTGTTTATTCGTCTTTCTAAAATCCCCCCTCTCCCTGTGGTAGACATTCAGACCATCAGGCGCACCTTAAAAAAAAAAAAAAAGAATTTCAGCGGAATCAACAGAATAAGCAGGTACATTTCAGACGTCAGTCCAGGTAAAACATCCTCTAAATCCGCTCATTCGTGTATGTACAAAGACAACAAAAACAATAATCTCATATCTCGGAATCAGACATCAGAACATAAAACGTGAAGGTCCCAGTAGTTTCTGACTGGAAGGAAATGTATGTTGATTCACCTACTTTTTAAAATTTCTATGCGGAATCTGACAAGAATTTTATTTTCCCCAACGCCTCTGCTGTTTAGCACGAGCTCCTCGTGATGAGAAAATGAACGTGACAACTTCTACTCTTCATAATATATAAACATTCATTTCTGCGTGAGATGCTGACAGTGCAGCCGTTATTAAAACATGAAAGGAGGAAACAAAAACAAAACTCTAAATTAAAACAATAAAATCATGATGTAATACTGTTAAACGTGGGTTTAAGATGAGTTGCGTCCGTCAGACGCACACAAGAATGGCTGATTGTCTCTGGATTCTCCACTGGAGGGCAGCACAGAGCCCCAAGGAGGTGACGATGATTAAGTTTATAAGTTGCTGAACAGTTCGTTCCTCTTGCTCCAGTCCATTGGTGGGGGTTTCTTAGAGGCTCGCTTCTGGTGGGCTCGTTCCTTGGCCTGGGCCAGAGACAAGTTTAGGCCCAAGGTGTCTACTGTCGGGGACGGCTCGGGCTTCGCCATCTTCTCAACCTGCAAACATGCATTTAGACTCAGTGTTGTTCTGCCTTAGAAACACCTGGCAGGTTTCCGGTGAATCCTACCTGTGGAGGTGATGAGCTGCGATCTGCTGCTGGCTGGGAGGTGTTAGAAGAGGCACTGGAAGCTTGGGAGCTCACTGACAATTTGGGCTTCCGCTGGGAGGCCACCTGTCAAACACAGATTACGACACACAATGTTTGAATCAGGGAAATGTGGTCCTCCCTGCAAGCAGGAGGTATGCATTTGCTTAAATCCCAGTGTGTGAAATGATTGATCCATCTAGAGAACTCCATAACCGACTGGAGAAGACAGCCGGAGGATGAAAGTTACGATCCTTGTCAACAGCCACAGCTACCTAACACCAACATCAGAATGAAAGGGGCGAACACTAGAAGAAGAAAGACTTGAAGTGACTAGGGTCTTGTGTGAGCCAAGATGGCAGCCACACAACAGCAACACAAACCAGACTTGGCATCTCCACACCAGCCATGACATGACTGGCTACTGTCTGGAAATGCAACTCCATCAGCCTCCCTGTGAGGGTTGGACTTTATCTCCCACCCTTCTCTCTGGATGTGAGAGCTGGATCATCACAGAAGACACTGAGTAGAAGATACAGTCTTTCAAAGCCAAGAGTTACAAGAGGACAAGTGAATACGTGAGACAGCTTCTAGGTTTTTACTGCCCACTATAGCAGGAAGTGCAAAACAGACATGTGGGGAAAGATTATGCACCGAAGAAGACACTAGTTTTGATTTTAAAGGAGTCATGACCTGTCATCCTCACTTTTCCATGAGAAAAAAATGTATGTTACGATTGCCTAACGATTATACACTGCCCGGGAAGCCGATATTTAAAAGTGAAGCGTTTGTTTACCCCTGGGTTCGTCAACCAGCCCACGTGGACGCGCACTCAAATACGTGGTTTTAATTTCTGGCCGACTTGACGTCAAGTCGGCGCAGGATATACCATATATAGACATCGCAGACCTACCTATGCTGTGGGAAGCCCGCCCTCCCTCTCTCCCTTCTCCCCCTCGCTCCTCTCTCCCTCATATCCAGTCGAGCGCCGCCATTACTGAATTCTAGTGATGGGAATTCCAGCTCTTTTTGGAGAGCCAGTTCTTTTGGCTTGGCTCACCATAAAGAGCTGGCTCTTTCGGCTCCTCAGATTTTCTGTTGCTTAAAGTGTATTTATTACCAAAATTAATGCAAAACGATGTGTACCAAATGTACCAAAACAAGCAGGGGGGAATGAAAAAAAACACAAGAAAACGGCTCCCAATGACGAGCCGACTCCAATCGTTCACTTCAAAGAGTTAGCTCTTAGAGCCGGTTCGTTCGCGACCGACACATCACCGATTCGAAGTACGAACTCCACCGTGAAAGATGCAGAAAGTTTCTTCACGCAATGATGCATGAAGAAGACATACTCGTGTCAGCCTTTTATTTTAATCAGCTAAATCAGCTAAAACCATTTCTACCAGAAACGTAGTGCACACGTGAGTTGCTTTGTTGTTGACTGCCAGAATCAACATGGAAATATTTTTTCTTTTTTTTTTTACGCCGGAATCCTTTACGAATTTGGGACAATATCAGGCGAAGTTGGCATCGAAGCTCCGTTTGGAAAAAGGGGCCATTCCAACAATCAGAGACTTTCCTGCAATTGAAACGGTAAGGCTGTGTTTTTATTGCTCTGCTGTGTGTAACAAACAGCAGCTAACTGCTAATGTGGCTATTGTATGCTAGCGGGAGTAGTAGATATGGGTTAAGCGTTACCTGCGGTGTCAACCCCCCTCCTTCCTGCCACCAATCAACACGCCCCTCATTTGCATTATTACAATGCCCGTCCACGACAGCCAAAGTATCGCATAAGATCTCGCGAGACAATAATGCCTTCAGAAATAAGGGTCAGAGGAGCTCTGTGTTAATTTTTTTCAACTTTTTTTTTTTTTTAGAAGGGCCTGAAAGACTATAATAGAGCGTGGGTATCCAAGATAATACTAGGTTATGACTCCTTTAAACTGTTCTTTAATGCATCATGCAAACACCCTCATCTGCCTAATATAGTAATTAATCAAGTATAATACCATTATAAGCCCTTTATGCTAAATATTAACGGCATAAATGAAGAAAATGAACCCAGACTGAGGCCAGAGAGCTTGCCCATCAACCAACATTGGACCTAGCAGCACTCATGTCTCCAGGCTTGCAATTTAAAATGGATCGACCCATAGGCTAAATAAACTGTACCAAGATAGGGTCCATACTTTGCCCATGTGTGTTCGTGGTGAGCACTACCTGTAGATTGGTGTTGTCCACCAGGGAGCAGCAAAGACCTGCGAAGCCCCTGGAACCACAGCCTAATCACCTTCTCATGGCTGACTAAAGCACATATGGTGCTCCTGTGTGCCCTGGAGAACGTGACCCTTAATGAACAAGAACTACCAAGTTGGAGACAGCTGCTCTCCTATAAATACCCCGGAGCTCGTGTTGGTGGGCAAACACTGCTGTTTGCTGCACAACACGACAGCAAAGCAGCGGGAACCTTTTACAGAGAAAGAATCCAAATGTATATGCGCACAGACCTCCAGCCTCTGCAGATGTAGCCAAATGTGAGCACGTATGGTGATAAGATGGGGGGGATGGGGGGTGTGAGAGGTCAAAGGTGGCTGCATCGCTGTGTTATGCAACGGCTGCTGAATGAGGGACTGTATTGCTGTGGGAACGCAGAAAGTAGCAGCATGTGAGAGTGTTGTGAGCGGCCTCCGCTGGTCACCCCATTAGCATAATCCTCAAGTTAAAGCCGGTACAATCCCATGATCCTCCAGGACACAGAGAGAGCGGGGGGGACAGAGTGGTGAGCTGTTGTTGCCATGGTGAGAGGTCAGCTACGGTGTCAGCAAAGAAGCCAATCGGCTGCTCCTGTGTTGTGTGTGTACGAGTGGGACGTGATGAACTTCCCCACTGCCTCCATCCTCTATCTCACTTAGCTAAAACACCAACTCTTCAAACTGTTCCCAACGCTGTCCAGAACTTCTAATCTGCTCCCAGGATCACTAAAGGTCAGGTGGCTCTTCCCAGTCCACTATCTGTAGGAACGTCTGCAAAGCTGTGAGAAACTATTTACCCCCTTACAGATTTCGACTTTTTTTTTTAATTTTTTTATCACACCTAAATGTTTCAGACCATCAAAAAAATTCAGCATCATACAAAGCCAAAAAAATAATAAATATATATCTATCCATATCCTTCCTAAGTGTGAACGACCTTTCAAAATTAATCCAAGAGAGAATTAACAACAGATCCTGGAGAAAATTATCCAAGAATAATATCTAAAGCAATGCAGATCTCATTTGCCTCATTTAAGGCCGGAGTAAATGATTCATTGCTAAGAAAATGGCATCCATGGGAGAGTTCCAGGGTCAAACCCACTGCTGAGCAAAAAAGAACACCAAGACCCATTTGGAAAAATATTATGTGGACTGACAGGATCATTCTGGAAGGTGTTTGCCAAGTTATATTTGGCATAAAACTAACAGCCATTCAGAAAAAAAACAAACAAAAAAAACATCCTAGGATGGTCAAACATGCTGGTGGTGGGGTGAAGGTCAAGGTCAGCTCTGCTGCTTCAGGACATGGAAGACGTGTTGTAATCCAAGGAACCATATATTCTGCTGTCTAGCGGAAAATCCTGAAGGAGAGTATCCAGCCATCAGTTTGCGACCTGAAGCTTGAGCACGCCTGGATTACGCAGCGGGACAATGATCCAAACCACATCAGCACAAAAAAATAAAACTCCTAGTCAAACATAAATCTGATTGAGACTCCGTGGCAACAACCCCCTTCACAAAGGGCCAGGTCGGACAGCTTTTTCTCACAATAAGTGAAATCAATATTACCTCCTCGTCTGATCCTCTGTCTGACACGGGCTCGGGAAGTGGTCCTACAGACACAGAGAAGTCATGACAGTGTCCATTAGCCATCTCTAATTGTCATGTTCACCCTCTGAACAGTGCAGCAGGGCGTCGCCCTACCAGTGACGTGCTCCTTGGTGGGCTGGACGTTGCATTTCTTGAAGAACTCCTCGGCCTCGGCGTCGACCACGAGTAGACTGGTCTCGCTTCCGCCAGCTTTGATGGCCGCCACCACCTCCACGTGCTGCTTACCGTTCACCGACACACCGTTGACCTGAGTGGAAAAATGCATGGGACACTTAGCTAAAATTAGCAATGAGCAATCAGTTGCCGGAGCTTTTAGCAGCAGCTTTCTGTAAAAACATTTACAGTGTTGATCAACTCTTCTAGCTGTGATTCTCTCTGGTATCCTGGATCTCAACTTCTGGACCAAGTCCTGACTGACGTTGACCCAGTCATGTCTTCTAAGGATCCCAGCTTGTTCTTTGATTTTTAGGAACTGGCCTCAGGTTGTCAGTGGAGTTAAGATCTGCCTGGACTTTGAGGAACTTCGTTCTTGTGACACAACCCTGGAAAATACACCGATCCTCACCAAATACTGTCTGGATTATTGGAAGAATAATCCATCCAACCTGTTGGTCATGCCATTTTTTTTGTATTTTGTGCAAAATTGGGAGTGAGCCCACTCTGTTGGATCAAAAGCAACCCTACACATGGATTGGATCAGGATGCTTCAGTGTAGGCACCCTGACAGTGATAGCTCCATCACAAAAAAAAAGATTTCCTAGATGTTCCAAACAATTAAAAGGATTCATTAAGACAAAATAACTTTGTGCCAGTCTCCTACAGTCCATCTTTGCACTCCCTTCAGAATGTTAAGGCTGCTAATGCTACCAGTTTGCTAAAAAAGAAAGAAAGAAGGGGGACAAGGATTTCAAGCACATTCCCACTCCCTCTTTCATATCAGTCAGAAGGTTGGAAATGAAAGAAAAGATGATTAATTCAACTCCCTAATTACCGATTCCAGGCTGAAACTGGGTTTATGTGGTTTGGACTGCTACCTATTAATATCGCAATCTAAAGAAAACATGAAGCATGTTGGGTATTCAGTGAATTAAAGAGGGCTTTATGTATCTTTAATGCATTGCAATGTCCCAACAACAAAAGTTGACTAAAAAGTCTTGTTTACATTATTTTTTTTCATTACCCCCCTCATTCAGTGGCAACGTGTCTTATGGCAACATTCCAAGTACTTCCCGGCGTGTGATGTCGCCCAGCACACGACACACACGCTTTGTCTGTTTACACTCCAACAACTCACAGCACTTAGATCAACTAAACTCCAAAAATGCAGACACCGTGATATCGAGCGGATGCTAAAAATGCAACAGTTCTAGTGTAACCCCTTTTTGACATAAACCACTTTTGCTGATCTAATCTTGGATTCAACTTCCAAATGTTGCCTTTGTATGCACAGCAGAAACTGGGACAAAAGCGAGACCCCCAAACTGCTGCAGTTGGAAAATTAAAAAGAGAAATCATGTCTCTCTAACTTTCCCTTTTCTCTTTTGGCTCCATGGAAAAATCCAGACTAAAACATAAAGTTCTTTCCGAATCAAGCTCCATCGTATGGTAAATATCTGAGAAGTTCCAACAGAGCATTTTGCTTTTAGACAGCAGCTTTTAGAGTCTCTAAAGGTAAAATGGGAGGCAGATCCTTTGGTTATTATAAGGCTCCTCTTCTGTAGAACCAGCTCCCACTGACCACTTTCCTAACTCAGTCACTTTCTCCTACTACTCTCCAGTTATGCATTATTTGCAGTTTTCCAAATTATTAACTCTGTCAAAGATATACAGTACATGGCCCTGTAATTGTGTGTTCAGCTTTATTTCTTTCCATGACAAAGCCACCGATGGGGAGCCTGCTGTGACCAACTACGGTAGATGTAACCTGTCTTTCATCCCACTGATATTAGCAATGATCTGTTAGCTGTGTTTCTCTGCAAGACAAACCCACCAATGGAGCTACTGCTGCCATTAACTCTGTACTCAGGGTTTATTCTTTGACTGCGGCAAAGTCAACGCAATACCTGATGTGGTCATCTGGATTCCCTTTGATAGATACCTTTTCACAAGCTGGCATTTTAAGATGAATTTGGCTGCATTGTATTATCATAAGGGACAAAATTTGAATCTGCTTATATGACCGCATTCTATTGGATTAAATCAATAATAAATGTCTTTATAATTGCAATTGAACAGTTTTTCTTGTAAAATACCTTGAAATGAGCTAGTTGTGAATATTAATTGTTCAAAACGAATTGAACTGAATACTTTTGGGAGATTTCAGTAAAACTTAGCTCGCAGCCTCAAAAAAAATCCCACTAATAGTACAAAAAGAGATTTCAATATCCTTTCTATGGTAAAAGCAGCCTTAAACCTGAGTGGAGAAGTTAAAGAGGTTACAGCTTAACTAGACATCTCACTGACTACAGAAAAAAAAGAGAGTTAAGAGGAAAGGAACGAACAGATCATAGTGACAGTTCAGTTCAGTATGAGGTTGTGTTTGACGTTTAGTAAATGTTTAACATGTTGGAAAATGCATAACAAGGGTAGTAAATAAATATAACATCCAAATGGAGAGATAAATGGTGTAACAAACTCATAAAAGACGTGGCAATAAAATGACAACCAAAAAGGGTTTGCTGCAGAAACAGCATCACGGTTGTTCTTGACTTGCAAGTGGGAGGGTCGGACCAGGCGACACACTGATCGGTATTAATGACTCATTTGAGGCAGATATCAGCACGGCGCATATCTGCAGAACAGCTGAAGGGAGCATTCGGCCAGGAAGCAAGAACACATGTCACATGTGCTCCGCTGCACTTTTAACCGCTCGGCTCAATAAACGTCTGCACTTTGTACCAGGCAGCAGGCAGGATGAAATCCAAGCAGTATCCTGTCTGAACTTTAACATAACAGGAAGATTACTCTATAACCAACATGCAGCTTAAGCATCTGCTAGAGGAATTCATTTAACTGATTTTAATAAAGAGTTCAGATTTATTAAAAGGCAGAAAACTCCTAATTTCTTTTAAAATCCTCAAATTAGATTTTTTTTCCCCTATTCATTAAACTCATAAAAACTAAGAATTTACACAGTATAAACACAGGATTTGCTTAGGTGACTGAACTGTTGGTACACAACACAGTACAGTTCAGTACAGTTGTGCTTACGCGCATGCAATTTTTTTCTTCAAGGACAAAATAAGTACACTGAAATGCATCAAAAAACAATCTAAGTTTCCTTAATATGTTTCCTCTTATTCTAGTGCTAGGACTAGGAATTTCCGAAATATTGTAACCAAGTATTGTAACTAACTTAAAGTGAAAAAGATCTTGTATCTTACCTATAGTCTGGCAGTGTTTAGAGTGATTGTAAAGACACTATATAAACGAGTCCAAGACAAGAGAGTTTGGAACTTCTCGGACCATTTGCAACTGAATCCATAGACTTAAGGAATTTCTCTGCTAGATCTCGTAGTCAAATTGCGACTAGTTTGTCAGTGCATGAAGATAGATGACTTGCTTGGGTTTAGAGCCTCGATATGTTTAAAACTTTTGCACACAAGTTGCACAATATGGATCAAAGTAGTGGGCTGCCTCTTCAGACCATTGACATCAGGTTTTCCAACCATTCCCATGGCAACAATTGAAGAAAATCCAGCCTTTAGCCATTCAAAATGCTTCTACAGACATTTGTGAAAAGACAATGGGTTGCCCTCAGGAGGTCGTTGAATTCCAGCCAGGTAGGGTGATAAGATACAAACCTGTGTAATAATTCCAGTTGAGAAATGTTCCCATAACTACTATTTTCCATAGTCAGTTGTTAGTGGTATCAAAATAAAATGGAAATGATTGAAAATTACAGCAACAAGGACACAAAGTGCTAGGCCATGTGAAAAACAAACTGGGGTCAGCAGATCCTTACGAACATTGTGAACAGTCTCTAGTTCCAAACCTAATGTGACTATTAGCTTAAGAACAGTGTGTACGGAGCTTCATGAAATGGGTTTCCATCACTAACCAGCTGCATACCAGCTTTATATCACAAAAGTACAGTGCAAAGCATTGAATGCAATGGTGTTAAGAACGCCGGCAACAGATTCTAGAGAGGGATCCTCTGGAGTGATGAATCGTGTGTCTTGAGTTGGGTTTGGCAGTTGCCAGGAAAAAGGTACCTGCATGACTAAACTGTCTCATGTGTAAAGTTTGGAGGAGATGGAATTATAGTGTGGGTCTGTTTTTCACAAGTTGGATCCGGTCCCTTGCTTTAAGTGAAAAGAACTTTTAATGCTTCCTTATACCAAGACATTTTTTTTTCTTCATTGCCATCCTCCCAGCTCAGTGGGAACAGTTTAAGGAAGGCCTCTTCCATTCCCCTTAATAATCTGTGCACCAAAGACATGGATGAGTGAGTATGGTGTGGTAGAACTTGACTGGCCTTCTAAGATTTGACCTCAACCGAACAGAAAACTGTTTGACATTATAGGGATAAGCAGCATGCAAAAACCTTTTATCAAGGATCCCTGACGCCAGAGGAAGGGCACCACTGATGGAGAGTGCTCGGTGGTGGTGGTGCAAAAACACACTCCCAGGCAGATAAGGACGAGAGGAATTCTTGTGGGAGTGCGGCCGGAGGTGGGAATACGTACAGGACATCTTTCAGTTTCACCAGCTCCCACACGGACTGTGAACGTCAGCAGGTGGTACAGAACATTCTACTGGTAATAAACTCCCTGCCTGTACACAACAATCAGCACATTTCCCAATATTACCACAAGAAGCTTGAATGTAGGGTTGTAAGGTTAAAATCCATCTCGGCTGGATGTACGAAAGGCCCAGGCGACTGTTAAAACAGTCTGAGTATGTGTAGTAAGTGTCTCACACTTTCTCCATCTGCTAAAACGGGATTTCCCATTTCTCCACTCATGTAATAGGATTACAGCTTACACACATGAAGCATAAACATGGTAAAACTCCCAAACAGGGAGCATGTGGGAAAATGAGCGTGAGTAAGACCTGGATGATCTTGTCCTGCGGTCGGAGGCCAGCTCTCTGCGCTGGGGAGTCATCGTCCACGGCTCGGATGAACTGGCCTGGCTTGTTCTTCTCACTGTGCAGGTTGAAGCCGTAGCCGCTGGAGCCCTTCTTCATGTGGCAGAGGCGAGGTCGCAGTCCTTCCCTCTCTATCTGCAAACACACGCACACGAGAAGTCAGCACCACAAACCAGTTTCTTTAAACATTTCTCAGAACTTTTTACATGTCTTTCTGATGATTCCCAATGGAGGCCTGATCTGTTCTGAGATTGAATACTGACGCTTTAGGCCTGAGCTTCAACGCTAACAACAAATACTTTGTGTGTTTTAGGCTCATGATTTTGTATACTCTCCAAGAAGGAGAATCTCACTGCTTCGCCTAATGATTTTGACAACACCTTCTATCCTCATGTGACACTGACTGCAGGATCGAAGGCAGTACCAGTATTTTCCATGACGGATCCATGCTGGGATTATAGGGATAAGCAGCATGGAAACTAAAACCTGTTTTTTTGCTTCCAACTTTAGGCATCTCACAATTATGTCCTTCCATAGAATTCCAGGAATGATTAGAGTAATTGTGAGTTATGCTATGGCCATGTGGGATAAATATTTGATTGGTATTGTTCTTAAAAGTCCCCAATATTTAACAACAACAGCAAAGGGTTTGTGCATTTCTATTAGCAGTGTAATTGTATATGTATCTACTCTGCTACAGATTTCACAATACGGCATATGAAGAAATTCGTTACAGGCGATGACCAATCACATTTCGAAGAAGGTACTGTATTCTGTTGCTCTTGGAAAATTGCCACTGCAAAACATAAATACACTATCTAAAGAACTCCACACCAAAACAGTGCAACAATGGCTGGTGTTAATGATCCACAGACTTAAGCAGTTTGAAATGCTTCAGGCTTCCAATGATCTACAGCTAAACTGGAAAGTGGAGGAATGAATAGACAGCCCGATGAGTTACAATTCAAATGCATGCTCAGTATGAGGGATAGCTGTGAAGTCAACGACACAATGAAGGGGACTATCGGTCGCTTTCGTCCAGGAGGATTGAATGCTACAAGTCAATGACTCCATGCAATCTGCTGGGTTTCCTTAAATAGAAAACTTTTAAACTAATTGGAATGTATATATGATTGAAATTAAATGACTTGTAAAGTGCCTTGAGATGACATGTGTTGTGAATTGGCATTATATAAATAAACTGAGCTGAGTTGAACTGAATTCGACATGTAGAAGTGCAACCTGGCCCCAACGCTTCTAGTCCTAAGTTTCAAAATAAATGTCACTTTTATGCCCCAATATGCCTTTAAACCTATCCCTAACCTTAAACATACATTGATACAGGCTTGATAACGAGCTTCAAACATATCTGTGCACCCCAAAATAAAAAAAATTAAAAAAAATAAACCTTTAACACTTTAGTGATTGAATCTGGCTTGACATGTTTACATGCAACCAAATAGTCAATAAAGAAAGATTTAGCCACTTTAAGATCTGTTCAGGAGTAAATCTCTTACAAAAAGCACACAAGAACAAGAGTATGCTTTTAAACATGACATCTGTTACTGAAGTAGTTCAATATAGATTGGCACAACAAGCTGGTGCAACTCCCCCCAAAAAAAGATGAGTCGTCAGCGCTGGCGCTGGTGGCTAGAGGCTTGCTCCCCCCCGCTTGCTCCAGGGAGGGCCGCAGCCTCAGCATCACATTAACAGTCTAGGCCATTTTGTTTTTCTGAACTCGACCATCAGTTGAGTCTGCAGTGTTTATTTGTGCTTGGATGTTAATCGTGCACTTATTGGACAAAGATGGCTTGCTGTGGTATTGATTGCACTAACAGACCGTCCAAGAAGTCTCTACTCCATTTATTTTGGTAAGTAAAATTATATTTCTGCTGTGCAATATAAGATAACGCTGCTTGGTCTAAAATGGGTTGAAAGGATCACATTTGTTTTTTACTTTACATATTGATTATCAAAAAACTTGTTTTAATTAAAATTCACATTGTTTTTGTTAAGGTTAAATGATTGAATTTGCCTAGAAGGCAGAGAGGTAGCAGAGTCCCTCAACTGCGGTTTTCTGGCTAAAAGCACCCGCTAACTTCCGTTAGCTTCGGTTAGCTCCGGGTTAGCTCAGCTAGCTTGTAGCTACATCAGCTCAGTTTGATGGGTGTCAATTATCCTACACCACCCTCACAGCCTCACTCTCAGCTCCAGCTCTTTGCCCACTTTTTGTATTTTTCAGCCATGACGAGACGCGTGACGAGACCAAGATGGAGGTGGTAGGACCCGCCCACTGGGCTTTAATTCAACTCCTCAGACACCTATGGGTGACGTCACGGAGGCTCCGTCCATCTTACATATACAGTCTATGGTTTCCAGATCTTTTTATGATTGCCACATGGAATGGGAAAACTTGACCATACTGACTGAAACTTGAAAAGAGTACCCACCCTTTTGTTGTACTTGATAAAACTAAGACTATCAGTGCCACCCTCAGATATCTGCACCCATCTGTAAATGATTCTTTTCCAACAGACTTAAGACCAACCACTGCAACCTCAGCATAGCCTCAAGTTAAATTCCACCTCTTGGTGGCTCACAAGAAAGATTATGTATTGATCCACAGGTTTATATAACAGTGAGGTTGGCTGATGATTGTTGAAACATGTGGACTGAGTCGCTGAGTGATCTTGGGAGGACTTTAGGGTGTGGTGAAAACTGAAACTTTGGTTGGAAATATGCTTTTATGACAGGGTTGACAAAGGTCTTTGCAAAGATAAGAATTATGTGACAAGTTCGAGATTACAAGTTACCGATTACCGTTCTCTGGGTATTCCAATTTCTTTACGTAGTGTTAAAACATGTAAAGTAGGTTAACTAGTGAATCTAAACTGTGTAGCATGAGATCTAGTGATCTAGTGAAAAATTCCACTATGTTTCTCTTCAAAGTGAAAACTGCCTCGTGTGACATCTAGTTGCTCTAATGCATGGGAATCTTTCTGATGAGTAAATTCTAAGCTAATGTTATGAGAGCATATGCATGATTGCCACTCTATCTTGTTCATGTGATGAAGTGAGATGCAAGATTTCTAGCCATTCCTTTGCAATACAATTGGGCATCAATAAGAAAGTTACAGCAAATTTGTTTTTTTTAAACAATTCAGCCACTGCCACTGGTTATGAAGTGGCACTCACATACAGTGTTGACAACTTTTTAAATCTACTTAAATCTTCATTCCCCCCAGCTGGTAATGAGATTTCTTCTCTTTATAAGTAAGCCTTACAGGCCTTAGAGCTCAGACAGATCAGCAGGAAACACTTTCTAGTTGCTGATGAGTATGTCATCCAAGTCCAGCTGGCACACTATCATTCACTTACCTCTCACCAGGGGAGCTGTGGCTCAGGAGGAGGCCAGGACTATCTGGCAACATCTCCACAAATACATTTACATATGAAAAAGAAACAGCCAGGAGACAGAGGGTCTGTCATATAATACCCCCTTTTCCACTAGGGTCGGCTAGGCCCGGACCCGGCGGGGTCCGCCCCTATTTAGCGCGTTTCCACTAACTTTGTCTGGGCCGGGGCGACCCCCTATTTTTCGGACTACCTCTGACTCAGTCCGAAGCAAGCAGAGGCAATGCAACACGGCCATCTCAAACTCCTTCCCTATACCATAAGCACCATTCACCTAGGACTACTCTCCTTAAGCCCGGTTCCCACCATGTTTTTCGGTCGTCGCTAAAAGACTGCTTCATGTCACACACTTCATGTCGCGACCTCTAGAGAGGTGGCGCACTGTATGGCCCAAGATTTCAGAGAGTCAAACTGCATGATGGTCGATTGCAGACCGTGGAGTGGTAGATTTTCTGACATTGCTTGAAGACCGTCGGAGGCTGGATTTGGTCGTGAGAGCGCTCAATAAGTTGTCGGAGGGCCTGCCCCTCTAGACGGCCACAGACCTGCGACACACGCCCACGTGCACCGTTTTTCACCAAGAATCTGTTCACAACCAAAGGTTTGTCTATGACGGCTGAAAAACCCACAGTGTGAACAGGACCTAAGACCTCAGAACTGTTACTTTGACTCTAAGATCCATAAGACATTTATTTGAGATATTTAAAAAATATTTTATCTCTCCTGGGAACATGACATTTTCAAAATGTCCTCCCTTTCAACACCTCATTAGAAGAGGTTGCTAAATGTGCCTATCCAAGCACACTGAAATCCAGTTAATTGCAGTGCTGCATGCTATATTAGAAGTCTTCATGACAAAGATGCAGTTACATTGTGAAAACTGACAGCAGAATGCTTCTAACCAATTCAACTGTAGAATATGTGATGCATACAATCTTATATTATAATGATATTAGTAAGTTGTTTACTGCTGCTCTCTTTTGAGATCTGGTTACATTAGAGATGAACAGGAAAACCACAGTAATAAGCGTTTGTACCAAAATACAGCATCACTCAGGGTAAAGTCCAAGACCGTTCGTTGCTAAAGAAACTAAGGTTCTATTTTCAACATCAAATAGGTTAGTCCCTCTCTGCTTGATAGACATTAGAATAATTTGGGTTTCAGAAAAGGCAGAAGATATATCAGTGGAATCATTCTTTGGATTTCAAGTTGATCTCATAATATTCAATGTCTCAGTTTGGTCAACTTCCAATCTAAACATTTGAAATGTACTCTTATGAAAGATGAGCAACAACAAATTATCCAACTGATTTCAGTTAGATATCTTTGGACCAAATGGCTGTTAAAACCTTTAAAGCATGTAAAAACAATGCTTTTATATTTCTGTGTTTGAGATAATAGCCAGCTGCTAAACAACTTCCACTTAATGTAGTCATCTTATCCAACAGAGAGAACTTTAACAATGTACAGAAACAATATCTGCTTTTCAATGAACATCAAGCCTCATTAAGGCAGGATCATTCTAGTTTTGTTGTCATCGTTCAAAGAGCAACAAATGATGGCTATAAACGTTCATCGTGTTTGCACTGAGTCAGAGGTTAATGGTTTTACAGCTCATTATGGTTAAACATCTTGAATTTCAAACTTGCCTTTCGTAATAGGGTCCAACTTCTTGAACAGATCTTATTTAAATAAAGAATATGCTAAACAAAATGGGAGGATTGCCTCAAATAGTTGTGTTGATCTTCTTTCGCAGGTTGGAAGACATTCTCCAATACCCATCTTGCACCAGCGTCTTGAGATAATTAGCTTAAGTTAGGTTCAGATAGCATTATCGTTCACAATATGCCACAACAGCAGGAGCTGTAAATATGCCTTAGTTGTCCACTGAATTTAGCAGAAGAGCCACATGAGGCTTGATACTAACTCTTAACAGCTACTGAACAGTGCTGACCATGTTCAAATTGTGATACCTCAGAGGTCAAGTGTCTCAAAATAATGGGTTAGATTGATTTTATTCATCTCTTACTGCATAACTGTCCTTTAAAAATCATTTTTCCCCCCTCTATTTAGAGTAGGCCTGGATCTCAAAATCCAGTTTTAAACCGCCCCAAACTTCCATCTTATGATCACTACAACTTAAAAGTCCTGGCATAATTAGAGTTATAATTGGCTGTATGGAGCATAATGTCACACAGTGGTCCCCTTCCCCCACTTGTTGCTGCTCACTGTCAGTCATCAGGGTGAAACAAAGCTCCTAGACCTTCATCTGCTTAAAAGAACTTCAGGTCTGTGAAAGTATTTACGGTCCCAAAAAAACCCGTACACGTAGTTAGGCCAATTAAAGGAGTGCCACCCATCACTCTTAGGCCCCTTTACGAATCCGGGATCCACATTGTTATTGTGCTCCTGATCCACCTAGTGAAGGCAGTAATAAACCTGTAACCTCCATGAACTGTAAAGGGTAATACCAGAGCCACAACTGACATACGACTTCACATAATTCTGTTTCTGAAATGAACAAGGTCTTTGCTCTTTAGTTTTCTCACCATTGTCAAATTGTTTTTTTGTTTTGTTTTAACATCATGTAATAATCATGACGAGAACAGAATCAGTCACAAGCTAATATGCTAATGTCTTTGCTGGAGTTTACATTATAAACACGAAAAGATTGACATATATAAATAAACCAAGGAGCTTCGACATTTATGAACAAGCTGAACGAACAGGAAGTGGTTTCGTCACTAGTTCCACCCCATCACTCTGTTGACAGAGGAAACTGCTGGTTATGAGTGTGTAAATGTGTGAGTGTGTACTGTCAGGTTAAGCCACTAGTGCTTCCTGAACTTTTCATCTTTTCACTCCAAAGTTAAGTTGCTGAGTTGATCCATCGACAGTACTGTGTGGTTTAGAAAAGCAACAGAATCTGGCAAACGTCAACTATGTTAAAGCTAAGCGACAAATAGCTATGTTTTTATAAATAACTTCAGCTCGTCTATAAACCAGTGGCAGGTGGTTGTGGTGAAGAACTGGTTAGTCAGGCATTAACCTTCATTACTTGAAGGTAATGACCATGTTGTACTTTTGCTGTTTGTCTGGTTTATAATTATACATAACGTTTCTTACTGACCAGAAATCAATCAACCATTGTCAGCAGGGTGTTTCATTAAACAGGGATATAATTAGAAATGGTTATATGGCTCCAATAAATAATTTAGTTTAGGTAGATGGATAAGATGTGGTTTGGTTGCAAACTGGAGGTGGGCTTATTATATATTCAAATACTTGCTCCTTCTTGTCACAGGGAGAAGGTACCAAAACTGTAAATATATGAAAGGAATCTGCACCTGTTTTTTTTCTGCTTCACCTGAAGCAGAGCGAAAAAAATTGATTGCAACCAAAAATTTCAATTGCTTCGTTAGGTAGGATATAAATATCTAGCTTTTATTTCAGCCTCTTATCCCGAACAATAATTAGCTGTAGGAACTTGAACTTTCTCAGTTGTGCTATGTAGACGAGGCAGGTATCAGTGGAAAGGACGTTTTTTTTTTACCAATCGTAGCGATTCATATCCTTTTGATGTTGGTTCATTTTGTTTTCGCCACACTTCTTGCTATTTCTAGGCAATTATTTGATGTTTTATACATGCTTCCCACTGTGACACAGTGTGTGGAAAGCTGACAAGGGAGCCTACTTGACTGTCATATACTGCGTGTGCACTTTCCCACACATTTTGATGGGAACAAACGGGCACATCAGTCAGTTTGGTCACGCTGAATTTCAACTAAGTTGCTTCTAACTAGAGCCAAAAGCACACTTCAAAGACATGTTCTTAACTAACGCGACAAATGAAGTTAGGATCCCTGCCACGCTAAATTTGCTGATTATGTCCCGATGGATTTGCAGCTCACATTCAGTCAGAGCAGCAGTCGTAACTGCTGTCATTGCCCATGGGGCACGGTTGTAGGATAAATTCCAGCACGTGTCAATGTGCCCCTGGACAAGGCACTTACCGATCTGCGTCACAGTGTATAAATGTGTGCGCGTTTGTGAATATGGATCTAGTATAAAGCGCTTTGAGTGGTCAGTATGACTAGAAAAGTGCTATATTTATATTTATAGTGTTTATTTATCGATGTTTAAAGAGAGGTAAAAATAAACTAAGGGCCACAATGTCCCTTTTACAATTGTAAACTCTACTTGGCTGGTCAAGAGGATGTTTTGCATCTCTGCACTGGTTACATGAGCTCTACTCTGAGAAAGCGGAGTAGAGCTCAGCAAAGTGACGCCAACAGTACGTTTATGGTGTTTGTTTTGGCCAGCATCCGAAATAAAGACCCATCAGATGGAAAACTGTTCTCTTATGCAACATCATAGAGATAAGTGTCGGTCTCTGTGTTGTTACACATGTGATTAAAGCCAACCTGCGCAAGACAACCAATACATTTGAATTAGTTGAGCTATCAAAATTCTTCATATCTGCTAAGGTTGGTTCACACTCTGCAAGGGAGATAATCATCTGGTAATTATGAAGATGATAAGAGAGGTTATGAAATGCTGAAATAAATTATATAGAAAAGTTTATATATACCTCAAGGTCATACTTCATACTTCAATTCTTAGCGAGTGGAAGTTCAAAGATGTCATACTAGATAAAAACTCATAATCCATACACACCAACTTAACACTTCTCTTTCCGTTATTCTATAAAAAAATTGCTGATAGTTTTCAGTAACAGGAACTTAATTCCTAACACTGTCCCAGCAGCACTGTTGGCTACTTCTGCTTTGGGTTTCGTAGTAGTGACCTCTGTAGCACAATCTGACACACTGTGGCCCTCAGTGCAGATAGTATTTAACTGTACATGCATAATTATTAGCACCCCTGGTAAAAATGTGGTCCTAATAAGAGGTGTGTTTTCGTAACTTCTTCGCTTGTACAGAGGTGCACATTTGATCTGCCGCATGTAATCTATGTGTCAACGCTGACGGCGTAAATGTTCCACAATGAGCAGATTTTACTCAAAAACGCCACATAACCTGAAGAGCTACGGCAGCACAGACAGAAGATGGAGGTCCGCTATTGTTGCCGTTGTGCTCTGTAGGAACCTTTTCATGTTACCTACATGACGACCGAATGCTTGCGAGCGATGCCAGAAAATAGCCTTTTCTGTCCAATCATCACAAAGATAAATGTGGAGTTAGTTCAACTCTACCAGGAACTGAATTGGAACCATGTGCTTTGGTTGGAGGAGAGTAAGACTGAGCTTAAAACAAAGCCCTGGGAGCCTATTAGAGCACATAGTATCGTCAACCCTTTGAGACGAGACAGCCAGCCATTTTAAATAAAAGTCTGATGGACTCCACCAGTAAACTGGAAAATGTGTCCTTGTCAGACCTTACACGGCCAACATTCTTCATTCGTCCCCTAAACTCTTTAGAAAACCTGTGAGTGGAAAAGAAGAGCGAATAAGAAAAGGTCCCAGGCCTGTGGATGATCGAGAGAGATTATGCAAGTCTGTTTACCACCGTGAGCAATTACATTACCTCTACAGTATCTTGCACTGCAATGCTAGAGAAAGTGAGATAAGCATGTATTGACGTGAAACTATGAAGACAGCAGTACAGAATCTGATGGGACAGGCCAAACATGCTAAATTCATTGAATTGTGAATTGTGGATCTAAATATATATTAATCTCAAGACAGATCAGCCAGGGAATTTGCTTTTGGACAAAGGGCTAATAATCTGCAATCACACCTCTTTGTTCTTGTGTAAAAGCGCTTTAGCCACCAAGGTCAAGTTAGGTTACTACAACGCTCTGCAGCGTTCACTGGTCCTGCGACTAACACCACAAGAAATGATTTAAATTTAGCCCCAGAATTTAGAGGCTGAACACACTAATCAGAGCCAACAGTAAGGAAGCATGCGCAAACATCGCTCGCTGCTGGCAATAAGCCCTTGTATTCTTTATCAGCCATGTTCTTCCACAATCAGTAAAGAGCCTAATCTAGACGGCACAAAATCAACATTAGATCTCATTGCTGAGAATGCGTTGGCATTTTTCCTACATTTCGGTAATATCAGCAGAGTTCACGATAAGATACAAAGAAAAGAGAGAGATCAGCGAGAGGTACCATGGCCACAGCAATAATGACACTGACGTTTCACATCGACAAATCCACAACAAGCGTCTCTGAAATCCTCAGACCAGCCTCCTCTTAACAAACCTATTCCCAGTTCACCCATACTCTTATTCCCAGTGTGTTGGAGCGGTGTGGATGTATTTCAGGGTCATCGTGGCCTCCTCTCAGAGGCGTGAGAGTGCTCTCTCTTTTCCTTTCTGGCCCAGAAACCCTTTCTCCACAGGCAAACACTGTGGACAAAGCCTCTTTCTGCCACTTGGGATCTCTATGGTGACCCACAGACCAGCTCTCAAGTGTGGTGGTGGAGTCAGTCTCTGGAGGCCAGGATGGGAGACAAAGCTCACTAAAATGCTCCAGGCCAGTTAAGTGTAAAAGAAAAAAAAAAAAAGAAAAAATTCATTCTAGGGTCTTTTAATTTTTGAAGAAAGGAAAAGCTTAGCTGCTCTGCTTCTGCTACGTCTAACCCAATCATCAAGTGAAAGGGACTATTGTTTAACCACGAGCAAGGATAGTTTCACGTCATTATCGACCAGCCCACTCAAGTTTAGCCCACTGGTGGGGATGGTGGTGGAGGGGTGGGTGGGGTTACCACTGCTATCAGTGGCCTGTATCACACCAACACTCAGGCTGTGCCAAGTTCCCCATCAGGCAGGAATTTTGCTGAATGTCTAGATCGCTCCCCCGAGCCAACTCAGCCTTCACACTTTGACCAGAGAAGCAAAGCAAAGAAACAAAACCAACTTCAAAAGAAAAGGACAGGACATTTTTCTGGAATAGTCCTTCAAGTGTACAAATGATAAAAGGTGTATACATGTATATATATATTTTAGTCTATCTTGTTTTTTGCCAACCACCATTAAGCTTTTAATTGGTAGGGCTACTCAGGCTTGCCCAACACCTATAAAAAAATATATCCAATGTTTGTGTCTGCCGTTATAGTTCAACTCCAAAAAGGTTACAAAGTGGGAAATCTAGCTTTGGATGAGTTACAATTTCTACAAGAATACAGCCGCATCCCTCTACTTTAATACATTAGTATGATAAAAAATGAAGGAATTGGCAAATGGAGAGATGTACAAACCTATAAGAAGAAGAGAGATGGTTTCAATGAATATGCTTTTTTTTTTTTTTTTACTAATTTTAAATTGTCCAGCTGTTACTAACATGAGCTGATGTTAAGGTGAACAAAAACAAAAATCATATCAGTAGAATATGATTGAAGTAACTGCTTTTAAAATAATTTTACAATGGTGGGGTAAGAAACAGACATCCGTCAAAAAAAAAGTCAAATTACAGTGGAGCCGTACACTATATTCAGCTTCGGTCGTCATAGCAATATCAGTATCTGCAATATTGTAACCTCAAAGGACTGCTTGGGTGCAATATTTATCTCGCTATGCAATAAAACTCTCCACTCCAATAATATAGTTGATCATTTGAACGGGCTTTAGCTGTCCTTTATGGCCACAACAGGTACAGATCTTAATCTGCAAAAGCAGAAAGCCGAGGCTGAGTGGTGAAGAGACGGACTGAAACAAGAGAAAGAACAAAATGTAAGTTAACTATAAAAAGGTCTTTTTGCTTGTAATCCACATCCCCTAGAGAAAAAAATGGGAACTCAACAAACCAGTTGTGGTTTGTGAGGCACTTGGACATAAATAAAAATGTGCTGCGACCCATATGTGCTTGTAGGTTTGAATCTCAAGTTCCATGTTCTCCAAAGAACAATCAACTGGACGGATCTGTTAAGTAGGAATTCTGAATACGGAAGTCAGGGATTTCTTACCAACCTTTAACTCGAAATCAAATAAATCTGCTGCGCAGATAAACCCTAGCGACAGCTGGAGTAACAAGTTGTTTATTTGCATTACTAACAGTTTACAAGGCACCCCAACCAATTTGCAATTCATTATTCACGAACTCACCTATTTGTAGATTTTTCTCTGGAACGTGACTCCAAATAATTTGCGGAAACCCCGCCTATTTGCAGATTGGTTTGTAGAAAATTTCTAAAATATTCCAAAGAAAATACAGCTTGGGAAGCTGGAATACAGAGACACAATGCTACTTGACACGCTATTGGCAGGCATTTGTAAACCAGCCAATCCAGGACCACCATTTTTTCCGCCCCCTTGACATTGATTGGCTGTACCCCCAAGAGTGGACATAGAGAAGACTGTATATATCAGCTTCTGTGGCAATGTCAAGGCGGTTTAAACTGTCTGGATTAATGCATATTGAGGCGTATTAAGTGTGTGAAATATTAAAATACGGAAGTTTAGGCATTTTTAGAGCGAGTCTTGAGTATTCACAGATTTTAGCTATGGTCTCCGACCTCTGCGAATACCGGTGGTCCACTGCATATTCTATTAATAAAGCCATATTTAGCACAGTGCAACATCGTTCCCATAACATACAGTTTTAGTGGATAAATATGGAAAACAGATTGTTATCGACTTGTGTTGCTAATAGTGGTTAGCTTGGGAAGTCAGAACAGCAATTAGCTAGGGTTCCCCATAGGTTTTGAGATCCCACACCCACACCCTGAAATAGGATTTTTTTTATATACTTGGAAAGTCAAAGATTTCTCATAAACGTCTACCTGAGAATCCATCATCTCTGCTTCTCATCTTAAAACATGATGTTTTATTTGCCTCTCTGCAAGGTTGCATATAATAAAATCCGTCACAGTCCAGTGCTATGCAGCCTCTGTTATTGAACAAGTTACTAAATATGTTTAAATTCCCAACATAATACGTTGGTTTTCTGAACCTAATACTCTGTTAAGTTGGGGTTTACATCACACCTAGATCTTGATTGTATTTTTTGTGCATTTGAAGAAATTCTCAAAGATCTTCTCGATCATATATATTTCTGTTAGTTTTTAAATTAGGAACAAATTTCATACTTTAAGATATGAGAAGTAAAAGTAATACCGCTCTCACTCTCAAAATACTCCATTCAGATTTCAGATTGTTTAGACTTTGGCGCTGACCGTCTCCCCTTATATGCCGTTCTATACTTTACCCATTTTAAAAGGCCTGTTCACAACTATTTCCAGTTGGCCGTCAACTCATTCCAATTAAATGAGCAGCAGGCTAAAAATAACCATTATCCCATTGTTTCGTAAATAAAAACAGCTTTTAATTTGGAGAGCTCCGCAGAGCTGAACACCTCCACAATGAGACTATTCTGCAGTCCTGTTACATAACCTTTAAACCAGGGGCCCAGACTTTGTGCTGAAGGCGCTCCACAGCCAACGAATCCCTTGAAGGTTGTTAACGCTCTCAAAGATTAACCCATATAAAATAATTCAATACCCAACCAACAAAAAACCGTCAAAGAGGGAGATTTATAAAGACAGGTGAGTCAAAGAAAGGTTCTATATTTAAGAGCAGGAACCCCTTTTCATTCCTGTTCCCTCATATAGCCTTCAAGAAGCTCCGTAAACAGCCTCAGACACACGAGTCAACCGCACTTGTTTGACCCCAATGACCTCAACTCTAATCCATTCAGATGACAAAAGAGAGCAGGTGCTGATGAAAGCTGGCAGTCTTCAGGTGTGAAAAATGGTCTCGTCTGACAGGACAAACCTGACAGGGAATCCTAGAGAGGAAGCGTGGGGTGATTAAAGACATTTAGAAAACAAAGGCTCCGTTGAGCAGGAGCACGAGCAGAAGGAGGCCGAGGAAGTTTGCCTTCAGCGGCGCCGCCTCCGGAGGTGACCGCTTAGCCGGGTATCCGTTTCGGTCAAGCTTTTGGATGAAAAAAAAGAAAAAGAAAAAACAAAAAAACGAGAACGAAAAAAATGTCCATGATGGTAAAAATGGGAAGAATTAGGGTACGCCCAATGACCTAATGCTTTCACAACATTGCTCCGGCTCATCGAGGTTTGCAACATCTTCTTGTTGTATTTACCACTTTTTTTTTTTTTTTTTGCAAAGCTTTAGATGTCAGACAGCTTAAAGCTTGATTTAGGACTGCGAGGTGGCCGGATCCTACGGTTACGAAACCAGCCCTAAATCATCAACCCCCTTCCGCCTTCGGTCGCCACAGTTGTTATGAGGCCTTTGTGACGATATAACGGGGTTCGTGTCAAACATGACACAACAGATCGCTTCAAAACTCCTGTGCTTCATTCAGATAAAACTTTTCAAACCTAAGTTTTTCCCTCCGGATCCTGGCTTCAGGTAGTTTGGAATTGGCCCCATAACATTTCCCAGATTGATGAGAGGCAGCCATTGCTTTTACTAACCTTATTGCTGATGTAGTTCCATCCTGGCATTGGGGTTAACACAATTATTATTATTATTAAAGTGCTTGTTAAGTAGGACCCTTTAAAATCAAGCAGAAGGGTGTAGTTAGTTGTTCCTATGACTGCACTGACAGTCATAGTAACATTTGCTACAAATAGACCTTACTCAGCGATTTCTTTCCTTTTTTTTTTTTTTTTGCTTCAGATGAAGTCCTAACTTGCAAATGAGCTAAAAATGCTGTTCAGGGACTTCGAAGAAGTATTGTTTATCTTCATATTTATGCCTTCATCATAAAAAATAAACTACAGAAACACCCCCAAGTATAAGACCACTGGACTAATAGAATAGGATATTTATTTTTATACAGTTTGTGTACCTTCGTGCTGGAGCTGACACTCCCCGACCTCACCGAGGACGAGTCCCCGTTCTCGCGCGGGACAGGGGAGCCGTTGCTCCGCGTGTCCTCGCGCTCCGAGTCGCTGTCCCCGCCGGGCACGGGAACGCCCTCCGTGACATATTCTCTCCGACACTGCAGGTTGTGTTTGCTGAGCAGCTCCGCCGTTTCGGGGTCCACCACGATAAGCTCCAGAGCCCCGGAGGTCGCCCGTATCCTCTCCACCACCAGCTGATGGCTCTCGCCCTCCACGCTCTCTCCATTCACGAACATCAGCCGGTCTCTCGCGAGCAGCCCGGCCACGGAGGCGGGGGAGTCGGGCTCGACGAGCCGGATGAACTGCCCGGTTTTCCCCTTCTCCCCGTGCAGGTGGAACCCGTAACCGTTGGGCCCTTTCTCCAGCACACACAGCCTGGGTCTAAGTTGTGACATTTCGCTGCTAAATTTGACAACTTATTTTTTTTTCTTCTTCTTCTTCTTCTTCTTCTTCTTTTCTTCACCAGCAAAGCCAAACAAGTTGGTTGCTTTCAAGCAACGACCACAGAGAAAGAAGTGACACCTGTTGACTAGAGAGGTAGACTTCCGCAGAAGCGTGTCAGGGGAAAGTTTCCGCCGCTAATAAAGTTGTGCCTCCTCCTTTATAGAGTGTCTCTGAGAGGAGATCCACCCCTCTGCTCTGCTCTGTGTTGCAATGTGTTCTCTGTCTGTCTTCATCTCCAATCCCAACACTTCTGGCTGCGCGGTGGTCAAGCTCAACAAGTTAGAGGAGGGCGTGAAGCGACGTCTTCAAAATAAGTGTTACAAGGTAATAAAAAAAATACAGCTGGGCCCAGGTATTTACGTATATACTTTTTTTTTTTAATTATTATTTCCATTCATTTAGTAACACTGTACCTTATAGGAAATGATAAAGACATCTTTTAAACCCTATTAGAACAAATGAGTGTTGGCATTGCATGCATAAAAGCTTTTCTATAATTTCTGAGCAGATTTATGTATGCTTTGACTGGTATTTTGACGATTTGTCTTTGGTGATAAGCTCCAACCTCTGAGGTTGGAAAGCCTCTTTGTCATTTCCCCCCTAATCTTTAGTTCCCTCCACAGATTCTTGACAAGATTCAAGTCAGAACTCTATCTGGTTTCCCATTCAGAAAAAAACATGTTTAAATAATAATACAAACAAAGGTTTAAAAAAACAAAACTAAATCTGCCTGGGGTAGGCAGATAAGGAATAATTTGGGCTTGTATATATATATATATATATATATATATATATATATATATATATATATATATATATATATATATATATATATATATATATATATATATATATAGCTAATATCAAAGTAATAAGCTATAAGCTAAATTGTTTACTGATAAAGCTATACTAACATCTATTGAATGGAGAATAGCAGGTAGATAAGAATTTTCTATTATACATACATACATATATATATATATATATATATATATATATATATATATATATATATATATATATATATATATATATATATATATATATATATATATATATATATATATATATATATATAGTGTATACACTGGATCCCCTGCTTATTCATTTAAAATGCAGCGTGGGAAACCAATATATAGGCACAATGCTACTTCACACAATATTCACTGGTGATTGCAAAGCAGCCAATTCTGGAGCAACATTCGTTTTTCTCTTGTCACTGATTGGCTGTACCAACAAGAGTAGAGATATGGAAAACCGTAAATGTTAGCTTCTGCAGTAGTGCCAACATGTTTTCCACTGTGCGTATTAATGCATGTTAAGGTATATGGTGTTTGAACTACTGAATCATCCAGTGTTTTTAGATGGGATTTCAAGTATTTGTGATTTCATCTATTCGCTGGCGGTTGTGGTCCCTGACAACCGTAAACTACCAGGGGTCCGCTGTACATCTAGTGGAATCTGATGTATTGGTCTCTTTGTTGGTAATAAAAACAAACAACTGAATAAGACACCTTAATTTGAATTTTTTTCCAACTTTCCTTTTTGCTCAAGCAATTTCTGAGCACAGATGTAAAATTGATATCCATTTTTCTTCAGTACCACATTTGCTTTTGGATCCTCATCTAACGTTCCTTCTGAGATTTGGTGCTTTGTAAATAAGGATTTACAGATTTTAAAAGCACCATCTTTACATCTCCCCATCCAAATATGCACATAGAACCTATAACGTGAGAATAACCAGATGTATATGCAGCTAAGGTAAATTTAAGGATCCCATTTTTAGCACATTCACAACAGATACAGGTTTCTATTACAAATGATGACCCAAACACCAGCAAAAGTCTCCAAATAATCCAGCACAAATTTGTCCCAAAAAATTTTTGACAGATAGCGACGGATGGGGTTGTATTAGAGATTCGAGCAATACATATTCAAAAAAGCATGTAGAAAGCGCTTTACTGAAAAGTGTTGACTTCAGTTGCACAGCAGAAACCTAATGCGTTTTAAGAGATATATTACCATCAGCGGTCATGTCCTTCCAGCCTAAACTTTTATCTTGAAGGCTCAGCTGATAAACAGGAAGTTTTGTTCTTCTTTCATTCCTGCTCACCTTTCTGACTGTGCCTACTATCAATTGAGACTTTATAAAGATGGTTTCCATAGCTGTGTTGTGCTTCTGACTTTGAAATGAGGTTGATACCCTCAGCATAATGAAAGAAAAAAAATTAATAATCAGACTGTACAACTCATCCGAAGGATAACAGTTCTGCTGTTTGATCAGATGTTCTGAAACAAACCACAATCCTCACTCTCGCTCTGGTTTCACTTTAACACACAGGCATGCTGTTGTGGCAGAGGTTGACAGTAAGTTGTTAAAAAAGACTATTTGGGAAGACGGAAACTTGATTAAAAATAATTTATTTTATTTTATTATTGGCAGCAAACAACACATCAAACACATGCTGGATGAGCAAAACCATCAGAAAAGCATCCACGAAGCATTCAGGCATTCACAGACTAATTTAAAATAACGTGCAAAATGAGTTGCATATTATTGTTGGAGAAAGAAAAACAAATGTGCATACACTTTGTAATGCAGTATCACAGCGGTGTTGTTTTGACATCACTGTGTCTTTAAGGCTTCACTAATCATCACATTGAAATATGAGGTTGATGCAAAGATCCCCGTGCAGCGGTTTAACTCCTTTCAGCTCATTTGGTTTAGTTGCTAAAATAATTTCTTTTGACACAAGGGATCCTAATAAACCAATATGTTGTTCTAGCAAAAACAAATAGATAACCAGTGGACACTATATGTAGCTTTACCATCATCTGTATGTGGCATCAATGTGTCTTTTAAATGGGCTAAAAACAAGTGTGGCTTGTGAAAGAGCAAAGGTTTAACATGTGTATCTTATCTAGAGCCAGAATGGATCAGGTGGCATTGCATAGCCTGATGGTGACCTCGTCACGTGTTTTTATTCCACTTGTGTTGGACAGCAGCACGCAGCAAACTTTTGCTTTAGTACAGATACTTGATCAGGTTTTTATTGTTCAAGGGAAACTATGAATAAAGCAGTTATTTCCTTCTGAGGAATTTCACAAATACAACATAAATGTAAGCCTTATCCATAAGGGAAAAAACAAACTTTTTTCCTTGCCAAAACGATCTAGTTTTTAAAATAAAAAAAGTTTTTTTGTAAACATGGTAACGTCTTTATTCACACGAGAATACCAAAACTTGTCTAAAGCCCTGTGCTAACTGTGCCGAGCCTGTATGTGGCGCTGTAACCACGCCACATAAACTCACCAATGACAGAGATCAAGGTGTGAATGTGTGCTTGGGGTTAAGGGGTGGGTTCGAGGTGGGGCTATGATGTTGTTTTTAAAAGGCTACATATTAGAGGTGGTAAATTTTGTTTATTTTATAGATTGAGGTTACACTTAATCACTCTCTAAGGTGCTAATAACTACACCACTGTTAAGCCCAGTGGTGTAGCAACCTTTGCAAAAGTGTGGAGGATGTGAGTTGCTGGATTGTGGCTTTTTTTTAAACGTGTGCGTATGTGGAAGGGGGGAGGGTTGTTTATGAGCTACCTTGACTGGGTTGATCTCTCCAAATCTACTGTGAAATGTTTTTCTTCCAACCTTGGCTTTTTTTTGTAATCACACAGTATATTTAAAAATGAAGCCCATGTTCCATTTTGCCTTTTTTTTTCAAATTAAATGTCTTAATTGAGAGCAAAGCAGAACCGAAGGGTCCACAAAGTTGCCGAAAAGATCTGGTACTGATTCTTTAGTGCAGTATTTTTAAGGAATAGTTTGACTGGATGAAAAGGATCTGTCTAAACTACTAAAAATATATTTTCTCTTTAGATCTGCCAGTCTAGCTGGATACTTTAGCAGGCATTGCGAATGTTACCACTGACTGCAGCTGACACACTGAATCAGTCAATGTTCCCCATAAAACGAAAATCAGCCAAAACATCAATATCATTGCATCCTATGCAATAATGTGATTGTAAAATTCTGAAATATTTATTATGGATATAGTATATGTATGTGAAAGTAATAAGTATGTCATAAATGTACATTGTTTATGGTTATGCTTCTTATTTTCTTTTTGGTTGCAAGGGCACTAGCTGCACTATTACCATAATGTACCATAACCATAATGTACCATAACCAGCGATGCATGTAAACCCAACTTACAGGATTTTGTGACATAAACTACTCGCATCCTATAAAGAACCGGCGGATAAGGCTTTATGGGTCCTAATTTTCAGCCTATTAGAAACTCAGATGGTTACCACATACAAATGTTGGTTAGGAAGCTTTATACCACTGCTATATCATCACATAAGTAAGAATTTATTCAGCTGCATTATGTCTATAAGTGATTTATTTTAAAACACAACTTTACCCTGAGCTTTGACTCGAAGCTATGATAGATATTTTATTTGGGTTACATGTATTTTTTGAGAGGAATCCAACACATAGGCTATAACACAAGCAATCCAACCTGCATGCAAAATGACCAAAACTCCAATTTAGCTATAAAGGTGTGCTTTGAACAAATTCAATGATGGGGTCAGCGGTCTTTGACGATTCAAAAGTATGTTTTGCTGCATGTATAGAACAAATACGTACAGCAATGTGCAGAGGGGCTCAGCAGAGGACGCTCAAATTGAATTCCAACAGCTGATCAATGTTAATTGCCTTCTAATGTAATTCATCTTCTATTGCTGTGGTGTCTAGAACATGCACAAGAACAGTCCTTTCCTGTTCTGAGCAGAGACACTTTACTCTTCTTTGTTTTACACCTGGTTATCACCCTGAACATTATAAGAGCGACTGAATATCATTTATGGAGAACAGCATGCAAAATTGAAATAAGAGATGGATATAAATGCTAGAAAAAAAATAATATAAGAATCTTTGATTGGATTATTTAACTTCATTAAATTCAAGAGAACTGAAATTATTTTTTAAGAAATACGCTCATAAAAGTTATTTCAAGATAAAAAATACCTTTTTACTAAATTATTTATAGAAACATTTTTTTATTTTTATGTATTACGTCCCTGCCTTGAGATTTCAGTTATTTGTCTTACATTCGCAGTTATAAGCTGGTATGTGTTAGGTTTTTAGTGTGTTTGCATTTTTAAACACACATTAAATAAGATTAAGTTGGCAAAAAAAAAAAAAGAGTATCTCTGTTAATGTCTTGCAATACAACCAGCAGCTTTTTTAACAACAACAGAAATACACCAAACCATAGTCCACATAGGCAACCATCATAAAGGAGACACCGGTAAACCAGTTATATTAAACATTTATAACCCATGGCAATATTAGCATCATCATAACTTGCAAGCACATAAAAATTGAGTGTTATTCTTCTAATGGTTTTTAAATAGAATTAACATATTTTCTATCTGTGATCCAGTTATTACGGTATCAGATGTTTATCTGAGGGTATACTCACAGACTGGTGTTACTGTACATCATCCGAGCAGAACTAATGTGCCCAAGGTTGGGCTTTTTGTTTGTTTGTGTGCAGATTTAACCCCGTCCCAATACAGCATCTTACTAAAGTTTCAATACCCCTTCAACTTTGCCTCCTTTCGTCACATTATTGTCAAAAAATTCATTTTTTATGTTTGCTTGGGATTTTATGTGGTGGATCAAAACGAACCAGTGAGCGATTGTGAAGTGGAAGAAAAAAAAAATCCTGCATGGTATCTCTTTTTTTCATCTAAAAAGTGTGCCATGCGTTTGAACATGGACCCCTTTACTCTGTTGTGACTAAATAAACTACTACTGCCTTGAGAAACAGCGTTATTAGTAGTTAAAGACCAGCTGTGTGTGAATTTAAACTTGGTATAAATCCAGCCGTTCTGGTTCTGGCCTCAGAGGTTTGTCAGAAGCATTAGTGAACAAACAGCCTCATGAAGACCATGGAACACAGCAGACAGGTCATTGAGAATGTTATGGAAAAGCAAGGTCAGGTTAGAAAGCAATATTCCACACCTTGCACGGCTCTCAGAGCATTATTCAAGCTATATATATATAAATAAATAAAAAGATTACAGCCAGAGCTACAATGGATTGGTTAAGATCAAAGCATATTTATGTGTAAGACTGGCACAGCACATTCTTTTTGATTTTTTTTTTTTTTTTTGGTATAGATTTAGAAAATGATTCATAATTTTTCTTCCATATCACAATTGAGCAGTTCTTGTGTTGGTCGTTCACATAAAGCTCTTATAAAACACACAGAAGATTTTGGTTGTAAGGGTATGAAAACTTTTGCATAGCATCGTACATGTGAGTTTTGCAGCTGTTTAAAGGCATTTTTTTTTTTTATCATAGAAAGAAATTGGCTAAAGTTGTGCCCACGCTCTCAATGTTAGCCAACAGTTAAGGCAATGTTCCCATAGATTAAAAAATGCAGCTTGCACATCACAAAGCATGCGTTTCTGATGAAAAAAAAAAGAGTTTGGAGAATTTATTTTTGGCAAAAGTAAACCATGGACTGTCCAAGTTAATACCTGGCTCCATTCTCCCCGACTCTTCCAAGGACGTACTTCTGAATACTTTTATTTCCCATGAATGGCAGCCTATATAATATTTTGGGAGCAGCGGGGAGTTCCTCCCACTCAAGAGCTCTCTGCGTGTCCATGACAGCCTTGTTTTTGGAGGTGAGATTCAGAAGTAACTGCAGCAGCCGGACTTCTCCTTCTGTGACTCAATATATTCGTGGATTTGGAACTTGGGTTCGTTGGGGTGCTGGATAGCCCGGTGCTTCAGTTCCCTGAAGGATGGAACAGAGAGAATTGCTCTTAAAATGACAAATGATTTTTGAAATATAGGAAACCCTCGTGTCCTGGCTAAAACTATGAAGTAGAAACATCTTAAAAAGCAAAATTTCACATTCACATGCTGTTAAGTAGTTATTTATATAATTAATAACACTTAATTTCCCTCTGGGATCAATAAAGTATTTTTGAATTTGAATTTGAATTGAATTTTAAAGAATTTTCTCCCAGCATTTTGAGAAATACGGTGGAAGGAAAGGTAAGATATAAACTGAACTCAGTGCAGGAAGTTAGAGACTGACAATGTCAATTATTATAATAAAATTACATTTTTGTCAACCTTAAGAAACTCATATTTCAGTTGTAATTTATAGGCTTAACCAAACCATCACATTACAGCATTAGTAGATATTTTTGGCAGAATTCTTTTGCCTTTTTTTTTTAAGAAATACAATTTCACTTAATAAAAAAGGACACAAAACATCAGAAGAAATTTTCTTTAAAGTAAGATATGACTTTTGCTTTCATGTCCAACAGTTTTTGCAATATAAAAAAATGGGTTTTACATCCTTTGCGACTCCAGCTTGGATCATATAAGACCCTTCGGAAACCTTGCTACCATACCGGTTCTCAACTCAGTGCAACAGCTTCCTGTTTGTCAAAGAATAGATATTAAAATTATGCTACTGGTCTATAAATCACTAAATGGGTTATGAAGAATGAACTGTGTTGACCCCTTAGAACTGCATACTAGGTATTCTCAGGGCCAGGAGTAAACAAGAGGAGAAAAACAAGAGGAGAAAAGGTTTAGTTATTATGCTCCTCAGCTCTGGAACAAACTCCATTAAAATCTAAGATTTGCTGAAAATGTTGGTTCCTTTAAATTAGAAATGAAAAAAATAATTGTTTATAGCAGCTAACTATTTGAAACATCTGTTTCTTTTATGCAAAGCATTTATGCTTATACTTTTACTATATTTTATTTCTGTCTTTCCCTTGATGTCGTAAAGCACTTTGGATTGACTTGGGTATGAATGGTGCTATATAACTATACTTGCCTTGTGTATTAGTTGCAATTATTTGGCAAAGTGATCAGATGTATAATTCAGCACAAAAAAAAATGTGTTTGCCTAAAACGTTTACTTTACCGGTCTAATTAGGGGACTTTTTAGCATTATTGCTTTGCATTAAAAAAAAGTTAATTATAAACAGTAATAAACAGTTAATTATTTGAGAAAACTAGTGTAGCCATATTCAAAAAGATTCATTGCCAGGTATTGCAGATGGTTGATAGTATTTGTTGCCACCAAGGTTAACACAGCCTGTCATGTTTTGAGGATGAAATTCAACCAAATGTAGAGAAGAGGACAACAGCCAGAAGAAACCAGGAGAGGGACAATAGAATCTCGCAATGATTGAAAAAAGAAAGAGGACTTAAACACAGATGAAGACTGATGCAAACCAGGTGAGCACATTCAACGGAAAGGCAGAGCAGAAAGGCTGGGGTAAAATTACCAATTACCACCGAAATAAACACAGGGAGATCTGTCTAAACCAAAAGCTAAAGACAAACAAAAATAAGTAGATAACCCAATACACCAAGAACAGAACAAAGAGCAAGATATTAAACAATTTCAACAAAAAGGATTGATTTGAGTATGGAACACCGAAAGGGAAAGAAACCAAAATATAGCAATCCAAAAAGGTTCCTTAAAGAATTAATTATATGAGCTATACCAACACTTAATTTCCCTCTGGGATCAATAAAGTATTTTTGAATTGAATTGAATTGAAATACAAAACTAACATGACTCCTAAAACACTTTCAAAAAACAACATATTTTCACATTGGGTTAGGTTGCTTTGGATGGCTTTTCACATTTCATTTTTCATTTCATTTCAAATTGAAAGAAATGTGTAAGGCCTGGTTCACAAATAGTTGCAAGAGTTTCAGACCACACACACAGTGATAACAAACAAATCCCAGATATTCTTGTTTTGGGCCTACAGTGTGTTGTGTGTGGCCACACGGCGATGACGAGACGCCACACACGGACCGATTTTACTCACCAAGCTCAGATAGGAAATCTAACAAAATGTCATGATGTAAAACGTGACTAAAGTCAAAGGAGTAAATAAATATGGATGCCGAGGACCTTCATGTCTTCACGTCTTCAGAAGGAGAAAGGAGGGAGACATTGGGGAAAAACGGGAATGTCATACATTAAAAGACTTGTAACAGTTTTCTGTCTGATTCAGAAACATACCTGCTAGGATGGTTGGTCGGTATTCTGCACCTGATGATGTTCTATGTTTCTGTATATGGGCACATGTGTATGCTATTTGTTACCCTTCCGTGTTCTCACTAGTTCTGTTAATGTATAAAAATAAATAAAAATAAAGTATTAAAAAATATCTATGGATGCCGAGGATGAGGCCAGAGAAGGCTGCCAGAAAATCCTGACGTGTGAACCAGGCCTTTTTCACTGAAATGCATATCAGCAAACGGATGTACAGTCAGCGGTACATACTTAGCTACAGCTGTGAAGGCAAGCTCTACGTTGACTCCCGTCTTGGCACTCGTCTCCATGAACGGGACTGAATATTCCTGGATGTATGAAGAGGAGCGAATAGCAGGATTAACAGAAAGCACCATATCTGTTGTATTTGAAGAGTTGTGTGCATGCTCACTCTGGCCAGCCTTTCCCCTTCCTCTCTCCTGATCGCTCGTTCACCACTCATATCAGCCTGAAATATCAATGCAGTGCAGAGAGATTTAGATTAGACTAGGTATGAATTAGAGTAAACATACTGTGCACATTTCACCTAGTATAGGCAGTTTAGCCTATTGTTAGATTACTGCTTTTGAAATCAACTTTTAAACAGCATAAGTCTGAACACGTTTACTTCTACAGTACGATTGTGTTGGTAAATGAACCATTCTGAATGGAATTTCATACATATTTGTCATATTTAAAGCTTTTTCCTCTGCTAAATATCTCTTCACTTATTGGAAATGTGTAATGGAAAATATCAGTTATCTCACTGTGATGATTAATATTTCCGAAGCAATGTAAAAGGAGTATCAGTTTGAAAAAAGAATATTTTTTTTCATTTACAATTTATTACAAATTACAAGTCAAAATTTGTCCAGACCTTTTCATAATTGCTGATCAGCATGTTCGATGTTTCCACCGGCATTATGATGATTTATCTGTAATGACGAGCTCCACATCTTGGAGGTTTGCCATCACCCTGATCTTTACCTTCAGATTTAAATCAGGACTCTGGCTGGGCCACTCCAAAACATTAATGTTACTTCTAGTCTGAAGGAACATGTTGGTAAAATAAAAAGTTAATGTGAAACCTGAATCTGCCAGCGGTATGAATTTAGATTTTAACTGGAGCTATTTTAGGGAAAAAATAATTTTCCTCTTATTATTATCATTATTATATCTGGTTTACTCCTATTTTTACTTCTAATAATTAAAAACTGTTATTTGTTAGCCTGTGTAAATGCTGCCTTTTTGTAATTTATAATAAGATAGAGTCAAAATGATTCTCTCTTGTGGTTGTAGGCGATACTTTAACTTTGGTAGTTCTAGAGTTAAAATTGTAAGTCAGGACGTGACATGCTAACTATTGTAAACACAGATGTACAGTTGACCCCAGCCATTCATGGTTCAGTATTTGGGGATTTACCCATTTATGAAATTTTCGATGGAAAATTTTGGGATTTTTTCCCCATAGAGTATATCCAAAATATTCTAAGGAAAATGCAGCTTGGGAAGCTGAAATACATTTGTACAGTCCTTCTTGACATGCTATTGGCTGACGTTTGCAAAGGAGCCAATTCAGGAATGCTATTTATTTTCAATGTCGTAAATTGGCTGCATCCTCCAAGTGCGGAGATAAAGAAGAAAGAGGAGGTTAGCTTCCCCTGTACTGTCAAGACGGTTTCCACTGTGCATATTAATGCATATTAAGGTATATTATACCCTACGGGTACCTGGAATCAACTGTCGATGTTTTTGTACTCAAAAGCCGAGAAACTAATTTTCACGCTATTCTCTCAACATAACTAAAGTAGAGTTTTCTAAGTAATAACATGTCATTTTCAAGAGCCAGAAAGCTGTTAAAAAATGATTCCATCACAATAAAAATAACTGGTTTGGACTTTAGCTGATATCAGTAACGCTAGCTTTGATCCAAGCTAAAAATAGACATCAAGGAAGATTCGTCAACAGAGTCAAACATGTATGATTTCATTTACTAGAAGATTATAAGCAACACTAAAAATGGTGTAACACAAACCCCCACACGTTTTACATCATAACCCTTTTCTGATAATGGGAAATCAAAGGTCGTTTTTTTCAACCAAATATGGGAGATTTGCCAGATATAGGAAAAAACCTCCAGGTTAGATATCTTAACATACCTGAATAGTACGTTAGTTATTTTGGGAAAATGATGTCAAAAGTATTGATCGCATGTACTGCACGGTTGGTCTCATCTTATGTTTTTGAAACAAATACTAAACTGTAAAATCCTATCAATCCAATATGTCTTTTTGGTGTTTAAATAGCCTAGTCTATCGTTGGGCTAAAAATCCATTCAGTTAATGTACCTACAGTGTAGGAATTTTGGTCAGGGGTTAAACAAAACATGAAATCCTTATTTCAGTTTCCGAACCTCTGCAGGCATTTTGAACATGCAAACCCAGAGAGGGAAAAAAATTGAGATGTTGTCACCCACAAACCTAGTTATTAACATATCTGAATATCAGCTCTACCTCTGGAGGCTCGGTTCACATCTACTCTCAACGTGGACCAAACAATTTCCAGTCTATTTTGCCAAAGATCACCACCTTCTGCATCTTCTTAGCATGTTTTCAGTCACATACTGAGCTCCACAAACATTGCCTTCTCACCTTGTTGCCCAGCAACATGATGACTACATCAGTCTGTGCGTACTCATGGATTTCCGTCAACCATGCCTGGACCAAGAGAATAGAACACACATGCAAAGACATGTTTAGTTTGGTTTGCATCCTGCTGCTCTGTTGAGTTTTGTTCTGCAGGTAGGAACCATCTGTGTAGGCTCTCACACAGGAGCATGTTCTAAGTATTTACTTTGGAGCGGTTATGCATAAACCACCTTCTTTCATGCACTGTTGAACTTACTGATCGATTGTTCTGCTCATGTATAATTCAGATGATTAATCCGTATTTCTTTTATATAAAATAGCTATCTGGTATACAAGCCTGCCATCTAAGTTTGTTTCAATAAACCCATGCTGTACATGTGACAGTAGGGTGAGAAAATGGTGTTTTAATATTTGTTCTAATAATATGACAGTTTATATTGACCTAGACATGAAGAGGTATGATCACAAATGTGAGACTTACTCTAATATTGTCGAACGATGATTTGTTGGTGATGTCATACAAAAGCAGCAAAGCTTTGGAAAGAAGAAAAACAAAAAATCAACAACAACAACTAATTACAGCTTCACATATATGCCAAATGCATCACATCCTGGATATGGAGCACAAGTGGAACTTTGTCATTTATGTTGTGATTCAAACATTCTCACCATGTGCATCTCTGTAATATGCATGAGTCACACTTCTAAACCGCTCCTGTCCTGCTGTGTCCCAAATCTGAAACGGAAACCACACGGATCTTCTTCTAATCAGCAGTTAACTTCACTTACATAGCAATGGTTATTAATATTATTTTTTGTTATTCATGAAGTAAATCAACCTCTTATGAAAACAGATATGAAAACTGACCTGTAGTTTGACTTTTACGTTGTCAACAGTTACCTCTTTATTCTGAGAAAAAGGAGACATGAGAAAGACAGTAGCAGATCATTTGATCTGCTAGGAGCGGACACACCTGGAACAGTCTCTTAAGGGCATGAGTGATGGCATCGGGACAGGAGCAAAAGGGTTGTAGTGGCTGATTTAACTACTGAGTGAAAGCCACCAGATTATTTTGTGTCTATGAGTATGGATATTCTGTATTTGTATTAATATAGACAAAGAGAGCCTGTTAAACAGTTGGATTCTTCTGTCTACAGGAGTAAACTGCACAGACATACCGTAAATCCAATTCCAACTGTAGCAGAAAAGGAGCCCGGGATGAACTTGCCCTGGTCAAACTGAACCAGAAGAGATGTCTTCCCTACTCCACTGTCCCCGACCAAGATAGTCTGCAGGAAAGCACAAACACACGTATACATTTATTTTTTACACCCAACAGTAACCAAACCCTCAGTGGTTAAGCTATATACACATATCAAACCCATTTGCTTGCTGCCACTAACTATGTTAACCTCTTAGTATTCCTCCCCAGAGAAGGTACTACCGGATGAAAGCCGTTTCTCTTCCAGATTCAAATTCAAAAATACTTTATTGATCCCAGAGGGAAATTAAGTGTTGGTGTAGGAGCCATTTTTAAGTATTTGTATGTATGTTGTTTGGGCGCCAGGTGGCAGCACTGTACATACTTACCTGCAAAGCTAGATAAGGGGGGGGACCTTCCTGCAGGTGACAGGTGTTGTGTGTAGGAAGGTGAACACACAGTTTTTTTTTTACCGTGGTGACTGTACTAATAATTAGTTTGGATCATTGTGGTGAGCAATAAAAAGTAAAAAACGATAAGTCGTGTGGAGGCTGAATAATTTGCGCATCAGGTGACGCCAGTGATGACGACGCGTCAGAAAGGTGTTCCCACAGGCAACACTGCAGGCGCTTTAAGCATAGGCTTAGCACCTTAAATTAAGTCAAAAAACTGTGTTTGATAACGGATGCTGCAGTTTCGCGTGTTGGAATATTCACCGCGACGTCGGAGACAAAGTAATACCTCATCGTGGATTGGATTATTAGCTGTCAACGAGTCGATGAGTGGATATAACAACGCCAGCTGGATGATCGCTGCTTCGTAAAGTGGATGACGTTGGCGTTTCGAGAGTCCAGGTGGAGAAGCAGACGGCGTTATCGATTGGAGGAAACACAGTGCTTTGGGATGCAGGATTCATCTCATATCCTACTTCTCAGACTGGGGGAAGCTGAAAGTAGCCGTGGCATGGTTTTTGAAGGTGAAGAACTTACTTGTGAGCATGGCTCGCCAGAGAAAGGGCTCAAAAACTCCCGATGGACCCAAACAAGATATAGTCTTGACAAGAAAAAAAGTTCTATCGATGGAAGATCTGAATGCTGCTGAACTTGCCATTGTGAAGTATTGTCAACAGAAGAGCTTTAAGGAGGAGAATACTGACTTGTCATCTGCGAAAGGCTCTGTAAGCAAGCGTAGCACTCTCTTTAAGATGGACCAGAGTTTGCAGGATGGGCTATTGAGAGTTGGAGGACGACTCGCTAAAGGTTCCTTACCACAAGAGTTAAAACATCCATTGATCTTATCAAAGGATCAGCACATTGCCACACTAATCATAAGGGATACACATCAAAAACTCGGTCATAGTGGATGGAACCATATTTTGTCTACAGTAAGAAGGAGACATTGGATTACAGGTGCCAATTCAGCTGTCAGACGGATTGTCAACCAATGCTGTATTTGCAGGAAATACAATGCTCGAACGTTGGTGCAGAAAATGGCATACCTACCCAAGGAAAGAGTACTCTCCGACCAGCCACCATTTACTAACACTGGCATGGACTATTTCGGGCCGATTGAGATAAAAAGAGGAAGAAACCTGGTTAAACAATATGGGGCTATATTTACTTGCTTATCCAGCAGAGCAGTTCATCTGGAAGTGGCAGACTCTTTAAATCCAGATTCCCCCTGTATTTAACGCCCTACGCAGGTTTATCTCTAGAAGAGGCCAGGTTACTCATATCCAGTCAGACAATGGAACTAACTTTGTTGGTGCAAACAGAGAACTTAGAGAAGCATTGTCATCTCTAAATCAAGCACAGATTGAAGGGGTGTTGCGACAAAAGGACATCAAGTGGAGTTTCAACCCCCCAGCAGCATCACATTACGGTGGTGTGTGGGAACGGATAATCAGAATGGTGAGGAAAATCCTTAATGCGGTTTGCAAGCAACAAACACTTGAGGAAGATGGACTTCACACAGTCATCTGCGAAGCTGAAGCAATTCTTAATGACTGACCCATCACCAAGTTATCTGATGATCCAACGGATCTGGAGCCGCTTACTCCCAATCATGTGTTGCTTTGAGGGGAAATCCTTCCTTACCCCCAGGACTGTTTTGACGAAAGCGACTTATACATCAAAATGAGATGCTCTAGGATAGTTTATATATATATTTACTAAAAAAACAACAAAAACGAAGAAACCCATGTAATGAAAGAAAATACTTCAGGGTTCCCAAAATAAAAGAAGACTGAGTCCCAGAAGGCGTATTTAATTCAAACATGTCTGGCCAGAACATGGAGGGGACAGAGATTACTCTTACATCGCCCTACCCAACCTTTCTGACTAACAGTTTAAATAGTATTCAGCTATCACTTTTTATCTCTGCAGCACGTCTTCTCCAATCTTCATGTCCAGCTTCCGGACAACTGGTTCATGCCAGTCTGATAGTAAAGCATGAACCAGCACATTACAGATCAGACTGTTCTATAGTTATCTTGCTGCCCCGGCGTCTGTCTCTCTGGTGATCCATCTGACACATCTTCATCAGGAACATTAAGCTGGAACAATAACCTTGCTTCCCCCTAACTTTGTCATATTTCCCTAGATACATTCACTAGACAGAGAATATGTACTTCAATACTAATTGCGTAAGAATATCCCCACAACACCCCTAGCCACTCGCTCAACCTATTCACCTGGCCAGTTTCACTTCAAGTTTTTGTCCTCTACCAGAGGCAGTCTGTTCAAACATCATCTGTTAATCCGTCCCTCGGGATCTAAGGTCTATCAGCTGGTTGGTTGATCCACCGTTTAGAGCTTTGGAGCTGATGGTCAAGGGTTCAAATCCCCTAAAGGCAACCTCGGGTAAACTCTGGAAAAATTAGTGACAGACATGCAAATGATACCATGGCGGATTGAGCATTGCCTGGATTAAAAGATCTGTGTCAGATGTTGGGGAATTAGGACATTCCGAACAGAATGCGTACAGATACATAACTACATATAAATTGAACCCATCTATAAACTGCTTTTGGGTCACATCTGTTTGGCACTACATAAAGAAATGACACTGTGTTTGCCATCTGTGTTCACCTTCTTGGTGAGAAAATAATACAGTGACTTTTTCTGCTTTAACTTAAAAAGAAAATCCCGAACAAATATCTGCGTCATTCCGGATATTACTTTTTCCAAGCTGTACAAATAATAATATATTTTCTAGGAGCCTGGACAAGTAACATTCTCGCAGTAGGCTATGACTCATAAGTTGGAGGAGATCACCCTAAGACAATAAAACCAGTAAAAGACAGCTTTCAGAAGCATCCGAGTTAGTCACCAGGGCCATCAATCAATCAGAATCAGACTGAGGTCCCGCCTCCTCCCCCATAGACATAATGCTGTCCAACTGAGTCACAAACAGTACGTGAAATGCAACCAGGCTACTCGATCTCCTTAGAGGAGGCATTTGGGTTTAGATTCAGACAAAGAATACTCTCTTCTGACGGTTGGGCACCATTTTCTCATTTATAAAAACCTGTTAACATTCAAACAATGCAAATCCCCACATCCACTAAACGTGAAGCAGCATAATAATGAACAATTTAATCTCTGTTTTTTATGTCTGTAAATCAGTGGAATGTTGATCATTTTCAATTCTTTTATTTCTCCCGGTTTTACGCTGCTTAAAACACAGATAAGCCAGCCGTCAGCTGAATCTGCTTATCCGTGCATGGCAGGTGGGCCGGAGCCTACCTCCAGCAGCTATGGGGTAAGTTACACCAGAATATAAAATATACAATAAAACCAGCAGAGGCATTTGTTTACAGTGTTCAGAGGACACCTTATACCCAGAGGTGGGTAGTAAATAATTACATTTACTCAGTTACATTTACTTGAGTACGTTTCTTTGGGGAAAAAATGTGCTTTTAAGAGTAGCTTTACTACACCGTACCTTTTACTTTTACTTTAGTAATATTACTAAGAAGTATCGCTACTCTTGAGTAAAATTTCTAGATGCTCCACCCATTGATTAAATTCACTTAATAAAGAATAAACATGTTTTGTAAAAAAAATTTTTTTTTTTAAAATACACCATACACAGATAGACACTTACAGATTATTGAAGGAGATAACCTGTTTCTACACAAAACTTTGGTTTTTCTAATGAAATATTACATCTGTTGAGCTTGTTGTTGCATTATGAGGTCAAGTGAATATATGGTAAACACCATGCATTGTCACTAGGAGTACTTTTTACCTTGCACTTCAAGAGTGGCATCATTTCGTTACACAGCTTGTCGTTTTCTTTTTGGGATCATATCATAGACCAAACATCCAGTTCTAGTTCTAAAGATAAACAACAAATAGTTCTATCTCGCTTTTTCAGTACTAATCCCACCGTTCCTTCGCCTCACTTTAAGCTTTGCTTAAAAGTTCATAGTCTAAAACATGCTATACAAAGGATGATTCTTTACATGTGCAGTAAAGTGTGTGTATCTTTGGTATTAAAAAACAGTGCCATAATCATCATGCCTGTGCTAATAGACAGTAGATGGGAAATGAGTGTGTATCATCAAATCCCTCTGGGGACTGGAGGCAATCAGGCAGAAGTTCTACAGATGTTCTGGAATAAGACTCTGATTTTACTTTCATGGGTCAGAGAGGAAGAAAGAGAGAGCTAGACTTCACTCTGCCTCAGGTTTCCTTTATTCTGAGTCTGAGAGCAGCTAACATCAAAAGTGGAATAATTCTCTTTTTCACACTACTAAACAAGGCTTTTTGATGGCTTAGTTTGATCAAATTAGAGGCACACTATCTGAGAAATGAAAATGTCAGCTCGGTTACCGGTGCATAGGGGACCCAGAAAGAGGACCTACAAGGAGAGGCCGGCCAACATGGTCAGAACGATGCATCTGTGCAGCTCACTTGTAATTACTGACCCTGTCCCTTCAGAGAAAGAACGACTTGATTTACTATAATTTGCCACAAAATGCACCCGCTCCTGTTGCAAGGAACAGGAGTGTGGCTATCTTATTTGTGCACATTACATTTTGAAGAAAAGAAAATGCTTAAATCAAATAATTACAATCTAATAAAAAGTTAATCTTTACAACTAAAGTCTCTGAGGTGTAGAGATATTTTTGTATCTCTAACAAGTCAGCTTTCAGAATAAGTTTGTATTTTTTTACTTTTGCATTCTCTTACAAGCTGTCAGCCTTTGAAATGTATCAGACTGTTCGATGACTAAAACAGGTCTCCAAGAAGACGTGATTCCTTTCTTCAACTTCCTCCAACCCACACATTTGGACTTTCAGTGTGGAAATACTGATCCAGTTTCTCCCACTTTTTCCCCTCCTCATTTGCTACTTCAGTAATTAGCTCGTCATTCTGTCGCTGCCACCTCTTCTCATATATTAGAAAATGTTTTCAAGAATTTCGGATCCACTTGCCTTTCATATTCCCCTCTAGGATGTCTAATTAAGGACCTATTACATTCCCGAGATCAGTCCAGTAATTCGGTATGAAATGAAACAGGACATAGGAATTTTTTTATTGTTATCCATTTGTGGAGTCATGGTCTCAACCAGTCAATCAAACAAAAATGTTCTTTTTTTTAAACAACATTAATGTTGCCAACTTTTTTCAATACTATCTTTATACATGCTCCTATCATGTTTCCAGGTGCTGCACATTGTGGGGAAGCTAAAACATACATTGCTGACCTCCCATCATTCTTCAGGCTCTACAGAGGATAGTGAGGGGAAAACAGAAATGGTCAATGGATAGTCTCTACTCTCTGTCCAGAACCTGTTTCAGATCTGCTGCAGGAACACGGCTCTGAACACTGCTAGAGATTCCTCGACCCTCTTTATAAAGTTTCTCAAAAGCAGAATCATGAGAGTGTTGCACAGCATTGTGCCTGGAGCTGTTAAAAATACTGAATTATTACGGTAGTTCCATGTATTTAATCTGTTTCATGTTTCTCATGCCTGTCAATCCTAGAAAGAAGTAGTCTTGTTTGGATATATACTGTTTGGTATACATTAAAATTGATTTGGGTATAATTACACATTTCCTGAGTTTCAAAGGTTTATAATCACACATACAATTCACAAGAAAATGTTATCCCTAGAGCGGTTGGGAGTTGTTCAAAATGCTGCTGCCGGGCTTCTGACAAAATCCTCCAAGTTTTTACATCAGACTCCAATCTTGATGTAACTACACTGGCTTCCGGTTTATTCTGGTTTACTGACTTGGAGAGCTCGTCACGTACATGTACCAGGTTATCTCAGGGGACTTCTAAACCTGTTATGTCCCTGGTATTTCCCTAAGGTCCTGTAACCAGGGCCTTTTGATGGTTCCCTTAAGTTGAAAACAAAAAACAAACAGACTCCTCTCTTCAGTGGCCTTCCAGAGTCAGGAACTCGCTTCTTTTGGACTTGAGATAGGTGGAATCTGTGGTGCCTTTTAAAGGCCAGTTAAAAACACATCTCTTTCAGTTTTTATTAGTTTCTCTTGGGTTTGCATATCTTGTTTGCTCTTGTGCTGCTTAATTAATTTTTATGAAGCACTTTATGATTTTATATCTTTAAAGGTGTTATTTAAATAAAGTTTTACTTGCTTAATGATTTACTCTAATAGGCTGATTGTCACTCTTGGAACCAACTTCTGCCACATTTTGATTCAGTAGTGTTTCATTTGTGTTTAGAGTTGATCTCAAATTCTTAGCTTCTTGTGACATGGTGCACAATCTTTTCTGTGTCCTGTCTAGCATATATATATATATATATATATATATATATATATATATATATATATATATATATATATATATATATATATATATATATATATATATATATATATAATGAGAACCTCAGACTTGCTTCTTAATACACAGATCATCCCCAAATTGTGCCTGGATTGTTGGATGAGGTTGCTCTTGGAGGGCACTTTGAGCTCCCTCTATTTATTGTTACTCTATTTACTCCACTGCCTTGGGTGGCAAGCAAAGCCACACACAGACTGAATCAGGATGTTTTACTGTTAGCACAATGCAGAATCATTGTGTCTTTTAGAATAAAATAAAAAGCCAAGTTGCTTCTCATCAGAGAAATTTGTCAGGATTCTGGGTTGTGTTGTGAGTTTTCCCCTTGTTCTTGGTTGCAGGTTTCCACCAGACGGTGCAGTCGAGGTCGGGAGCTGAAGGTCTCCACCCCGGGGGGCGGAACCCGGCCGGTGAGTCCCACTTCTGCTAATTATCAAGCAATCACCTGGAGGATAAGAGGAGCTGGCTGCCAGTCACTCTTTGCCTTAATGTTTTAACCATTGTGGTAACTCTGAGCCCTCTGTATTTTCTCCTTCATTGTTCAGTGTGTCTGAAACCAAACCTCATATTCTCCTTGAGCTCCCCTCTGAAAAGTAAACTCTATGTTGCTTCCTGGAGTTGCTTCTTTCCCAAAACTCCTGGACTCCTTGTTGCTAGTACCTACTTTAACAATAGGTCTCTAGATCACCTCATCATTACTGACAACAAGAAAGCTCCTCTTCTTCATCCGCAGTGCAACCTGTCCGCCTTCAAACGCTTTCCACCATTCAACCAGCTCCTGGTCTTCAAAGGTCTCATCGCTCCACCTGTACATCCTCCAACGCTCTCACTGCATAACCTTCTTCCATCGCTCATCCATCTCCGGACCTCAGAACCACCACACGATCAACTTCTTGTGGTCTACTCACTACTCCCTGGCGTACATCCACACACCAAACAGTACAAGTAATCATCCTCATACTCTGGAGTTAAATTTTTGTTTCCCAGCTCCCTGCTCATCTGCTTTCTCTCCAATGTTTTCCGATTCCCCACCAAGCTGTCCCAACCCCCCTGGACCAAGACTTTCACATTACTCCTATCATTGTAGGCCGTTGTCAAGATGAATCTTTAGAGCATTCCTCAATGGAAAAAAAGAAACAAAAACAACAAGCAAACAGTCCATGCCCTTCTTGGACACTCTTTGATGTCCTCAAGACTTCCTCAATGCAACTAAACCTCTCACCCTGAGGTTCTGGATGATCGAGAAAACTGTTAAGGATGCAATACTTACAGGAATGTAAGCGCATGTGTGGGCGTTTGATGCAAAACAGTGATAGCTGTGCGCTTCTTTCTCCATTTCTAACACAAGAAAGAAATGACTTCAAGAGCAGCCACATCTTTCATAGCGACCAGTCTGATAAGTAAAATAAAAATGATTCCAGCTCAACCTTTTCACAGCTCCACCTTTGCTGCCATGCAGTTAACTGATCATTTTGGGGCCATGAGGGGGAGAATACAGTGAATCATGCACAAACGCCCTCCTACACATACAGCTTCGGAGGTCATTAGATGCATTAAATTAAAGTGCATTTGGTTAACATGGAAATAAAACACATTTTATGTCTAATCTTACCGCCGGCTTTTAAGACAAAATGCTTCATGCAACAGTCTCCTCATGGGAAACACGATCATGTCTCAGAAAGAGAGCACTAAGTGCCAGGACACCACATCCACTCAGTGAGTCGAGGGGGGTTATCTTGTTGGGTGGCTGATAGTTAAAAACGAAGTAGTGGAGTGCAGACTGAAGACAGATAAAAGCGTTTAGCTTAGCTCCGGGAGAGGATTGTTTCTGCAACACAGCGTCGTAACTCAATGTGACGTTTGACTGAAGCCTAAGGGGGACTTTTTCCTCTTTAGTTTTGCTCCACTGACAGCAGGGCCCCTGAGGCAGCTGGAGGGAAAGGATTCATTGTACTGTTGCACTTTAAAACCACATACTAATACAACTAACAGAGATTTGTAATATGTAGCTTTTTTGAGCAGATTTTCATCTGCTGTTACAGCGGCGGTTTGTGTGAAGTTTTCACATTTGCTCACGATTGTGGAACAAACCAAAAAAGTAAGAATCCTCAGAAGTGAGTTTGATGGAAAGAGGGCCTCATTTAGAGCCTTCTTTTATTCTCCAGCAGCGTGGAACATTGAGCTGACCGCTTCACTCCAGAAGGAGGGCAGTGTTGGGAGCTGATCTAATGCGCGAGTGAGTCTGGAAGGAGACCAACTCCAGAGAAACCGCATCAAAGTGAGGATCAGCACCATGGAGAGCGCCAAGCTAGAACCGAGCCGACAAGAAATCGGCAAAACAAAACTGACCAGGGGGGGAGGGGGGAGGGGGGACGAAGAAAAACACAACAATGATAAATAAGATTTTAAAAAAATCTTGTCTCATGCAGCTTTGTTTACCTTGTGCACCAGGTTTTCGTCATAGATCGTGGCTGGCGGGGTCTTCGCCTGGTTCTCCGTGTTCTCCCCGGAGCCGTAGCCGCTGTCGGGGTTGATCTCCGGGTATGCCGTGGTGTAGCACGCGGAGATCGGCTCCATTGACTCCATCCGCTCCATCCTCAAAGTGTCCTCCCTACTGCGCGTCTCTAAATAAAGACAGATCCGCGGAGCCACGGGGGAGGGAAAAAGTAGGAGCTGAGAAACTACGCACCGACCAGCCCTCTCCACGCAGAGCTCAGTCCTCTCCGCGCTCCTAAATAAGCTCCTCCTTGGGGGTGAATCACATTCTACATCACTCAACATTTAAAAAAGAAAAAAAAAAAAAAAAAGAAAAAAAAGAAGACGTGTCGTGATGGTTAACACGCACGACGTTTGACGCGATGTAACAGCTGGGCGGAGGATGGAGAGAGGAACACACCGAGTTACAGACGTTAGGATGAATGGAGGAGTAAAACTATGGAAACACCTTTGAGTATTTATTCTGCATTAGGAATGCTTTCACTCTGTGTCAGTAGTTCACTCACGTTTCATCTCCAGAACTACACATTCACATTGGAAGGGACTGACCGACTGATTCATGCAGTTTTTATCAATTACGCAGAAGACAATAGTTGGTAAGATCATTTTATAAAAATTTTTTGTGACAACTGTTTTTTTTAACTCGTTCAACATTTATATTCCGAATATGTTATACTATTATCATTTCACTTAGTTTAATTTCTGTAGATGATCTCAAGACCCCACACTTGTTGATTTGCGACCTTAAGTGGGGTCCAGACCCCAAATTTGAGAACCACTGCTCTACATACACAGTCCTGTGAAAAACGTTACAGATTTCTGGGTTTTTTTTTCTTCTTTTTTGTCACACTTAAATGATTCTCATCATATATGAAACTTGTAAGTACAAAAGAACCAGAGTATATGAAAAGAAAATGGAGGAAAAAAAGCTACCTGAACCGACATGTGAAAAAGAACGGCTGCAATCAAGTGTTTGACAATCAATGTCTCTTTTACATCACTGTGGAGGAATTCCGGTTAGGTCGTGGACTTAAAGCTTATCTCCCAAATCTCTTGGACTCACGGATAGTCCTACATTCCTACATACCACCATGGTACAACCCACGGGCATCAAACTGCTGTTGCATTCTTTTGGTCCTTCTTCTGGCCCCGTGGATGAGATCTTGACGTGCTCCTGGGGTAATTTTGGTTGGCCATCCACTTCTGGGAATGTTCCCCACTGTTCCACTGTTCCATCTCCTTCATTTAGGGGAGATGACTCTCACCGTTCTTCTCTGGAGACCCAAATTTAGCATTTCTATTGTTTTTAACTGTTTTTAACCTACTTCATGTTGAAATTCAGGTTATATGCAAGTAATTTCTTGATTCAACAGGTGAGACAATAATCAAACATGGGTATGGCCAATGAACAACAAAAATGGTCATGGTTTAAATAAAGGGGTAATTTGTTTGATGATCTGAAACATTTAAGTGTGAGAATAATAAAAAACAGAAGAGCTATTTAGCGTAAACACTTTTTTAAAAAGCACTTTATTATTTTAGTATCCCAGGTTTTTAACTGTTGGACTTTGGGGTTCCACTAGATCTAGATCTTACCCCCATTAGTCTTAGAACACAAATTTGTCAAAAAGTGTCACTTTCTTCCTACTATAGTAGTTGGAGCAGAAGCCGTATTAGCTGAGGTGCCACACTCATAACCCAAAAGTTTCAACTAGTCAACTTTTTAATGCAGTTGACTTGTCCTTCCGGGTTAGAAAAGTGGGCATGAGTGTCATACAGTACTTGTTAAAACCGTGGCATGTTAACTGGTCAGCAGAAAGGATACTGATGCCCAAGGATGCAGTGGAAGAGCTCTGAAAGACAATTTGGAGGGCACAGGACCAGCGGTAAAGCCCTGGTGGCCTATCTAGATCCCATACAGCAGGACCCTGGAGACTAAAGGAGAGGCGGGGGCTCCGGAAGATGGCTCCATAGAAGATGATAGCGCTCTTGATGACAAGGCTTATGAAAAGAAGGATGATGGAGATGGCTCTGGTGTCAGTGGCGATGGAAATGAAGGGGATGGGGATGTAGGCATGGAGGATTGAGAGCATAACAACAATAGAGACGACTGTTCATGTGGATACCCTGCCATCTCCATCCAGCACCCAACAATGTCACTGGAGATCTTGACAATGATGATGAAGGAGAAGAACATAGTGTTAACTCTGGAGATGGAGGACACCAAGGAGGACGTTCCCTTTTAGCTCTGCTGCTGAACATGCAGCATACTCTACTATGGCATAGTCGTGATGAAAAAAAACCCTAAGTAAATAGAAAAATCAAACACTAATCCTACATTATTTGTTGCACATTTCTGAAGTTATTCAAAACATATGTTGACGTCATCATTACTATGTGTCTGTTTGCACTTCCAGCAACTTCCACTAGAGTTTGCAAAAGACTCGGCTGCAAAGTACCTGCGTTTTATGTTATTTCCCCCCCAGAATGGAGAGAGATCTCTCTCTCTCTCTCTCTCTCTCTCTCTCTCTCTCTCTCTCTCTCTCTCTCTCTCTCTCTCTCTCTCTCTCTCTCTCTCTCTCTCTCTCTCTCTCTCTCTCTCTCTCTCTCTCTCTCTCTCTCTCTCTCTCTCTCTCTCACGTTAATATTTACTCACTTGTTAATCTATGAGAAAGGAAAACTAAAAAAAACATAAAACTGTTTCCTTGTAGATCAAGTAGACTCGTTTGAAAGTGTAGTATGCAGGGACAAAACACCGACTGAACAGAGAAACAGAGGGTAGGTTGATTTTTTTCCTCTGGCTTCAGGCTCCAGCTGTGGCCCCTGCCATGAATCCAGATCTGCTGACTATCATCTTGGCTTCAGGTGAGTCATTTGTGCTGTCCTTGGAATCCTTCATTTATTTCTGTGGACAGGATGAACAAAAGGGGAGAACAATATCATACAGGAATGCTCTGGGTCATTTAGTACACTGTTTAGACCCTTATTCTTTGAGCTAGAAAATGTCCCTGAGACTTGTTTAAGTCTGATTGGTGAGCTTAGATTGATGATGCTGGAAGATGACTGCAGACGTAAAAGTGATGCATTGTGAACGTCTGAAATATTATTGCGGTTCAAGTGAATGTTTTCTTTTTAAAGTGCCTTTCTAGTTTGACTGACTTTGACTTTTGCAGTATCTGTTTTACATGAATGATCACTAATGTTCTTAAACAAGTGTCCACAGGAGTGGCTATCACATTTTTGGGATTGGAGCTTTTATAAGATGTTAGAAATCTGCTTTGCTCCTGGTCCTCCTAGTCTAGCAGTACGTTTTTAGTTCATCTGAATCCATAAAAAATAAAGAGGGCTATTTTTATTTTTTTATTGTCAAGCTACAGCTTTAATGGATATAAACAACAAAAAGTTGGCTCCATGATCAATCCTGCACAAACTGATGAAGCTTTTTGAGTATTCCGGTCACGCTCAAACCAGACTTTGGATAGCTCTTTAATTATCAACCTGCCTGCAAAAAATTTACTACTATCAGAATGCAAATTAAATAAATAAAAGCAGTTTATCCTACAAATGTCATATGACTGAATAAAAAAAATCACATCAAGTGAAAATTCTTTTGGTTTCATACATTTAAGTTTAGAAGCAGGAGCAAGGAGCAGCAGCAACATTGTTGTTTTAGGAGGTTTTAATGACAAACAAAGGAAACTTACAGGTTTGGCACAAGGAGAACAGGACATTGAACTGGAACGAGCACTACGAAAGAAACCAACAAGGAAAATGAAAAAAAAAATTAGATAAATGAACAGAGAAAGACAGAAGGAGCCGAACTAAACACAAAGGTTCTGCAAACCAAAGGGAAACAGTCTTACATATATCAAGCAAGAAACAAAACACAAGCAATAAACTGATGTGGCAAGCAACAATATTAAACACGGGAACGAACCAAACTGAAAACCAAAACAGACGAGGATTATGACACTTGGATTGTTCAATTCAAGAGCTGTTTGTGCCATGCAGATGGAGAGAAATGCATAAATTCTGCTTCGGGTTTGTGGTCATATTGATGGAGGACAAGAAAGAGTATTAAAAACAGATGATTTCTGCTCGATTTACAAAAGCCGAAATTTTTCTATTATCCTTTGTTTCAGTGAAGTGTGCTTGATATTTTTCGCACGGGATTTCTCTGAACAAATAAATAGTATAAACTGCCTTTCCAAAAATGTACATACAATCCTTTTTCATCAGATAGTGCTTTACAGGCAGATGTTAAGGAGCATGACTCATATTAATTAACTCTGTTAAGAAGTCTAATCTTTGTTGCATAATGTGGCTAAATTGCACTGAGGAAACTCTCCCCCGCTGAGCTGTTGCTCTGTGGGTGTCCTGTAAGTTTAACAGAACATAATTCCAGTCAAGACAGCCCAACTCTTTCTTTTTCTAACAGAGCAAAATGGCACAGACCTGTAATCTTTTATGGTCAAATACATTCCTCTTTATCTTCTTTGACTGAACCAGTGAAATCTGTGAAATCTACAAATCATAATTAGAGTAGCAATAAAGCTGAGTTTAGAATTACACGGCATCTCTGTTGAAGCAGTCTCACTGTGTTTCTCCTTGATCTCAGGGTCATTTGCAGTCTTCTGTTTAATTATACTGTTGCTGGTGGTGGTGCTCTACCAAAAGGAACTACTTTGCTGCAGACTCGGCCCTAACAGGGCACAGGAATATACAGTAAGAATGAACCGAATTTGCTACAATCTGGTCACAAGTCATGTGGCTCGTAACAGAGGTCTTCATCAACTGTGAAGGGATCACTGACAACATTTTGTTTTAGTTCAATATGTATTTCACTGTCAAATTTATTGTTATAACTCTAATTCTTTTCATAAGTCAGTCCTTAGTTTTGTTGTAGCCTTATATATTTTCAAATTGAAATAGTATTTACAAAAAGAATTTTCAGGTCTTCCTTTTAGAGAATTTCATTCAAATCTTTAATCTGATCAAGAGTATTGCTCTTTAGTTCAAAACTTAATTCGTAGCATATAATAGGCTAAATCCGGTTATAACGGCAAATGAGTGTTAATTTCTAGTTAAGTTATTCTGTAAGAATTTTTAAATGAGTTACAGTATCAGGTGCCAGAATTCAGTTTATCTGAAACAGTATTTGACCCATATAGATTTTTTCTTCTCATCAAAAATATTTCCAGGTCATCAAAACAGTTTTTATATCAGACAAAAACAACCTGAGAAAAAAAAAAAAGAAGCTGTTTTTAGATTACAATTTAATCTAATAAGCATAAAAACATATCCAAGTAAACCAGTATGTCAATTGGATTTAAGCCGGAAGTTTGATTAGTCCACTCCAAAATCTTATTTTTTATTTATTTTTTTTGATAAAACAGCAAAAACAGAAAGTTTTTATAAGAGTGAAAATACAATGTAAATCATTTTAAAAGATGAACAATCTTTTCTTGAATTCCATCAGAATAAAACATTAATTAGTGAGTAGTGGTTCTTTTTGCAGACTCTTTAATTTGAACCGTTAAAGACAAAAACTCCAAATAAACTCAGAGACCCAACAAAAGACTTACAATAATCATTAGAAGATATAGACTGAAAAGGTGTTGAAATCTATAGCAAACAATATAGTCAAATTTAGAAAATGCTCATCAAGATTAAACACGTGTACCACTAAGGAGCACAAAAAGACAAAAAATAGAAAAACTACATCTAGCGATTAAAAGATAAAAAAAAATCATTGATATCACAAACTGTTTTCAGTTTCTATTTGAAAGAGAAAAACATGTTTGCTTGGATTTAAAATATTTCTTTGCCTTTTAAAATGGACGATACACGAGAAAAATCTAAACACAAAGAAATGTTAAGCAGTCTTTTGTCAGTGAGTAGGATTTCAGAATGCACATGTCTGTTCAGTCTCATGTTAATTTTGGGTTACTACAATGACACACTGTTTAGTGCTGTTGAAGCGTGTGGGATCTATCTGATGTATGCATGCTGTAGATGTTGAGCTCGACATAAATATACAGTTGAAACCAGAACTTTACATACACCGAATAATAATTTTCTCTCACTGTCTGAAGTCAAATCAGATCAAACGTCTGGTGTTTTAGGTCAGTTAGAATCACCCAAATTTCATAATTCACAGTTAGAACGGTGTTCCTAGGCTTACAAGCATCCCTCTTTTTCTACCAAAAGTAACAATGGTCATCATATGGTCAACAGTTCCACTTTAGTGTTATCAGATCACAATATCTCCGAGAATGAAGGTCTCTGTCCCTGTGTGCATTTCCGGATTGCAGTCTTTTGCTTTTTAAGGTTTCTTTTAGAGTAAGGGCTTCCTCCTTGCTGAGTGACCTTTAAAGTGGTACAGGACCCATTTCAACTGTGGATAATGAAACGGTCTAACCAGCTTAAGCCAGCATCTTTCCAAGGTTTTTTTTTGTTGTTGTAATTGGTTCGGCGATTGATTTGCACTTTCCAGACTAAAACCCGTTCATCTCTGGGACAAAGAACCCGTCTCCTTCCTCAGTGGTATGATGGTTGGACAATCCCATTATGTCTATACTTGCATATGATTGTTTGAACAGATGAACATGGCACCTATAATCATTTGGATATTGTTCGCAAGGATGAACCAGACGTGTGCAGCTCCACTATTCTCTTACAGATATCTTGGCGGATTTCTTTTGACTTTCCAAGCGTGTCAAACCAAAAAGCAATGTGTTCCAGGTGTGACCTTAACAAATATCCACAGGCGTGCTTCCAATTAACCCAAATGTGTCAGTTAACGTATCAGAAGTTTTAAAAGCTATGACTTCATCTGGGCTTTCCCTTACTGTTTAAAGAGATGGTAAACATTCTGTATGTAAAGCTGTTGATTTTGAAGGCATTACAACAACATATTCTTTCTCCAACTGTTGTGGCATTTAGCAAATAGAAATAATTTTGGCAATTCTAACTGACATAAAACAAGAGAAATTTGGTGATTTAGCTTCAGACAGTGAGCGAAGAAAAAGGTGTGTTTGTCTTTTTATTCGCTGTATGTAAACTTCTAGTTTCAACTGTACTTAAAACACAAATGGATCACTTACATCCATTAATGTTGTGTAAACACACCGTGGTTATGATCTTCATTCCAAGAATGACCTGCCCCATTACAACAGAAGACACTCTCTTATCGGCATCGCCCCCAATGCCTCCTTGAATCAGAGAACAATTGGGTCACAGGTAAGAAGTTTCAATTAGGTTTTTTTTAAAACATACACTGTGCATGAGTTTTGAAAAGTAAAATTTCCCCTGAAGGCTTCTTATCTGATTGTGTGTGTGTGCCTCTTCTGGGACCTCAGCTTCCTGGAACGTTGTTTATCATCGGAAAGCCAAATGATTACCACTTGACGGGCCCACAGCCACGACTGCCTTCTTATGAGAGTGTACGGAAGAAAGACCGTCAAAGACAGATCCACCGTATGATTGCTCAGCGCTTTGGCCTCAGCGGCAGTCATGATGAGGTACACAACTACAAAATCCATCATTCACTGCTTGGAGAGAACCAGCGGTCACTTTATTAGGTGTACCAGTGGAAAATGCCTTTTATGGAGCAGCTTTAGGGCTGTATTAGCAATCATTAATAAATGTCTAATGAGAGTTAGTAATTACTTAGCCAACACCCAGAAACCAGGAACTAATACCTAACAATAACTATCAGTCACAAGAGTCTGCTAGCCTTCATGTCAGTAGCGATTCTAAAGAAAAAATGAATTCAGAGGCCGAACATAATAAAGATAACACAACAATTAAAAGAAGTGGTACTAAACTTAAACACTATTGACAACTAACTACTGTTCCATTTACAAGCTTACGATCGCAAAACATTTTTAATGTAAACTTTTGGGGGTTTTGTGTCTAAGGAATTCCCAGAATAACCTAAACGAAAAGAAAAAAAAAATCAAAGTGAAACCTTACAGCACTATGGACTAGCCATGTGTTTAGTGCAAATGCTATGTTATGGATAGTTAGTTGCTTTGTTACCCATCTGTGTTTCACTTCTGGTGCAACTCATTTTTGCTTATAAAGGGCAACAATTTCCTGCTTTCCTTGTACAGAGTGTGTTTGGTCAATTCGTTTCTTTGCGTTTTTTGGAGTGAGAATTATTTAACCCCACAATCTACCTGAGTACAAGCTATGTCCATCCTGTTATGGCCACAGTTTGGCATCATAAAGCAATGTGCTTTCTCAGATATGACAGTTTTTACCGTACACTAATGGCCTTCACACCAGCAGTCTGTCAGTCTGACAGAGCACCTTTGGGTGCTCCATGGGTGAGGTGGACTGGCAGATAGTCATCATAGATGTACAGCCACTAAATCTGTACCAAATGCAGAATGCCATCAAGTCAGCATTAACCAAAACCCCAATAATTGTTTTACACCTTGTTGAATGTGATATATGATAAATTAGTGCAGTTCTGAAGGCAGAATCTGGTAATAGCGCTGTGTACCTAATAAAGCGGCCAGTGGTTGTATTACATATTGTGCTTTGATATATGAAAAGCCAATATTCTGAGACGGAGCGATGCTCTATCTTTTCGAACCAATTTAAGCATAAAATCATTGGTAATATCTGATCTTGTAGTCTGAAATCAATACTGTAGGTTTGTAGATATCACTCTTTTTTGTTGCTGTCTTATTTCATTCCAGCCACCACCAACATATGAGGAAACATTTTACCCCACACTACAAGCTTCTCCAACCAATGTTCAGTGTGTGGATGTTCAGATGTCCATACAAACCTATGACGAATCCCCACGCTCACGTGAAGAAACACACGGCACAGCAGTCCGGAGTTCTTCCCTGCGAACGTCTCCAAGTTTCAGGATTCTGTCCCCCTGATGGGAAAAGATCCCAATGCCATAGCACTTCTACTGTTAACGGAATGATTGTTCTTTGAGTCGGAGCTGCTGGTAAATAAGTTTTAATCTTTGGGTCTTTACATGATAAAGACTCTGACTCAAGTGGTGCACTCCTGTGGTCTGAGACTGACTGTGCTGTCTGCTCACGTTTATGAAGGGTGGCACAAAACTAGTCTGATAGACATACAGTGGCTCCCAAAAGGGCCCATGCCATCGTTGAAGGGTGCCAGGTTTTCCTAAAGTAAAAAAAACATTTTGACCATGATAGATAAGTTCAAAAATGTCTCCACTTTTAGAGCCCCCCCCCCCAAAAAAAAAATCTCCCCAACTCAGCTGAAAAACAAGAAAAATGTATCAGATTGACAACTACAACAAAAACAACCTTTAACAACCTGGTGTCATATGTGTGTATGAAAAAACCTTTTGTATCATGTACCTGTTCATAAAATTTCTACATTCACTCTTCCTGGTGGCAGTATTAACATCAATGAGAGCAAATCTGATGATCTGATGTGTTCAACATTCCTAGTGGGGTTTTCTCTGCATTTACATCCTTCAGCTAAAGCCATTGTTTATAAACAAATGAGATTTTATTTTCAATTTTGACAAAATAATAATATCTGTAAGATTTAAAATTTCCCAGCCAGAGTCCAGAATTAAAGCATACAGCAAATTGGTGAGCTCACACGAAGAGGGGTGTGGTCAAGGCAAATCCTAACAATCAGTGATTTGATACATTTTTGCAAAGGCTGAGAACTCTGCTGCAACTCTGCAATACATATTTACATAAAATATTAAGCAAAAGAACTAACAGAAAAAACACTATTTACAATATAATGCAAATTAGAATTCTTTAAATTGAATGCCCCCAAAGACACACATTTACAAATCCCAGTTAACCAAAATCAATTGTTTGAGAACCTGTATCACTGCATGGTTATTTCCTTGCACTGCACATGTGTTGTCTCTAGCATGAAGAATTACAAAAATTAAATATTAACATAACGGTGACTCTGCATTACAGAGTCTGAGACATTATTACCGTATATATCTTCTCAGATACTTACTCCAAAGAGAACTTCCTGGTGCACTTTAAACCAAGCATCTTATGGACAGAAACGGGTCATGAAACTTCCAAACACTACTTAGATACCGCGGTGGATATGGTCCACTGAGGAGTATTCACACTGGCATTTGACAGTAGAGAAGAGTCGGCTTCTTTGATCAATACTCGGCTGTCCAAACCAGTGTTGGGTCATGCCTCAACATCATGTAATTTAGGAGTTCCAGTCACATCCATTGTGAAAGGTGTATAAAACCTAGGACCTATCGACATGCAGACTGCTTCTACAAACATTTGTGAGAGAATGGGTCGCTCTCAGCAGCTCAGTGAACTACAATGCGTTGCTGTCATAGCAAGTCATTTGTGCAAAAAATGCAGTCCGGTGTGAAAGAACTTGACTAGCTGGCACAGAGTCTTACCTCAACCCAAAGAGACACCTTAGGGATAAGTTAGAGCAAAGACTGTAAGCCAGGTCTTGTTGTCCAACATCAGTACCGGACCTCGCAAATGGAATTCAGAAAGAATTCCTGTAACTCGACACCAAACAGAAGGAGAGGACTGATTTGGATGTAATTCGTACAAATGCGTGTCTAGAACTGACACCAGAAGACAATGTGAAGAAAGAGTGTCATAGGCACGTCCCCCAGCATCTGACAGTCATAGAGGTTTAATTTGGTCATGTCGTGAGTTTGTATGTGGATTGGTGGCTCTGTCATGCAACTGTGGGCAAATGCAACAAGCCCAGTTATTTTTGGGTTTATTGCGACTATGTGAATGTTCAACTTCAGGGTCAACAATCAAAGAAACACCTGACATGTGCACCTGCCACCCGGACACAGGTTTTGGGCTCTTTACAACATCCCGTGTCTTACTGCACCGTGCATCGACAACTGGCATTTGCCAAATAACTTTATCAATTCCTGACATTAAGCTCAACACACTTGGTTTATTTACACCAGCAGATCCACCTTTGAAAAGGTGCTGAAAAAAAATTAAATGAAGGGAGTGGCCTAGTTAAAGTCTGGCCTTAAGTCCAATTAAGATGCTGTTCATGCTGGAAAACCCTCCAGTGTGACTAAACTGAAACAAAAGATAAGTGGCTAGGTTCTTCAACTGTGATTTATTACCAGTTATTAGAAATGCTTCACGCCAGAGGATATCAAAAATTGTAAAAATGACCAAAAAGCAAAAACAAGAAATCTGTGATTTTCAAAGCACTGACTGTTGGATGAAGTACATCATCAACTCCGTAGGATACAACGGCCGCACAATACTGATCTGCACTGAACCGGTGCTTGTATCCAAGCCTGACGAGATGCCACACAGTCATCAGTAGACATACTGCAAACTCTGTTATTGATTTAATCTGATATTATGATGCAATGTGTTTCAAGACTTGCAGTTCAACGCAATTTGCATTGCTCCATCTGGATGCTGTTCTTTTCTTATTTATTCTGGCAGTGAGTGTTAGCGAGGAGCAACTATCAAAGACTTCTACTGTCCAAAAGAATCTGATCTGGACTTTCACCAGGAATTTATCCAAGAACTTCAGAATATTTTAACAATAACTCACATTTTGTAAGTATTGGATATAGCTCAGTCCTTTTGTGATGCTGTTTAACTTTTGATAAGAGTTTTAAAGAATTTACTTGATTACTCAAGTCAGATTTTTTAAAGGGAAAACATTGACATTGCATTTTAATGCTAGAATAAACTCTCTTTAGAATTAACAAAAGTAAAGATAGGTAAACGATTTTCTATGTTATGGATTCACTCTGAAAGTTAAAATGCAAAGTAAAAGGAGCTGTGTAGAACATAAAACATCTGAGCTGAATCCAGCTAGATACTTGTAACGCCAAGAGTTATGTGCATATCATAAAGTTTGTTGTCAAAGCAGGTCGACTTGCTTTTTTTGTGAACGCACCTGGAAAAAGACAGTCTAATAAAGGTGTTGTTTGCTGAAACTGTAACACGGTTGGATTCAATGGTCACTGTTAAAGAGGGAAAGTGTAGCAGGACAGTTACTCTTTAACTGGGGTCAATAATTCACTGCAGGAAACACAAACCACACACCGACTATAGGTACATTCAGTGCCTAGCCGTAGTAAACATACCAGCCTTTCACAATTGGCAAAGTTACAACCACAACCTCCGGCACATCTTATCAGGGTTTTCTGTGATATAGCAGCACAATGTAGTTCATGGTTGCGATTTGTGGTTTTAAACTTTATTTTTTTTTTTACAGACAAGTTAAAATCTGAAAAGTGCAGCATGTTTACAGTCTCCTGTGTCGATAAGTTGTAGAAGCAACTTTTGCTACAATGTCAGCTGCAAGCCTTTTCTTGCACATTCCTCTTTTTATGATATCTCAAACTTAGATTGGATAGATAACACCCTTGGAAAGCTATTTTCGAGCCTTGCCCCAATTGGATTTAGGTGTGGACTTTGACTAGGCCATTCAAACATGCACTCATGTAAACCATTCCATTGTGGCACAGGCAGCATTTTCAGGGTCTTTGTTCTGCTAGAAGGTGAATTTATGCCCCCGTCTCACATCTTTGTCAGCTTCTAAACAGAACAGAAATACAAATATCTTCAGTACATACTGTGGGGTGCAAAGTGACCCAGAAATTTCTAAAAAGAACACGAACACAGCATGTGAGATACTCCTCACATCAATCATCCCCCACCCTTCTAAATGATGGAATTCAAACCTCCCTACTTTACACCAAGCGTCACCCACACTCCCTCTGCATACCACCAGATAACTGCAGCTTTTTTTTTGTATCTCCGGCTCTCCGTGATAGCTTCTTTTAGAGAAATAACACCATCGGATCGATTGGCTGTTGCAGGTTTTCACTTGGCTTAAAAGTAAAAAAAGTAAGGATAAAAGACAGAAAAACTGTTTCAAACGTTCTACTTTTATAAACCTGCTTCCAGTTAGCTTTGAGGTGGAATTTGCGACATCTGCTGGCCAGTATAGGGAGCACAACTTTCAGAGGATGGCAATATATAACTACTAATCAAAATCAAAATATTAAGAGGACATTGAGGACATATAATTCCATGAATGAAAGACATAATTTAAATAGAAGGCAGGGTGTGATTTAACAGGAATTACAATAAAATTCTAAACATCCAGTTTTTATTTTTTTTTAATGGGCTAAATACTCCTTACTGAAAAATGTATCAATGCCAGGTATTTGTTCACAGCTTACAGAGTACGCCAGTGCTGGTTATATGAACCAAAACAATCACATTATACAGTAGTGATTGTGCGACACCTGGTGGTCAAATAAAAGAACACCTAGTACGACCCTTCTATAAACCTGCAGATAAGAAAACGTGCTGTCAAAGAAAATCCCATTTTGGACTCGCCAAGCGTTAATACAAGTCACCAGACTCAAACTGTGGAGACTAAAAAGTGCCACCCCACCCCAAAAAATTAAGCAAATTCATTCAACGCTAAGACTTTTACATACAAAAATTTATTACAGCAGATAAATCAGCCGTGACATTAACCTGAAGTCTGAATTAAACGTCACATCTACCTAGTCTGTCTCATGATCAATAACCGTGTATAATAAATACATTCCTGACAGAATAACTTCTGATTGTAATGAGAACCGGTTCTGGATGCATGAGGAAATGTGTAAAATCATCACTGTAGAGGGGTTTGTTCATCGTGTTCAGTTCCAGAAGTCGGAATGCCGCTGTCAGAATAAATCAGGAGACGGGCCAACAGTCAGCTCAATCAATTGACTTTTCTGTTACTGTTCTTGAAAACCTCTTAAAAAGTAGTCCTCGATGAGCTCCAACTCTTTCAGACCAGGTCCACCAGTTTGAATTTGCCCTCCTGTTTCACCGGCAGCACGTTGATGAAGGTCTTGTAGATCACTGCTCCTTTGGGCAGCTTGGTGATGACGCGGGTGACCTCGGGGCTTCGGGGGGGCGGGATGTAGACCTCCTTGGTGAATCTGACAAGGCCGTCCTCCAGCGCATAGAGGGTATTGTTGGTTCCCATACCGACCTGCAGGACAAGGAGGATCATGACATACCGACAACACATCAAACACGCCAACTGGATGTCATTACAAAGTGTCAACAGGCTACTTCTGGAAGACAGTATAAATCTAGTCAGGGGCTAGGTTAGAATTGGGGCAATTATATAAATATATTTTTCTATGAAACAGTACATTGCGTATCTAAACCAAAACAAGTTTGCTGATTTTTTTAAACAGAAGATTTGAAAAAACGATTTTAATGGTAAAAAAAAAAGCCTGATTTTTAACCACTGAAAATCGGGTTTTCAACCAAATCTATACAAATATATAATTTCCAATGATGAAGGAGCTGGTAGTTTATAATGTAGCAATAACTTTTTATTGTATGCCAGTTTAAGGGGCAGATATGTCGTTAAAACAGGTGTGTGGGAACAGATGCATTCCTTCCAGCATTATGGCTTTTGTAATTTTTGTCTCTGCATACACCCACGTTTCTCAGCCAGAGCTCTGAATTAGGGGACGAACCAATTCTGCCAGCACATCAAAAAAAAAAAAAAAAAAAAAAAAAAAGCTGCACTAAATGAAATGAAATTAAAGCATGTCTGAAACTATTTTGAGAAAATATTGGTGGCCCAAACCTAGGAAGAGATTTTATGACCGTTTAAGACCTTGTACAGTAGAAACCCTGGAAAAAACTAGACAGATGATTCAAGAAGAAATCAGACAAGTTACCGAAGCAACTCCTCTACAGATGCTTTTCTGATATTTGAGGGGATTTCATGGAACTGCTTTTATTTCAACCTTCAAAAGGCATTTTCTGTTCCATATTGTAACTTTCGGCTCAACTTCTCAGTTTGTTTTTTTCTTTCAAGATGGATTAGCATCAAAACTTCATCTCAACGTCCCTGGGTAGAAAAGTTGATAAAGATGACTCACATGCGCTCCAGGGTGATACCTCATCTTCCTCTGTGTCGCGAGGATGTTCCCAGCATGGACAAAGTTGCCTTATGAACAGAACAGGAAAATGATCAGCATGAGATAGATGCTTCCAGAACTGTTCAGATGGGAATGGTTCACATCACAAAACTGAACAGTCCCTAAAATCCATAGCATACATGTGGCACACAGTAGAATCCTATGATTTCTGCGATCCATTTAAAAACAAAAAAACAAAACAGTTGGGAATGGAGAGCTCAGCAAAAACAATTGAATACGCTGTAAAATGCAGAAAACGGCAAAATTCTATAAACATGTGCAAGTGGACCGAACTAGTCTGCTTTTGTCCAACAATCTATATTTTTCACCTTCTAAAATAACACACATAATAAAAGAGAGCATGTCTAGCAGTGTCATGTAACTTGCTTTCCAAGAAATAAGAAAATAAAGAAAAGTATTCCACCGGGCCCAAAAACAAACGCTATTTTGCCAAAATTATTCACTCCTTCATCCAAATGATTAAATTTGGGTGTTCGAATGATATTCATGGACACAGGTGTACATAGTCTATGAAAGAAGGGGTCGACATCAGGAATTCAAACAATATCGTGATAGGATGCCATGTATTTGGTTACATTTGTTCACCACTGAATATTCCACAGCTGGAAGTTAGTGGGATTACAACAAATTCATAGATTGATGAAAATGTCCAGGTTTTCATTGTTTTTTAAGGGGACTAACAAGCATATATACAGTTGTGCTCAAACGTTTACATACCCTGGCAGAATTTGTGATGTTTTGGCCATTTTATTGAGAATTTGAATGATGACACAAAAACCTCTCTTTCACTCGTGGTTAGTGGTTGGCTGAAGCCATTTATTATCAAACATTGTGTTTGCCTTTTTTTTTTTTTCCATCATAATGACAACAGAAAATACCCAAATGACCTTGATCAAAAGTTTACATACCATAGTTCTAAATACCTTTTATTGCCTCCTTTAGCATCAATGACAGCTTGAAGTCTTTAGTGATAGTTATGGATGAGACACTTTATCTTCTCAGATGGTAAAGCTGCCCATTCTTCTTGGCAACATGTCTCCAGTTGCTGTACATTCTTGGGCTGTCTTGCACGAACCGCACGTTTGAGATCTCCTCAAAGTGGCTCAATGATATTGAGGTTAGGAGACTGAGATGGCCATTCCAGAACCTTCACTTTTTTCTACTGTAGCCAGAAAAACCGACCGGCCTTGTGTTTTGGAACAATGTCATGTTGGAATGTCCAAGAGCGTCCCGTGAGCAGCTTCCGAGCTGATGAGTGCAAATGTTCCTCCAGTAGTTTTCTGATAACATGCTGCATTCATCTTGCCATCAATTCTTCCGGGGTATGTAAACTTTTGATCAGGGTCATTCGGGTATTTTCTGTTGTCATTATGATGTAAAAAAAGGCAAACACAATGTTTGATAATAAATTGCTTCACCCAACCACTAACCACGAGTGAAAGGATTTTGTGCGATCATTCATATTCTCTGAAAAATGGCCAAAACATTACAAATTCTGCCATGGGTATGTAAACTTTTGAGCACAACTGTGTAACGACTGGTGCGATGCATGCACTACGACACCCTCTCTCATCGGAAGTCCTCCCCGAGCTGCTGCCTAGCGGATGATCGTGATGCGCTGCACCGCGTTATGCACGGCGGCGTTGCGACTGTTTACAAGATATCAAAGAGCAGGCGCAGCTTTACAGACAAACAGAGCTGAAATATGTGGTTCTGTGTGTGAGACAAAAGTGGCAAAGATCCAGTAGGTTCACATGGACACAAAAACTATATTAATGCTGTGTAAAGTGTGAGTTAATTTATAAATTGATCGAGGAGGGAGATGAAATCTAAAGACTGGAGTATGCACTTCTTTTCTTTTATTGCGTTTTTTTAAACTGCTTCTTTTTACTTTTATTGTTAAATTGAAAAGAAAATAATTCAATTCAATTCAAAAATACTTTAGTGATCCCAGAGGGAAATTAAGTGTGGGTATAGCTCATATAATTTATTCTTTAAGGAGTTGTTGTAGACGATGATGGCTGCGGGCAGGAAGGATTTCCTGTAGCGGTCTGTATTGCAGCAAAACTGAAGAAGCCTCCGACTGAAGACGCTCTGTTGTTGTATGACTGTCTCATGAAGAGGATGCTCAGGGTTGTCCATAATTTTTTTGATTTTATGAAGAATCCTTTTTTGCATCATCATCTCCAGATGTTCCACAGTTGTCCCAAGAACAGAACCAGCCTTCTTTATCAGGTTGTTGAGCCTTTTTAAATCCCTGGCTCTGATGCTGCTACCCCAACAGATGACGGCTGAAGAGATTACACTCTCCACAACAGACTTGTAGAAGATCTCCAGCATCTTGCTGCAAACCTTGAAGGACCTAAGCTTCCGCAAGAAGTACAGTCGGCTCTGTGCCTTCTTGTAGACGGTTTCACTCTTGCGCTTCCAGTCCAGTCTGCTGTCAAGGTGAACTCCGAGGTATTTATACACCTCAACCACCTCCACTTCTTCTCCCATGATGGAAACAGTGTTTGACTTATCCCTGTTTCTTCTGAAATCTACAATCATCTCCTTTGTTTTGTTCACATTCAAGGTGAGACGATTGTTTTCACACCATGTCACAAAACGGTCCACCAGCTCTCTGTATTCAGCTTCTTGTCCATCTCTGATACACCCGACAATTGCAGAGTCATCTGAGTATTTCTGCAGATGACAGGTCTCTGATTTGTACTGGAAGTTTGAGGTGTACAGAGTGAAAAGGAATGGTGAGAGTACGGTCCCCTGTGGTGCTCCTGTGCTGCTGACCACCTGGTTTGACACACAATTCTTCAGTCTCAGAAATTGTGGTCTGTTTGTCAGGTAGTCATTGATCCAGGCGATTGTTGAGGGCCCCACCTGTGTCTTCAGGAGTTTCTGACAAAGCAAATCAGGCTGAATTGTGTTAAATGCCCTGGAAAAATCAAAGAACATGATCCTCACAGTGCTGCCTGATTTGTCCAGATGACAGTGGGTTGGTTGAAGTAGGTGGATGATGGCATCTTCAACTCCAACTCCACAGCGATAAGCAAACTGCAGTGGGTCCTGATACGTTCTTGTTTGCTTACTCAGGGGTGCCAACAGGAGTCTCTCCAGGACCTTCATGATGTGGGATGTCAGGGCAACGGGTCTATAGTCATTGATGACTGATGGGTGAGTTCTTTTGGGTACTGGAACAAGGCAGGATGTCTTCCACAACACTGGAACCTTCTCCTGAGTTAGGCTAAGGTTGAAGAGGTGCTGCAGAATCCCACAGAGCTGCTCAGCACAGGCCTTCAGGACTCTGGGGCTGACACCATCTGGACCTGCAGCCTTGTTCCGGTTCAGTTTCTCCAGCTGCCTCTTCACCTGACTTTTGGAGACAGACAAGTGGGAGGGGGAGGCAAAGGGGGTAGCAGCATTTCCTGACTTGGTTGAAGTCAAACTTGTGGAATTAGAAGAGTCCATGGCTGAGGTGAAGGATAAAACATCTGAGGTGTAACAGGAAAGCTGTTGATCAGAGGAGAGTGGGATGTCTGTTTGGCTGGGAACAGGAGAGGAGGATGCTGAGCTAGTTCCTGAACTGAACCTGTTGAAGAATGTGTTCAGTTCACTGCCTCTGTCCAGAATAATAATAATATAATAATACGCAATACTTGTCTTCTCAGAATATCAGATTGTTAAATTTTTGTCCAGTATGACTTAAAAGTGGACAATTATTGTTACCGATAAATTTCTAATTCAAAAAAGTAATCTATATTGTTAATTCATTTCCAGATATTTTATAGGGATTTTTGTACTTGTGAAAGCCTATCTGCAGTTTGTTATTAAACTGTTCATTCTAACCACATGGTGAATGCACGCTTTAAACACGTTAAAATCAAAAGTCCCCTATTTTGAAAATCAAAATATGGTCACCCTGGGCCAGACATTAAACATTTGCTTCTGGACAGAAAATAGCTTTAAAAAAAGGGGGTAAATATTACCATCCACTTTCTTGAAGCCAAACCTCCGGCCAGGGCTCCTTCCTCCAAGGTTTTTGCTGCTGCCCCCGGCCTTCTTAGAAGCAAACCTCACAGAGTCCAGCAGACAGGACTGACTGGAAACCAGCAGACCTAAAGTAGCAAAACGGATATGTTACTGGACGAGGCTGAAGTTGGTTTCCGTTTCTAGCTTCCGATTCGGGAAATGGCTAAAGGGCTATTACACCAAATCTTTCTCTACTCTGAGGGTCTTTAATCTGCTCCAGTTTAAAATCTACAGTATTTAGACATTTCAGACCTGAACTAAATTATTCCACATTACCAGAAGAGTAATTAAAACCAACTCTGGGATTTGTGAAACTCTTCTGGGATTGTTACTGGAGGGTTGACTGCTGCAAACACCGCTGAACCGCTTTAGGTACCGCTGTACCTTCACTGTCCCAACACAGCTAACTAGCTAGGTTCGCAAACCCAACGGTGTGTAAACCTAGCACCAGCTAACAGACAACGAGCAGCCCTACAGAACGCTCGCTTTTTCTCTGCGACAAAACCCACCAGAGCCGTTATATTTGACATTCGGTTGTTTCATACCCGCTCTGGACTTGAGCATCAAGGACGCCAGCGCCGCCATTTTGAACTACCTCACCCGTGCGCAATATCCTATGCGTCATGTCCGAATCCTCCTGCTGCTTTCAGGTACCTTTGGCAACGTAAGTTATACGAGTTTATACGAGCTTCAAGAGTATCTTCACAGGCCAGGGTGTTGTACTAAGATAAGAGTAGCACTACTTCAAAAATATTTTTACTCAAGTAAAAAAAGTAGCCCCCCCCCCCAAAAAAAAACCCTCAAATAATAGGAAAAAATAAGTATTTGGTAGAAAGGCTACTCGAGCACAGAGTAATATCTGATTTAACGTTTTTAAAATAATGTCATCAGACAGAAAAAAATATAAAGTTGCGAGACAATGCTGGTATTTTAAAGACAAAAATGAAAACAAAAAATGATACAAATGAGTAACATAATTACAAAATAACCAACTTCAAACAGGAGAAACACTTTTCTAACTCAATCTTTTTCAATGTAATACCAATATTTCAGTAGGTACTGTCTATACATCTTAGAACAAGGTAAAAAAAAAAGTACTTACAGTGACAGTTTATGCTGTTTACTGGATGTTCATGAGACCCCAAAATGCAACAACAAGCTCAACAGATAGAAAATCACATAAAAAAATAAAGCTTGTGCGGAAACAGGTGGTCTCCATTAATAGGTGTCTGTCTGTGTCTGGTTTACTTTTTATTATGTTTGTTCCTCTTTCAGTGAATTTACTCACAGTGGATGGAGCATCTGGAAATGTTACTCAAATAAGAGTAGCGGTAGGCTACTTCATAATAATATTAAGTAAAAACAAAAGTACAGTGCAGTAAAGCTACTCTCAAAAGTCAATTTTCCCCACAAAAGCCACTCAAGTAAACGTATCTGAGTAAACTTAATTAGTTACTTCCCCCACTCTCAGTACCACACAAGAATATGGTGTATATAGTGGTGCAGCGGCCAGAGCCGGCCCAAGGCACTAGCGAATTAAGCCGCTGCTTAGGGCCCCTAGATCATCAGGGGCCTCTCATAAATGCTTGAATTTATACACTGACCATAGATCTTATTAGATCTATGGTCAGTGTATAAATTATAGAGAATGAGAGTATTCTTAAGTTTGATTTAATAGTTTCAGCGTGGATAAATTAAAACATGTTAATGTTTAAAGGAATTTTAAAGTTGACCTTGTGAAACATATTCTTTATAGTGTGATTGTTGTGCTATCATGGTTACAATCTGATGCTATGAGCTTAATCTTTTCTTTTTGTTTGACACAAAGTGTTTGGTGTTTGTCTTGGTTTGTCAACAAACACATCTCAGCTAATATAAAACAATCAATCGGTAAACATTATCTTTATAAACAACCTTAGGATTGTATATTGTTTTGTCCAATGGTCAATAAATCATTTCACAATAAATCACTTCTTATACTATTGTCAGCTTGACTGCTTCTTGTTTGTACTGAAGCTGTTTGGTAGATTTCTTTCAGCTGTGCATTTTCACACAAAATGGAAAAAAAGAAAGAATATACAAGACCGTGCAGTAAACCAACAAATAAAACAGTACAGTTATCAAAAGTAGCATACTCAGATTAAAAGAAATGTGCAGTTTAGGATAGTTTGAAGAAAGAAAAATGTACAAGTTATAAATTAAAAATACAATTTAGCAGACCAAGTATTGGATGTTGTTGTGAGCAAAGTAAAAATACTTGGGTCATATATTTGTGATGATAAGGACGTGAAGCTACAATGCTGTAGTATGCTAATATTTTGGCATGTGAATTTTATATATTGCGCAGGTTCCGTTAAAGTGGCCCTTGTATGGTTCACTTGTGGCATAATAACAGTAAAGCCATGATGAACAAAAACAACAACAAAAAAACAGCAGGACGATTTTTAGGATTTATTTAGAATCCTCCGAGATTGACATCTGCAAAGTCAAATGCTTGTCACGAGTCCTAAAAAAAAAAAAAAGAGAGCCTAAATTCATGTCTAGACATGTTTAAACGGGAAAACTCGGTAGTCCGACTGCGCGTGAATGCAACAAAACCCGGGGAAAATCAAACATGGCGTCACACCCCATCCGGCTCACGATGATGTACGTAGCTACAAAAACAAATTGCATTTTGTAGTTAGATGTTTGTTTGAGCAGCCAACATGTCGTGGAATCCTCCCGTTTTAGAAGCTGGCAGCGGCGCAGTCACGCTCCTGCTATCTGCTGCCTTTTTTTTTTTGTCGTGCAAATTGAACTTGGCCTCCCTCACTTATCCGTCGTTTGTCTTTCTAAGGAACATTTTCAATGCTGTGCCGAACTCAATTTAAGAAGTAATTTCTTTTCTTTATTGCGAGCCCATTTTTAGGCTGCTGGAATATGTAGCTGGAAGTTAGGAATCCAATTATTTCTGCAGCGTACAGATAACGTCACACCAAGAGACTTGTGTAATGGTTCCTCCCTTATCTTCCAACACCAGAGCAGTCTGAGGTGGCTGCTGGCCTTTAAGCTCCGTCTGAAAACTAAAATCGTTGTTGCCGAATTTTCCAGCATACTTGGAGCGTGTTGGTTGTTTGAGCTGTTTGTTTGTCAGGGCATCCGTTCAAGCCTTATTCATCAGGCAAAACAGTAAATGTTCCGATTTTCCTATGAAGTCTGGTGAGGAGGAGGTTTAAATCAGGAGAAAAAAAAAAAAAAGATTCACCTTTCTAACTGATGATCCTGACAGTTTCTGTTTTCTCTCATCATGTGTAAGTCGTTCACAGAGACCCGAGGATCTGAGAAGCAGCAGTGACTCGGATGAGGAGCTGCCCGTGTTTGATTTCCTCCAGCCTCGTCCAAGCACCGCTGCAGCCTCCCAAGAAGGCCAAAAGAAACCAGACCCGAAATGCTCCGATGCTACACCTGCCGCCGTCTCCTCTGGATCCTCCGATGTGGTGGAGATGATTATAAGCAGCGATTCGGATGATGATGATGTGCCATATGTCCCCCTGGCGCTGAGGCTGAAATGCAAGCAGGACAGCGCTGTCCTCCTCGAAAGGAATGCATTGTCCGGGTCGGAGAGTCTCCTCGCTTCGCGTCAGGAGAGGAGAACGACCTCGGAGGAGGTGGACGACCTCCCTCTTTGGTGTCCCTCTGGATCCGAGAGCGCCTCCGCCACCAGGACGAAAGCCACAAAACGGACGGCGGAGGAGGCTCTGAGGAGGAGGCGGGCCAGAGAGAGGCAGCAGCAGGACAAGGAGGCACTCAAGCTGGAACAGGAGAGGCAGAAAGCGGAGAGAAAAGCTCTGGCTGAGGCTGCCAAGGCCCTGAGGCCAGAGGAGTGCATCAAGCATATGGTTGTAGCTGTTGATCCAGGTGAAAGAAGAAGCATCACACGAGCTAGAAGCTGCAGATTCTTTAGAAGGCATCTATCTCAGTGAAGTAGTTTTTTTTTTTCTTCTGCAGCTCTGTTGCAGCTGGAAGGTGGGGGGGCTCTGCTTGCCTCCGTGCAGGCCCTGGGCTCCAGCTGCGCCATAGAGAAGCAGCCGCTCCCGCGGAGCGTGACCTGGGCGAGGAGAGCTCCGGGCGCAGAGGTTCGGAAACGACTCGCAGCAACGCCACGAACGGGCAACGCCCCGGTGAACAGAAACACAAGCTCAAACCGCTCCCACTGTTTCAGCTGAACGACGCGGCGTGCGTTCCAGAGCCGCAGGTGGTGATGCAGATGACGGTGGAAGACCTCATCACTCTGATCCACAACTACATCCGAGTGAGTTGGGAACGCCGGTGCCAAAGGGGGGTTGGGAGAGTTTGCCAAAAACCTTCCAGAAACTTTCAATGGGAAACTAAACGAGGAGAATTTTTGGAAATATTTTAAGACCGGGAAGAGAAATATTACAATAAGTTAACCTTAGAAACAAGCTGAAACTTTCCAAGCGAGACCCTAATTTCATCAGTAGACACAGCAAAACGAACATCTTCAAAGCGTAGCAATTCTAGATAAGTCCGAGCTCAGTCTTTTTCTTTTAAAAATGTTGTATCTGTCTGTTCCTGTTTGGAGAAGCTTGTCCTGAACCAATTCTCTCCCTTTTGCCTGTCCATCCCAGGAGGAGAGGCACGGCAGGTCACACTGCAGTCCCACCCTCACATCGTGGGTCCAGGAGCAGCAGAGGCGCCACCCCAACAAAAGGCTCAGCCTGGCGGTCGTCGAGCTGGAGAGCTATTTCAAGTGAGGAGGCTAAATGAGAAATGTGACGGTAACACATTGTTTTTATCCATCTGCGCTCGGCGGAATTCCCGTTTCGGCCCACAAAGATTGCAGCGATCAGATGAAATTGGTTCTTGTAAACGGCCAAATAGATTAACATTTGATCCAACTATGAGCCAATAATATCCCTTCATCTTAAGCTGCTAAATTAAAAACTTTTAATTAGACATCGCTGACATGTCTGATCCCAAAACAGTTGCGAATCACTGACTATACAGTTTAGTGCTCTACCAGTGAAGTGGCCACTGAAATGTGCCTTGATTGTGATCTCCCCCCCCAACATAGATCAAAACTTAAAACACACACTTTTTTCGGTCTGTAAATGCATCACCAAATAACCTGGTTTTTAATGACTTTTGATGCTTCCATGAATAAATTAGGACGATGTAATTCCTCCATGTCTTTCTTAACTTAAAACTAAAGCAAATAAGTTTCTTTGTACCACGGTTCTTAGAAAAACGAATAAAAACAGAGAAGGCCAAAGGCAGAATCAACAGATACCTTTTTAAGGAAATCAGAATTCGCTACAGGCTGGTAAAAGCCTGATCGGCGCGTCTCTGCTTTTGCGACTACCTCTGCTGATTCCGGGTAGCACCAATGTTACTATGAATCATTTACAGGATGCTGCCTGTTTGAAGCATCCTGCCAATCAGAAAAAATAAATAAAAATAAAGCTAACCTTGATGTTCTCAGGGCCCAGAAGTCTCGCAGCCAGAAGAGGTTCAGAGCAGCTGTGGCTGGGGAACAGACAGGAGGAGGAAAAGAGAAGAAAAAACGGAGGAACGGCCTCACTGAGCAGCTGCCGGACGTATCCAGAGTTGAAGTGGAGGAGGTAGGTCGGGCTTCTGCTTCACCCAAAGGAATACACTTCATAATCCGGATGTATGAATTAACAAATGTAGCCCTAAAACTCTTTTAAATAACCCATTAATAATATAGAAAGTCTGTAACGAGGTTTTTTTTGTTTCTTTTTTGAAGTTGGGTTGTTTTGAAGTTTTTCGAGCAATGCTCATGTTGCTTTTGCGTCATCCGGCTATTTATTTATTTATTTATTTTCCCGGTATCTGTTTTCTGTCCGCTGAAGAACCTCTGTTGCTGCACGTCATTGCATGGTTTATTGTATAACTTGCACCACCAGAGAAAAGATGGATTGACAAAAACAGTAAAAAGAAAGTTCTGAATGCTGAAATTAGTCGGGACGTTTAAGATTTTTTTACACCAATTTGTCTATGTGAGATGCTGCTAGTAAGAAACAGTCTTAAGCATTTTATTGAAAATGATTTCTTTTCTAATCTGCATGTGATTTCTGTTCATGATTTTTTTTTTTCCCCCCAACTTTTTTCATGTTCCTGTGTGATATTTATTGTATGTTTTATTTCAATGTTGTATTTATTACATGACCTTAAAAATTGGAATCAGGATTCACAATATAATATTTTATTCTAATAGGTTAAAGCTGCTTTGGCCAATCTGCAAAAACAAGCTAGTTTACAAAATGTTTTTCATGCCTCTTAACAACGTTGTAAGATAGTATAGCTATAAATGTTTTGTGGAGATAAAAAAAAAAAAAAAGAAAAGAAAAAAAAATGATTAAGTCGTTCTGTCGCATTTGTCTAAAAATCTCACCCAATAACATGTCTCGGTCCGAAACTAACGATTGGACCATCCGGTTGTCTGTCTCGCCGGACAAGCGCACATTTACCTGGGTCCTCCACTCTTTACACACATTTTACACCCGAACACCACTGGTGTGAGAGGTTCTCCCCGCAGTAATGTCGGAGAAAGAGAAACAGCCGGCCGGTACCAAAATGAATGATATTTATGTTAGTTATTCGTGTTTATATTGTTAATTTTTCACTTACAGGTGATTCCGTCATATTACCTCACGGAAACTGAGACTGGTGTTTTGCGCTCTCTGGTTTACTGTGGCATTGGGGCGTGGCCTAGGGATGATGGCCGACCGGAGGGGTGACGGTTCTGGTCCTGTGTTTGTGTCGAAAAGCTAGCTTGTTTTGCAGATTCGGTATAGCAGCTTTAAATATGCAGAAATCTATTTATTTTAGCCAAAAGAAACAGAACTCCCTCCCAGTGTTTTCAGTCAGCTGAACGTCTTCATCAATGTTAAACTTTTAGCAAAAAAATAACCCTATGAAAGCATTTACACCCAGAAAATAACACATTTTGTTTTTTAATCAAATAAAATTGCTAAAATGAATTGCATTACTTATTTTAATTCAAACTTTGGCCGACTTCTGCCTTATTTTTTTATTTATTTTTTTAAAAGTGATTTCTGCATTTCTTTTTCCAACAGGTTACACTACCTCACTTGTGTGATTTTTAATTTCTTAGTATAACACAACAGTAGAAAGTGTTCCACACCATGTAGCTGATTTTATTTAATCAATGTTCTGATCTTCAAGGGGTTCTTAAATGAAGGCACTCAACTGATGGTGATTAGATAATCACATTCTCAGACTGGGGTGAGGAAAAAATAATCAAAAAGTGTTAAATCAGTCTCGGTAAACACCAGCCAGAATCATACTGTCTCAAGGTTAAATTAGCCACACAACTGTTTAAGCATCCCTTACTTAGGTTGCCAGCAAACATAGTTTTTGTGATCCAAACTACTGATGTTATAAGTCTTTATAGTAACCTGTACACAATGTATGAAGGGAAACTGCATGAAAATTTGACCAGGATTTGTTGTTGCAACAAAATCTTCACAAAGAGGTGGAAAGAAGAAACTAGCTGTAATCTTCTTAATATTACCCCATTGCTGTATAAAAAAAGATAACAGTCACAGAAGCTGTCATTTTCAACAAAATTTCTGACTCTTTATATTTATTTATATTTATTATTGATCATATTTGATCTTGAGAGCACTGATCAGCTTTCAATGAGTCTGTCACTAAACAACCACAGACTGCCCAATTTTAGGTCATATCTAAATATTTTGGTTTACAATTACTTCCCAGTGGGATTTTGGTATAAAAGGATTTTGTCTAAAATGTCTAGAAAACTACATTGGGAACCCAGGAAATGATATGATTTTCCTTTTTTCTCTTTTTTTTTTTTTTTTTTTTTTTTTTTTAGATGTAGTGCTTCAACTGGCAAATAAAGTTTCTAATGTGTTGCCTTCCTGGATGAATTTATGTTGGGTCATAACATAGGACCCTTCTCACACCGTTGCATACCTGCCTTAGATTTCAGTGGCATTGGATGACATGATTTATTCTTGACCTAATGACATCTGACCTATTTTCTGAATAATTTGGTTATTTGACCACTTGGGGGCACTCGGATCACTGAAGGTTTCTTTCCAGATGGTCAGTTGATGAATTATGGGGAAGAAAAAAATGAGGACATGATGTCACAGAAAAGTAATGTTCCCAGTCATGACACAGTGGAACACTGAATTCCACTCGCTTCGATTCGAGTTTACAGACACTATTCAGAACAAGAAAGCATCAAAAGCAACACGCATACTTTAAAGTCCTGACAGGACTCGGTGGTTAACAAAACGTACTTCACATCCTCCCATTTAGATGAATGGTTTTTCAATACGCCAGCGTACGTTGCAGGATAGGAGACCATGTGTTGGCAGCCTAAAATTAAGTGGTGATGACACTATATGGCCAAAAATCTCAAAGGTGACGGTGGATTTTCTTTAAGCAAGCATGTCTGTTGCCATCACAGGTGCAGACTGTTAACCCAATGAAGTGGATCCAGATTGGGTAGTGGCAGCGAAGATTAAGAGGAGGTGTAAAAAGTCCCCTGATTGTCTTTTCCCTGAATAATTTACAGCATTAACATGTGAAAATTTACTGATGTTATTGTTGAGGAGCTTTTAGAATCAAGATATGTTTGTTTTTTTCTTACATTATTTTTTTAGATCAAAAAACGTCTGGTGGTTAAAAAAAAAAAATATAATCACATATTTGAATAGCTCTGGAGTGTTTAGAAGGAAATGAAGCATTTGTTTTACTATCTTCACTGATCCACATGCTAAATCCCATCAGGCTGTGGTCCACCTCCAGCTTCACACCGGCGTGTCCGTCCACTTCTTATCTACCTGGAAGGAATTCTCTGACCACATCACCATGACGACCAAAGCAGTCGCTGAGGCCCCTTTCAAGTGAGCGTCCCGTACTCTTTTGCTCATCACATCTCGGCTCTGCTCCGCCTCTGCCAGATCATCCGGTCACTTCCCACTCTCTTGGTTGTTTTCAGGAGAGAGCGAGAGCAGACCGGCTTCTCCTTCTACCTGGAGAGCGAGTGGGCGGGAGGCCAGCGGGTGGACAGAGCTGGGAAGGGCCTGCTGCAGGTGTGGAAGAGACAGATTCAACAGTTCAACAGAGTGAGCTCAGACGTGGCTGCTGCCATCTTGGCGGCGTATCCTTCCCCGCAGCTGCTCAAGAAGGTATGCATTCACCTCGAAAGCATCACAAAAGGCAGAGACTCAGTCTTTGCAGTCGCTTGGAGATGCAGCCATGGCAAAGAATATTTAAATTTTCCTCTTTGTAATGAAAAGAGTTGAGCAATTTTATTTAACTTAGGAGCCACGTTGGGGATTCAACTCAGCGATGTAGCAGATAAAAGCATTTTCAGTTGGCAGTTCTTGTTTTTTTAAAATAGTATTTTATGTGTTAGTGAAAATACTTAAGTATATTTAAGTTTAAATTATCTTTTTTTTAGATCAGATAGAGGGGGGGAAAACTATTGGTTATTGACTGACGAGGACTTCTCCTGAAAAGCTGATCTGAAAGCAAGTTGGGAGCGAGAACTTTGGAACCTGATTTGTTGAATGTTTTTTATTGGTAGATTTCATGCTGTGATGTCGAGCTCATGTAAAAGGTGTTTCAAAGTAATGTTTGAGAGGTTTTATGACTAATGATTCACTCTGCATTTCCTTGAAAAAAATATTTTTTTATAGTTTAACAAATTTAGGATGTTAATCTATGAAATAAAATACTTTTGTGTCATATCTGTGATGTTTTGTTTTTTTCTTGTGACAAAATAAAATTGACCATGTGACCTTTTATGAAACTGTTACCTCCAAGACATCCTTTCTGAAAGCTAATAATCTCTGCGTGTTCACAGGCTTACAGTCAGTGCAGGACTGAGAACGAGAAGCTCTCTCTTCTGTCTGACCTTCTGATCCGCAGAGGAGAAGGCATCACCTCCACAACTCGAAGGGTTGGTCCGGAGCTTTCCAAACGTCTTTTCCTCCTGATGCATTCCCGTGACCCAGAGCAGATTCTGGACGCCGGCCTTTAAACTCTTTCAACGGAAATTGTGCTATAACCCTCAGCATTGATCTGTTGTAACAGATCAATGTCGGAGATCATGAAGTTTTCAACTGTTTGCTCAGTTCATTCAAATGTTGTCATTGTGTAATAAAGTTTTATACAACTACTATTTTGGATGACCTAATTTTAGTGCTGCTCCATCCCAAAACCGTTCCTTTTTTTGTTCAGCAGATTATCTAATCCACAGTCGCAGGTAGATGTGATAGAAGAAATGATGCAAACCTGCAATGATTGAAAGGTTATGTGACTCTATCAATGACACAACGTCAGATCAAAAGAACACTGATGGTCCCATGTCAGTAGGATGTGGAACCTATTCGCTTCTGGACTTGCAGGTGGCAGGTCAGCCCACAGCTGTTGTAACGGCTCTCAAGATCCAACTGATGGGTACCGAGTCGGAGCCAGAAGTCACATGGCTTCCCATAGCATCATGTCGATTTACTCCAGTGTGTCATTCCATGACAACGGCAGGGTGGACCCTTCGGTGGTACCAGACAAGGCAGTTAAAAGCAAACTTTTTTTTTTTTTTTTTACAGAACTGAGATTACCAAACATAATATAGCACCATACATCACTCCGTGCCTCCAATTTACAGGAGTATTCCAAACACAGCCACCTAGACTGCCGAGAGGCTTCGGAACGAGACTGTTTCCGGTGCGGCTGGTTAAAAACACTTCACAGAGCCCAGTGTTGTGCCAAACACCCGTGTGAAAGAGTGCATGCTCCGACATTTTCTGCTGCTAAAGCGATAGGAAGCTGGGTTCAGAGAGTCTTTCCGACTTCTGATCACTTGAATCAGAGAAATCTTCCCTGATTTCAAAACTGTGTCAGCGTGGATTCAGCACTCTAGAACAGTGCTTCCCAACATGGTTGGGGTTTGTGAGCCCCAGAGGGGGTCATTAGAGACTGCAGGGGTCTGCACAATCTTGTCTGTGCTGAGGTTGTAAGACTTTTGGTGATACTATTCTTAATTTATATATATACACACAAACATACACACACACACATATATATATATATATATATATATATATACACATGCTCACACATATATGTATATACTTATTAATGGACAGTAGTCCACATATGGTTCTGTTCTGTAATGCCCATTATTCTGCATATATGCAGCTGAAACAGGTAGCCTAGTGTGTCCCAAATGTTTCAAAATCAACATTTTTATATAACATTATAATCATTATGGCCTTTTTTTGGGGGGGGGGCTCAAGCTTTATTCTTTAATGTCATTTTTTAAAATACATTACTTTTACTTTTATACTTTAAGTAGTTTTGAATCAAGTACTTTTTTTACTTTTACTTTAGTAAACAACTTGACTTGATACTTCAACTTCTTTTTAAACCCTAGTATCTATACTTCTACTATTGAATGTGAATACTTTTGACACCTCTGCGCCTGATAGAGGTTTTAATGACCAAGACCCCAAAGCTCATGGGGTTTTATAAGAACATGCTGATGGTGAAAAAGAAAATGTGGCTTCACTGCAATCAATATCACCATCACAACATTCAACAATCTTATGTTTATCTAATATCTTGCAACCCTAGTACACATGTGTCTGTTACTTAGAACATTATCAAACCATGCAGACTTAGTTTCATTTGTTTGTGTGATGAAATACAGCTACCAAAGCAACTACTGTATGCTAAAGGTTATCATATGCTGTCATAGATGTCTAAATGTAGAGCATTCAGGATGGTTTCCAACTTGCATCACCTCATAATGCTTTTAAATAAAAAAAAACAAAAAACAAATGCCAGCAAACCACAAGAAACAAAAGTAATCCATCTCCTTCATTCTTCTATATTGTGTTCTCTGTCAGTCATAAAGATGTTGTCCCCTCCTTTTTGATTTAATCAGGTGCTGTGTGCAGTGAAACATATCCCTCCCCGTGTGTTTTAAATGCTGTCCAATTGATCTGCTTGTGTCAGTGCGCTCCCCCCTGTGTGGGGGTAAAATACCGCCACGGATCCGCTCCACTTTGTTTTGCAATGCCCCATGGCTCATTTCCACGGCATTAGCAAAAGTGGAACCTGACCAAGGAGTGACGCGAGCCTGGAACAGAGGGAAAAAAAGAGGGGGAGAGACACGGATGGGTAACGAGCTGTTAAATGGGCTTAAAGAGATGAGCAACATGCCTTACACACACCAGGCTCTGCGCGCAGGCAGACACTGTGGTAAAGCAGCCTATGATTCACGTGGCTCATGTTAGAGAATCCTTGATTATTTATTCCTTTATAGGAGTAATTTGATCATATTTATATGTAAGATATTTTAAAGATAGATTTATTTAAGTTTTATTTATCAGCAAGATATGATAATGAAACAAGAAAAATTGAAAACTAAGGAAAGCGATAGATTTGTTGGAACCTCTCACTGACCTTTTAAAAATTTGATCTACAAAAAGAGTATGGTTCAGTAGTCCTAGTCCCTGTGATTGTGTAGGTTCTCTCTGGGTTTCCTCGCACAATTCAAAATGTATATTACTTTAACTGGTTTCTCTAAATTGCTCACAGGAGTGACTATGTGCATGCACAGCTGTTGTCCCCTGTGTCACTTTGTGATGGACTAGCAATCAGTTCGGAGTGTATACCGACACTCGTCCAATGAGTGTTGGAAATGCTCACCAGCCCCTACGTGACCCTGCAAGGATAAGCAGCTACAGAGAGTGGATAGATGAAAAAGCTGCTGTACCTAATTTTCCATTTGTCCTTTTAGTGGGGTGAAATTGGATCCCAATGTTGATTCTCCTGCTTGAACCTCAGCATTTTTTTCTTTTCTGAAACAACAACTGTCATGTTCAGAAAAAAGCTAAGGTAGTGGCAGGCTGGCAGAGATTACTTCTCCAGCAAACACTTTAGTTCTGGTTCAATCACAAATCAGTAAGACTTGTTGGGTTCAGTCCGATGGTATTTATGTTGTCCCAATTGATAGCAAAAGTCATTTGAGGGCACTTTCTTAAGCAAATGTAAGAGTCAGGGAAGTATTCCAATATGACAAATTAATAGTTTTGAAAATTTAGTACACATCAAATTTGATCTGTTACCTCTTTTCCTAATGTAAAAAAAAACCCCAACAAAAAACGTTGAAATAATCCATAATTGGTCATAATTTAAAGTATAAATAGTGAGTCAATAGCAACAGACATCCCAACTTAATTTGTCGTTTAGATTCGCTCATGGACCTTGCATAGTGAGCTTTATAAACGCCATCATGTCTTCTAGAAAAGTTACAAAATGTGTTCTCTAGAGAGGCGGATTATGTCTCTGTCTACCCATCTAATGTATGAGTAGGGTGAAGAAGGGGTTATAGTGTTGGGCTGTTTTAAAGGAGTTGGGTCCTTGATTCCATTGGAATAAACCATCAACGCTTCGCGATTGGGGTCACTTTTTGGGAATAGTTTGAGGATGGACCCTTCTTGTCTGTGTACCAGTGCACAAAACGAGGTATTTAAAACAAACTACTGAGATTAGTGGGGAAGAACATTACTGACCTGCACAGAGTTTTGAATTAAACCTGTTAGAGCACCTTTTGGATGAATTAGAGTGGAGACTGCGAGCCAGAGCTTCCCGGACTTTGTTGTTCCATGTTTTATACATGTGGCAATTTTCAACCCTGTTATAAAAAGCTCATTTGAGCCAGAGCTTGTTGCCCTGCAGTCTGTTTAAGCACAGTGTATTTACCACTAATTTCCTGGTGTGGTGGGTGGGTGGGTTGTATGAGTGTGGACCCCGAGGAGCCATAAAAATCAACAAAGTCTGCATATATGTACCAGAGATAGACAATAAAATATGTAGATTTACTTATGTACATTCGGGTTAACTGACTCATTACTGAGTCTGTAGGCTCTCTAAACCTGACTTGTATGAAGCGCAGAAAGACTTTGTGGTTTACCACATGCTGTGGCGGGGATGTGTAATTTGTTGCAGCATCATTGCCCTGAAGCTGATGTTACATCACTTTCAGGCTAGTCGTGCAGGAGTAGAAGTAGTCCTCCTGGCGATACTGGAATCTGCATTTAAGTCCAAAAACAAATGAAGCAAAAGCTTCACCGCAGCTATGTTTCTCTGGACTGGTGAGGGTTTCACATGGAGCATCTGTTTGCTTATGAACATATCTGCAGGCAAAGTGAAAGAGAAAAAAAAGAAGTGTGAATAAATATCTCAGCCACGGTGAAAGTGTTTTCCCCCACTCTGTCCGTTTGATGATATTTAAAGAGAGAGACTCCTGCTTTGAACCGAAGAGTAATTAATTCCTTTTACCACTTGACAGAGCTCTTAATTAAAAGACTGAGCTATTCCAGCTCGAAAGTTTATTGTAAAGGCTTAATCTGTAATGATAACATTTAGTAAAGCTCCATAAAACCTTCACCTTTTAAATGAATGTGATAAAAAGGTGAAAATCAGTGAGTTCCTCTAAGAAACACGAGACCAGCGTCACAGGGCCACTAGGGGGCAGACATGCACCACATCAAAACCAACCCTTGGTCTAAACAGAGTCAGATGGTGGATGATAGAAAAACAAGAGTCTGTGACAGGATTTTAGAGACTGGATAAATGATCAGGCAGGCAGAAAATGTATCATGTAAATCAAAGGACAGGAGAAAGATAAATATTCAGAGATAACAGTGCTGGGGAATTTGATAAATGGCACTGATAAGTTCGAGTAAGATTTCATATGCGCTAAGATAAGATTTCAAAGTGAAGGGCGTGTCAGCTGGTATTTTGTTTCCATGTGAGAATGTCTAATGTCGGGTGACTTGGCTGGCTTTTAGCTGTTTAGAGTGTGGCAGAAGAAGGAGGTGTCAGCATGGATTATCATGAAACAGATCCTTCAAAACCTGCTGTCTGCCCCGTTAATAATGCATCACCATGAAGTGTGATAGAATTTCAGACTATCAAAAGGGAATAGGCTCTCTCTGTGTTTCAGTGCAGAGGAGGTCAGCGTATCTGTGTGTTCTGTATACAAAGATAACCAGAAAAAAGAAGAGCTTTGTCATCCTGTGTCGTATTTTTTTTTTAGAAATTAGTGACATTTCAAGCCTTCTGCTATGGAGAGGAATAAATTAAACAGCAATTACAATGAATGTTTATCGGCTTCAGATGAGTCCTTTGTCTGTTTAATTGTTTGTCTACCATTGCTCTGACCAAATCTGCAGGATACACAACAATATGGCAGATATACTCGACAGAAATCTGCTGGTATACCCATGGTGTAGTGGTAGAATCATAATATTGAGACTGCCACTCATGAAAAGGCAAGACACACAAGTAAAACTGTCTACAGCATCAAGACAACACTGAAATGGACTGAAACTGTGGCTCTGCCAAATAATAATATTGAAAGTAGGTAAATGAGAGTTTATTTCTACCATTTTACAATGAAACAAGTACAGTAGACCCAGGTATTCGCCTAACAATACCTAAAATGTGCAAATACTTGAGACCTCGACTAAAAATACACTTAAAACTACCTATTTTAATAGTTCAAACACCAAATATACCTTAATATGGATTAATGAGCACATTATAAACCTATTTATATCTAACATCTAACATCTAGTCTTCTTTATCTTTGCTCTTGGGGGTACAACCAATCAATGGCTTGCTTAATGAATGCACGATGATTGCCGGCTTTGCAAATGGCAGCCAGTAGTGTGTGAACTAGCATTCTATGTAAGTATTTCAGCTTCCCAAGCTGCACTTTCTTTTGAATATTTTAGAAAAAAAAATCTGCGTATAAGCGAAATTTCCACAAACAATTTGGAGGTATGTTTCACAGAAATAGGTGAATTCCCGAATACTGAGCTGAGGGAAAGTCCACTGTAATAAGAAATGTGCAAAGGCATACACAACACACACACACAAACATCTGAAGAGATAAGTCTTGAGCTTTTCTTTTTTTTTTTTAAAGATAAGTGAGTCCACAGATCTTAAGCTAGAGTCTTGGGTCAATAGATTGTTTAAGCTCTGTCTCTTTTAGTCTCTGACATGGTATGATGCAGAGGCAGTTGACCTTGTTCACAGAACCTAAGGTATCTCCTAGGAACTTCAGGATGTAAACATCTTTTAATATAGGGTGGGGTTTCATTCTGCAAAGCTCTGACAGTCAAGATGAGCATTTTAAATTGGACTCAGAAATGAATAGCGAGCCAGTGTAACTGGAAAAACATGCAGAGTTACATGTATGTTTGTTTATAGGGTTTATTCAAATATCTGATAGTATAACAACAGTTCAGAGGCATATTGATTTTGGTTTGGGGAAGGTTTCGAGGGTTTTCCTGTAAAACAGTGTTGACTTGTCCAAATTCAGATATGCAGAAAACGTTTCTATATTGGAAATGTCCCGGTCAGGACTTTTTGTGCCCACGACTTTAAAACTTATTCTGTCACAATTAAGCATATGCCGGATCAAGCTATTTAAAGCAGTAGCTTTAGAGTGTGGTCAAATAACATTGCATCTATATCAGATACTCTACCTCGTAATAAGATTGTGCCCCACTTACATCAATCACCAGTGTCATTCAGAGAGGTAATTTTTTTCTCTACAACAGGGCAGCTTCAACATACTGCTCCAACAAAGGTTAACCAGAAACAATATAATAATGTCCTGACAAAGAATCACACTGTTTCTAGAAACAAATCTGACTGTTTTCAAGCTGACAGTTAGCTGAAAAGCTAACACGTAAACTCTGTTTTAATAGGACTCATTGATAATTTGGCTTGTAAGAGATGTCACCACGGTTTTAGTTAGTCGTGCACAGACAAGCCGCATAGAAAATGTTCCTCTGCTTAAAAGGTTTTGAGCTTTGCTTTGAACATCATACAACTCAATGACTGGTGTTTGAGCTGCCTTCTCCCAGACAACCACATAGAATCTAAACTTTGCAATTATGGTAAACATTTAGGAGGGTTATACTCCATTTTACAGACAAAGAACCAATGGCGGCATTATGTACTGGCAGTAGGAGTTGACTAAACGTTAGAGATTATGTTTCATTTAGGTTTACTACTGCTGAAGGAATCCTGGGCCCACAACAACATAGCGACCTTTAGAAAGAAATCTGTGTGAGTGGATAAAAAAAGGAAATGCAAGAAATCTAAAAATGTATTTAAATATCAACCCAATAAGTGGTTTCAAGGAGGTACCATGTTACTCTGAGACATTAAGAGCAAAATATAGTAAAGTCAACAGAGCTGATAGGAATCTGCAACATCCATATCTATCAGTGACTTTCCTTGCCTTGGACAAAGCAACAACATTTGGTATATTTTATCTGCAAATGAGTCTGAACCAAGTAAAAATTATTTATTTAAATCAATATAGATAAATGGAAAATAACTAATGATATGCAGATGGAACTTGCCTACCAAATTGCACCAAAAAAACAACAACAAATAAATGCTTTAATGGAACAAATGATGTATAAAGTGCCAGAAGAAAGAAAGATAAATACCTGTTTATATTATATAATAAATAAATAATATTTCATAATTAATTACAACAAAAATATAATCAGCATTCAAGCAAGAAAGTGTGTACATATTCTACATTTATATTTAATTTTATGAAGCACAGGAGCAAGTAAACAGTTACATGTTTTTGAATAGACTGACCTGGAAGCAGCCTTTTGGCTCTCCAGGGATCCTATCAACGTCCCGGACCAGATGTTGATGTTGAAACCGAGCTGACTCTGTCTCTGCTGGCTTGCAATGCAGCATTCCAAAGCCACAATTGGCAGAATAGTTGATGCTTCTGTAAAATAGATTATTGCAGCCTCTTATAGGAAGAATCATTCCCACCAAGTAGCCAGAGGCAGGTTAGGCTTTGCTGGCCTGGAGGGTTTTCTTTGCTGGGCAGCTGGTGCAACAGAGGTGTCATAAAAAAAGACTCCTGCTGAAACAGAACACAAGATCCAGCTTAAGGTTGTAACTATATCTCTCAGAAAATATTTTAAAACAGTTTTTTCCTCAGTTTGAACAAAACCTTTATTCAGACCAAACTTTAAAATGATACAAAACTCTGCTTTCATGCTGGGTCGATAGGTGGCGATACCAAGAACATCAGATGTCTTGTCAACATACAGAGCAAGACCATTTTGAGCATTATATGAGCCAAGCTATTTCCCCCACAACTTTGTTTAGTATTTAGTTTCAATCACTTATTTTTTAATAAATGATATTAATGGCAATAAAGTCACAATTAGGTGAGATACTGCCATTGAGTGTTTGCGATAACTGTCAATGAGTGTTTGACATTGCTTTTGACTGATTTTGGCCCTCATTCTCATTCAGAATTGCTTTAATTCAGCCACATTGGAAGGTTTATGAACATGTAATTAATGGTTACATCAGTTATGGCAAAATGTCCAGGTCTGGAGGCAGCAAAGCATCACTAGACCATCACAACACCAACCTGTGGTGACTGTCAGTAGGATGTTGTTTCTCTGAAATGCTGTGCTTGTTTTACATATGATGTAACTGGATGTACACCTTCTAGTTCTACTTCTGTCTCACCCTCAACATAATATTTTATTTTATTTTTAACAAAAGTTAGATGTTCTTTTTAGGTCAGCTGTATTTTTTGCTTTGGAATGCAAATGTGACCTGCAATGCTTTCGATGTTGAACTGTGTTCTTTTGGGACCCTGAGGATGATTCTTGGATGGGTAGGTCACCCACCCATGGGAAGGTTTGTCACTATTCCATCTTTTCTCCATTTGTGGATAGTCTCAAAAAGTCTTAAATATGACTTTGTAATCCTTTCCACACTGTCAATGACTTTCACCTCTGTTCTTAAATTACTTGATCTGTGCATGATGTGCTGTGTTTGAAGATCTTTTAACTTCCTCCGTGTTGTCAGACAGGTTCCCTTTAGGTATTTAGAAAAAAACAAGATGTGGCTAATCAGGTAATTGATGATTTAATAAAGGATGCAATTACTTTTGTCACATATGTCCACTTTGGTTTATTTCCCTTCCTAATATTTGAAATGATTATTGGAAAAACTATTTCTGTATTTACTGTAGTTATCGCTCTCTAAAATTAAAATGTGTTTCTTCAGCACACATGAGTATGTTTGATGCTATGTCATGGTTTCTAAAAGTCTGTGTTTGCCTTGTCTACACTGAAACGCTTGGTACAAATACAGAAATGGTATTTTCTTGCACATTCTTGTGTTAGTAAGAACAAGATCTGTTCAGTTTTTTAGAACCAACAGACAACAATCGTCATCGGGTGCTGTAAAATGAACACAGGCACCGTTCACACCCAGTTACATTATATCCAGTTCATTCCATTTAAGTCCAAATCAATATGTTGCAATCCCATACAGCCATACTCAACATAAAATGTCATAAATCAAAAAGAAAGTGCATGCAAACCTCATGATGACTACATTTACTTCAGTAGGCGGCAGTAGAGAGCAGTAACTCATTTTTTGAAGGGGGAGACATCATAAGCAGACTCATACCTGTTCTTCCATGTAGTGAAACTCCAACATGCCATTATTATGACAGCCTGATTGTTCTGCAGCTCTTTAGTAAGGAAACACACACAAGTTCTCGGGTTTGATTAACAGGTTATTTTTTTCCCAACCAACAATCATCAGTCCAATAAACAGCCATTTGTGATATGTTCTCGCGTGTGTCACTGGGTAGGGGACTGCTTTTTTGTTTGGGCAGAGCGATGCAAACATGCACTGGATTATCTGCCAGTTAGACTCCAAGCATGCAAAAATGGAAGCAGTAGTTGCAAGAAAGAAAATGAATTTAGCTACATGGGTTCACTTTACTTTGAAACCAGACAGACTAACCCACAGGATGCAACTAGTTATAAAGGAGCCCCTGCTCCATCCATCCATCCATCCATCCATCCATCCAGTGACAGTAGTGACAGTGGTTGACTGTTCAACTATCGCTAAAAGTGTACTGAAAAAAACCCGAAAATTTTTCTGCGTATTATTTGGTAAAAGCTGACCACTAATCCATGAACTGGTGGTTTGATACCAGTTGAGGAAAAGGTAACCGCTGATTGGTGTATAAAAACCTGACTCTTGTTACGTGACCCCATTGAACAACACAATTATCAAATAAATACGGCAATTTTCTTCATTTTCACTTTGTATACATGATTTTTACCACCCTATACGCCCTACTGCTACCGCGGTTCATGGTCCACATTTTCACCAGCTTGCTTGCTGCTTCTTCATACTTGGTTTATCCATATCTGCGTCATCTTTTAAACTATTATGACAACCACACTACAAACAGGTCAAGATCATACACGGTGTTTGTTACATGAGTTTTCTCTGCTTGAAACAATGCTTTGACAATTATATTACCTGAATCTCAATTATCAATCCAGTTCCCAAAAAAATGTTGTATTGGCTTTTATTCTTAGTTTTATTTATTGAGCCTAGCCAAGATAAATAACTAATCCTAACCAATGTACTGTATTGTGACAGCTGAACCTAACTAAACAAGCGTAATACAGAGAGAAACTAAAACAAAACATAAAAGTAAAAAAAATACTAGATTTATTACAAACTATTTTGCTCTGACAACTATTGAACAAAAACTTTTTTCAGCTTAACTTCTGCATCAGTTTCTTTTCATCCCAAAAGATACCTCATGCAAAGGAACTACTACATTTAACTAAACAGTAGATTATGCATCCAAATTAATGAGTTTATGTGCCACTAAGTAAGATGTAGCATCCTGGATCAACTATTGAGAGATAGTAGTGAGAAGGATAAATTATTTATTATCTGATTAATATTAACTAAGTCTGTGAATAAATATAACGGAACCTATAAAATATTTTGGTTTTTGACCAGGGTTGTTTACTTTACGAGATACAGAGCAGTTTAGCTCCCTGACTGCTTTAACAATTTATAGCTCATGATGAAACATGCCAAATATGATCTTCTACAACTAGAGACTTGTAAATAAAACATTGTTGGTCAAAATTGCCTACTGCGCTTACATTATTTTCTCTATGTGCTAAAAAACACCATTAAGTGTGAAAAATGACAAAAATAGTGCACTTTATGACTTTATGATGCAAGAATAAAATCTGCAATAGTGGACCTTACCTTTCCTATGAATATTATATTAGATATGAGTCAAAACCATTTTATTGTATGAAATTTAAAACTCTAGAATCTTTTCAGATGACAATAGTAAAATGTAAAACATCCTGACTCTCAACATGTCATGCCAGTTAGAGTAAATAGCACATTTGAGAGGCGATGCTGCGACTGCAGCTCAGGGCAAGAACCTTAATGATACAGGAGAGGTTGCACTAAACTGGGCAAATGGTTGCTTTAAAAAGCACTGACTCTTAGCTCAATATGTGTTTTGCCCCCCTCCCCCCTCCCCCTTCAATGGGTTAAATCATTTTAGACATTCTAGAATGCAAACAGGCCACTGTTTATTCACTTAGAAAACTAATACTACTATAGGTTTGGATGTCTTTCTTTCTTTTGACAAAACAAATCGACTGAAAACTTGATTTAATATTTACTTACATGTTATTTTTGTTTGATATTTTTTTGATGAACATTTAAGTGTGATAAGAGAAAGGAAAACAAAACAGATGAAATACTGTTTGAATCGCTGCTATTTTGATTACTACTCACATAACACATTTCTAATTGGGCACGACAAATGCCACTGACCCGAAATGGGCCATTTTAAAAAAATGTGAAGAACCGTACACCTCATAATCACCTCTTAGTATTCCAACTCAGCTGTATTCAAACTATGAGGCAGTCACATTCAAACAGATAGAAACAGTTTGCAGATTTTATCCGACATACACATAAATAAATGGAAACAGTCACAAAGACGTGTGCTTTTAACTTGCACATACCCCAGCACGGAATGCATTCAATCTCCTGTCATTTTATTGCCACTACACTGTCTTTACTATGTCAACGCCTGACTTGCCTTCAGCAAAATAAGTGTCTTTTCCAGATTTCTTTTCAAATGAGACACAGCGACTCCTTGGATCTGAAGTGGCTTGCTCCCCACAGTCCTCAAGAAGCATGGCAGAGTGTGACATGTCCTTGAAGCAATGTGTACGGCCTTCCCTGTAACCGTCTGCAAGCTGTTCCGCTGCTGGACAGTGTTCCCTCTTTATGCAAGTGCACAGCCCCATACGACAAACAGGAAACAAGTGGTTCTGTCCTAGCAAGGAGATGAAGAGGTCAAATAAAAGGACTAGATGAGAGGAGAGACTAAAGTTTGTCTAACGTCATTTGTCTGTGTCTCTTGTCAGCCCAACATTCCTCCTCAGAGATCTACAGATGGATAAAGCATGGAAAATGGAAAACATAAAGAGTGACAAAGAATAGCAGAAACAACTACAGGAATTGATGCTCCACCACTCCAACAAAAACTCTAATTTATCGTTTACATTCTGCATCCTACGGTAGCTTTAGTTTTGCTCTGCATGGTACACATGGATGAGCTGAAGTTACAGTGGCACTGATACTGTAAGTAGGACGAGATGGACTTTTTTTAAGAAAGCTATTTGTATTTCTTCTAAATCCCAGATTTTACTTATTCACATCCACCCCCTTTGATTAGCACAGACAAGGGACTTATAAGGAACTCCATTCCTGTCCTTCTTGCTCAAATAGACCTGATATGAGTTTTGGCTCAACGTTCTGTTGAGGCATCAATGTTAGTCCCAGGGTGATCTCCTCCAGCGGCTGACGCTTTGATATGTCTGCCAGTGGAATCCTTGGAAGCACTGATGTGGCCTTAAATCTGAGTTGCCCTTAATAATTAATCACTGAATAACTGTCAGCCCATGATGTTCTACTCCCAGGCAGAAGACTCTCTAGGTCTAATCCCATTTCATTTTTTGTCCCCTCCTTTTTGACCCACTCCTCTTGTGGCCTTCTGGTCCTTTAAACACAGAGTTTTCAGGGCCACATTTGAAATAAGAAGGTGTAAGCTGAATTCACAAACATGCTCACAAATAGAGGTTTTTGTCCATTAAAAAGATTTGTGCAGGCACAAAAATGATATTTAACACTAACTGTTCCGATATATTGTGTTTTATAATTTGGTCAGTGAACAATAAAAAATAGAGTAATGCTTAGTGTATTATTTTTTAAATGTATCACTGTTATTCTAAAGGGAAAAACGATAAACAAAATATCATTGTATGCCAAAGTCCTTGTAGTATGCTTGATGGCTGTTTACAAGCAATGTATGGGCATACCTTTGCACTGTCTGTTTATATTAAGAAAATTGGTGACGATTAGTGATGGATTAGCTTCTTGAAAGAGCTTTGGAGTGGAATATTTAAAATCACTACTCTTTATGACTGAATTAAAAGCTTGGAACAGAGGCAAAACTATCAAATTGGATTTCACCTTAGTCTTTCCTTTCTTGGTAAAACCTCATCAACCCCAAAGTTATCATAGTTATTACTAGGATGGACTTAAGGAAATTTCAAAATTTGATGCAATTTAGTCAGTTGAACTGATTCACTAAACCACCTGTATATTTCTAGTACCTATAAACCTAAATTTAAACATGCGTCTAATTTTCAAAGTCCTTGCAGATAGAGACTTGCCCTTGAAGTTCACACATAGCAGAACAGATGCAGATACCATCACTTTGCGGTGATGCTCACACTTGAATCAGGCAAAAGGCATGGATTTAAGCAGGCCCGGACTGGCTAGTCGGGAGGACCGGACCAATTCCCCGTGGGCTGATCTGATGTTTGGGCCGCAAGGGTTGGTGTACTGTGGCAAGCAGAGTTGTACTAGTGTGCCAAATGTGCAACTTGTCAAAAATGAGTTTGAGAATAATCAAACTCCATCATACATCAGAGATCTGAATGTTCCATAAGTTCCCAACAGAGCACTTCGCTCTCAGACTGCAGGTTTACTGGTGGTTCCTGGGATTTCTTAAAGTAGAATGGGAGTCAGATCTTTTAGTTATCAGTTTCCTCTATGGTGGAACCAGCTCCCAGTTTTAGTCTGTGAGGCAGACACGCTGTCTACTTTTAAGGCCAGGCTTAAAACGTTCCTTTTTCATAAAGCTTATAGTTAGAGTGGGTTAGGTCATCCTGAGCTAAATCTGTTGTTACGCTGCTATAGACACAGACTGCTACATTTCTCTTCTACTACTCTGCAGTTGCATTATTTGCTGTTATTTCGACTGTTAACTTTGTTTTCTCTAGGTGTTTTTCTCTCCTTAGAAGCTACACTTGGTCTGGTATCCTGCTTAGCTACAATGCCCTGTTGGACGGGGTGCATCCCAGTAACTGTACATCCCCCTTGTCCTGTTATCAATGTTTTACTTTCTTTAATATAGAAAGTACTCTTACATCAGTTCTTTTGTCCTTTCTGTGTTTCTGCTCTGTCTTCTCGAACCCCTCGACGGTCGTGGCAGATGGCTGCTCCTATTGAGCCTGGTTCTGCTGGAGGTTTCTTCCTGTTAAAGGGGAGTTTTTCCTCTCCACTCTCGCTACATGCTTGCTCAGTATGAGGGATTGCTGAAGGATTGCTGATTTTGGAGTCTGCATCAATAGGGCGCAGCTGGCAGTCAATGACTCGATGCAATCTGCTGGGATTCTGATGGATAAACTGATTGGAATGTTTGTATTGAAATTACTTTGTTGTAAAGGGCCTTGAGATTACATCTGTTTTGAATCAGTGCTACTGTATATAAATAAACTGAACTGATTTGAACTGAATTGAAATGAGTTACTGGTAAGAGTATTTCTGAACTAGTATGGCAAAACTTCTAACTAGTAGGGGAAAATGTTTAACTAGTTCCGTGTAGTCGCATACTAATTGGCATAGACCACAGTTGACATCAAGGATATGTATTTTTCATTGAAATGGCTTGCCATACCGGGCCGCCTCTGCCTCCAATGGCAGCTCGTGTTTTACGCAGCGCACGTTGACATAACATGTCCGAGCACTCAGTCAGTTGTGTTTTTGGATGTAGAAAGAGCAAGGGTTGCGCGGACATAGAAAGAGGAAAGCTCAAACAGATGCAGCTAAATGTGCAAAAATGTGCAACTTTTTCACTAAAACAAGCTTGTGGTTTGTGACAAACAAGGACGATGAAACGGGTAGGACAAGACAATGAACTTTGCCTGCAAACCACTTTTCGAGTTAATTAATCATCAAGTTAATGAATGATGTGACATTGTGGCAACTAGCATAACATATAATTTTAATTTGTAAAGCACTTTGAGATGCTATTTTGTATGAAAAGCGCTTTATAAATAAAGTTTGATTTGATTTAATAATAATATGATGCAACGCCACATAACTGGAAAAATGTATTGTAGCTCCTCAGCATTAGAAAGAAAATCCAGGATCAAGCGATATGAGGCCACAAGTCCAGAGTGGGCAGGATTATTTATTGAGTGACTATTTTTAGTATTAATATAATGAAGAGCAGGGTGCAGACCTGCTCCATATGAAAAGTGCCCCGCAATGCTAGCTGATTCACTACTACAATAATAAAGCTGACGTGAATTAAGGCTTTGTAAAATTGGGAAATTTGTAACGAGAATTTGGACCATTTTTAAATGTGATTTAGTGTCAGAAGCAGTCAGGAGTCAGTAGTGACGAGGGGATTTCTCTTCTCAGTATGGAAGGAACAGATGTGTGAACAAGCAGGCATTAGTTCCAATATAACCATTTACTGTGCCAAACTGACAGTGTGACCTGTTATATTTTTACATTAAAAATAAAACAATAAATACACAAAGCCCACATTTGAAAGAGAATAGAATGAAAGTAATATAAAATAAGCCTGCATGTTTTGCCATTGAAAATATTTTAATTGGTTAGGTCAAATGTGTTTTCCATATCAAATGCATTAAAGCTTTACATAATATTATTTTTGTTGTGACAAGGTGCACCAGGTGAGTTTAGGGAAACTGGAGGAAGTGTAAGCAGCAGAACAGTGTCTACTTAGGGACTGATTACAGAGGCAGTGGCTCAAAATATAGATTCTGATATTGTTAATGGATGTGTTGTAAAGAATAATCTAGTTGTGAATGCAAGCCGAAATAAATCTACTTTGTGACGCAATTAACCCTTATTTGCACTGAATTGGACATTTTTTAGAAAAAATTGTCTGAATTACAAGGCTTTACAGATTTTAATAATAATAGGTTGTGATATAAAGTAGGCCGGTCTGAGGCATGAAACTCCAGGGCTGAAAATGAGTCTCACTCCGGCCTGATTTAGGGTAAAAAGAGGACACATGTATGTAATTTATTGCTATAAAGCATCTGTTACTGGAAAAACAGCACTATCTGAACTGCTCAGCATTAAATATTTACTGACTTCTGAAAGCTGGTTGTAACGGTGACACTTTGTTGAAAATCTTTTAAAATGGGCAGGAATCTCTTGGAAGAGGTTCATCCTCTTTTTCAATAAACGGTACATGATTATTATTGCAAATCATGCGCACGGTGCAGTCACAGATGCGCTCCAAGCCTCTGTACCTCTTCAACGTCCTGTCAGCAATATGCATTGGGTTTGGTGTTCGGGTCTGAGATGATGCTCAGATGCTCTCATTGGTATCTTTTGTTTGAATGATTAGTTATTTTTCTGAGACCCACCAGTTCATTCTTGTCCTCTGTGGGGGACATGGTTTTGTGACCTCTAGTGCAAACATCTTCTTTCCAATCTATATTAGTTCCACTGTGCTGTAAAGAGGACATTCTGTGCTTTTCACTGATGTCACATTTTTGGGGGCGTGGCAAACAGAGCGCATGCACTGCCCTTTCAAAATGGTGGGAATCCACAAATCCACATTTTATTAAAAGCTGCAAGGAGAAGGCGGATGCACTTTCAAAATGGTTGTCCGAAAACCATCAGATGTTGCAGTGATGAAGTGGCAAAACATTAGGGTGATTCTGATGGTCTCCAGTGTCCTTAGGGTAGCAACCCCAGGACAGATGCAGATGATAGTTGTTAAAAGAGAGGCATATGTTCTTGTGCCCCCAGACCCACTGAGTATAACAAAAACATGGGTGGGGCTGGTTTGTGCGACGAGATGATTAGCTTTTACCCAATGTCCAGCAGCACAAAAACTCGACCCTTTGCACTGTCATACATGTCTTGAAGCTGTCTGCTACAAACAGCTAAGTACACTGTTGCTCAAACCAACAGGTAGCTGGGAAACCAGAGAAGGTGAGGTTGCAATGTTTTGACTTCATGCCGGTACCGGCTGTACGGTGTTCATTTTAGGACATCCTCAGACTCAGGTGTCAGATTCAGAAAAACATCCGTCATCTTCAGACAAAACTCCTTCAGCATCAGAAAAACCTCTTTCATTCTCAGAAAAAAACTGCTTCAACCCAAATGGCCTCAGAAAAATCTCTGTCATCCTCAGAAAAAACTGCTTCAACCCAAACGGCCTCAGAAAAATCTCTGTCATCCTCAGACAAAACTGCTTCAAACCAAACGGCCTCAGAAAAACTTCTCAAAGGAGTCAGGTATCGGAAAAAACAGAGTCAGACGAAAAGTTATCAGAGTCAGGTATCAGACATCAGATGAAAATTAGTCGGGTCTCAGGAAAACCGCTGTCAGAAAAAGTGGAGTCAGACGAAAAAGTCTCAAATGAAAAGTTATCAGAATTAGCTGAAAAATATCACGTGTCACGGACGAAGCTGAAGTTAGCTTCCGATTCGTAAATGTGTAAAGGGTAATTCCATTGAATCTTTGCTAGAATAGACTACATTAAACCAAGTCCTGATCAAAAACTGCAATACTTGGACTTTTCAAATCTGGACTGAAGTACTCTACACAGCATGTAGATTCATTAAAACTCTGTTTCTGATTTGTGAAACCTTTACTCTATTTGTGAAAATGCAAATTATTTTCATTTTATGGTATTTTTACCATCCAGACCATATTAGACCAGGTTCTGATCAAAAACTACAATACTTGGACTCTTCAAATCTGGACTGAAGTACTCTACACAGCATGTAGATTCATTAAAACACCGTTTCTGATTTGTGAAACCTTTATTCTATTTGTGAAAATGCAAATTAGGTTCATTTTATAACTTTTTGTCAAATATACTGCACTGCATGCATGTGTTGGATCTTTTAACATTTTCATCAATATTACTTTAGCTCTTTAAGATTCTGTCAATTTCCTACAGTCAACCCAAACATTATATACATATTCAAATGGATTCATTCAAATCTGAATAACAGCAGTTCAAACCAGGATAGTCCTGACAGTGTCATACATCATAAATATGTGTTGTTGTTTTGTTCTGATCTTTTGTTCTTGTGGATGAACCTGATATTGTGAAATTGTGGGAAAAAGAGTCAACAATTTGTTAACCCGCAGTATTAGTGTAGCCCACAACACATGAATTTATACTCCCGCCTACTCCTTTTCAAACAGTAAAAAGAAATGTAAACGTGTAAATTGTGTAAATGTTAAACACGTTTAAAATAAACTACCCTGGCTATAGCCAATATATAATTAACTCTCATCTTTTGTTTTATTGCGCTGTGTGCAGCACAGTAGGTGTAGGCAATTGATGTTATCCATCTATTGCAGCAAATAAAAAACACCATGACGCAGGCTGTCCCTTTCTGCTCATTAATCCCTGCAGCAGACCCGCCGTTAGGAGCTCTGGTTTATTTGTCTGCCACTCCGTCCTGCTGCTGACCCACCTTGTCATCAAGGAACGACAAATGCCTGGACATCGCCATTAGCTGCTTTTAAATAAACTGTTTAAATTAACTTTATTTCTGCTTTGGGTCCACTTTCCGCCCGCTATGTCATGTAGGTTACCAACACGAAGACGTGTGCTACTATCTGGTTTAAGGTGCAACGCCAACATGATCAGTGTCATCCAAGCTTCAACATTCTCCATGTCTCAGCCTAGTATGAAGTACAACTTATCCATTGATTTAATATTTCTCTGATCTAGGCTGCATGTTTAATCATTCAAAGACAAACACAGTTTATCCAGTTTTCACCACAAAGCTTACGTTTCACGTTTTTACAATAAAATCTATCACTTTTAACGCACATTTCACGATTTTACAATAAACCATCAAGTTAAATTTTTTCACGTTTTTACAGTAGTAGTAGCCTAACGTTATAACACACATAGCCTATCAAAAACAGAGAGGACAGGTAAGTAATCCGTGCGCCTGGGTTGCAAAGCAGAGAGCACAGTTTATCAAACTGTGTGCATGGATTTCCACAGAATTGTGGTCTGGACGGTAAAAATATCATAAAATGACCCTAATTAGCATTTTCACAAATAGAGTAAAGGTTTCACAAATCAGAAACGGTGTTTTAATGAATCTACATGCTGTGTAGAGTACTTCAGTCCAGATTTGAAGAGTCCAAGTATTGTAGTTTTTGATCAGAACCTGGTCTAATGTGGTCTGGATGGTTATATTATCATAAAATGAACCTAATTTGCATTTTCACAAATAGAATAAAGGTTTCACAAATCAGAAACGGTGTTTTAATTAATCTACATGCTTTTTCTGACGCTGAAGGAGTTTTGTCTGAAGATGACGGATGTTTTTCTGAATCTGACACCTGAGTCTGGGGATGTCCTAAAATGAACACCGTACGGCTGAATTAGTTTTTCCTCAGGCACAAGGTAGTCTAGGTCAGCAGGTTAACAAGCACTTTTTAATATAATTCATGTAACTTTTTGGTATAATCTATTTAAAAAACGGATTTATGTGTTTTTATTATTCACAAAATGAAAAGAAACATAATTCATCTTTTTTAAATGCTAAATGAATGAAGCACTTTTTAAAGCAATCATGACCACTGGAAGGGAGATTTATAAACCCTAAATAAATCAAATGTATGATTTCTTTTGTACAAAATGTTACTTTCAACTTCAATAGTTAAACTAAAAGAAATCCCAAGTATCAAAACCGTTTTTCTTCTGGGTCTCAGGAGGTTATGTAAACTCTGTGCATAAAGTTGAAAATATCTGCAAGTCTGCACCAAGTGGTCAAGGGTGGGAACTGCAATCTGTCAAAACCGATGGCCTTCAGATTTTTCCAACACTGCAACTGCAAGATAATCGCAAATAATAACAATGGGAAAAGCAACTAATTTAAAGGACCAGCATCTCTTTCTGCACCCAGGTTGTGTGCACATCTGCTGTGTTGATAGCATCCCTCTATAATAATCCCTGTATAATCATTGCTATTTGCTTTGTGAATTGGAGCTGATGCCACATGCTGTGGGGTGTCATAGATCAGAGAGAGTACCCTCCCTTTTATGTCAAGTCCTTTGGGTTTTTGCTATAAATTGTCCTGTCAGGGACCTAATGTTTAATAAAGCAAATTTAAGTAGTTTGATGATGGGTAGCTGAACTTTCTGACAGGTGATCAATTTGATATTTGGTTTAATATGAGAGTGTTTGGTTTTAGCTTTTTATTTTCTGCTGCTTAAAAGCACTGGAATACTACCCTTCGGGAGGCCGGGCAACTTCTGGGATACAAAGAGTAGAATTACTGTCCGGTCCCCTTCTATATCAGATGTCTGTTATTACCAGTTGGGGCATGGGCAGAGTACATCCAGTGTCAGTCTCAGGGTCCTGATGTAGAATAAGTTTCGGTGTTAGTTGTGTCCCAATTCTAATTTGTGCCTTCAGTGTGTCTGAGAATTTTCTAAAGGGAGAGTAATTTGGTGTACGTCTTTGCTCGCTGCTGGTGCGGTCATAAAAAAGGTAGGAAGTGTTGGTTCTTTATTAATCTCTGCTGGTCGTGCTTCTCTTTGGGCTGGTGGGGTCATCTTGACCTGGTGTGTATGGAGAAGTGTTCTCTGGCAGTATCCACGGGCAGTGCTTCCACTCAACATCCCTAGAATTAGAACCAAACATTGAGAAGCAGCTTTCAGCTTCTGTGCTCCTATAATCTGGAACAAACTTCCAGACAACTGCAAAGCTGCTGAAACACTGTGTTCTTTTAAATCACGGCGAAAGAAAGAACCCATTTCTTTAGAGCTGCCTTTGAGTAATGCTTTCATGTATCAAATGTTTTTAGTGTGTGCTTCATGCTTTACTGCTGTTTTTACTTTATCCTAAATTCATGTCTGCTTTTGAGTAATGTTTTATGTGTCATATGATTTGTGTGTGTTGTATGCTTTATTGCTGTTTTTACTTTATCCACTAATCATGTAAAGCACCTTAAATTACCTTGTTGTTGAAAGTGTGCTATACAAATAAAATTGCATTGCCTTTGGGTTTTTGCTATAAATTGTCAAATTATTTAACTTAATTTAAAAAATGATGCAAATATATTAAACTGTATGCTGAGAGAAGTGTTCTCAGGATTGTTCTGTGTTGGAAACAAGGTCACAAAAGATAAAGGCCAAAAAGCTATTTGAAAGTGTGACTGACTTTATCCAGCCATTGCCAGACTTAAAGAGTGATCTGACATTGCTTTGTAGTTGCACAGCTATTTAGGTTAAGATAATGATTGGATATTTGTAAGATTTACAGCCTCAGTTTGCCCCAGTCCGCTGTGATTGAACACTACATAAGGCTAAGGAGTCAACAGCTCCTGTCTAACACCGTCCAACGAGGTTTTACGCTTCATAAAAGCTTGAACAAATGGTACTGAGAGTAGCCTTGGCCACTGGTGTTACTCTATTAGCACTCGCTTTGCCTCAGTCTCTGTTTACTCCTCATTACCCATAGTGCATTAAGATCCATCTCTCCAGCTGACTTATCATTTCAGCCATCACTCAATGACAGCTGGCAAACAATATAAAATAAAACAATGAAAACAAAAGAAAAACTCATAATGCCAGTAATCAGCAAGGGAATATCTACTGTTTCAACTGCATTTCAGTGTGACTAAAAGAAAAGTAATGAGATGATTATCAAACACAAATTTGCTTGTATTGCTGCCATTAAGTTGGGTAATGTTGCTGTTTACCCTACAGCATTGGGCGGCTAATTTTTATAGAAAGCACAAAGTGTATGCGAGAAAAAAAAAAATCAAAATGAGAAGTCATTTTCCTCTTCCAGCACTGGCTTCTATGTGTGACAAGAGTGAGTGTGGAGAGTGATGTGGGCTGCCATATGACTTCAGGCTTCAGTACCATTTTTGAAATGACCCTGATAGAAAAGAAATAGCAATCAGTTATGGAGAGGCTACCTCAGCTCAGGTGTGACTGAATGGAGTCTTTAACTCCAATGATTTCTTGTTCCTTTCCGACTGCTCTTCATAGCTAGAGAGCCACCGAAAATGATTTTAAAGTGAAACCGGTAATGAAATTCATTTTTGCACAGAGACCACAAGTTTGAGTTTCAAGTTTGATCTGTGGGGTTATTTTGCTTCAACCTGTATCAACAAACATAAGTGGTCTTTAAGGCTGGGGAATCTTAGAAATCAGCTGATAATATTAGTTCTAGTGTGATAGTATAATCAGTAATTGTCATCTAGACTGAGTATTTAGATCCATATAACAAGATTTATAACAAGGTTTTTAGGCGAATTCGCACTTCCTCAGTTGCCCTACCAGTTGCAATTGAACAGAGGATACATTCTGTTCAATTGGAATAATAGATTGTCCCAATTTTTTTGGGCTGTTCAAAGACACTGGTTTAACTGGCCCTACAAGCCTTGGTTTCTAAAGGTGAATATACACAATGACGCAGTTTAGAGAGATTTTCTTACAACTATAAGCTATGTTGATCAGTGTTGCAAGTGGAAAACTGCATCCCCAAACTGAGGTTGCAAACCTATGGCCCTTTTCAACTAGCACCTAGCAGCGGGGCTTGACTCTGATGTTAAGCACATACAGTATTCTTACTCTTCTGACAGAGAAGCAGTGTTGCTGTGGGCTCCTCCCCCGCCTTAGAGCACTAACAGGAGGTGGCCAGTCCAACTTCAGTTAGAGCAGATATTTACCCTTCTGCATCCAGATTGCAAATGAATAGCGCTTGTTCTAAGCTGTGGCTGGTTTCACCCCAAAGACAATGGTATATATATATATATATATATATATATATATATATATCCATCCATCCATCCATTTTCTTCCGCTTATCCGGGGTCGGGTCGCGGGGGCAGCAGCCTAAGCAAAGAGACCCAGACTTCCCTCTCCCTAGCCACTTGTTCCAGCTCCTCGGGAGGAACCCCAAGGCGCTCCCAGGCCAGCCGAGAAACATAGTCCCTCCAGCGTGTCCTGGGCCTTCCCCTGGGCCTCCTCCCGCTGAGACGTGCCTGAAACACCTCACCAGGGAGGCGTCCAGGAGGCATCCTGACCAGATGCCCGAGCCACCTCAACTGACTCCTCTCGATGTGGAGAAGCAGCGGCTCTACTCTGAGCCCCCTCCGGATGACTGAGCTTCTCACCCTATCTCTAAGGGAGAGCCCAGACACTCTGCGGAGGAAACTCATTTCAGCCGCTTGTATCCGTGATCTCGTTCTTTCGGTCACCACCCTGAGTTCGTGACCATAGATGAGGGTAGGAACGTAGATCGACCGGTAAATCGAGAGCTTCGCCTTTTGGCTCAACTCTCTCTTCACCACGACAGACCGGTAGAGCGCCCGCATAACTGCAGATGCCCCACCAATCCGTCTATCGATCTCCCGCTCCATTTTTCCCTCATTCGTGAACAAGACCCCCAGATACTTAAACTCCTCCACTTGGGGAAGGACCCCATCCCCGACCCGGAGGAGGCACCCCACCCTTTTCCGGCTCAAGACCATGGCCTCGGATTTGGAGGTGCTGATTCTCATCCCAGCCGCTTCACACTCGGCTGCGAACAGCTCCAGCGAAAGCTGTAGATCACGCTCCGATGAAGCCAACAGGACCACATCATCTGCAAAAAGCAAAGACCCGATCCTGAGGCCACCAAAACGGATCCCCTCAACGCCTTGGCTGCGCCTAGAGATCCTGTCCATAAAAGTTAGGAACAGGATCGGTGACAAAGGGCAACCTTGGCGGAGTCCAACTCTCACTGGAAACAAGCCCGACTTACTGCCGGCAATGCGAACCAAACTCTGGCACCGGTTGTACAGGGACCTAACAGCCCGTATCAAGGGGCCCGGTACCCCATACTCCCGGAGCACCCCCCACAGGGCCCCCCGAGGGACACGGTCGAACGCCTTCTCCGAGTCCACAAAACACATGTAGAGCGAACTCCCACGCACCCTCCAGGACCCTGCTGAGGGTGTAGAGCTGGTCCAGTGTTCCACGGCCAGGACGAAAACCGCATTGTTCCTCCTGGATCCGAGTTTCGACTATCCGTCGGACCCTCCTCTCCAGAACCCCTGAATAGACCTTACCAGGGAGGCTCAGAAGTGTGATCCCCCCTGTAGTTGGAACACACCCTGTGGTCCCCCTTTTTAAACAGGGGGACCACCACCCCGGTCTGCCAATCCAAGGGAACTGCCCCCGATGTCCACGCAATATTGCAGAGCCGCGTTAACCAACACAGCCCCACAACATCCAGAGCCTTGAGGAACTCCGGTCGAATCTCATCCACCCCCGGAGCCTTGCCACGAGGAGCTTTTTAACGACCTCGGTGACCTCAGCACCAGAGATTGGAGAGCCCGACCCCAAGTCCCCAAACCCTGCTTCCAGATTGGAAGGCGTGCTGGTGGGATTGAGGAGGTCTTCGAAGTATTCCATCCACCGACCCAAAACGTTCCGCGTCGAGGTCAGCAGCACACCATCCCCACTGTAAACAGTGTTGGTGGCAGACCGCTTTCCCCCCCTGAGACGCCGGATCGTGGACCAGAATTGCTTCGAAGCCGTACGGAAGTCGTTTTCCATGGTCTCTCCAAACTCCTCCCACGCCCGAGTTTTTGCCTCAGCAACCATCCGAGCCGCATCCCGCTTGGCCTGTCAGTACCTATCAGCTGCTTCAGGGGTCCCACAAGCCAAAAAGACCCGGTAGGACTCCTTCTTCAGCCTGACGGCATCCCTTACCGCCGGTGTCCACCAGCGGGTTCGGGGGTTGCCGCCGCGACAGGCACCGACCACCTTGCGGCCACAGCTTCGGTCAGCCGCCTCGGCGATGGAGGCGCGGAACATGGTCCACTCGGACTCGATGTCCCCCGCCTCCCCCGGGACGTGTTCAAAGTTCTGCCGGAGGTGCGAGTTAAAGCTCCTTCTGACAGGAGACTCTGCCAGACGTTCCCAGCAGACCCTCACAACACGTTTGGGCCTTCCAGGTCTGTCCGGCGTCCTCCCCCACCACCGGAGCCGACTCACCACCAGGTAGTGGTCAGTGGACAGCTCTGCCCCTCTCTTCGCCCGAGTGTCCAAAACATGCGGCCGCAGATCAGATGAGACGACAACCAAGTCGATCATTGAGCTGCGGCCTAAGGTGTCCTGGTGCCAAGTGCACATATCGACACCTTTATGCTTGAACATGGTGTTTGTTATGGACAATCCATGACGAGCACAGAAGTCCAATAACAAGACACCACTCGGGTTCAGATCGGGGGGGCCATTCCGCCCAACCACACCCCTCCAGGTCTCACTGTCATTGCCCACGTGAGCGTTGAAGTCCCCCAGCAGAACAAGGGTGTCCCCAGGAGGAGCACTCTCCAGCACCCCCTCCAAAGACTCCAAGAAGGGTGGGTAATCTAATCTGCTGTTTGGCACGTAAGCACAAACAACAGTCAGGACCCGTCCCCCCACCCGAAGGCGGAGGGAGGCTACCCTCTCGTTCACCGGGGCAAACCCCAACGTACAGGCGCCAAGATGGGGGGCAACAAGTATGCCCACCCCAGCTCGGCGCCTCTCAGCGGGGGCAACCCCAGAGTGGAAGAGAGTCCAACCCCTCTCGAGGAGACGGGTTCCAGGGCCAGAGCCATGCGCCGAGTTGAGTCCGACGATGTCCAGTCGGAACCTCTCAACCTCGCACACCATCTCCGGATCCTTCCCCGCCAGAGAGGTGACGTTCCACGTCCCGAGAGCCAGCTTCTGCAGCCGAGGATCGGACCGCCAAAGTCCCCGCCTTTGGCCGCCGCCCATCCTGCACAGCACCCGACCCCTATGGCCCCTCCCACAGGTGGTGAGCTCATGGGAAGGGGTGCCCATGTTACCTCTTCGGGCTAAGCCCGACCGGGCCCCATGGGTAAAGGCCCGGCCCCCAGGCGCTCGCCAACGTGCCCCACCTCCAGGCCTGGCTCCAGAGGGGGGCCCCGGTGACCCGCGTCCGGGCGAGGGAACACTGAGTCCATCTATCGTTTTCATCATAGGGGTCTTTTGGGCTGCACTTTGTCTATATATATATATATATATATATATATATATATATATATATATAAAACAATTATGCACAAAACATTTTAAAAGTGATTCCCCTCTCCTACAGTGTCCATTACAATTACATACTGTACACATAATGCAAATGAGGTGAAGATGTTATTTAGCAACTACCAGCGACTTTTGGGACAGCCAATAGCTACTTTCCATGCTGAGGAGTTGTCAACACTGGTTATCTTTATGCGACACACACACACAACAAAACGCTAAAATGAAGGACATGGCAGACACATTGAACATTCTACTCAGTGTCATTATCCTTAAAAACTTCTAATACGCTTTGTCGATGTTGGGAGTTTTAAAAAATGGTTGGATTATTGTAAGGGAGTAGCTCTTGTGAAGCAACCAGTGATGCCACGCCCTAGTCAATAACTAACCAACAGTCCTCTGATGTTAGGTTTTCAGTCTGACTCTGCTTGATATGGAACCCCAGGTAAGTAGAGATTATGAAAATTCAGTCACATAAATCGTTCTTGAAACTTTTGACAAGAACAGGTTTGAAATTAATCACAATGCACCTTGCACTGATTTAGTGGTCCCCAACCAGATTCTGTTGGTGTGAGTTTTTAATACGAATAAAACAAGGGCTTGGGACAGATCTGGTTTAACCAACTCTGAATTGGTGGCTACATTGCTCACACTCTTTTTCAGCTCTGTCCACGCTATGCAACTGAGATCAGGGCTTTGTGATGGCCCACTCCTGAACATTTCTGTCCTTAAGCCACTCTGTGGCCAATTTGACAGCATGCTTTGGGTTATTTTCTTTTTGAAAAGCCAAACCCCAACCCCCATTTGAGCCTATGCTCTAATTTCCTGTCTGAGGGCTTGAGATGTTGTTACAACATTTCCACATAACGTTTATTCTTTGTGAGACCATTCGATTTGGTGAGGTGCACTATGCCCTCCTGCAGAATAACACAGTAATAAACACAGAATAACAGCATCAACTCCCATGCTGTAGAGCTAGAATGAAGGTTAGCAAACTTTCCCCTTTTCTCTCCAATGATGACAGTGGTTGTAATGGGCCAAACACATTTTTTATTTATTTTTATCAGAACATGGGACATAAAGATCTTTGTCCCTACACATTACATTTTCAATTTGTAATCTGACTTCTGATGTATCTTTTAGAGTAATGACTTCTTCCTTGTTGAGTAGCCCATGTTGGTAAGTTGGTATGTTTTATTTCATTGTGGATAATGATACTCTCTCTCCTCTTTTGCGTCTGTTTTGTGATCGACATGTACATCTTGCAGAACCTGTTTCCTTCCTGAATCAGTATGACGGCTGAATATTCTCATGGTATTAATATTTGCATGTAATTTTTTGAACCAGTGGCATATGTCAGCCGATTTTCCCAGGGGCTTCAGCCCCGAATGTTTTCAGTCCAGCCCCGGTTGTGTTTCACTCACCAGCTGCAGGCTCGCTACTCTGAATCACACAGAACAGGCGGCTGTATGATCAATGCTGCCACGCTGACTTGACTTGGTGTCAGGTTACAGTCAGTTATGGCAAGCCTTTGGTATCAAAATAAGGCATATATTAAAGCCTTATTAACTTATTAACCCTCCAGGTGTATGTTAATGCCTTGCCATACTATGGCTTAGTCAGTTTGTCGCTGCCTCAGACACTCGGCTCCTCCCCTCTACTAACAGGCTGCTTTGTACAAGCAAAAAACTGCATCGCTTCCAACTGGACGATATATTACAATTAGCAATATTTTCAAGACTAAATTAAACCAATGGATCATAGGCAAGGCAAGGCAATTTTATTTGTATAGCACACTTTCAACAACAAGGTGATAATAGAAACATTCTGAAAAAACTGTTGCAACTCTTCAGGTTTTTCAAGAGAGAAACAAAATGTAAGAAATGATCTTTGTAAATTGGAATGATTCACAAAGGCAAATGCTGGCTTATGCATAATTTTCTTTAACTGTCCTGTTGGCAGCAAACTAATTATCCTTAAGTACCTGGAATAAGGAAATTCATGAAAAATTACTAATACAAACGTAACGAAATAACTTAAATTACAGAGCAGGCACAGTCAAAAAAGTAAAAAAAATAAGAAAATAATTATCAGTAGGGCTGTACAGCAGCACATGCGATGAAAAAAACTGTCTGTGCGATAAACTTTTTTCATACATAGCACCCATGCAACAGCTTTGTAAGCTGCATGTTTTGTTTTTTTTTAACTGTAAGTTGCCACCGTGACAGATGAAGCCATGGTGTCTCAATGCTGCGCAGCGGCTGCAGTCACTACCTGTTCACTACGTAGAATCATGTGACTTCACCCTGTTCGGCTGAAACAGGGGAACGTGTTGCCAACGTAGCAACTTTGTCGCTATATATATATATATATATATATATATATATATATATATATATAGCAAGTGTTTAGACCCCTCTAACGACTCTTTCACAAGAAAGCGACAGCTGTGCTGCAGTGAGCCCAGCGCTTTAACAGCATGCAGCTCCGTCCGCCTGCATGCCCAGGCTCAGCTCAGTCAGAGCTGATATTTACTAGCCTAATGCTTCAGCATGAAAGACAAAAGAGAGATAAGGTCTGCCCCATCTTCGCTGAAGGCAAATGTTTGGGCCATCTGAAATGATTTCTCCAAACCTCTGACAAACAAAACACTGAAAATAATAACATAAGCCATAAACTTCTGTTTAATGGCGGTTGATAAGCAACGTTTGGTGCATAGTAAATCTACCCGACTTATTTTCTACTAAGTACTAAAGAACAAACAAAAGCTTTATTCTTTCTATTAGTTTTGTCTTCTTAAAATATCTCAGCATTTTTTTCAGAACTAAACATTTTGTTTAAAATGTCTTGGATGTCCAGTTGCAATCTTGTAAATTTTGTACCAGTTCCCTTCTCTTAACAGTATACTTAAGGCAAAATAATATAACCTGTTCCACAGTCTCTTCTTGAGACAAGGTTTTAAGAGATTGTAAAAGACATTTTGTGTTGATACTGCGTTTTTTGTCTGTGATAGAAAACCAGCTACCTCTGTAGCACCAGTGCTATAAGATGAAAACCTAATGTACAGCCCTGTATCATATAAGAGAAAGTATAGACCACTAGCTGTCAAAATGCAAATAAGACCACGCCCACTTCCGGGTACGCCCACTTCCGGGTACGCCCACTTCCGGGTACGCCCATTTCCGGGTACGCCCCTTCCGGGTACGCCCCTTCCGGTTACGCCCCTTCCGGGTACGCCCACTTCCGGGTACGCCCACTTCCGGTTACGCCCACTTTTGCAGGCTCCCTGGCTGCCATGACAAGCTCCGCCCTGTCACAATAAGCTCCGCCCCCTGATGGCCACGCCCACCTGTCACAATAAGCCCCGCCCCCTGATGGCCCCGCCCACCTGTCAAAACGGGATACGCCCCCTGGTGGGCACGCCCACCTGTCAAGATAGGACACACCCACCTGTCAAAATGGGGTACGCCCCCTGGTGGCCACGCCCACCTGTCAAAATAGGACACGCCCACCTGTCAAAATAGGGTACACCCCCTGGTGACCACGCCCACCTGTCGAAATAGGACACGCCCACCTGTCGAAATAGGGTACGCCCCCTGATGGTCACGCCCACCTGTCAAAATATGGCACTAAATGGCTCCCTCTAGTGGTTCTACAATTAAACTAAATGCAAAAAATGAAAATACCTCCCCCTAGTGGCCCAATAAATACTATTACACCAAAACTTATAAATGCCTCCCTCTAGTGGTTCAAAATTAATATAACAGCCTATTGTATAATTGGCCCCCTCTAGTGGATCAAAGTAACATTACATGCAAATCTAAAAATACCTCCCCCTAGTGGCTCTAAAATTAAATGACATGCAAATATGAAAATACCTCCCCCTAGTGGCCCAATAAATAGTATTACACCCAAATGTGAAAATACCTCCCTCTAGTGGTTCAAAATTAATATAACAGCCTATTGTATAATTGGCCCCCTCTAGTGGATCAAAGTAACATTACACCCAAATGTGAAAATACCTCCCCCTAGTGGCTCAAAAATTAAATTACAGCCTATAGTATATATAGCGCCCCCAATGGTTTGAATCTAACTCCTCAGTGTCATCAGAACATGTCCGAACAAGTCCCTTTAATATTATACGGTCTGGGCTCTGTCTCAACATGACTCCTTGAGCATTCCATTTTATTTTAAACAGTTAAAAGGTGCTTTTTAGCTTCCTGACTTTAATTTAAAACCACATTAGCTCCAACACTCTAGAGACACCATTACATCTGATTCTAACAATTCAACCATGATAAATTAAACTTGTAAGAGCACTAAAAAGAGAATTTATTCACCCACAGCTATGTTGAAGCAGATGCTCATCCTTTTGTTGATTTTAAAAATGCACCATTACACAGTCTTTAAAAACAGATAAGGATTTTAAAAAACATCACTTTAAACCTGGGTGCTTTAAGCTGGAAATAAGAAATCTATCAAACTACTAAAGTTACTGATAAAAAACAGTCCACCAATCAGCGTTTGACACGCCCCTGCTCTGCTTTGTATTCGCTGTATTTATCACGCCCCTGTCTTCACCTACGTCCGCAAGTCGGGTAAACCGGTTTGGGCGGTGCTCACCGGGCGGCATTTACCTGTATAAAAGGCTGTCGGAAAACGGTTAATCTCTACAGCATGCTGGAAGGACCTCATTCAACAATCCGACCTTAAGGACACGGAGCGCGGTGCTGCGACGAACAAAGAAAACAGCGGTTTCACGAAGACTGTATCACCGGCTTCATTCGAGGGGAATCCCAGAAGCCCGCGTCATTGTCAGACCGCGTCAGAGCTGAGTCCAGGCGGGATTCCCGAGCTTCCCCTGCTAAGAGCTGGAGTTACGGGTTCAGCGAGGAAATCAACTTCACATCGACTACAGGAAGTCTTCACATCGGCGACCTGTATTATCGGTTTGGAGCGAGGTGAGTAAATGTTTTTTTTAGCTCGCAATTGTGCGGTCGTCTACGGATGTTTGATAGCACCAAGATGGATTCGCTGCTGGCTTATCGATAGATTCACCATAGCATACATACTCTGTTACAGCTAGAAGTATCGCTCAACTCCAGTTACTGCTCTGAGCTGGTTTTGGGCTGGAGCGGGAAAAAGGCGGTGGAGATTGTTACAAAGCGAAACTCCACTCTGAGGTGAGTTTACTTTTTTTAAAATTATGTTGACTGTTTAGATACGGGTATTACCGTATTTTTATTTATTTTATTATATTCCTGACTTTTACCTGCGTTTTATCATAGATCGTGATCGAAGCGCGGAGCTGTTTTCAATTGGATCTCAGCGGATCTGCCCAACGCCCGCCTCGCTACTTCAATTAACAGTGAGACTGTCTGGAGCTTTCTCCAACTTGTGTATTGTCTGACTCTGGTTTCGGATGTTTTATTCCCCCCAGATCAATCGCATCTATTGATTCTCGATGATGTACTCTTTCAAGCAGCTGAGCATCCAGAGGTCGTGAAAATATTTACACAATATCGACACCATAGAAACATGAGCGTTATGATGTTGACTCAGAATGTGTTTCTCAAGGGGAAACATACTCGAACTATCAGTCTTAATTGTAATTATATGGTCTTGTTTAAAAACCCACGTGACAGATTGCAGGTAGCAAATTTAGCACGTCAAATTTTCCCTGGACAGAAACCCTTTTTCATGGAGAGTTTTGAAGATGCTACGAGCCAACCACACGGCTATTTATGTGTAGACCTAACCCCTGACACACCAGACCAATACAGGCTCAGGACAGGTTTACTTCCTGGACAGTGGCCGGCTGTTTACATAGCTAAGAACAAGTGACCAACATGTCGGCACGCATAAAAAGAAATGCACCGTTACTAGGGGCTCTTTTTCATTCCACACCCCAGAAACGTAAAGATATCCTAACTCATTGTTCTCCCGACTTTCTACAAACCTTGTGCGAGATTGCTTTAAATGTGCTGAAAGGGAACATCAAGCTGTCCACAACACAATACAACAGACTTAAGAAGCAGAAAAAAATCCTCAGGCTGTTGGCTGATCGGAAGGTGGGGTTAAAGCGCAAACGACAGACATTGAAAACCCAGACAGGAGGAATTCTCCCACTGATTGCAGCTGTAATACCGTTTCTCGGAGAATTGGTGGCTGGAATATTCCGCCGGTAGAAGTGTATTATGACACTGAGAGCATCACAGAAAATGTTTCTAGTCTCACCGCATCAATTAAATCGTCTGAAGCAACGGGATAACTCCGGAACCATACGACAGAAGGCTCAGGATGACACTGATGAGGACATGCAGGCAATATTGGATGACCCAAACAGTGCATCGTACGAGAAAATTAAACGCTACCACGCATTACTTCAGAAATACCTAACCCTCCTTAAGCAAGGAGAGAACGAAGAGCCGCGTGTCACCCTATCGCTGCAGAGAGACCGTGCGAATGATGACCCCCCGAAGGACAACCAGATCGTTAGTGGGTATAGCCGAGGTTTAGACGGTCTAGACTCCTTAGAGACCTCTTCTACACCTGCCGTTGAGAGTGTCGTGGATGAGAGAGCAGGCAGGAAATCAAAAAATAAAAAGCGCGTATTGATGTCACCAGTTTGGCCGTCTTTAAAGGCTCCAACTGCTACAAAACGGCGGGAAAGAAGGAGGTCGTTCATGATGTCACCAGTTTGGCCTCAGAATGCGCAGGTACCACGCAGAAAGCGTAAGAGTGTTACCTTATCACCCCTCTGGACCAGAGCGGAAGATCATTTCAGTAAAAAGTCTCTTCGTAAGGCAACCCGAGCCCCCAGCTGGCTCACATTCTCCCCCTAGCTGCATTACTACTGAATAAGCGTCGTTTCTTTTCATAATAAACGATATACGTTCACATAATTTCATGCGTACAGGTTTATTTCATTCCATGTTAAACATCATAAGTCTAATACATTTGATGCATATTCTCATACATATCAAAACCCGTAACAATCTTTAAACACATCTAGAGAACAGGTTCTATGCGTGAAAAACGTTGTGTTTCGCTTCATAGCACATTTCACATACTTTTTGACAAAGTTAGATACAAGCTCATCATTTGATTCAGGAATTTGACAATACTTTGATAAAACTTGTTGCATGGAGAGACCACAGGCTCTATGGCATAAATAAAAAATACAGTGATGCCCACAAACAGAAGATTGAACGCTCTGAAATTGTTGGTTATGGTACATTATCACAGACGAACGATCTTTCAAAAAATCCAAAATGGATGAAGGGTAATAGACAAATTCTGGTGAGTACCCGTAAGAGTCAAAAAACGTTGCTTTACCACCCTCTTCCAGAGTGAGGGCTAGCCAGTGTTCCCCAGGCATGTTAGAAGGGTGTGTATTGACGATAAAATAAGCCGGTCTGGGGAATGTTAGTGGTAGCAGCTCCAGTTGGTCGCTGGCCCATACACCGCAGAAAAGCTTCCCAAGCAGATGACTGAGTATTGCATCGAGTTCGTGATTATTCATGTTTCCAAGTGGTTAATAATAATCCACCAAAACTCTTCTTTTAGAGTCTATTTCCAGGATGGAGTCGTAGCACGCGTATACAATCAGCGTTGTTGTGTGCGGTAACGGTGTTCTGAATCTCATTTCTAGCCTAATGTTACCACTGCGTACTGGTGATAGTGCTTCAGATTCAGCACATGGGTCGAGATTAAAAGCAAATAATGCGTAACCCGTGTTAAAGTCCTCCCTAGTTATGCTTAGGGGGAGATCCTTTAAATGCCTCCCTGTGGATGTAAACAGGTTGTAATATTCTCGTACAGAATTACCCTGATCGAAGTTGGGTTGGAAGGCCTTAGCAGGAATCTGTCTACCATCACGGGACAGAGCTAGATACTCCATATTATAATGGTTGAATGAAAACGGATTCAAATTGCGCGCTCCTGTGAAGGCCTGGTGATTAACCATCGAAATAACCACATATTTAGGTGTCATACCCAAGAACAGGTTCTCCTGAGTGCATATTCTTGAATGTTCAGGTATAGAGTATGTTTTTACATTCACACGCGATACTGGGTACAAAGCATTTCCTTTCATTAATGCGGTCTCATGACCGAGCCGTACGGCGGGAGATACAGTCACCTTTTTGACAAAGAGAGCTGCACCTAAAATCCATAGTTTGAAAGTAGAATCTGCAGCCCCCATAAGACAGAACGCATCGCTTGCTCGTGTTAGCTTAATTCTTATGTCAACAGAGTTCAAAAGTAGTCTTTCACAGAATAATATGTCAGCATGAAGCGGTCCTAGCAGGTGCACCTCTCGAGATTGGGCTGTAAAGGAGGCACGTTGGTTTAATCCTTCATTCGGTCCATCAATAGTCTCTGTAGAATCCATTTCATCGGCTGTATCTTTATAAAAAAGCCCTGCACTGAACTGGCTTTTAAGGGTTTGATCTGAATAATTAAGCAATGTTTCGATCATAGCTCTATAAGGATGCGTAGCGCTGGACTGCGATATTAAACGGTCTCCAAGGGTTACATCACATTGGGAAAAAATTGTGTTCAGAGGGTAGTTAATTAAGCCGACCTTAGCGTCACGAGCCATGGGCGAACCGTTAGCATTGCTAATTTTAACTCTGAGATGGATCAACATGTCATTTAAATCGGTATACGACTCGCCCCCACCAGGGATAAAAAATTCTATCGGTCCTCCATCGGTGATGGCTGAAAGGGGTGAAATCTCAGTGTACAGCTTATCCTCTACCGATAGTTGAGTCATAGGCGCTGAAAATAAGTCAAGCTCACCGAGCGTACACTCTCCCGATTTGACATGTAGTAGAGCCATATTCCTATTCGGTTAAAATATGTCAGAGCCTCTGCCGGACTTCCTTCCCCTCTGCCTGCTCACCCTGAGTGGTTTCTTTTTCTTTGTCTTGGCTTGTTTTCTAGTCATCCAAACACGCTCTCCAGGGGGTCTCTTTCGACCTCGTCTTGATAAGATCATTATTCCTGAACCTTCCTGAGCATCAGAATTCTGACCGATCTTGCTCTTGATTTTATTGACCGCCCTCCCAAAGACGTCCGAAGCTATATTCGATGCCGCAGCTTTAAGGTGCGGTTTAGCAATAGACACTCCTTTCTTAACAAATGGGGATATAAATCGGAAGAGGCGGGCAAACACAGATCCAAATCCACGACCATACATGACAGGCTGTCCTGAAAACCCGGGTAGCTCTCCACCCGTCTGGTTCACATAATATTGTACAAACCGCGTTGGTTCTGGTCTGTGTGTTAAATATGCCATTTTACCGCAGGTGTCAAAACCGGTTTAAAGTGCAGCTTCACGATCGTCTTCCCGTATACAAAGTTCACACACTCGTTACGATCTGTTTTTACCTGTATGCAGATTGTCTTAATATAGCTTTTTGAAACGGGGAGGTAATGCACTGTGTTATACCTCACACCAATCACGTCACCGAATTTACCATTTATGTTTACGACACCGAGCAGAGGTGAGTGACTGTCACCAACAGTTTGGAAATGGATTATGTCTGTGTAGACAAACAGGTTATATACACCAGTGCCGAGATCCGCTGGGTGGGGCGCAGGTCTGTTGGAGATGGTCCACCATTCGTCAGCGTTCAAACCGAGCATGATGGAGAGAGGGTTGCTAGCTCGAATTTTGTATCTTCCATCCCCCTTGAAGTCAAACTTTTTCGAGACATTATTGTAGGTTAGATCGATGCTCCTGTCATATTTCTTCACGGCTGGGACTAGAGCATCTGAGAGGTCTTGAGGTCTCTCAAAATACCCCCCTCCGGAAAACTTGGACCTGGCGTATTCTATACGGGGTGTATTCCTCTCATCTTTAGATTTGTCTCCCACCTCATAAACAACCTTCTTTAAATCAATGTACGAATGCTGATCCGACAGGTTATACCATGTATGAGGGTAGACAATTTCACACAGTCCCACTACCCAGTCTCCACTTAGCTCAATAGCCTTTGGAAGGTCTGTAGTATAATTTGAGCTCGTGTTATCTTTAAATACCTCTCCGCTGGCGTTGGAAGGTAGAGTTACATAGAACCCCTCATCAGACATTGTGAATTTGATGGAGCAAAAAAAGTCATCTAAAGGCTTTGGAGGGTAAGGTTTACTAATTAATCATAGTCTGTAGAACCCACGCTTTATAGTGAATCGACGATGTGTTACACGGTTTTGTGGGCGATATTATTTGACACTTTTAACATCTGAGGCTCTGACCCAACTGTTGAATTTTTCGGGCCAATTTCTCCACCTCACAAAGACTTGGTCCTCCCCGTTGACTCTCCGCCGCTTTAAAATCTTGTCCACGTTATACACCCGCTCACCATTAATTTTTACTTTCTGCAATTCGGCCTCATAAAACGATCCGTGTATTCGATCCTGATCATAATCAACTAACTCGTACACTGGGGGGTAGCGGAGTATGCAACGGTCAACCGTAAATATTTCATCTGTGAAGCTGTTCTCATATTTCTTATCAAATACCCCACGTAGCTTTGATATTCTGACCAGATCCCCTTTCTTAAACTTTGTCTTTATTTTACCAGAGTCTATCGATGGGGTGATGCAATAGAGGTTTTTCATGACTTGAGGAGTATTCTCTGACGTCACTTGCATAGGTGTCATCTTAATGCTTGAGTGGAAGCTGTGGTTGTAACTCTCCACTAGCTTTTGAAGGACGTCGATGTACCGGAAGGTGTTATTAGCGGTGAAATATCTCCACATTCTACCCTTCAGAGTGCGATTGAAGCGCTCAACAACAGATGCCTTTAGATCACTGGCTGTACTAAAGTGGGTAATACCATATTTCTTCATCATTAACTTAAATTGTTTATTATAAAACTCTTTACCAGCATCCGTCTGTAATTTTTGTGGAATTTGACTCTCTTGAAAAACTGATTCAAACCCCTTAACGACCTCACACCCCGTCTTTCTCTTTAAAGCACGCACATACGCCTTTTTTGAAAAGACATCAATCACTGTTAGTAAATAGTTGAATCCGTCGTTATGTGTCGCCAAGGCTTGCATGTCACATAAGTCGGCCTGGAATTGCTTCAAGGGTTTGGTTACAAAAACACGATTCCGGGGAAACTTTACTCGTGCAGGTTTATGCAACGTGTAGGTGTCCTCGCCTGAAAGAAAGTCTTTTACTTTTTCGACACCGATCACACGTCCTTCTCTGTCCTTTAAACCCCTTCTCAATCTGTCAACACCCCCATAGCTCCCCGGATGGGCGGGGTCATAGTATGCATTGGTCAACACCCTCTGTTCTGACATTTTACTATCGAATGATAGTACAGGAGAACGGCTAGTGTAATTTAACCCTTGTATTAATCAGATAGATGAACCATATGATTGGATCAAAGTTTTTTTTATTACAAGTTTAAAACCATAGCATTACACAATTATAAAAACAAATGAATAAAAAACAAAACACGTCAGGATTAAACTAGAGCATTTATATCAGAGGAGATATAACCAACATTAGTACACATCAGATTTCATAGCCATAGCATCGGGAGACAGTCCTGAGTTCTTCCAGGATGGCTTCATCATCCCTATCACCATACACAGCTTGAATCGCGTTGTAGAACCCCTGCATACTCCTCAGCTCATGTAGAACGGTTTCAGCTACTGTTTTCACCTTCAGATCATCATCATCATGTATGCTCCGATTTACCAGCAGAATTCGAATAGCTGGAATGAATCGCGGGGTAAGAAGTTGTCGCATGACTGATTGAAAGTGGAGTTGGTAATAATCCTCATCCATTAGCTCTAGGCATTGATGCTGCAACTGACTGGGATGGCTAATTTGACATCCATAACAGTTATCTTTCTGATAAGCAGCACTGGTCATGTGAAATAGATGCAGAACAGCAGTCTTTACAGCCTTGATGAACCTGGATGACATCAAACCGTCCACCAGGTCCCATTTGTCAACCTCAGTCAGAGTCGGAGAATCACCCCCCTCATCCTGAGACGCACACCCGTGTTCCGGTGTCGCGCATTCCGGCGCATCGGGGGTCCCACCATCGCTGGGCGCTGAAGGTCCATCACACTCTCCCTCGAGATCGGGCATAGGCACCGGGGTTAAAGTAGATAGAGGGGGTCTTACACGGCGATGTTTCGTTGTAGGCGGCCGATAATAGTTGAAATAAGGGTGACCCGCTCCCCCAGCTTCAGGGTTGTATGATCCCTCGACCCAAGCGTCGGGCTGGGCATCTGCAGGCAGAATCTCCGAAAGAGAGAACACAGGGGATGGTGGAGAGTAGCATGGCGAGAGCGATGAAATTGACGGTGGATGATACGGGTTAGCGTAGCCGAACCCCACAGGCGATGGCGGAGTGCTCATCGGCTCATACGGCTGGCCGATCCCCCAGTATGACGGTAGAGTGGTCTGCTTGACGAATCCTCCCATATCCATCGTCTCGGAGCGAAGATTACGGCGGCCTGGAAGTCCTGGATGTAATGCCGAAGACCAGGAGGTTTATATAGGAACCTAGCGTACGGGGCGGGGCCTGTAGACTTGTCTGGACATGTTCGGCATGAGGGGCGTGATAAATACAACGAATACAAAGCAGAGCAGGGGCAAGTCGAGCGCCGATTGGTGGACTGTTTTTTATCTACAACTTTAGTAGTTTGATAGATTTCTTATTTCCAGCTTAAAGCAACCAGGGTAAGCTACTAAAAGAGGGTAGGACCTGTTTGTAACAAATTTTGCTGGGAATAAAACATATTTTGCTTTATAGCATCTACACCTAAACACTGGTGCTCCTGCTGACTGCCTCCCATTTTGCAAGAGTTACATTGTTTCCGCAGTAAAGATATGCAGGCATAACCCATAAAATGGCTTAGAGCAGTTTTAATAGCACTGTTGACTGCGGTAGGTATCCAGTTCTCAATTTCCTCCATTTGATTCTCTTGATCCAGGAAGGAAATCGGAGTCTCGCTTAAAAGAGGAAAGTCTTCTGTAAAAGCCAATGTCGGATTTTTGTCCAGAGTTGTAGAGGTTGATTTATCGCACATTGAGCGTGTCGTCACGGATGGAATCCCATTTGACAATTCAGATAAAAGAACAGACGTTTCCTCATCAAGTTCTTCATTTTTAAATTCAACTCTTTTTAGGTCCATGGTTGGAGTTGAGGCAGAAGAGGCTATATGCTTGGACTCAGCTCTGACGCGGTCTGACAATGACGCGGGCTTCTGGGATTCCCCTCGAATGAAGCCGGTGATACAGTCTTCGTGAAACCGCTGTTTTCTTTGTTCGTCGCAGCACCGCGCTCCGTGTCCTTAAGGTCGGATTGTTGAATGAGGTCCTTCCAGCATGCTGTAGAGATTAACCGTTTTCCGACAGCCTTTTATACAGGTAAATGCCGCCCGGTGAGCACCGCCCAAACCGGTTTACCCGACTTGCGGACGTAGGTGAAGACAGGGGCGTGATAAATACAGCGAATACAAAGCAGAGCAGGGGCGTGTCAAACGCTGATTGGTGGACTGTTTTTTATCAGTAACTTTAGTAGTTTGATAGATTTCTTATTTCCAGCTTAAAGCACCCAGGTTTAAAGTGATGTTTTTTAAAATCCTTATCTGTTTTTAAAGACTGTGTAATGGTGCATTTTTAAAATCAACAAAAGGATGAGCATCTGCTTCAACATAGCTGTGGGTGAATAAATTCTCTTTTTAGTGCTCTTACAAGTTTAATTTATCATGGTTGAATTGTTAGAATCAGATGTAATGGTGTCTCTAGAGTGTTGGAGCTAATGTGGTTTTAAATTAAAGTCAGGAAGCTAAAAAGCACCTTTTAACTGTTTAAAATAAAATGGAATGCTCAAGGAGTCATGTTGAGACAGAGCCCAGACCGTATAATATTAAAGGGACTTGTTCGGACATGTTCTGATGACACTGAGGAGTTAGATTCAAACCATTGGGGGCGCTATATATACTATAGGCTGTAATTTAATTTTTGAGCCACTAGGGGGAGGTATTTTCACATTTGGGTGTAATGTTACTTTGATCCACTAGAGGGGGCCAATTATACAATAGGCTGTTATATTAATTTTGAACCACTAGAGGGAGGTATTTTCACATTTGGGTGTAATACTATTTATTGGGCCACTAGGGGGAGGTATTTTCATATTTGCATGTCATTTAATTTTAGAGCCACTAGGGGGAGGTATTTTTAGATTTGCATGTAATGTTACTTTGATCCACTAGAGGGGGCCAATTATACAATAGCCTGTTATATTAATTTTGAACCACTAGAGGGAGGCATTTATAAGTTTTGGTGTAATAGTATTTATTGGGCCACTAGGGGGAGGTATTTTCATTTTTTGCATTTAGTTTAATTGTAGAACCACTAGAGGGAGCCATTTAGTGCCATATTTTGACAGGTGGGCGTGACCATCAGGGGGCGTACCCTATTTCGACAGGTGGGCGTGTCCTATTTTGACAGATGGGCGTGGTCACCAGGGGGCGTACCCTATTTTGACAGGTGGGCGTGTCCTATTTTGACAGGTAGGCGTGGCCACCAGGGGGCGTACCCCATTTTGACAGGTGGGTGTGTCCTATCTTGACAGGTGGGCGTGCCCACCAGGGGGCGTATCCCGTTTTGACAGGTGGGCGGGGCCATCAGGGGGCGGGGCTTATTGTGACAGGTGGGCGTGGCCATCAGGGGGCGGAGCTTATTGTGACAGGGCGGAGCTTGTCACGGCAGCCAGGGAGCCTGCAAAAGTGGGCGTACCCGGAAGGGGCGTAACCGGAAGGGGCGTACCCGGAAATGGGCGTACCCGGAAATGGGCGTACCCGGAAGTGGGCGTACCCGGAAGGGGCGTACCCGGAAGTGGGCGTACCCGGAAGGGGCGTACCCGGAAGGGGCGTACCCGGAAGGGGCGTACCCGGAAGTGGGCGTGACCGGAAGTGGGCGTGGTCAGGGGGCGTGGCCGGAAGGGGCGTGGTCTCATTTGCATTTTGACAGCTAGTGGTCTATACTTTCTCTCATATATAAAACAGCAATGTTGGCTATAAAATTGGATTCATTTTGTTATTTTCTGTTGATTTTTTAAATTCTTTTATAGCTCTGATCATTTCTTTAAGTACATCCTGCAGAACTCCACAGTATTCCCCTGTCATGTTTAGTGGTTTTAAGGAGGACCCAAATGCAGCGGAGTAAAATGAAAGATGATTTAATTACAATAAGGAAAACAAGGAACATGAACTTACAGAACTAAGGAGACCAGAAACTGCAGCGACGGAAAAAAAAAAACAGGAACCGGACAGGAAAGAATGACAACGAACCAGCGAGTAGTGAGTGAGTGAGAGCAGAATTTATACTGAGGAGAAGCGACAGAGAAAAGGCTGAGGACCAATTAAGAGAAACAGTTGCAGGTGAGAGGGAGAGAGCACGTGAAACAATCAGCAGCTGGGAAGGAATGCAGAATGAAGGAATGTGAGGACAGAAGATGAAACAGAGAATAATGCTACATTAAAATAAACTATAAAGAAACTAAGAATCTAGATGAAAACTCAAGAGAATGCTGGAGAGCAAGAGGAAATCAAACCTGGAGGATTAAGCAAGTTAACAAAGATTAACTTAACTAAGGAAACACACATGAAAAGGTGGACACAGAAGCAAAAGGGAGAAAATATCTAAGAGCAAGCAGAAATACGGAAACAAGGACGTGCCAGAAATAACAAAGACAAGGAATAACCTAACATGATAATAAAACTAAGGAAAAGAACTAAAAAAAACACAAACACCTAACATCATGACATCCCCATTTGAGAAGTGCTGCTTTAAACAGGAAGGGTGAATGCTTCCATTCTAGTTGTTGAACACGTTGATTTGTTTTTGTTGTCCACTTGTTTGAATTATATTATTGTATTAAAATATGTGTGACTTGTTTTCTGTAGGCTTGTCTCTCTTTGATTGGATTTAATAATTTTGTGGAAGGAAGCAAAGATGAGCTACAGACAGAGAAGGAGCCAGCAGCAGCAGAGCTGTTCCAATCAAACATGGAAATTGGTCACAGTTATTTGAATAGATTTCTTTTGTGATAACCAAGTAAACACTTTTGTAACACTCTTGATACAACATGAATGGATGTATCCCAATTGTTTACATACGGATATTTAGTTTGTATTATTAGTTTATAATAGTCATACTTTGCACACTTAATTTGGACGTCATGATTTCGTAAAGGGTAGGAGAGATGGCATGAAGAAAGGAGCCTGCAGGAACAGTAGCTGTAGCTGCAGCACTATCATCATCATTAGGCTTGTGAACTGGTAACATGAAATTATTTTAACATCGTGTTATAAATATTAAATTATAAAAGGTCTTAGTTCAAATGATCATAAATACCTATAGATAGAAGCAAAATCTAAACAGGTTAGCAACAGTGGATCATTGAAAACATAATAAGTAAAGCCTTGCTTTACCTTATATGCTCATTCGCCGTTATGGCATTACAGACAGAGCCAAACAGACTAACCGAGACATCACCAATGATGAGAGAAGACCAAGTGATGAGAAGGAGAAGAGGAGAGATAAAGACAGAGAGAGAGGCAATAGGCGAATAGTGTATGAATGATGGTATGTGTACTGTGTTTGTTAGCAATCTAATGCTAAATAACAAACGTTTTTGGTAGTTCACTAGTGGAAGGACAAAGATGGAAAAAGCAAAGACAAAGGGGAAAAAGGAAGGGACCTTCAAGTGAAGAAGAGAAAAGGGAAACCAACAGAAGCAGGTGAAGAAAGACTAACACCCTTTTTTTTCCTGCTTACTAAAAATATCACACGTTATCCAGGCTCAGCCCAGGTACTTCTTAAAGGCTGGAGACGCCCCTGGTTTGAACAGATGAAAGTGGCACCTTAAGATATCTGGAAGTTATCCTCATAGCTGAATCAGACAAGTGGAGGTCCACAGTTCTCTTCCTGACAGCTGATTTCTTTGTCTTTTCAATAATGAACAAACCTCCATTTTAATTAAATGCTGTCAACCTATCAGAAGCTTGCAAAGTAAAGACATTATCATCATCCCAAATTGTTCAAAGGCTTGATAATCTTTGCATATATAAACTGAATTTAAAAACAAGTATTTAAAAATTCTTAAAAAAATCTCTGTCATTATTCTGGGGTTTAGCTAACAGAAGTAATTTGGGTATTCCTAATTGACAGAAAACAGGAAAGGTTTATTCTTATTTAATGAGAAAGGAAGCGGCTTTAATACTGTTCATAATATTTTCTGGTTTCAACTCTATATGTACGTCAAATGTAATGTGGATGCTGTCATAATGTAATTATAATTCTTTTCATTTTTTGGGCATTGAGCACTGACCCATGCTGCTAAAGCTTTACAGACGAGTCCACATTTTATAAAAAAAAAAAGCCTTTGTACTGTACATCAAAAAGATGCCTTTGGTTTGTGTGTTCTACCTCAGAGAGGTCACATTTTCTCATTCACTCACCAGCTACAGGGTAGACTAACCATTTGAGAATAAAAGAAAAAAGTTAGCCATGCAAAGTTCGTGAAGACTGAATCTAAAAGTTCATATGCATCATTAACAGCATGATAATATTGGTGAATCATGATGACCCGAAAGACAAAAGGAGCCACTAATTCCATCTGCTGTTATAGGTAATGGAGTTTTAAAGCTATGGTTAATCACACCTGGAGAGCTTTGTGGGGGGAAAAATAACTAGAAGTATGTTTGATGAAATTACATAAAAGCCAATGTTTCTTTTCTGTTCTAACCTTAGCATTTATGCATGAGCTGTCATGTTTTTGCACCTGCTACCTTGGCATTGGTACAGACACTGCACTTTTCTTTCATCTATATCCATTCGCAAAGCAAGTTTCAATAGCTTATACAACAAGAGTGCTCAGCAGTGATAAGAATGAATTTGCCTTGAGTGGGTCTCTCCCCGGCAACAGTAACAATATGTTTGCTGAAATCAATCAAGGGCTTGGAGTCCAAGGTCTCTGTGGTTTACCATTTCTCTTTGATTTGATTTATTTTATGTTTTCTTTTGAAGAGGAAGCAGCAACTTGTCTCTATTTGGTAAAATAATTGTATGCCATCTAGAGGAGGTACCATACATTTATATCAAGCGTAGTCTCTCTGTGCACCATATTTCTATAAAACTGATCTCCATGTCAAACTGCACGAAGCATAACCTTTATATGAGGTTTAAATAAATGCCATAAAAAATGGATATATATATTTTTTTACATACGTCTTACGGCCGCTGCCTGTCCGTGTTGGGCTTGGAGTCAGCACTCCAGACAGCTCTTGATCCAGCGTTGGCCCCTGCTCTTTTCCTCCATTCAGCACCATGGACAGCAACAAGCCTGCAGGGGCTTTCTTACCCCTCCTTTTCCAGTGCCCGCTCATCACAGGTGTTCCCGGTTGTACTGATGACCATGTGGGAGATGGCTGGGCTACAGGTCCTTCTCAAAAAGTTAGTATATTGTGATTCATTCAGTTCATTCTTTTCCATAATGTAATGATAAAAATTAAACTTTCATATATTTTAGATTCATTGCACACCAACTGAAATATTTCAGGTCTTTTATTGTTTTAAAACTGATGATTTTGGCATACAGCTCATGAAAACCCAAAATTCCTATCTCAAAAAATTAGCATATTTCATCCGGCCAATAAAAGAAAAGTGTTTTCAATACAAAAAAAGTCAACCTTCAAATAATTATGTTCAGTTATGCACTCAATACTTGGTCGGGAATCCTTTTGCAGAAATGACTGCTTCAATGTGGCGTGACATGGAGGCAATCAGCCTGTGGCACTGCTGAGGTGTTATGGAGGCCCAGGAGGCTTCGATAGCGGCCTTAAGCTCATCCAGAGTGTTGGGTCTTGCGTCTCTCAACTTCCTCTTCACAATATCCCACAGATTCTCTATGGGGTTCAGGTCAGGAGAGTTGGCAGGCCAATTGAGCACAGTAATACCATGGTCAGTAAACCATTTACCAGTGGTTTTGGCACTGTGAGGAGATGCCAGGTCGTGCTGAAAAATGAACTCTTCATCTCCATAAAGCTTTTCAGCAGATGGAAGCATGAAGTGCTCCAAAATCTCCTGATAGCTAGCTGCATTGACCCTGCCCTTGATAAAACACAGTGGACCAACACCAGCAGCTGACATGGCACCCCAGACCATCACTGACTGTGGGTACTTGACACTGGATTTCAGGCATTTTGGCATTTCCTTCTCCCCAGTCTTCCTCCAGACTCTGGCACCTTGATTTCCGAATGACATGCAAAATTTGCTTTCATCCGAAAAAAGTACTTTGGACCACTGAGCAACAGTTCAGTGCTGCTTCTCTGTAGCCCAGGTCAGGCGCTTCTGCCGCTGTTTCTGGTTCAAAAGTGGCTTGACCTGGGGAATGCGGCACCTGTAGCCCATTTCCTGCACACGCCTGTGCACGGTGGCTCTGGATGTTTCTACTCCAGACTTAGTCCACTGCTTCCGCAGGTCCCCCAAGGTCTGGAATTGGTCCTTCTCCACAATCTTCCTCAGGGTCCAGTCACCTCTTCTCGTTGTGCAGCGTTTTCTGCCACACTTTTTCCTTCCCACAGATTTCCCACTGAGGTGCCTTGATACAGCACTCTGGGAACAGCCTATTCGTTCAGAAATTTCTTTCTATGTCTTACCCTCTTGCTTGAGGGTGTCAATGATGGCCTTCTGGGCAGCAGTCAGGTTGGCAGTCTTACCCATGATTGCGGTTTTGAGTAATGAACCAGGCTGGGAGTTTTTAAAAGCCTCAGGAATCATTTGCAGGTGCTTAGAGTTAATTAGTTGATTCAGATGATTAGGTTAATAGCTCGTTTAGAGAACCTTTTCATGATATGCTAATTTTTTGAGATAGGAATTTTGGGTTTTCATGAGCTGTATGCCAAAATCATCAGTTTTAAAACAATAAAAGACCTGAAATATTTCAGTTGGTGTGCAATGAATCTAAAATATATGAACGTTTAATTTTTATCATTACATTATGGAAAAGAATGAACTTTATCACAATCCATCCATCCATCCATTTTCTTCCGCTTATCCGGGGTCGAGTCGCAGGGGCAGCAGCCTAAGCAAAGAGACCCAGACTTCCCTCTCCCCAGCCACTTGTTCCAGCTCCTCGGGAGGAACCCCAAGGCGCTCCCAGGCCAGCCGAGAAACATAGTCCCTCCAGCATGTCCTGGGCCTTCCCCTGGGCCTCCTCCCGGTGAGACGTGCCTTAAACACCTCACCAGGGAGGTGTCCAGGAGGCATCCTGACCAGATGCCCGAGCCACCTCAACTGACTCCTCTCAATGTGGAGAAGCAGCGGCTCTACTCTGAGCCCCCTCCGGATGCAGTTTGCTTATCGCTGTGGAGTTGGAGTTGAAGATGCCATCATCCACCTACTTCAACCAACCCACTGTCATCTGGACAAAGCAGGCAGCACTGTGAGGATCATGTTCTTTGATTTCTCTAGTGCATTTAACACAATTCAGCCTCATTTGCTTTGTCAGAAACTCCTGAAGACACAGGTGGAGCCCTCAACAATCGCCTGGATCAATGACTACCTGACCAACAGACCACAATTTGTGAGACTGAAGAATTGTGTGTCAAACCAGGTGGTCAGCAGCACAGGAGCACCACAGGGGACCGTACTCTCACCATTCCTTTTTACTCTGTACACCTCAGACTTCCAGTACAAATCAGAGACCTGTCATCTGCAGAAATACTCAGATGACTCTGCAATTGTCGGGTGTATCAGAGATGGACAAGAAGCTGAATACAGAGAGTTGGTGGACCGCTTTGTGACATGGTGTGGAAACAATCGTCTCACCTAGAATGTGAACAAAACAAAGGAGATGATTGTAGATTTCAGAAGAAACAGGGATAAGTCAAACACTGTTTCCATCATGGGAGAAGAAGTGGAGGTGGTTGAGGTGTATAAATACCTCGGAGTTCACCTTGACAACAGACTGGACTGGAGGCGCAACAGTGAAGCCGTCTACAAGAAGGGACAGAGCAGACTGTACTTCTTGAGGAAGCTTAGGTCCTTCAAGGTTTGCAGCAAGATGCTGCAGATCTTCTACAAGTCTGTTGTGGAGAGTGTAATCTCTTCAGCCGTCATCTGTTGGGGTAGCAGCATCAGAGCCAGGGATTTAAAAAGGCTCAACAACCTGATAAAGAAGGCTGGTTCTGTTCTTGGGACAACTGTGGAAAATCTGGAGATGATAATGCAAAGAAGGATTCTTCATAAAATCAAAAAAAATTATGGACAACCCTGAGCATCCTCTTCATGAGACAGTCACACAACAACAGAGCATCTTCAGTCGGAGGCTTCTTCAGTTTCGCTGCAATACAGACCGCTACAGGAAATCCTTCCTGCCCACAGCCATCATTATCTACAACAACTCCTTAAAGAATTGATTATATGAGCTATACCAACACTTAATTTCCCTCTGGGATCAATAAAGTATTTTTGAATTTGAATTTGAATTTGAATGACTGAGCTTCTCACCCTATCTCTAAGGGAGAGCCCAGACACTCTGCGGAGGAAACTCATTTCAGCCGCTTGTATCCGTGATCTCGTTCTTTCGGTCACCACCCAGAGTTCGTGACCATAGATGAGGGTAGGAACGTAGATCGACCGGTAAATCGAGAGCTTCGCCTTTCGGCTCAGCTCTCTCTTCACCACGACAGACCGGTAAAGCGCCCGCATAACTGCAGATGCCCCACCAATCCGTCTATCGATCTCCCGCTCCATTTTTCCCTCATACGTGAACAAGACCCCCAGATACTTAAACTCCTCCACTTGGGGAAGGACCCCATCCCTGGCCCGGAGAAGGCACCCCACCCTTTTCCGGCTCAAGACCATGGCCTCGGATTTGGAGGTGCTGATTCTCATCCCAGCCGCTTCACACTCGGCTGTGAACTGCTCCAGCGAAAGCTGTAGATCACGTTCCGATGAAGCCAACAGGACCACGTCATCTGCAAAAAGCAGAGACCCGATCCTGAGGCCACCAAAACGGATCCCCTCAACGCCTTGGCTGCGCCTAGAGATCCTGTCCATAAAAGTTAGGAACAGGATCGGTGACAAAGGGCAACCTTGGCGGAGGCCAACTCTCACTGGAAACAAGCCCGACTTACTGCGAACCAAACTCTGGCACCGGTCGTACAGGGACCTAACAGCCCGTATCAAGGGGCCCGGTACCCCATACTCCCGGAGCACCCCCCACAGGGCCCCCCAAGGGACACGGTCGAACGCCTTCTCCAAGTCCACAAAACACATGTAGACCGGTTGGGCGAACTCCCACGCACCCTCCAGGACCCTGCTGAGGGTGTAGAGCTGGTCCAGTGTTCCACGGCCAGGACGAAAACCGCATTGTTCCTCCTGGATCCGAGGTTCGACTATCCTTTGGACCCTCCTCTCCAGAACCCCTGAATAGACCTTACCAGGGAGGCTCAGAAGTGTGATCCCCTGTAGCTGGAACACACCCTGTGGTCCACCTTTTTAAATAGGGGGACCACCACCCCGGTCTGCCAATCCAAGGGAACTGCCCCCGATGTCCACGCAATATTGCAGAGCCGCGTTAACCAACACAGCCCCACAACATCCAGAGCCTTGAGGAACTCTGGCCGAATCTCATCCACCCCCGGAGCCCTGCCACCGAGGAGCTTTTTAACGACCTCGGTGACCTCAGCACCAGAGATTGGAGAGCCCGACCCCAAGTCCCCAAACTCTGCTTCCAGATTGGAAGGCGTGCTGGTGGGATTGAGGAGGTCTTCGAAGTATTCCATCCACCGACCAAAAACGTCCCGCCTCGAGGTCAGCAGCACACCATCCCCACTATAAACAGTGTTGGTGGCAGACCGCTTTCCCCCCTGAGACGCCGGATGAAACCCAGAGTAAAGAACCTTCAAACATGCAACCCCAAAGCAAAAGAGACCATCACTGCTGTCCTAACTTAAAGTGAACAATGTGGGATAACAGAATTTGTCCCTAATGCAGAAAGATAGTAAAAAAGGGAGCCACATATTCATTGGGATACCGCTGATCCTATGAGCATCTAATATTACAGCAAATGAAGGACCCAATAGGAACTGTGTAGGGACTTATTTAAATTTGGTTGGATTCTCTGGGGATTTGTCACATCTAACATTTTTGTTTGTCTTCTCAGATTTCTCATTCTAGTTCTGTCCTGAGACTAGAAATAGATACTTCATATATAAATTAGACCATCAAAAACAATCTTTCTCTTGACATCCAAGAGCTAAACACACTCTTCAGCAGTAAATGGATGTTGTCTGGTATTAGATTCTCTTTCCTAATTTAACTTTTTCTAAATTGTTATATTTTCAGTTTGTGTTTTTTCAATAAATATAAGACATTAAAGGAAATTTACTCATTGCAGCAAAGTTAATGACTTGAAGCAATTGCTGTCCTCTGTCACCACAGGCTCACTCAGAAGGAAGGACATCTACAAAGTCAGTGACTTGATGTAATCTGCTGGGCTTCCTTAGATTAAAAGAAAAAAAAGCTTTTTACCATTTGGCATAATAAACTGCCTTTTATCAGTATCAACTCATAACTAGGATGAAAGTGAAATGTCTGTTTTTTATTTTATTTAAATATCCTTGCTGTCGGACAAAAACCTCATATTTTAAAAATTTAATAAAGATGAGGGGAAAATAAGTATTTCTTCCAAATGCAAATTCGTTCCGTTTGGTCACAGTCACATGTTGTTTTTTTTCATACTTTTTAATGAATCTTGATCCATTGATAGATGTTAAGTGAGATCAGTAGTGTTTATTTTCATAAAAAAACAAAAATGCCTAAAAATGGAGATACAAGGCTTTTGCTTGACAATATGTCGACATGATTGACGCAATGCTCCCTCGTTCCCCCAGAACGTCACATTGCAGAACACATAATTTGATACTGCTGATCCCTGTATAGATCTGTTTTTCCTGCCCATTGCCAGGTGGGGATAGACTCCAGCCAACCTGAGCCATGCAATGATAAGCTGGTAAAGACAGTGGATGGATTGATTGAAAGATGGATGGATGGATGGATGGATGACAATCCCACACACTATTCTAGATTAATAGGGACACACATAGTTCACAGATGTGACAGAACATTATTTCAAATGTTCCCCTTAATTTCCTGATGTCTAGACCCACATAAAGTGTTTTTTTATATGCAGAAGTGACAGAACCCTTAAGTTCCTTAAATTTGCTTATAGTTGTCACACAGGAGGCTGGGAATAATGCAAAGGAAAAATTGCTGAACTTAGAATTGAAGACTTATAAAGACTTAAAAGAGGAGGTCAAAAATGAACTGGAAAATTTTGTATTAGAGAGTTGTTGCAAGAGAAATGAAGGTCTCTGCCCACAGGAAACATAATGAGAAAAGTGGGTGGGTAATTTTTGGACGCAAAATGGGGTGAATGGTCAGACATAAAAGAAGCTGAAATTAAAACAAGGAGAAGAGATAGGCGGGCAAAGTCATGGTGCATAGAAATTATTGTCATGCTGCCTTTATTTTATTAAAACCAAACCATTATGGGTGGAGTCAGGATGGCAATTTAAGTGTGAGAGATTAGCAAAAACAGAGAGAAACCCTTTTGCAATTGGTCCAGATCACAACCCTGAAGAGAGATTCAGATGGAATACTAAAACCATTGTTGACATTTTTTAGATCTTAAAAAGTCAAAAAGCTTTAATTCAAAGCGCTCTTATTAACTTAGTTTTACATTCTTTTACCAGGGGATTTTGGCAGGACTGAATTTAATTTTTAAGCCAGTAATACTTGCCCTGGTCAAGCCATGCTTCCAGTGGCCAAGCATTGGCTATTTGGACTCGACCTGGTTCAGCCTATAGAACGTACAGGAAGAAACCTACATGTGGGCTCGTCACCTTTAGGAAGGAATGTTGGGTACTAAACTCAGCAAAAAAAGAAACGTCCTCTGACTTTCAACTGTTTTTACTTTCAGTAAACTTAATGTGCGTAAATATTTGTATGAACACTAAAAGAGTCAACACCATAAGGCATGAACTAAAAATGTTTCAAAGACATGTGACTAACAGAAATAGAATAATGTGTCCTTGAATGAAGGGAGGCTCAAAATCAAAAGTACCAGTCAGTATCTGGTGTGGCCACCAGCTGCTTGAAGTACTGCAGTGCATCTCCTCCTCATGGACTGGACCAGATTTGCCAGTTCTTGCTGTGAGATGTTACCCCACTCTTCCACCAAGACACTTGCAAGTTCCTGGACATTTCTGGGGGGAATGGCCCTAGCCCTCACCCAACAGGTCCCAGACGTGCTCAATGGGATTGAGATCCGGGCTCTTCACTGGCCATGGCAGAACACTGACATTGCTGTCATGCAGAAACTCATGCACAGAACGAGCAGTATGGCTGGTGGCATTGTCCTGCTGGAGGATCATGTCCGGATGAGCATGCATAAAGGGTACCACATGAGGGAGGAGGATGTCTTCCCTGTACCGCAAGGCATTGAGATTGCCTGCAATGATAACAAGCTCACTCCGTTGGTGATGTGATATACTGCCCCAGACCATGACGGACCCCCCACCTCCAAATCGATTCCGCTCCAGGGTACAGGCCTCGGTGTAACGCTCATTCCTTCGACGATAAACACGAATCCGTCCATCACCCCTGGTAAGACAAAACCGTGACTCATCAGTGAAGAGCACTTTTTGCCACTCCTGTCTGGTCCAGTGAAGGTGGGTTTGTGCCCATAGGCGGCGTTGTTGCTGGTGATGTCTGGTAAGGACCTGCCTTACAACAGGCCTGCAAGCCCTCAGTCCAGCCTCTCTCAGCCTATTGCGGACAGTCTGAGCACTGATGGAGGGATTGTGTGTTCCTGGTGTGTCTCGGGCAGTTGTGGCCATCCTGTACCTGTCACGCAGGTGTGATATTCGGATGTCCCGATCCTGTGCAGGTGATGTTACACGTGGTCTTCCACTGCGAGGATGATCAGCTATCCTTCATATCTCCCTGTAGCGCTGTCTTAGGCGTCTCACAGTGCGGACATGGCAATTTATTGCCCTAGCCACATCAGCAGTCCTCATGCCTCCCTGCAGCATGCCTAATGCATGTTCACGCAGATGAGCAGGGACCCTGGACATCTTTCTTTGGGTGTTTTTCACAGTCGGTAGACAAGTCTCTTTAGTGTCCTGTGTTTTTAGAACTGTGACCTTAAATGCCTACTTTCTGTAAGCTGTTAAGGTCTTAACGACCATTTCACAGGTGCATGTTAATTAATTGATTATGGTTAATTGAACATGCATGGGAAACATTGTTTAAACCCTTTACAATGAAGATCTGTAAAGTTATTTGGATTTTTACTACATTATTGTTGAAATACACAGTCCTAAAAAAGCGTTGTTTCTTTTTTTGCTTTGTTTATATACGCTAGGTGGCAATGGAGGAAAGGGACCAAGGCATTCTATTTTCTGGTGGTATAATCCAGTTTGGAGACATGAAATATCACCTCACCAGTAGGTAAGGAGCTAGAGCTGGTCTGTGATGTTCAGCTACATCAGCTAAATATAGCTTGACTCAAGTATAAGTTTGAAAAGCTGCCAGAAAACCTTGTGAACTATTATTTAAGGCAGCATCAAAGAAAAACAAAAAATATCTGGCTATTGAAAGCCAAATAAGAAGATAAGTGGCAAAGGAATTCTTAACATTTTTTGTAAGGAACACATGAGAGTTGAGTAAACCCTGGAAAGTTATGAGACTCTTGAGCATTGGAATTGTCTTTAACATTAGTCTACAAGATGCTGGGGTAAGGCTACAATGTATTCAGTTTTTTAACTGATCAAAGTTTTTGAAGAGGGCCAAGGAGGAAACATGATGATTGGCCAAAGCGGTTTACTGGGACTGAAATGCACCAGTGGTCCCGTTTTTCCTTTAAGGTTGTTAGCAAAATATACAGAACGTCAGATATTTTTAGTTTTTATCATTTCACAAAAGGCAGAATCTATGACAATGTGGGGAGAATTTGGTAGTGACAGACATGAAGGCAAGCATGTTGCTGAATATATGTGAGGGCTGTGATAGAGTGGGAAAGGGTGAGGCAGGAGCAACCGATGCATTCAAGGTGAAGGTGGAGCTACGTCAAAGGTCAGTGCAGAGCTGCTTCTGATTTGCAATAGACAAGCTGATGGATGAGATCAGACAGGAGTCTCTGCAGAATATGACATTCACAGATGACATTGGAAGTTGTTGTTAAAGGAGGTGACCCAGGGAGGAGAGCTTGACAAGGTGGGGATAAGTTCTGCAGAGAGGACTAAGAGTCAGTGGAAGAAAAATGAATGGATAAATATGAATGAGAAGGAGGATCACAAAATAGGGATTATGAAGGGAATAAAGAAAGTGAAGATGAATGTTATATACATGGGGTCGACTGTGCAAAACAGCAGAAGATAGATCATAGAGGATGCAGCCAGGGTAGTGAGGGGAAGAACAGATCAGGTGCGATTTGATAAACCAATTCTCTGCCAGAGCTGCAGCAATCTCAGTGGATTTGCAAGATCAAACCCATGAGAGATGTAAGCTACTGCTCTATGGTAAAAAAAAAAGTCATATAAAAAAACTAACAAAAAAAATTAGTTCTAATTTTCTAGCTGGAACAGAATAAAAGATGTCAACATGTGTAGTTTTAAAAATCTGAGTCTTGAATACAAAATACTGGTCAAAATACAATTTCTGAGTGAATGTATATTGATGCACAGAACAACTATTGAACAGCTGAAGCAATAATGTATGAGGAGTTGTGGGGTTGTAAATTTTTAAAAATCATTTTGAAAGAATTTAATAGTTCATAAGCCTTTTAGAGACACTATTGATAACAACCTGTTTTAGCAGCTTAGCATACGAATTGTGAAATTCGGATGAATCTAGTTAAAAAGATAGAGTACGTTATGTGGAAAAAAACATGATTGAGGAGAAGAGTCAAGGAAATTAGAAGCAGGAGCAAGTCAGTGTCATAGGGCCCACTTTGATGGAGACCGATAAATACAGCGTTTTCAGCATTGTGTGGAGTTGAATGTGAGAGACCCCAAAAAGCGAGACACGTCCAATGAGCCCCCTGATTGGTAAGTTTTTTGTTGTTTCTGCTTCAGCACAGCTTTAATAAAAATGTAGTTAATTTGAGAGAAGTCATATTTGCCTTTTTTCCAGTCAGTTCAGTTTATTAAAACACTGTCAAAGGAAACAAGTAGATTTCTTTAAATCTTTAACTTATTACAATCTTCCATCCTCAGAAAACGTATGATAACAGCGGAAGAGAACAACTCACCTTTTAATGGGAAGAAACCATTGTTGGAATCAGACCAAGGCTCAGTATGAACAGTCATCTGCCTCAACTGTAACAGATGACAGGAAATGGACACAGACAAACACAGAAGCACCAGGTCAAGGGGCGTTTTCAATGAGAAAACAAAACAAAGGAAGAACACAAAGTTCAAACCTTTCGGACTCTAAAGAGGAAACAGATGCCAATGAAAAAACTAGTTTGGTTAATTTCAGACAAATAAAATCTGAAAATTTAAAGAAGACAATGCTAGTTTCATCAATAATTGCTGAGTACAAAGGACCAAAGAAAGAAGAGTGTGGAAAAGTGGTCAGTGAGTTCTTCAGCAACCAATGCTCACGGCAGCAGAATTCCTGAGACAGTTATGCTGCTGTAGATAAACCCAAACTTATAATAAGCTGTATAAAAAAATTAAAGTTTTACACCTTGTCCTGAAAGTAAACAGGGTGTCTAATAAGAATCAGGTTCTATTGCCATATGGGTGAACAGGTTCACAACATTAGGAAATTACGAACATAAAATAAACACTTCTAAACATGCAATAAATAAAAATAAAAATAAAATGGGTTAAACAGATTATTATATACATGTGTCCAGATTATGATCAGTGCAAAATCACACAGGTGCAAAAGCACAACACAGGGTCATGTGACTGAAACAGAGTGGGTGGTGGGAACAGTCTTAGGGTTATTGTTCATGAGTCAAACAGCAGAGAGGAAGAAACTGTTCTTATGGCGAGAGGTTCTGGTCCGAATGGACTGGAACCTCCTGCCCGTGGGGAGCATGTCAAAAAGTCTGTGTCCAGGGTGAGAAGGGTCGGCTGTGATCCGACCTGCACGCCCAAGTTTTCCTGGAGGTGTACAGGTCCTGTAGAGATGGGTGTCTGCAGCCAATCACCTTCTCAGCAGAGCGTACAACACGCTGCAGTCTCTGTTTGTCCCTGATGGTAGCTCCAGCATACCACACTGTGATGGAGGAGGTGAGGATGCACTACTACGAGTTAGTTACACATCACAGGAGCCTGATAACTGAAGCATCTGCTTCTCATTCTACTGTTTTTTTATTTTTTATCATTCTGTATCTTTAAGAAGATAATTTTTGAATATTATACTGGACATAACAGAGAGTCAAAGTGGATAAACTAAATTTAGAGAAATAAGATCTATCCTTCCTACATTAAAACTTTCATTGCAGCGTCTTGCTTCTGTGGCGAAGTTCTTAGGGATTTTATTAAACATTCTGTCGCTAAAATATGACAGTGGTCCCAGCAGGGGATTTATGTGGGATTTAACGGTCATGTCCTGGTTAAAGATAACACGAAAGTTTGTTACATTAGAGCAAAAGGACATCCAGGTGATTACGATGACAGATAATTATGCAAAGCTCCAGAAGAGATACTAACACCCCTGTTACACTTATGTATGTCTTTAATTTCAATGGCATTGGAAGACATACCATACCATACCATACCATACAAATTTATTTGTAAAGCACTTTTAACATGGCATTACAACCAACCGAAGCGCTGTACGTAAAAACATGAATTAAATAACCAAACAAGTTATGGCAAACTTCTATAGAAACACTTTAACTGTGACTCAAACAAGGGGCATGGCTATAGGTGGGTTATTTTATTCATGTTTTTATGTACAGCGCTTCGGTTGGTTGTAATGCCATGTTAAATATATATATATATATATATATATATATATATATATATATATATATATATATATATATATATATAATTACGTTTTATTTTTGAGGAGTGTCACTGAAAATCATCATAGAATAAAACGGAATAAAACTGGAGGTGACATTTCCATCTTTGCAAAACTCGCTGTCATTAGCTGTTTTGAATAACATGCCATGCTAACATGCCAATGCGACAAGCTAGGGCTAGCTTTGAGATTGCTTTGTGTGACCCATTTTTGATTGTACTTTCAAGCAAACAATGTTATTGAAAATATTAGGATCTTTTGCCAGAAATTCCAAACTAATCCATTAAAGTACAGTCCCGTGCATTAAAACCAATTTAATGTGACAGTAAATGAATGTACAAAGATTAAAAAAACAGTTACTTTTGGCAGTTTTCCTTGAAACATGTTGCTACTACATTTCCCTCGGTCTCTTGGGAGAAGCTGACCAATCACTAAGCTCACAGAGCCCAGATGATCTTGCGCCCTACTTCCAGTTAGTGAAAATGGCGCAATGCAACAACATAATTAACAGCTTCCACATCTATGACTATCTACAGAGTAAGCTGTTTTAATATTATCCCTTCACCAAATCAAATAATTATTTTAACAATTGGGTATCTGACAGTGACCAGATTAGACTGCCCCTGATCTGATGCAACAAGGGGAACCAGCACAATTTCTGAACTGTAAGTGAATTCCAATAAGACCCAACTACCACCTAAAAACAACAGTTGTTTATATCAAAGAGCTGACATGAGCCACCTATGTTTGGCTGCAGATTTAATACGTTTTATTTGGCCTGGATGCTTTTTTAAAAATCTGTTCAAATCTGTTTCTGTCAGTTTCTGATGGATGCAGAAACATAACTATTTAAGCAACAGTAAAACTTACAAATAAAATTAATTTCAATAAAATGTATATGGCCCGCCCATTTTGTTTTGGCCCGTTTGGCCCATCTAAAAAACAATTTCTGCCTACGCCACTGACTCAAACGTTGCTACAGGGGGCTGCATTATAGTAGATGCAGTAGAACATTAAGTGACCATTTTTACCAGAGTAGTTAGATTACTCGATGGTTAGAATAGTTAAAGATGGTGCTTTTTTTCCCATCTATACAATCATTTACAATCATTATTCAGGATCATGGAGGGGGCTTTGCCTACAGACTCACCTAACATCACATGAATGTTTTTGGGATTGAACCCGTGACTTTCTTAATGTGTGACAGCGCTATGCCTTAGATCTTCAACTGCAACAGAGCCACATTAATATATTGCATCACCATACCCTAAAATTCTCTACTTGAGTAGACATTTCATGATAAATATTAATGCATCAAATTCCTTGTCTGTAGCAGTGATACTGTACATGTCACAATTAGAACAATAATATATACCTTTTTCTTGTTTCTGAGTTTAACCAACTGCCCTGTTTGTTCAGCTTCAGCATCTGCACAGTCTGCAGAGTCAGATAACAAATTTCAACGCTTTTAGCCAATTTTTAATCCTTGTTCTCAATCGTTTTCTGCGTTACTCCACAAGACATATGGCACTCTAACCATAAAAAAGCTTCCTGGTAGCCCAGGAGATTAATCAAAGTAATAGAATGAGTAAATGTAAATGTGCAGCTCCATTTCCCATAACTGTAGCTGCTGCGGCTATCAGAGTCGGCTTCAATCTGTCCCTGTCATACTGAGGCAGAGGGAGAGGACCACAGTAATATATGCAGGCTGGGAAATGGGATATAGGTGCCGGTTTCCATCCTTGTGGGAATTTGTGTCTGCAGTATGTGATTGCATGTGTGCATGCGAAACTAGAAATCATGGATCTTGCGGGTATTTATCTGTTGCACCAAAAGAAACACAGATACCACAAGAGAAAACAGCTAAAGAATGAATGAATGGATGTTGAAGCATTAAAAAAAGGAGAGAAATGGAAGCGAAGGCTGCTCAGATGTTGTGTATGTGTTTGTACTTTAAATATGAGTAATAAATTCAAACAAAATGAGAGCAAAGCCACATCAAACATATTCTAAATGCCATGGCTATGAAATATCACCTGTGTTGTAAACAGCTTGTGAGGCTATCACTCAGAGCAGACGCGTTCACCCCTAGATTGAACTTCATTTGCAAACCTTTAAATGTGCGCATTAAAGAAAGGAAAGCACAAGGCTGACCACCGATACTTAGAAGTCATTCAGCCTAGAAACGGTGCAGAGAGTGCTGAGAGTAGAGCATATAAACAAAATGCACTCACTGTAGTGCAGTTTCAGCTGTATTTTCCATGGTTTAAAAATCATCCTGTATTTGGTTGATCAGTTTAGATCAAACAAATAGTTGGTGATCTGTCAACATATTTTCAGAGGCTAAGCTGCAGTATACACTTTGAAAATTAGTTATGTATTGCAGCATTAAAAAATAGTTTTTTTCATGATTATATAATGAAGTTAATATAGCCAGCAGTGTCATTGACAAGAAACAAGACAAGAGGAAAGAGCAAGAGGATTCAAAATGCTTTTAGCAGATAGACATGTTGAAATATTGCATCTTGAGGAGACAGGTGGTATGGTTGGCGATGCTTAGGTGAGATGTGGAATGTAAGCTTGTTGTTGTGTGCTATTCTGTGCTGTGAGGTGGCGCTTTGGCCATTGGAACATATAGAACTGGTGGTAAACAGGTGCTTGGCCTGGTTTGGTGAAATATTTGTAATACTGTTACATTAACCATTCAGACCCTGGAGTACAATTCAACTTTGATCTTTGATCTGATCTAAATACCAGGTGTGGTTACACAAAAAACAGACCCACGACAATGTACACACCACACCATTGTCCCCCTTGTCATGATCCGAGCACTCTTCATTTTACCAGAATGCACGTAGCTATTTACTTGGGGTTTGTTAGGGACGACTGTGGCTCAGGTGGTAGGAATTTGTCACGTAATCGGCGGGTTGCTGGTTCGAATCCCCGCTCTATTCGTCTCGGTCGTTGTGTCCTTGGGCAAGACACTTAACCCTGTTACCTGCTGGTGGTAGTCAGAGGGCCCGGTGGCGCCTGTGTCCAGCAGCCTCGCCTCTGTCAGTGTGCCCCAAGGCAGCTGTGGCTACAATGTAGTAGCTTGCCACCATGTGTGCGTGAATGGGTGAATGACTGAATGTAGTGTAAAGCGCTTTGTGGTCCTCTGACTGAAAAAGCGCTATACAAATGCAGGCCATGTTAGCTGTATTCTTAAGGTGAACAACTGTGTTGTTTTATTTGAGATTTGATAGACTGTATTTGGAGTTAATCCTTCCCTGGAGCAGTTTTTTAAACCTGTTTTTTGATGTGAGCAATACGGGTAGTTGTCCAAAGTAGCGTTAGAAAAAAGGGCACATGAGCAGCAGAAAACACATAACTGAACAAGGGGCTGTTGGTCCGTCCCATGTGTTGAGTAGGTGCCCCCTGTTTACTGATGCTACTGTAATAGGGAGACTAGGTTATGCTTTGGACTTTACTACACTAAATCTTAAGATGTCTTTGAGTGTTTTGGTCAGTTGGCTGGCAGCAGAATGTGGGTGCTAACCCAGGGTGTCCTTCATACAAGAATTGGAACGTTTGGAGACTTTGTCTGCAGATAGTCAATCATTAATCGGTCTGGGTATAGCCTAGTTACTGTTCACCACCTTTAGCGATATCTTCCAGTTTAAATGTAAGACTTTCACCCTCTTCAGGGGATTATTTGATGCTTTCACATGGACCTAATAATTGCATTCAACCGGGGACCTTTCTCATGACGTAGACCGGTGCCTCCATCTAGTTTATTCTCAGTACCTGTTTTTGTGGTGCCACAAGCTGAAGGGTGGCTCCAGGTGTTTGTTGGGCAGTAGCGGTCTGATGCATGTGTATCAAAGATGCAGCGCATGAAGATGAGGTTTTCACGAAGCGTATTGTCTTGTCACACATCAGCAAGGCAATTGAGAACTGAAGTATGCTAAAGTTAAGCTCAGATGTAATAGTGATGGATGAGTTTGCCCATTGCTAAAGCTGCTTGCAGACTTATTTACTGATCGAGCTATTGTTTTTTATTGTTTTGTTAATGGTTTTCACCATCTCCCTTATTCTTATGAAGTTGCTGTAAATTTAATGTAGTCTGCAACACACATAATGAATTGTAGTAAAGGATCGAACCTTCAGCAGAACGAGATCAAAGCAGTGTTTTCCAAAAACAAGCTTACATCCTGTGAGAAGCGTGTTACAAATCAAATTGAATCACCTCATTACATTTGAGATTCTCTTTGGTGGTTATGATTGCCTCTTGGATAGCAGCATATAGGCAGAGCAGAGCATAGAAAGGGAGGAGAGAGGCTAGGTGAAAAGATGGGCAGAAAGAGGGTTGTTACATCAATGCCGTTTCATTCCTCAATGATCTCAGTCATTAACAAAGCAGCATGCTGAAATAATTCCGATAATTGTTGAAATAATGAAGCCATTATATTTCGTTTTAATTTTTTCAGGAACAGAAAGAGGGAAAGAATGGAAAGTAAAGTAAAAGAGAAAGAGGAGCAGAAGGAGGAAAAAATTACATCCGTAGTAGTAAATAGTTGTTTTCCTCTTTATACTTCATCAGCTTTACTCTAAGCAATTCACTTTTTTTAGATTCATTCACTTTACTTACTCTCTCCGTCATTTCCAATCTATAAATGACAGTAATCTACTTACTTTTCCCAAAATACACCAGCCGCCCAGCATTAATCCTCTGTGGGATCCATTAAGTTAATACGATGAGTTTCTGTGTATAAACCATTTGCACAATAACCCGTGCTCTCCTTACTAAATGACACTTTCCACCTGACACACATCTAAACGCACTGAATCCATACTGCATGCACACAAACAAGCAAAACCATCACGATATTAAATTATGGTAAAAAATAAAAGGCCAGTGACCAAGTGAACTGTCAGTTTAAATGCTAAATCGAGCTACGGCACTAAAACCCACCAAAACTATTTTGGTGGGTTTTAATAATTTTTAGCTATTTTTGGTGACATAGTTACAGAAAAGCAGAAAGATTGCACATAATCAATCATAAGCAATAGCTGTTTTTTTGTCACATCGATATGTATTGACAAATCTTAATATCAGGCAAAGATAACCAGAGTAAATACACAAACCGGTTTTCAAATAATGAGTTGATATAAAGAGAAAAAGCATGCCCGATGTGAAAAGTAATTACCCCCTAAACCCTAATAACTGGTTGTATTACCCTTGATGATAACAACTGACATCCATCCATCCATCCATCCATCCATCCATTGACAGTAGTGACAGTGGTTGACTGTTCGCTGAACATGTTAAGGAGAGTTATACTAGATTTTAGAGACAAAGAACAAATGCAAACATACCTATTGGTGGTAGGAGTTGTCAGTCAACCTAAAATTTAGGTTTTCCAACTGCTGAAGGAAGCCTGACCAGCAGCCAAGAGACCCAGACTTCCCTCTCCCCAGCCACTTGTGCCAGCTTTTCCAGGGAAATTCCAAAGTGTTCCCCCATCCATCCATCCATCCATCCATCCATCCATCCATCCATCCATCCTTGTGAGAGGGCTTCTACCAAGGTGTTTCTGAAGGTTTAGCATTTAATCGTTTTTGAGTTGCTTTACATCTATATTTAGTCCTGCCAGGATGGGATTTGATCGCTGGTAATTACTGTTTGTTACACTGGCAGAGTTTCAGCTGAAATTTTTAAAATCGTATGAGAAAATGTTCAAAAAGATGCATTATTAAATGTATAAAATGTTTTCACTCATTATTTTCTGTGTGCACATTGTGTGTGCTTCAGGGTGACTAATAAAAGATTTTCTGGTGCCTGTGAATATCATATATCTGGTTTAACATGTACATTCATAGCGCTGTCCATGTTTATAGATTTATTTAGATTTTTTTTGTGCTGCTGAATTGTTTGACGATCTAAATCCATCTTAAGGTAGCATTACCCTTGGGAGGAAGTACCTGCAGTTGTCCTTATCTTTTCTTTGCATTGTAGCTTTAATACCACATTTAAGGATGCAACAGAACATGTTTGGTGTCTATGATTTTCAGTTGTTATTCAGAGGCAGTACAGTGATATCCAGAGCAGATCTGCATCTATTTTTAATGCAGTCATGCCTCAGGGCCAAACACTGAATTTCAATCTTCTGACTGTTTAATATGGAGCTGTTCATGGACTACAGAGTAGCTAAATGAAATAATGTGCTGTGTATAATGGAATCTCCAAATTTCAAATTTGACACTGAAATATGTCAGATTTAAATTGCCATCCAGAATAAAATTATAGAATGAGAAACAATACAAGACTTAAAGTCCCTGAAGGGATTTCCTATTAAGAGGAATCTCCTTTATATGTGTCCTGAGCATTTTGAAGGTCAATATGGAACGGCAAACTGGGATGAGTGGGCACACAGGGATTTAACTGTACTCACAGTGAACTCGGAGACCAAGGTACTCCTTAGATTCGTGGTCAACCCTGGTCACATTGAGAAATGCAAATACAACCTGAAAAAGATATGATGTTCTTCTCCTAGATGAGTGGATTGTTCTTTGAGTCCTTTTGATAAGAAGGGTGCTCTTCTAAGGTTCGCTGCTGTTAAAGAGAAGGCTTTATCGATACCAGAAGTACAGAGAACCAACTTTAGTGACACACTAATGCATTTGGTTTGTGGTCTTAATCAGTTTAATGTCCAGTTGTGAATAATTGCTCTCCATGTGGTTCACTGGAGTCCCAAAACCATAAACATGGCTTTGCAATCCTTTCCAGACTGACTTATGTCAGCAACCTTATTTCTCATATGCTCTTGAATTTCTTTAAAACTACATTGTGTAAGATCTGCTCCCATCTAGCGGTGAAATTCTATATGACCAACCACATGAATATTACGTTCTAGCCCCACCCCCCCATTCCGAGCGCGTTTTAACTCCTACGGTGGCCGTTTCATGCCGAGGTTAACATGGCTTCCAGTACTACAACTTCATCCAGTGTTCCTTCCAGTGATGAGGTTACTTTAGAGAACTACATTGCATTTAGTTACATAGTCAGACGTCTGCCGCGTCGCGAGTAGACAATCTCCCTCGGGCATTCGCCACGGTGCAACTGAGTGTAGCCAAAGCGCGAAAGGTGGAGCTAGAATTTCCAGGAATGTCCCTCGTTGGCGAATGTATTTTAAAGATGGAGGCTCAACATGGATTCACCCATTTGAGCGACTCGCTCAAATGTATTCTGAATAGCAGATTCTACACTTACAAGAATACTTTCATTAGTAGGTGGAAGTAATTACACATGAATGAGCACATTTCTGAAAGAACAAAGGGGTTTTTGCTAAGAATTAACTCAGAAAAATACACAATGTAGCTTTAAATCAGGACATGGGTGCTGCTTTGTGAGATTTAAGCCTTCTTCATGTTGTTGGTCAGGTTCCCTTTAAGTGATTTGTGGTTAACTTGTGTTAACTGGTGGTAACTTAATGCGAAAATATATAAGCCAACTTAGCCTAGCAACTGGCATTTGTCAAATTGGAAGAGCTGGTGGTGAAGCAGTATATACCACAGCAAATAGAAACACATCAACAATCCCTGCTTCCTGCATTGTTGATCTCTTGGCATTCTGTACTGCTGTGGCCCCCTTTTTCGTATAGAGAGAAAATGGCTGTGAGGCAAGGCAAGGGAATTTTATTTGTATAGCACACTTTCAACAAGATAATTTGAGGTGCTTTACATGATTAAGGGGTAAAATAAAAATAGCAGTAAAAAACAGACAAAGCATATAAAGTAAAAACAGCAATAAAGCAAGAAGCATACACAAAACATATGATACATCAAAGCCTTACTGAAAGGCAGCTCTACACAGATACCTTTTTAGTTGTGATTTAAAATAACTCAGTGTTTCAGCAGCTTTGCAGTTGTCTGGATGTTTTTTCCAGATTAAAGGAGCATATAGAAACCAAAAGCTGCATCTCAATGTTTGGTTCTAATTCTAGGGATGTTGAGTAGACTGGAATAAGAGGACCTGTTCTGGTGGGTTGGTATAGTAACAGTAGATCTTCAACATACTTTGTGCTAAGCCATTCAATGATTTATAAACTAGTAAAAGTATTTTGAAGTCTATTCTCTGAGCTACAGGGAGCCAGTGTAAGGACTTTAGAACTGGGGTGATGTGCTCTACTTTCCCGGTTCCAGTGAGGACGCGAGCACCAGTGTTCTGAATCAGCTGCAGCTGTCTAACTGACTTTTTAGGCAGACCTGTGAGAACGCTGTTGCAGTAATCAATCCGACTAAAGATAAATGCATGGATGAGTTTTTTGAGGTCCTGTTGCAACAGCAGTCCTTTAATCCTAGAAATGTTCTTTAGGTGATAGAAGGCTGACCTTGTTATTGGCTTTATGTGACCCTGGAGTTTCAGGTCTGAGTCCATTACTACACCTATATTTCAGGGCTGATCTGTATTTTCTAGTTGTATTATCTGAAGCTATGTGCTGACTGTTGATGGTTCCTCAATAGGTCCAAAAGTAATTACTCCTGTTTTGTTTCCGTTCTGCTGGAGAAAGTTATGGCACATCCATCCATTGATTTGCTCGAGGGATTAATTTAGGGTTTTGATGAGTTCAAACTGGTGACATCGTAATGTTGAGCCGAGTATCATCTGCATAGTTATGGTAGCTAATCTTATTGGTTGTTGTAATCTGGGCTAGTGGGAGCATGTAGATACTAAATAAGAGGGGCCCCTTAGTTAAGTTTGGTGCTAACAGTGAAGAGCAAGGCCCAGTAATGTTACCAAGCTCCAGTCATGAGCCCAACACACCAGAATGGGCAGGTAGGATTGTCATTAAGAAGAACTAATTGTAACGAAGAGCTCTGCCCAGTGAAAAATGCCGTGAGATAATTAATGATACCTGATGATTCAGCAATACATTAATAAATAACAAAAAAAATATGTTTTCTTATCCAGTTCAAATATCTAACTATTCTTAATTCAAGATACATTTATTAAACAAGTGAAATGGCATAAGAAATTATGTCTTGTTTTCTGAAAAAAAAAACAATTAAAAAGTAAGCGATTTTTTTGTTGTTGCTTTAAACAAACTAAATCTAAAACAATAATTTTTCTTACCCCATTGGCAGATAATGTACCTTGTTTTAAGCTAAACATCACTTAATTTTGAGGTGTTTTTTCATACTTGTTTAGTAAATGCATCTTGATGTAAGTTTTTAAAAATATATTTGGACTAGAAACAAGACAAAAATACTAAGTAAGAAAAGCATTTTTTTGCAGTGATCACATTAGTTACAATATACTGTAACAACTTTATATACCCAAGTGTTACTAGTGGCCCATTATGTTTTAAAACAAACGATAGTGAATATTGAAAGCCCACGACTGAAAGGGAATAGGATAAGAGTTAAATGAATTAAAGGGGCTATATGCAACGGAACAGCTCTTCCTTTCTGCTCACTCTAGCAGTGTGTATGGAAAGATGTTTAAATCCATGTACTAGTACACACTTCATCCTCACTAGTAAGACAATTTGGCACACTAGTATAACGACTAGGGTGCACTAGTATAATGACTGTGTCTTACTTGTCACGTTTTTTCCACTAATAGTGCCACTTTTGGACTACTAGTATGCAATCAAACCTTACTAGTAAACTACTGTGCAGCACTAGGGACACTACTAGACCCAACTAGTAGGCATGTGTCACACACTAGTAGCCTCCTGGACCCTACTAGTAGCGCAAAAATACCCACTAGTAGCACTAGAAAGGCATTTTGACCTCACTAGAGGTACTGGTAAGAGACAAAATGTCCACTTTTCTTCTCCACCATCGCTACATGCTTGCTCAGTATGAGGGATTGCTGAAGGATTGCTGTGGTTGGAAAGTCTGCCCAACCTCACGCCAATGACTGACGCAATCTGCTGGGATTCCTTAAATAGGAAACTTTTTAACTGATTGCAATGTTTGTATAAATGTATTGAAATGACTTCTTGTTAAGTGCCTTGAGATGACATCTGTTCTGAATTGGCGCTATATAAATAAACTGAATTGAAAATTGAATAGTACTAGTGCAGTGGTTTCTTTCTTACTAGTACTACTAGTAACAATGAAGATGCTCACTAGCAGTACTAGTGAAAGCTAAAATATCCACTAGTGGTACTAGTGAGGATGTGTTTTACCTTACTAGTAAAACTAGTAAAAGCCAAACAGTCTACTAGTAACACTAGTGAGACTTTTGTCATATTATTAGTACTACAAGAAAAGGCCAACGTGTCTACTAGTGCTACTAGTGAGGCATGTTTTACTTTAATAGTACTACTAGTAAGGGCCAAAATGTGCACTATTAAGTGGCAAAATATCCACTGGTAGCACAAGTAGGGGACTTTTACACCTTACTAGTGGCCTCAAAATGCCCACTAGTGCTACTTGTTGCCTCTACGCTTTGCACCACTAGTGCTACTAGTGGCCCCTATGTCCCTACTAGAGTTCTAGTGGCCATTAAGTGCCCACTTGTGGCACTAGTGGTCTCAAAATCCCCACTAGTGCTACTAGTGGCCTCTAAGCTTTGCGCCACTAGTGCTACTAGTGGCTGCTATGTGCCTGCTAGTGGTACTAGTGGCCGTTAAGTGCCCACTAGTTCTACTAGCGGCCTCAAAATGCCCACTAGTGGTACTATTGGCCGTTAAGTGCCCACTAGTGCTACTAGTGGCATCAAAATGCCCACTAGTGCTACTAGTGGCCTCTAAGCTTTGCGCCACTAGTGCTGCTAGTGGCCTCTAAGCTTTGCGCCACTAGTGCTGCTAGTGGCCTCTAAGCTTTGCGCCACTAGTGCTGCTAGTGGCTGCTATGTGCCTACTAGTGGTACTAGTGGCCGTGAAGTGCCCACTAGTCCTACTAGTGGCTTCTAAGTTTAGTGCTACTAGTGGCCGCTAAGTGCCTACTAGTGCTACTGGCAAGGCAAGGCAAGGCAAGGCAATTTTATTTGTATAGCACACTTTCAACAGCAGGGTAATTCAAGGTGCTTTACATGATTTGGTGATTTAAAAAAAACACATAAAAGAAACACACATTACACATGATACACAATAAAGCAAGAGAAAAATAAAAAAAGCAAGAGAGCATGAACACATTTCATACATATGACATCAAGCATTTACTCAAAGGCAATTCTAAACAGATGGGTTTTTAGTCTCGATTTAAAGCAGTTCAGAGTTTCAGCAGCTCTACACTCGTCAGGAAGTCTGTTCCAAATAAGGGGAGCATAAACAGTGAAAGCTGCTTCTCCATGTTTAGTTCTGAGTCTAGGGATGTTTAGTAGGCTAGAGTTGGAGGACCTGAGTGGTCTTGGTGGTTGGTACCATGACAACAGGTCTTCATCATATTTTGGTGCTAAGCCATGTAATGATTTATAAACTAGTAAAAGTATTTTAAAGTCTATTCTCTGTAGCTACAGGGAGCCAGTGTAAGGACTTTAGAACTGGGGTGATGTGCTCTACTTTCCTGGTTCTAGTGAGGACGCGAGCGACAGCGTTCTGGATCAGCTGCAGCTGTCTGATTGACTTTTTAGGCAGACCTGTGAAGATGCTGTTGCAGTAATCAATCCGACTAAAGATAAACGCATGGATGAGTTTTTCTAGGTCATGTTGCGAAATCAGTCCTTTAATCCTAGAGATGTTCTTCAGGTGATAGAACGCTGACCTTGTTATTGCCTTTATGTGACCCTGGAGGTTCAGGTCTGAGTCCATTACTACACCTAGGTTTCGAACCTGATCAGTAGTTTCTAGCTGTATTAATTGAAGCTGTGTGCTGACTCTTGATCGTTCCTCCTTGGGTCCAAAAATAATCACTTCAGTTTTGTTTCTATTCAGCTGGAGAAAGTTATGGCACATCCATCTATTTATTTGGTCAATGCATTGATTTAGGGTTTGAATGGGTTCAGAGTCACCTGGTGACATTGTAATATAGAGCCGAGTGTCATCTGCGTAGTTATGGTAGCTAATGTTATTGGTTGCTATAATCTTGCCTAGTGGGAGCATGTAGATATTAAATAAGAGGGGCCCCAGGATGGAGCCCTGGGCCACCCCACATGTGATTTCTGTTCGTTCTGATGAAAAGTTTCCTATTGAAACATAGAAGTCCCTGTTCTTTAGGTAAGACTCGAACCAGCCAAGTACTGTACCAGAGAGTCCGACCCAGCTCTCCAGTCGTTCCAATAAAATATCATGATCAACAGTGTCAAATGCTGCACTGAGGTCCAACAGAACCAGCACTGTGGTTCTTCCACAGTCTGTATTTATGCGGATGTCATTAAATACTTTGACGAGGACAGTCTCGGTGCTGTGGTGAGCGCGGAAACCAGACTGAAAAGCATCAAAACGGTTTGTCATTGTTATGAAGCCATTTAACTGCTGAAACACAGCTTTTTCAATAATCTTACTGATGAATGGGAGATTAGAGATTGGCCTGTAGTTCTGCATTAACGTGTTGTCCAGATTTTTGGCATCGAAATGTCCACTAGTGCTACTAGTGGCCGCTAAGTGTCCACTAGTGCTACTAGTGGCGTCAAAATGCCCACTAGTGCTACTTGTGACCTCTAAGCTTTGCGCCATTAGTGCTACTAGTGGTCCCTATATGCCTACTAGTGGTACTAGTGGCCGTTAAGTGCCTACTAGTGCTACTAGTGGCCTCAAAATACCCACTAGTGCTACTAGTGGCCATTAAGTGCCCACTAGTGGCCTCAAAATGCCCACTAGTGCTACTATTGGCTGCTATGTACCCACTAGTGCTACGAGTGGCCGCTATGTGGCCACTAGTGCTACTAGTGGCTGCTAAATGCCCACTAGTGCTACTAGTGGCCGTTAAGTGCTACTACTGGGCATTTAGAGGCCACTAGTGGGCAGCAAAATCAAATGACATCATGTTTCCAAAAGAGTATTTTAAGTGTTCAGGACAGCGAATAATTATGAAGCATATGCATACACTTGAATCTGAATGTCAAATTCATTATATAATCGACAAACAACCATTGTAGGTTATGTAAAAAGGTAAGACTACCAGTTACAATTACAATTTTCTCTTTACCAATCAGCACTAACTGTCAATTGCTGTCGCAGCTTAAACTTCCTCATGATGAGAAAGAGATGCCTATAACTAATCATTAATCATTTTCCTCTCAGAGATATATTAATATGACTTAATTCATCATCTATATAGTATATATATAAGTTATTTTTTATTATATTATTAATTATCATTATTGTTATTGCCAACAACAACAGTGAAAGTTCATCTTTTTAGGGTTAAATTTTGGCTGGGTGTAATTCTTTCTGAAGAGCCAATAGCAAGAAGTTTCAGTGCATGCTGTCCACACCTCCTCATTAGCATTGTATTGAATTAATTCGAGTAGTGCTACTAGTGGACAGTTGGACCCTTACTTGTGCTACTAGTGGACATTTTTGCCTTCACTAGTAGCACTCATAAGATCCTAAATACCCCAACTAGTGCTACTAGTGGTTGCTCTGGCCCTTACAAGTAGTACTAGTGATATCAAAAATGTCCACTTGTAGTACTAGTGGGATTTGTTTAGGCTTACTAGTACTACTAGTAAGACCCAAAATGTCCACTAAAACTACTAGTGGACATTTTGGCTTTCACTAGTACTACTAGTGTGCATCCTCGCTGTTACTAGTAGTACTAGTAAGGGAAAACAGACCCCACTAGTACTACTAGTGTGCATTTTGTCTCTTACTAGTAGCACTAGTGAAGTCCAAAATGCCTTTCTAGTGCTACTAGTGGGCATTTTTGCGCTACTAGTAGGGTCCAGGAGGCTACTAGTGTGTGACACATGGCTACTAGTTGGGTCTAGTAGTGCCACTAGTGCTGCACAGTAGTTTACTAGTAAGGTTTGATTGCATACCAGTAGTCCAAAAGTGGCACTAGTAGTGGAAAAAACGTGACAAGTAAGACACAGTCGTTATACTAGTGCACCCTAGTCGTTATACTAGTGTGCCAAATTGTCTTACTAGTGAGGATGAAGTGTGTTTTAGTACATGGATTTAAAGTTGGATATCAAAGATATCTAATAAATGCTCAAACGGCTTTCCATGAGTGCGCTCGTGTGCCGGTCGCTCTCAATCTTCTATCTTTTTCGGGCACTTGTCAGGGGTTTAACTTTCTTAGCCTTCTGTGGAGTTACTGTTGGTGTCAGAGTTGTCCTTGGTCTCTTCTGTATATTCACACAATCCATTGAACTGCTTGCGAGTGCTGACTAGCGGTGGTGGCAGAGTGATCTGAAACATTTAACATGAACGCGCTTGACGTCACATCCGCAGACAGCGGGGGGAAATCCGACCCGACAGAAAATAGGAAAAATTGGATACAGGTTTATAGGTGCACCCATTGTGAGCTGACAAGGTGTCAATATGCTCATCGGGAGATGTTTGAGTCATAAATGGTCAAATAAAAAGGCTATTGTTAAGTTTATTTTGGGGAAAAAGTTGCATATAGCCTCTTTAAGCTTGCATATTTTGCCATTTGGAAATTTTTTATTTGCTTTGATTTAATTCAATTTAATTTGAAGGTGCTTCCTATGTCAAATAGATTAAAGATTACAATATTGTCATTGGAAAGTGCAATACATTTTATTTTCAAGTTTATTTTTTATTTGTTTTATACATTTGTTTTTATTAGATTTTTTTCTTAATTTCAATGTTTGGATATTTATGCATACTAAATCTTAAAATAGATTCTGATACTATCCTGTTAATTACTGTTCTAATAAATTTACACTGTGAAACAAAACTTAGGCTACTGTTTTTGCACTGAATTGGAAATGATATTTTTCAACAATACAATGAATTACAAGACTGTAGAGAACAGTGTGCCTATTGCAGATTCTGAGGTTTTAATTACATTATTTTAATATATCAGTCGTGAACTAAAGTGGGCCGGTCTAAAGCATGAAACTCCAGGGCTGAAAAGGAGTTCCAATCCGGCCCTGGCAGAGATGGTACTTTCAAAGAAAACACAGAAATGTTCAGATGCAGTGCAATATCAATTACCATGATGTCAGATTTAGTTAAACCTTTGCAGATTATTAAGTCCAGAGTGTGTCCTCTAATGTGTGTTGGTTGTTTGATATGCTGGGCAAGGCCGAAGTTGTGAAGAGTGTCACTTAATGTTTTTGCTAGTCTATCCTGTGGGTTGTCAGTATGGATGTTGAAGTTCCCCACAATGATTAATTGGTCATAATCGACACATATTAAGGAAAGAAGTTCGCTGAAATCTTTAAAGAAGTTAGAGTTAAGTTTTGGGGGTTTATATACACTTAGAAATAGAGCTTTTTTAGGCTAATTTATCTGGGTGGCTAGGTATTCAAAAGATTCAAATATGCCCAGACATACCTTTTTAAAGTTAATCAATTATGAAAGATTGTGGCAATGCCTCCACCTTGTTTGCGTTTGCGTTTGGCTTCAGTTTTTTGTTTTCTCTTGCTTGTAATAACTTCATCATCAATGAATTTTACACCATTGTTGGAGAAAGATAGACTTGATTTTTAAAAAATGGGGTGCCCTTCATTTATCTTTAGTTGGCAGAATTAACTGCATAAAAATGAATACCTTACCAAAGATTCTTTATTTCTTTCAGGCTATACCTTCTTTTCTTCCCAAATCATTATTTAAAACAATTAATAAGTTGGTTCTCTTTCATATGGAGTGGGCAAAAAACCCAGAATTCGATTAGACTATTTTCAACAACAACATCGGAAAAAGGGAGCATTAGGTCTCCCTAATCTTATAAATTACTATTGGGCTGCAAATATTGCTAAAATTGTTCACTGATTTCAAGACTCTGAATCTGAGTGGTGGAGGTCAGAAGCTAATCCATGTATTTCTACTTCTTTGTCAGCTTTAATCCCAAGTTACCCTGTTTATTCTTAAAACGAACTATTTCCCCAATATGCAGGTCCACTTTACAAATTTGGGCTCAATTTAAACAGAATTTTCATCTCATAGAAGGCTCCATCTTTGCCTCAATCTGTAATAATCATATTTTCCCCTGGGAAAACTGGATATAACATTCACAAACTGGAAGTCAAAGGCATCCAAAAAAATTGGAGATCTTTTTATTAATGGAATATTTGCAGATTTTGATACATTATTTAAGAAATACATGCTAACTCCATCTGGTTTATTCGGTTACTTTCAGACTCGGGAATTTGTCAGTAAGTTATATCCAACCTTTCCGAGTTTGCCTCAGGCATCCAGTATTGATGATATTTTAAAACTAGGCCGTTTCAAAAATAGATTAATTTCTCGCATAATGGATATAATTTCATCAGTAAATTTGGTGCCGCGAGAGAAAATGAGAGAAGACTGGTCAGCAGAACTGGGAATGGAGATCTCTTCGGAGGTATGGACCAATGCTCTAGAAAGAGTGAATAACATTTCAAGATGTGCCAGACTTAATTTAAGAGTGGAAATCCCCAGAGGCACCAAAGCCATTAATTTGGCTAAATGATTTATTATCATATTTCAAACTGGAACAAATTAAATTTACCATCAATCAGGCAAAAAATACTTTTTACCTAATTTGGGGCTCTTTATCAGATTATGTCCAAAGAATGAAAATTCTTTAGTTCAAGTGATCTGTTATATATCCCGGTACTTATATTGTCCATCTAAACTGAATGGTTAGAGTAAAATTATAAGATATGGCATACTGTCTAGGGCTATTATATCACATGTAATATTAGATTTTTTTTCTGGATTATTTTGTGCCGTTTTTTATGTCTTGTTCTTATTCTTATGTTTTCGGCTGATGGTTGTACTGTATAGTATATATTTTTTCACATGTGATATTAGAATATTGTCATGTTTGATTATAGGACCCAAATGCAGCAAGTAAATAGGAAGCTTTAATAATAACAAACAAGGACCTACAGAACTCAGGGAATCAAAAATGCAGTGACGAGCAATCAGTAACCAGGCGGGGAAGGTAGACAGGCGACAGGGAAGGCAGGAACCAGCCAGGGAAGAAATGACGAAGAACCAGCGAGTTGTGACTGAGTGAGGGCTGTATATATACTGAAGGGAGAGTGAGGATGTAAACAGAGAAAGAGCTGAGGACTAATTAAAAGAAGCGGTTGCAGCTGAGAGGGAGTGAACAGGTGGAAATAATTAGTAGCTGGGACGGAAGGCAGAATGGCTAGGGAAACTGGGAGGAAGACCAGGAGCAAAACATAAGGACTAGACAGAGGATATACTAAAGAGGAATTAAATATGACAAAACTAACTAAGACTAATAAAGGATAAGTGTCAATAGGAACTTGGGAAAATAAATTAGATGAACACAGACAAGGGAATCCAAACACAAGAGCACCAGAGGGAGACAAAACACAGTGGAAGGAAAAACTCTAACCCAAAGCCCAAACACCTAAGGAACCCAACACATTTGTTTTTTTTCTGGAGAATTTTGTGCTGTTTTTTTTTATATCTTGTTATTTTTCTTTTGTTGCATTGTTTGTTTCTGTCACATTGATGCATTTTATGCTTTTTTTGCTTTGTTTTTTTTTGTCGTATTTTTCTTTTTTATTTATATACATATTTATTTTTATGTGGGGGAAATAATTTGGTAAAAATTGAGATCTGTGAATCTAGGCCTGTCATGATACACAAAATGTACGATTTCGCAGGAAGATGTTGTGATTAACGATATTATTGTTGGCCGTTGTTGCGGGGGCTCTGTTGTTAACCTGCGTACCAATAGTCTCATAAAAATTTTTTTTAAATTGCTTGTAATGACTTGAATGATTATTTCAGGGTGGCCGGACGACTTCTGGAAGATGGTGGGAGTAGAATAACTGTCCGGTTCCCTTGTATATCAGATGTCCATTATTACCAGTTGGGGCATGTGCGGAATACATCCAGTGTTAGTCCCAGAGACCTGATACAGTCCAATTTGTGCTTTCAGTTTGTCTGAGAAATCACTAAACAGAGAGTCATTAGGTGTCGATGAGTCTGATGACATTGGAATACTGATAGAACCCTTTGCAGAGCAATGTACATCCACAGGCCGTACTTCAAGGTCAGCTCTCAGGTGCTTTATCAAGTGTTAATTCGGATACATTTTTGAGGTCAAGAGTCTCAGTCCAGCTCTATTAAGATAATGTCTGTTTATCTTGAACAAGTGTTTTGCACATCCAAATATTTTAAAGTTGTTAATAAATGGGATCAATTTTTCAGCAGATTTGCTCTTCAACCATTTGTGGAGCATTAAAAGTCTACTGTGCCTTTCATCATTTCCTTCATGGACTGTTCCGCTGATAAATGTGTTTATGTTAAGTTCATCAAGTCTCTGTAGCAGATCAGATAAGTCTGTTTTGAGAATTTCTGATTGTTTTTTGGCTACATCAGTTGCACCTGTGTGGATAACAAGGTTTTCCATTTTAGGGTGTTGTTCTGAAATTGTCTGGATTTTTTCTGATATTTCTCTCACTGTATTCTTGGGGCAGCTGATAAAGCTAGTGTTCTGGCTACAACAATCTTCGACACCATTAATTGATCCAATTGTGTGATGGGAACTTTTGCTGGTTTTTTTTGTTGCTTCATGTGGATGGATATCTCCTGGTGGCCTTGACTGGTCCCAGGGGCTGCGTTGTCTTTCAGGGAACTGAGGGCTGCAAATCTGTTTCTCAGCGGTATTCCAGGGGGAGTGATATCTCCTGTTTTGGGTTGTAGTTTTTTTTTTCTTCCAGGGAGCAGAGAAAGCAGGTGTAGATTCAGTGTGCTTTAGACAGACAGTCTTTGTCAAATTGGGAATGGGGTGTTCTACCCGTTAAACGCCTTTTGGCTGGAGGAGTAGCGTTCCTCTCTGCGTGTAATCATCTGTAAAGTTGTCTCATTTCCATATCCAGTGTTTAGATCAAAATTAATCTAAAGATCGTGTAACTTTGTCTCGTTTGTTTCAGTTCTCTGGAGGAGTTTCTCAAAGTCCTCAGCTGAGCAAAACGTCATTTTGGTAATGCACCGTCCTTGAAAAAGTAATCCAAAAAGAGATCCGGTCTAATACAGTGACTTCAGAGGCTGGGTGTATAAAGTAACTAAGAAAAGAAAGCTAAGAAAAGCTAAGAAAAGAAAATAATAAAAGAGAATAAGGCTAGAGACCAGGAGAGGTTGGGAGAGGCTGCTCCTCCTTCAGCAGCCAGCAGCAGTTGAAGACCGAGCCACCAGATTTTCTCGGTCTCCTTTCCACCTTCAGAAATTTCCCAAAACTCTTGTAGTGGAAATGGGCCTATAGGTACAACTTACCAGTGAGAGACAGAATCTAAGAAAACCTAGAAAATCACATTATAAGATTCTTAAATAATTATTTTTATTTTATTGCATGAACTATAGTGGTCAATGACTTGAAGAGAGCTGGGATCACAGTCCTCATCAAGCCACCACATGTCCAGGGCTGTTAATGTCAAAGTTTACCAATGACCATCTGGATGATCTAGAAGAGCCAGAGGAGAATGTCATATGGTCAGATGAAATCAAAATGGAACGTTTTGGTATAAACTCCACTTGCTGGTATTGAGGAAGAAGAAGGATTAGTCCAATCCCAAGAACACCATCCCAGCCATGAAGCATGGGGGTGGAAACATCATGTTTTGGGATTGCTTTTCTGCAAAATGGACAGGACAACTCCACCATATTATGGAGAGGAAGGATGGGACTACTGATCCAGGGGGTTTTGGGCATCAACCTCCTTTCTTCAGTAAGACCATTGAAGGTGGATCGTGGCTAGGTATGCTATTTGCACATCTGTTTTTCTCAGTTTATATTCTGTTAACTACTTGTAAATAATACGTTTACTTTTTTACTTTGTATTGCACAACTACTCATGCACATTCTGTAAATATTCACAATTTTTTTAAATTATCCTACTCTGTTGCACATTCTATGCTACTTTATTTTTAATAACTGCACAATAATTTGGTTTTTGTAATTGTGTCCTTAATGTACATTTATAATTCTTAATTCTGTTTTCATATTTTTTCTACCATTCTCGTGTGATCGTGAATGCTTCTGTTATCTGTCAATTTGCTGCTATTACAGCCGAATTTCCCCTTTGTGGGACATTAAAGGATTATTCTATTCTATTCTATTCTATTCTATTCTATTCTATTCTATTCTATTCCAGCATGAAAATGACTTGAAACACATAGTCAGGGCAACTAAGGAGTGGCTTGGTAAGAAGCAATTCAAGGTTCTGGAGTAGCCCAGCCAGTTTCCAGACCTGAACCCAATGGAGAATCTGTCAGGGAGTTTGTCATTGTGTCAAATACTTATTTCATACAGTAAAACGCAAATTAAAACATTAAATGTGATTTTCTGGATTTTTTTTCTTTTACAGTCTGTCTCTCACAATTAGGTGTACCTAGGTGTAGTAATGGACTCAGACCTGAACCTCCAGGGTCACATAAAGGCAATAACAAGGTCAGCGTTCTATCACCTGAAGAACATCTCTAGGATTAAAGGATTGATTTTGCAACACGACCTAGAAAAACTCATCCATGCGTTTATCTTTAGTCGGATTGATTACTGCAACAGCATCTTTACAGGTCTGCCTAAAAAGTCAATCAGACAGCTGCAGCTGATCCAGAACGTTGCCGCTCGCGTCCTCACTAGAACCAGGAAAGTAGAGCACATCACCCCAGTTCTAAAGTCCTTACACTGGCTCCCTGTAGCTCAGAGAATAGACTTTAAAATACTTTTACTAGTTTATAAATCATTACATGGCTTAGCACCAAAATATGTTGAAGACCTGTTGTCATGGTACCAACCACCAAGACCACTCAGGTCCTCCAACTCTAGCCTACTAAACATCCCTAGACTCAGAACTACACATGGAGAAGCAGCTTTCACTTTTTATGCTCCCCTTATCTGGAACAGACTTCCTGACGAGTGTAGAGCTGCTGAAACTCTGAACTGCTTTAAATCGAGACTAAAAACCCATCTGTTTAGAATTGCCTTTGAGTAAATGCTTGATCTCATATGTATGAAATGTGTTCATGCTCTCTTGCTTTTAAAAAAAAAATTTCTCTTGCTTTATTGTGTATCATGTGTAATGTGTGTTTCTTTTATGTGTTTTTAAAAAAATCACCAAATCATGTAAAGCACCTTGAATTACCCTGCTGTTGAAAGTGTGCTATACAAATAAAATTGCCTTGCCTTGCCTTACAATTAAAACTGCATGCCTCTTTATTCGTTGTGAGTGGGGAAACGTGGAAAATCTGCGGTGCATCAAAAACCTATTTTCACCCACTTATTTAACAAAGCGTGGAGGAAATTATATTTTAACATATATAGGTCCAGATTGTTCTGGATAGCTTTTCTCTCTCAGTGATTAAAGTCAATGTTCATCTTTTCACAACCCCCCAAAAGAGAACAACAAAAGAACCAACCCACTGCAGTCTTGAAATGTTGACTTTCCCAGCAGGATGGCTGCCTGATGTTCTTTTATTGCAACCTCTATGTTGTTCTGCACTCACATCCTCACTGTTGTGGATACATTTAAATGCATGTGGTGTTGATATCAACATAAAAACCTGTCATCAAGGAGCCTCATCTGCCACTCTCAGGATGCTGTAAACAAAACACAATGATTTTCACAGTGAAGCGTTTTGCATCAGGCACCCACTCCCTCACACTTCCAGCTGCGCGAGCACATCTCCAGCTGAACCTCTCACTGTGTGGTTCACATGTAAACAGCAACAGTAGAAAAAGTCTGCTCCAAATTGCCTGACAGTCTCCTGGAAATCTCTGGTGTTCATCTGTGTAAACAGCTGCACTATATATATATATATATATATATATATATATATATATATATATATATATATATATATATATATATATATATATATATATATATATATTTGTATTTGGTGGTAATGTGTCCTCTTTGATATACTGCTTTCATCAAGCAGAAGAAAAACTTTGCCACTTCTAAACGATTTCAATTTCTTACAGATCTGAAGTCAGGGCCAGACATTTTTGCAGTAAATGATGACAGATAAAAAAATTTTCTGGGTGATGTTAGTGATACTGAATAATGGTTAAAATTATTATATTGAATTACAAAGTTTTTAATGATAAATACACACATTTATGCAAAGAGTCACTGACACTTAATTATAACTTTTAATTTTAAATTTTTACTTATCTAAGATCTGGGAGTTCCAATGTTCTGTTCCTTGAGCCACTTTGTCATCATCATTATGTCTGGACATAATGGTCCATCATACTGGGTAATACACAGATCATCATTAAATTGTTCCTGGATTGTTGGAAGCAGTTGCTCTTGGAGGACATTTTGATCCCTCTCTTTATTCATGGTCGTGATTTTGGACAGAACTTGGAGGAAAACCTGTTCCAGGGTTCCTACACATTTTTATGGAAACAGTGCAAGATTCCATGCTCAACTATACGGCCGAGTGTTATTTAGGTTTTATTTAAAAACAGAAATCCTAAGGTTGAGAATAAATATGGTATACTATGAATATGTACACTGGGGAAGGAAGGAAGGAAGGAAGGAAGGAAGGAAGGAAGGAAGGAAGGAAGGAACAATGCAAGATACAAGGACTAAGGATAGAATGAAGGATACAAAGAGTAAGGACACAAGGTAAGGTACGAGGAATACGGAAAGACACGAAGGATACTTTAAAAAAGGTGGGACACAAAGGAGAAAAGATAAAGAAGGAAGCACACAAGAAAGCAAGGACAGAAGAAGGGAGGAAAGAGACACAAAAGAAAAAAAAAGACAAAACACGGAAGGAAAGAAAGGAAGGATACAATGAAGTAAAATAAGTTGCATCTGCACAGTAAAACTAGGTTTGGACATAATAATCGTTACCAGAGCAAACATATAGTGAAAATGGGTTATTGTTGTAAATTTAGATTTAGATATAACATTTAGATTTAGCATTTAACATTTAGATTTAGATAAAACATTTAGATGTAACATTTAACATTTAGATTTGGATATAACATTGAAATTTAACATTTAACATTTAGATTTAGATAAAACATTTAGATGTAACATTTAACATTTAGATTTGGATATAACATTGAAATTTAACATTTAACATTTAGATTTAGACATAACATTTAGATTTAACTTTTAACATTTAGATTTAGACATAACATTTAGATTTGACTTTTAACATTTTGATTTAGCATTTAACATTTAGATTAATATTTAACATTTAGATTTAAATATAAAATTTTACATTTAACAGTTAGATTAATATTTAACATTTAGATTTAGATATAAATTTTTGATTTAACATTTAGGATTTAGATTTGTTTAAATGTGTCAAGTTTAAACTAGCTAGTATATGAGGATTTTTTTACATCCATTTTCATTTTAAATGTGATGAAATTGTGCTAAATGTGGAAGAAGTCAGCTAAATATCAAAAAGCTGTCTACTAAATTTTTTGCATGAAAACTTTACACTTGGCGGCCCATAAAAAACAACATTTTCTGTTCAGTTGTATTTCTTAAAGTCTGTTGTTGCATCTTTATTAGTTTGATTTTGTAAAAACAAGCAGATATGTCCGTGTACCCACGCAGCAGATGAGTAAACAGAAGTTGAAATATTAAAAATGCAGCAAGGACCTGAAGCGGAGCAAGAGAAAAACAGCGTGAAAGGTTGGGGAGGGGTAACTGCAAACACACAAAGAGTTTCTCCAAACACTTTGGTCGGAACAAAGAGTGCATGTATTTACCCAGAATTACATTCTTTATTTAAGAATCCTCTTTTACTCATAGCCTTTTCACTTCATTTTGTCCCTTTTGAAGTGCCTGGGAATAACTTTCGGTGCGACAGGCTCATTCACATTTTCTGTGGGCAAGAGGCGTCGGGAACATTTTGCCGTCTCGTCTGTGAGGAAGAGCCGCCCTCAGGTCTTCACTCACCATCACTTCAATTACCTCCTCAGTGGGACACACAGCGCAGGAACAAGGAAGCTCTCGCAGCATTACGACAGGAAATCATACATTTTGGAATTGTGCTACGGAGGGCGCGCACCGCTACACCCTTTTTCATTTCCCCCGTTTCCTCGCCTCTGATGTTTGCTCGCTGTGTAGTTGAGCTGATGTTTACATGTCTCTGGGAAGCCAATTAAAAGCTTCCCTGTGGCTAGGCTGCACATGATAAAAGTGGATAACGTGACACATTCTGAATATATTCATCCTCGTAACTCACCTGTGGAAGTCAGGATGGGCCGATCAAAGGCCTTGAACGGGTTCACCCGTAGATGATGTGGTTAAACAGCACAAATGAATCTCAAGAACATGAAGTGTGTGTTTAATCTGGACATACAGTTAGTTGGAGATCCATCAAACCCAATCAATCCAGATACGTAAATTCCTACACTCTTCCTACCAAAAGAATGGTTTAACTTGGGTGGAATTTGGTGCACATGCAGACCTAGAATGTTAATGACTGGATCTGTAGCAAAAGCACCAGAGGGCATAGCTAGTGGGATCATGAGGAGAGCTTCTGTGGTTCTGCCCAAAAAGCCTTTAAAAACGGTGACTGTAATCCACAGGACACAAAACCATTAGAAAGCCTTTTAATCCCTTTACAGGATTTGATAGGTGTTGGGTATGCATGAGTTTTGTGCAGAATTGCACAATGTTTTATAGGGTTACTTACAAACCCATTGCATCCAACAACAGTACCACCACCAGCCTTTAGGGCTGGGCAAGTATGACATTCTCACAGTATAATACCACAATTTCACTGCATTACCACACAAAAAAAACATTTTCATTCAAACACCGTAACAATTATTACATAGCAATATAATATATAAACTACAATGTTTTTTATATTATTTAGAACCTGACAGAGCCAAATACAGGGAGCAGGAGAGCACAGCTCTGTGTTGACAGCCGTTGTTGAGGATGAGATGAAAGAGATAAATGTAAAGTTAGTGTCAGCTAAAACAGCAGCCTTTTAAGAAAATATTTCTACATATACTTTATAAGATCCTGTTTAAATGTTATTTCAAAAAAGCACTAAAGAGCTACCTTAGTTTTTTGGAAATGACTGCGTAAGATAGATCAATGTTTGTCAGTGCAGCAAAGCATGTAAGGTAAGGTGGGGGGAGGCTTATGAAGCAAGTATGCTCCAATGAAGTAAAACCACAAGAAGAGGTTGTCAGTGATTCTCACTGGTCTTGAAATGTAAAAAATCTGTGGTAAACCTTGATATAAAAAACTGGTCCATGCCTACTCGCCACCCACCTACAATGTACAAGCCAAGTTGCATAGGCCTCATAGACAAACCCTGTGGAACTCCGCATATCAGTTTTATCCACTAAGATGTTCATGTAGCTCCTATATTATTTCTGATTTGCAGGATTTTTAAGCTTGGTTATGTGACGTAAAATCCTGCTTTTTCGCTATTTTTGGGAACATTTATAGACTCACTGAATTACTATAGAGTAAAACTGTTTCTGCTTTCTTTAAATGCAAGTCACACATTTCTAAACAAGACCAATCTAGTTATTTTCAGAATCTACATTAAAAAAAATAATTAATTTACACTTGCAACTTGGTGGTGTCCATTTTTTTTGTAATAGCAGATACTGTGTGGATGAAATTGTTAGAAAAGATCTGTTACATAAATACAAGAAAAAAGTAAATATTAAGACAGGAAGGAGAATAAATGTTTTCAAAGCTACAGTCGTTGATTGTTTCTTTGACATTTTTGTTCCAATAATATTCCTGTGAGAAATGGAGTAGTGGTGTAGCATTTCCAGGACCTTTAAAAGACGCAATGGTTACATGAATAAGCTCTTACATTTTGGAGGAATAAAATTGTCATTGCAGGCCTTGGTGGATAAAAAGGAAAGAGGTCTCCAGCACAGGCTCATCCTGTAAATTTCTCAGTATTATCTTGAACTACATGCACTTTATTGATTAATTATGTTGCAAATTATTGTCTTCCAAAATGTGTTTACAAAGTAAGCATCAGTTGGGAAAATTGGAAAAGGGAAGTTTAGTTTTGTTGAGAATGTTTAGCCAAATGGAAAGCCGGCTGTAAAAATAAGCAATAACCGTTTAACTCTGAAAAAGAAATCCAAATTCTGCATTAATCCTAATGTTTTCTTACTACTTTGTGTGTTTGACTTATTGCTGGAATATTGACTTTGGTAGGGACTTGTGAAATCCAGTCTTCCATAACGTTAACTAAGTAGTAGGCGGTGGAGGTAATCAAAGGAATAAGAACTGGTGTGGCTTTTTCTGTTTCTGAAATTGCAATAGAAGTCTTCCATCATCTATACCGTCTATCCCATGCAGAGTTGCGGAGGGGCTGGTGCCCATTCCAGCAATCATCGGACAAGAGGCGGGGTACACCAGGGATGTGTCGGTCGCTAACGAAACGACTCTTTGGAGTGAACAATCTGAGCCGGCTCCTTGTTGGGAGCCGGCTCCTTGTTGGGAGCCGAACCGGAGCTGCTTTTTCCCCCATTCTGGTCAACTCCACTATGTGTGTTGAGCAGCGTCAGGAGGGAGCGGGAGCGGGAGTAGGAGGGGGACGGGAGAGGGAGGGGAGGGGAAGGGGGGGTGCAGGCACTGCAGTAATCTACATTATCTTATCTTTTCTATGTTGTTTCACTGTAAATAGTTTTGGTTTATAAATATTTAACATACAATCAGAGTTTGTTTTTGTACTTTAATATTTCTTTGTTTTTGGAGCAGTCTGTTCCTTGGTGAATATAATAAGCCATATAAATAGTAAACATATTATACAATTATGTTTGTAGATTCATAATTAATTTTACACATAGATTCACTTTTTTTTTTTTAAGTGATAAATTAATTAAAAAAACAAAAAACGTGAGGAGCCGTTTCTTTTTAGTGAGCCGAGCCGTAAGAACCGGTTCTCCTAAAAGAGCGGAAATTCCCATCACTAGGGTACACCCTGAACAGGTCGCCAGTCCATCACAGTGCAACACAGAGACAGACCAGACAACTAATTTAGCTTATCCTAACTGACTTAGAGCAGAAAAATTGTTCTACAATTTAACCTTAACAGTAAAAAAATGGTAAAGGAAAAGAAGTAATCACTGGTTAAAGTTTGGCGGGACTGCTGAGAAGACGTTAAATGAATTGTGTTCTGAACATGTAGAACTTGATGTTTGATTGGACCATTTTATTTGAATAAAATATTCCTCGTTGTCATCTGAATATTCCTGTGGTATTTTAATCAATTCTTTGAGGCATTTACAATTCCAAATAATTTTGAATACTTGTACTGAAAGACAACCAAATGTGTCACAACACAACCAAAAAGAAAGGCAATGCCCTCAGAGATGATTTTGTGAAGAATGGTCTCTGTTGAATCCCCACCTAAAATATACTAAATCACTTTATAGTTTGAGAAGAAATCAACATAATTCTTTATTTACTCTGTAGAATAGTCTACATGGACGATAGAATCTCTAACAATAACTACACACTCAGAGGTGTAAGAGATTGCTTACAAGTTCCACAAATCTAAGCCTGAAAAAGCTACAGATTTATCAGTGGTAGGAGATGAAAGATGATTTTGACGTTTTTGTAGAGCAGGAGGAGAGGCGGGAAGGTGTTTCGATAAAGGTTGTTTTTTTCCAAACTTAAAAGAGGTTGTGGGGGTTCATTGCCAAAGGGGGATTACGGGAGATAAAATGGGAGTCGCTGGGGAAATACACATAGGCTGAGTTTTGTCCATGTCTTTGGTGGTAGGGTACTGCTTGATTCCTATTCTCAGGCTATTCATGCTGGGCTCTGCTCTTCTTCAAGGCTTTTGCTTAGTGTTTGTATGTCTTTGTCTCTTACTAAATGTATTTGTATTTTGTCCTTGGCCTACAGGGAGGATGAGTTTAGTTGTAATGAAAACAAGTTGAAGGCAAAAAGCTCTGTTCCTAAATTGTTTAGATAAATGGCCATCTGCATTAGAAAGGTGTCTCCAGTCTCAGAGAAAGTCAGAATTATCAATAAAATGGAATAAATGGGAAGTTGAGGTAGCTGAGAGCAATATGTTAAGTGTCATCCACCTGCTCTTGTAACTGCTGGAAGAGGCCAAGTGATAAACTCTTCAGCCTTCAGTGAGCTAACAGTTTTCAACAGATCAGTGAATAATCCTTGAAGCATGTTATTACCGGACTGGAGAGCAAAGAGTGCCAAACCTGAGAGCTCAAACAGGCACACAGTAACATGATAGGAAAAAAAATACTTGACTAAATCCCAAATACATTTCCATAATTTGCAGTCTGACCATCAAGATTTGGCCCTGATTCCTCTTTTGCGCAAAATCTCTCAGTCAACTATGCATTTAAGTGTCTCGAGTTTGGGGGAAAACGGCAGTATGTAGATAGGAACGCTTGGCTGAACATGAGTCACAGACCACTGAAAATCACTTTACAGTTCCTCCTCCACATAATGGAACGATAAACCCCCAGGCCTCAGAATGAGTCTATTCCCAGGTATATTAAGGTTTTGAAGACTAATGTTGAAGGTTTAGTTCAGAATTGTTGCAGTAGAGTTATGTTGAAAGGTTGGGAGCTGTTAATATCGTAAGGGTACTCTAAGTGACTGTTTTCCTTCTATATTACCAGTACTTTTATTTACCCAGGTCGTTTTTTTTGCTGAGTATTTCCATGGTGGAGGCCAAAATGTTCATTGACATAGAACATCTAACTTTTTCATTTCTTATGATAAAACTTTTTAATGAACAAGGAGGATTGTGGTTGTTTATATAACCGTTTAACCCCCTGTGGACTTTTAATGTGAAACCGTCTCATACTGCTTTTGACCTTGAAGCAGCCAAGGTGCCAGATGGATATTCTACAGATACTAAGGATCAAATTGGAGCCAATTTATTTAGATCTTACAGACTGTGAACTAAATCAAATTTTGATTTGACAGCATGAAGCTGTATTTGAAGCAACATGATATTGCACCAGTCGTTATAGAACAGAAAGAAATATTGAAATGTAATCTACAACTCTGCAATAGCAGCATTGGTGAAAACAATCTGCATTTCCTTTTATGCCTAATTTTACTAATTTGAAACATAGCCTACTGTTTGACAACAAATACTAAATGAATTTATACATCTCCTCCTGATTGAGCAAAGAGCAACAGTGGACAGTATATTGAGTCATTACCTTTGCAGCAATCCCTCTGAGGTCCTGTCTACATTAGGCTGTTTAAGTGCATAGACGAATAAATATTTAGTCAATACCCGTCTCGGCCACACTAGCCCATCTTTTAAGGTTCTCCTCCTCTGATATTTTTTTACACAGGTAAGTGGGTCGTCTATTTTTTAAATCTCCAGTCTTGGATTGGTGTGGATTCTTTAGGAGTTTAAGAACTGGGTTTGGTAAGGAAGTGACAGCAGAAAACGCGCGCCACAGTCAGCTTAATAACAACCGGTGACCACTCAGAGGTAAACAAAGAAATCTCTCTTCTTGTGAACAGTCATTTTCGGTGACTTTGCCCAACAAGTCGCAGATCAGAAATGAGCTTCTTGCTTCTTCTTCAATGTTTACATCTGCCGGGTAACTGTAGGGATGATGTACTTTCAGGTCAGACGTGACTGTGACGTTATATATGTGGGTCTGCCTTTTTTTCGCGCATGCCTACTAGATCTAGGTTGCGCCAGCGGCCGGAGGGGGTCGTAAATGATGCTTTGTGTGTGTATGGACAAGTATAAGGTTAGGTAGGATATACCCTGTATAACCTTAGTCATGTGAGTGTAGAAGCAAACTGAACGAGCATATTAGAACAGTGAAAAGGAAAGCTCCTTTTTTTATCAAAAAAAAAACCTCCAGCAGAACCTGGCTTAGTGTGAGTGACCATCTGCAGCAACTGACTGGGAGTTTGAGAAGACCTAGCAGACACACAAAAAATACAGAAGCAGTCGTCCATGCGTACTATATGTTAAAGAAAATAATAGTTAATGGCAGCATAAGTTCCCTTTGTGGCTTCATCTAGAAGAGATACATATCGTAAGCTTTACATGTACGCTTTGAGCCAGTAGGAAAATCTGTAGGATTAAAAAAACAAGACAGGTATTCACAGTTTTAAACACAGAAAGACAGGGGCAAGTATTACCTATAGAAAGAGAAGACAAATTTATTCAGAGCAATCACTCAGCCGATTGCCTTCTCCAGGAAGGTGTCACAGCTAAATGGAAATGCCAGGTGCAGCTTTTATGAAGAGAAAAGAACAGAGAGAATATAAAGATAATGAGAAAAATAGTAGCAGATAACTCATGATTGATAACAGTTGAACCATGTAAAAGAACTTACCAGCTTGATTGGTCCTAATATCCAACATAAAAGTGGAACATTTTTAAGCAATTTAACAAAAACATTAACCCCAAAATTAGCACATTTGATTATTGTTTTGGCTTCACCATAGGGTTGTGAAATATGAACATTATTGCTCATTTTAGCTGTCTTATGGCTCGCGTCTCAACGTTGTTATTGAAAACGACCAAGACACTGTTCCACAAAAGACATATGATCCCCTTTAAGAGACAGAGTCTGCTCTCTTTTGCAGAAAATTGACATCACTTGCTTGAAAAGCGGCTTCTTTCTCATCAGGAATTCAGCCGCAACGTTCAGCTTGATGATTTGTGTCATTAACATGGTGGAATTTACATGATTTTCACAGTATTCATCATATGGACAGCTCTGTTCCAGGTTTAAGACGAAGCAAGTGGCCATTTTTGTCTTCAAAGACATAGAAGCCCTTTAATCTGCTAAATGAACAAGCAAGTGCAGTTTTGTTGTCATGTATTGTTTACAGTAAAGCCGCCTCATCTGAGAAGAAAAATTCCACAGCAGTTCTGAATTATCTATTTGTGCTGGATTCACCGAGCCCACCAGATGACTAAAGACTGCGGAGCAAAAGGGGGTTGTTTTATTCATCCACAAGTATGCCTCTAAATGCATTGGACCTAAAATAATAATAAGAAACTAGAACAAGATACCCAATTCTCATATAATTTAAGGAAAATTCACAGAGATGATACAGAACAAGGTAATATATAGAAAAATGTTGTTGACTGTCTCTTCTTGTCTTGTTATCTGACAGACCTGGCCATACTGAAAGCACACTGGGAAAATTGTATGGAAAAGCAACAAAAAACATCAACAACATCTCACAGCATCTCCCTGTAGTATAGACTGCATGAAGTCTATGCTTATGCCCTGGACTAAATCACATCTTTTTAGTATGCAGACAAGTGGGGCCTTTCAGTCCATGAATAATGCCTTTTGAATCATCAGCTTTCTTTGCCTGATGTATAAACCCCTTCTGGGAATGTGCGGACACTGTTGGATTTGACTGCTGGGACGTACTGGTGATGACATGGCCTCCTCCAGATTTTAATTTTTCTCAAAGCTGCTTACAAATCGAAACTTTCCATTGAATTGAAGATAATTGCACATTCCCTATGTTGGTGAATCACATGATGCAGGAATGATACTAACTCTGCTTTTAAATGATTGTCAGAGACTGTCAGAGTGAATGTAGATCTGAGCAGCAGTGAGGGAATAATCTGGTTTAAAGGAAGTTAAAAATTCTGAGATTGCTGTGTAGACTTTGTATTTCTTCAGTTAGTCCTTGTACGTGAGGGCTGGCAGGCATGTGAGTAATAAAACGCAGACCAGAGACTGTAAGTTTTTCAGGTGAAGTTTGTAGCTGGCTTTTTGTTCTGATATTTGCTCAAAACTAAATTAAGTGAGAAGGTAACCTTCCAGTTAATACTAACATACCTGTTTTTATAGATGTAACAATTGTCCAATAAAATATTTATGAATTGATTTGGATATCATCAAACAGTTGCAAATATAACCATACCATACCATACCATTTTATTTATATAGCACTTTCAATATGACAGGTACAGTCAGCCAAAGTGCTGTACAGTAAGAAATAAAAGCAGAAATATAAATAAATATAAGAATGTGTATATACCTACACATACATACAGATACGTAAAAGAGTAAAAAAGGGGGTAAAAAATGATAAAATAGATAAAAGGAGATAGCCTAATGAAATAAAGAGAAAAGATCCTATCAATAATAATATAAAACCGTACAATTAATAATAACAAGATAAAAATGCCTAAAACCCTTTTACAATGCACTAGGAGTTATGAAAGACATCCATTTCTAAGCAGCCATCATAAATTAGAGGATGTTAGGGCTGATGAAAAGCCAAGCTAAAATAGTGTGTCTTCAGGCGAATTTTAAAAACATTTATAGAAAGGGATTGTTTGACCTCAAGGGGAAGGTCATTCCAAAGTCTCGGAGCAGCAACAGCAAAGGCTCTTTCGCCACGGAGTCTAGAACGTGCCTTTGGGACCTGCAGAAGAAGCTGATTGGCAGATCTTAGTGCACAGGAGGGCTGATACAGGTGGAGCAATTCAGACAAATAACATGGAGCAAGACCGTTTAGTGATTTAAAGACAAATAAAATAATCTTAAACTGAATTCGAAACTGAACCGGCAACCAGTGTAAACGACTCAAAACAGGCGTTATATAAGCTCTTTTGATTGCACCAGAAAGAAACCTCGCAGCTGCATTTTGTACAAGTTGAAGACGGCCAAGGGAAGCTCTAGAAGCCCCAATCAAGGAGGAATTTGAGTAGTCAAGGCGGGAGGTAATGAAGGCGTGGACAACAGATTCAAGATGTTTCGTAGAGAGAATGGGTCTTAGCTTGGAGATCCGTCTTAATTGAAAAAAACATGATCTCACAACTGAGTTAATTTGCTGGTCCAATTTCAGTGTTGAGTCTAGTTTGAGTCCCAAGTTGGTGATGACCTTACTAATCGGAAAAGGTATCTTAGCTATCTCGGTAGGGCATACCATGCTATTTCCAGATGGCATGAACAAAACTGCCTCAGTCTTGGAATTATTTAAGTGGAGAAATTGGCTGCAAGCCATTGCTTAACCTCATGTAAGCAGTCCAGAAGTGGCTGAAGGGTGCAACTTGGTTTAAATGGTGCATAAAACTGGCAGTGGACGGCATAAAAGTGATATGAAATCTTGTGTTTTCTAAAAATGTCACCCAATGGAAGGATGTACAATGAAAATAGAACGGGTCCCAAAATAGAACCCTGAGGGACACCCCATTTCAATGAAGCTGTAGAAGACACCTTGTCCTGGAGCATAACACAGAGGCTTCTATCCAAGAGATAAGAGTGGAACCATTGAAGGGCCGAACCGGTTATTCCTGCTACCTGTTCAAGGCGCAATAACAGTATGTTATGATCTAGTATGTCAAATGCTGCTGAGAGATCAATGAGAATCATGAGTGCAAAATAACCAGAATCTGTTGCCATGAAGATGTCATTTAAGAGCTTTAAATGAACCATTTCAGTGCTGTGCCGGGCCCTAAAACCGGATTGAAAAATGTCCAAGACCCTATTTCCCTCCAGATAAGCAATAAGTTGTTGATTAACCAGTAAAACACATTTAAAAGTAACAATTCTTAGAAGAATTACTAAAACAATTATTTTGCTATTTTTTGTATCCAAAGTACACTCCATTTCTCAACATAGACTACTGCTACTTCTGTAAAACATAACTAGGGTTACACAGTTCAGACCTTGCACCTTGGTGCACAAGTATAGCCATGGGCGTAACAACCGCGGGGTATGCGTGGGACATGTCCCCCGCACTTCCCGTGTCGGTGCCCTGCGTCCCCCGCACTTTTTTTCAGCCTTTACAGCCGTCTTAATCGTTAATATGTGCTAACGGATTTTTCCGAGCCGTCTTTGAACGCACCGTAAGCTAACGCAGCCAGTGGGTCATTGTCAAGTGCTGGAGAGAGCAGAGAGAGCAGTGCAGCCCAACATGTCTAACAAGCCAGCCACAGCCAGCGAAAGGCAAAACACTTTGGACAGTTTCTTCCATACAAGCTGTGTAAGTTGAGTTATGCTGTTGCGTGCAGATGACATTAGCTTAACGATTTGTTAGATACCGGCAGGTATCATCATTTTCAAAACATATTCGAAATCGTATTACTTGGTAACAATAGCACTTACATATTCTCACTGTTACGGGGGAACCTTCAGAGCAATTTCTTTTCAAAGAGATCACAGCCATGTCTCTACTCAAAAGAGTTTAACAACTTTTAATGTGGGTATGCGTTTTTAAAACATTTGGGGCGAAAACTGCAAGAATGTTAATTAACAATACTAATGTTGGTGTTTACCTAAGCTATGTTACCTTGCTAGTTTATGCTTGTAATGAACCCAATTCTCTTCCATTTTCAAGTAGAGCTAGTGCTCACTATTGCTTTCCACATATTTGAAAGAAATCCTTTGTACACAATATTAGTGATATTATCAATCTTTAAAAGAAAAGTGGGAGAGAAAAAAAATCAGGGAGGAGGGATAACGCCAGAGGCCAGCAGCAGGGGAGAGGATGCACGTTTTTGCACAGGTAAAGAGAAATTAAAATTGGCCAAGATAATAAGACATCAATTGCTAGGCAAAACTAAGCAGGTATCAGGACAGGGTTTTTAAAGATTTTTCAAAATTGCTGTCATTCCCACTTCAGAAATATCTTTTGTTTGTATTTTAATAGGTAGCTCAGGGAGAAAGCCTTGTGACGGGGCCAAAACCAGGCTGCAGAACTGACATTCAGGCAGAATTAGAAGACTGTTGTATAGCAGGAAAACTGACAAACATTTCCTTTGCTTGCATTAACAATATTCTGATCTGCAGGTAAAACAATGCTTACTTTATTTTCTTGTGATAAAAAAATAGTTAAATAACTTTTTACCATAGCTCAAAAGTAGAGTTCTTAACATGGGACAAACAGAATGTTACAAATAGTTTAGTTAAACAGATACATTTTTAACTAAAACCATCTTTTCCGACTAAATATAAACATTTAAAAAATCACAACTTCATCTAAACTAGTTTAGTTTCTGAGCTCCTTAACTCCATGATGAAGCTTTACTTCATCATGTCCAAGTATTCATTTGGACCATCCTGTCGTTATTATCTCTGTTGTCTAACTCAAAGACAGTAAATGTCTTTTTAAACAGCTGGCTGAATATGTCTTTACTAAAACTTGTCTTTGCTTTAAATAACAAAATCACAGTGAGAACTTAAAATATGACTATTTGACTATAAACATGGAATAGACATTTCGGAAGTGCATTTTTGCTGTTTATTTTATATTTTGTATCAGTTTTATTGTTGTCCTGGACTAATCACTTTATTAGAGGACTTTAATCAGACCCTTATGGATGTAAAAAAACAGCTTTGTTTGAGATGGATCGGTTTTGTCACATTTATTGGACTACAAAGGGGTGAGTCACACATTTGATCTCGTTCTGCAGGGGTGTGTGTGTGTGTTGGCAAAAGCACTCGTGCCTATAGTTATGACTGTATCATTGATTGGCATCCATATATGAAATCACAAGATTCTTAGCTTTCTAATGATATAAAATATGTATAAGTTCATGAAGTCAGAATTTCATTGGATTTCAACCAGCAACAGGGCTAGCCCCGAATGCGGGCCATTGGGACACTAACGGGTAAGCCATCGATCTGGTCTATGCCACTCGTGGGGTCGTGGGGATAACTAAACCAGCACACTCATGTAACAGTGATTAAATGGCATTTTAACCACTGAGGAAAAGTATTACTGAATGTGAGAGGATGATAAATCTCACAATAGGCCACTGAAATTTTTTTGCCCCCTCACTTCTGAGATGATGGTTACGCCATCATGAGTATAGCTCATGAAGTAAAAAATATCTGGCTTTCTTCTTTCTGCTGATTATTCAACTATGATGCAAACACAATGCAGTTAGTGAGTGCACAACATGGATGTTTTTCTAAAAAAAAAAGAAAAAAAATTGTACAGTACTAATGTTTAAGTGGGCTTGGCATGGCATATTTGTATAAATGGCATTGATTTGGATATTCATGTTTTTTAATATTACATCCTAAATTATGAAATCTATATCTGTGTATTAAGTCTGGATAAAGGGTAAAAAAATATTAGCCTACTAATGTGCCACTATTAGATGCAAACTGTATTTTCCCACTCAGACCATATTTTCACTCTCATGTAGTGATATTATGGGTGGAGCTAAGCAAACAAATCACATGGGGTTCCTCAAGGGTTGATTCTGGGGCCAGTTTTATTTAATATTTATATTCTCCTTAAGGCAAGGCAACTTACTTGTATAGCACACTTTCAACAACAAGGCAATTCAAGGTGCTTTATATCATTACGGGATAAAAATAAATAAAAGTAGCAATAAAAGCATAAAAAACAACACTACAGGCAAGTAACATATGACACATTAAAACATAGGACATTTCAGCTATTATTAATCACTTTTTCATAGGCACCTCGAAACAGATGGGTTTTTAGTTTTGACTTAAAGGAACTAAGTGTTTCAGCAGCTTTGCAGTTGTCTGGGAGTTTGTTCCAGATAAGGGGAGCAAATAAATTGAATGTTGCTTCTCCATGTTTGGTTCTAATCCTAGGGATGATTAGTAAACTAGAGTTGGAAGACCTGAGTGGTCTGGGGGGTTGGTATAGTGAGAACAGATTTTAAACATACTTTGGTGCTAAGCCATCCAATGATTTAGAGACTAGTAAAAGTATTTTGAAGTCTAGTCTATTCTCTGAGCTATGGGGACCCAGTGTAAGGACTTTAGAACTGGCGTGATGTGCTGTACTTTCCTGGTTCTAGTGAGGAGCTGAGCAGCAGCATTCTGGATCAGCTGCAGCTGTCTAATTAACTTTATAGGCAGACCTGTGAGGAAATTGTTGCAGTAATCAATCCTGCTAAAGATAAATGCATGGATGAGTTTTTCGAGGTCCCTTTGCAACATTAGTCCTTTCATCCTAGAAATGTTCTTCAGTTTATAGAAGGCTGACTTTGTTATTGCTTTTATGTGGCCCTGGTAGTTTAGGTCTGAGTCCATAACTACATCTACATCATTCTGGCCTCATCTGTAGTTTCTAGCTGTATTAACTGAAGCTGGGTGTTGACTCTTGATCGTTCCTCTTTAGGTCTAAAGATAATTACTTCAGTTTTGTTTCTCTTCAGCTGGAGAAAATTATGGCACATCCATCCATTAATTTGCTTAATGCATTAACTTAGGGTTTGGATGGGTTCAAAGTCACCTGGTGAAATTGTAATATAAAGCTGAGTATCATCTGCATGGTTGTGGTATGGTTGGTTGTTATGATCTGGGTTAGCGACAGCATGTAGATATTAAATAGGAGGGGCACAGGATAGAGCCCTGGGGCACCCCACATGTGATTTCTGTCTGTTCTGATGAAGAATTGCCCATGGACACAAAGAAGTTCAGATGTTCAAGTATTAAAACATCTGCTGTATTACCACAACTTAATATTTCTTTCACCATATGGCCACATTCTTTTCCAGTCACTGAACAAGTGTGGATGAGTGACTTTGGTGTGAGAGAAATTAACCGGCCTGACCTCAACACAATCAAACACCTTTCTGGTGAATTAGAATGGAGACTTCGACATAATCTTTCTTGCCTGGAAAGCCTTCCCAGATAAGTTGAAGCTGTAATAGCAACAACGGTTAGGTAGACAGAATATTAAAACCAATGGATTAAGACTGGATTTCACACAAGTTCATGTTTAGGCAAAGGCAGATGAGTGAAAACGAAGTGTCGCAAAAGCCCCAAATTACTGTGGGTAAGAATGAAAGTATTTGGAAGTCTTGTTTTAAAAAGACTCTATATTCAATCTGCCCTGAGGTAGAGTTAGTAGAATAAGGAACCAAAAGGCAGGCACAATATGCATCATCATCCAGGACTGCTGTGGGAAGCCTTTAACAAAACTGACAAAATAGAAAGAGGAAAAAAAGTGTGAGCAACAACAATCACAGTACAAGCACAGGCAAGATAACAACAATGATCTGAGTGACAAGAAGCCACTGGGGAAAGAACAAGGAATAAAAGACTGACAAGGGACAGGTGTGATGATTAGAAATCAGAGCATGGTGAGAAAGGTGGACAGAGAACAAGACTGACAGAAACCTAGGCTTTGCAGCATGTATTAAATATTGAGAATGCTGAACATTATTCATTCTTGTGTGGTATGTCTTTCAGTTCCCCCTCGTCTTTTAGTGTGTCCTGTTGGGAAATGTGAAAAGCCTCTGTTTAAATAATCACCCTGGGGAAAGTTTAGCTACAACTGTACATAATTTAAATTAATGTTTAATTCCAAATTTCATGACTCTAAATTTGTCCATAAACCTTTAATTTTAGATTTGGAGTGTCTGGCTTTTTAATACATTCAATGAACAAGGTATATTGTAAAAGCTTGTGCGTTTTTTGAAAATATTTAAATTTCATAATTAAAATAGAGAAAATTCCAAGTATTAGAAATAAATTGTTAAATAAAAACTTGCAATTTCCTGTGAAAAATCAAAGAGTAATTTATTCCCTCTTGAAATTGCTTAACAGCACACAGGCATATTGTGGTAGGTATATATGATGTGAACATTATACCAGATTCTTTTTAAGAAGCTTTGCCCTAATTACAGTCTCAAACATTTAGATTGAAGGACCATTTAAAACAACTTCCAAGAAGCCCAGGTTTAGCCGTTCAAGCAAGTTAGCCCTAGAAGCAGACTGCAGGATCCTAAAAGAAGTCTCCAAAAGCCATAAAATGTCATCAAGGAAACTACAGCGGCCTCTTTCAACTCTTAATATGAAAGTGCATGGCATTAAAATCAGAAAGAGACTGGATAAATGTAACTTTCAGGGAAGTGTGAAAATAAGAAACGTTTGCTGTAAGACACAAGTTTGACAGAGAGAGCATAGAAAAAGGCCTGGATTCCTGGAATAATGTTTGAACAGATTAGTCTAAAACTGAATAATATGTGCATGAGAACAGAGGACATACTTTGCATAACACCAAATACTACATTTCAGAAAAAGTACCTTATATTAACTGTGATGGTGCTGGATGTGTCATGGTCTGGATATGCCTTGCTGCAGATATGCCTGCCTTGCTGATAAGAAAATTAAAGGGGCTATGCACAGTGAAAAATATTGGACAGTAACCTTTTTCTTACAACCAAAAGGATGATGACTGGACATCAAGCAAAACAACTCAAAACATACAAAAAACTAGAAAAGCATTCCGAAGGCGCTCAGCGACACTGCAGACATTTTCTAGAAATTTCATCAAAATCAGTCTGCAACCTTTTGAGTTGTTTTGCCAACTAACAGACAGACAGACATACAACCCCTGGTGAAAACATAACCTCCTTAGCAGAGGTAAAAAACAACTAAGAGGTGGCACACTGAGGTCATCAAGTGACTTCACCTGTCTTTTTTTCCCTCTTTTTTTTCTTTTTTAACGTGTCCTGTCTGGCAGTGTGGAGCTCAGAATTGGTGTCTGAGTACCAAGTAGAAGCCCAACAGATTTACTTTCACAAGCGAAGCACTACAGCTTTGCTATAGTACCATATCCACAGGACGGCAGAGAGAGGGGAAAAAACAAAACAAAAACGAAAAGAAACATCGACAAAACAAACCAAACATTGTGAACTAAGAACTACACAACCACAGCACACAAAAATGGATCTAAAAATACAACAACAATCTCACTGAAAAGCGCATGGTACCGATTAATCAAGATCTAGTAATGATAACCTCAGCCCAATAATGTAACTGTAAACACCGGAGACCCCACACCTAAGTGTGTGTGTGAGCATGCTGGTGCATACAAGGTTTCTCCATAAGAGTGTTCGATAGCTGGTGTGAGCAGCCGTCCATGGACCCGGAGAGTTGGGGCCCAGGGGCGCCCCACCCACCAGCAGCAACCCGACCAGAGATTGGCCGCCAAGCGCCACCGCCATCCCAGGCCAATTCCCACCTCTAACATCCCAGCGCCCCACCCCTGCTCCACGTCGGGGCGCCCCACCGATAGCCGCAGCGGAGAGACGGCATCCCCAGGCCAAGCCCAACCAGCACCTGGACACCAAGTTGTACCAGCTCCTGAATCCTGATCCCCCGCAATGCAGAGCACTGAGACCAGGCATCCAACAAAGGCCAGAGCCAGTCCAACCTGCCAATGAACCGACCACGCACAAAACGCACAGAATAGGTAGAGCAGAGGAGAACGAGCAGGGACGCTAGATCCGTATCCCGCAGAGGCACCGAACAGGCACCACCCAACAATCCCAAACCTGGCACCCCCGAAAGAGGTGCCCAAACCAACAAAAGGAAGACATCAGCCCAGCACATCGACTGACTGACACACCGATCCACCCAGGCCCGGCTAGGCACTTACCAGGTCTGAACTGGATTGACCCCCAATGCACCAGCGGGCAGGGGCATTAGTCACTGGCTGGGAGTGATAGAGGGGAAATATGCCCCCCATTAGATGTAAGTCCTGAGGTGCGCCAGGTGAGAGGGCAGCCCAAGAGCCAACCTGACAGGTAGACAGAGACATACAGACGCAGTCATACGTTCCCTCCATCTTAGGCACATACACTCTCATTGACACACCAAGACACCAAAGAAAGGACGCTGTACCCTCACTCATACACCCCATACACACTCTCTACTCCCAGTTCCAGGTACCGATGCCCCAGTAGAGCAACCAGCCCCCGGACCCAGGAGATGGACCCCCTACCTTCTAGTATGGAGACAAGCAGACCGCCAAGGGCCCCACAGTGGCAAAGCAGCCCACCCACCTAGGTCCCTGACCAGACCACCTGTTCCTCCTCTGCCCTCAAGCCCTCAGTGTCTATATGCGGTTTAACAGTGGGCACCAGCACCAGAGGTGAAGCTGATTAAACAGCTGCCCCTCTGGATGCCAAAAAGTGTGCCCACCCTAAAGTCCCTACATGTGTGTCTCATGAAAATTTTATAAGTGGGAGTGTCTAATTTGTACAGTAAAATTGGGATCCAGGCCGCCACGGGATAGCAAAGATGGAAACCCCTCCTCGCACCCCAGTGACGTGCCTATGCCCCAAGACCCTATATGAGTGGTAAAGTGATGGAGCAGGTGGACAGAGGTATTTGGGGATGGGGAGGGAAGGACTGGGAGACAAAATGCCTTCCCAGGGAGCCAGCTCTCCCATTGGCCCCAATAGGCACTGCTGTTCACCAGGATCCACCAGGGGAGGGAGGTCTTGGCACGTTCAACCCGGGGCCCACGGCCGCAGCACCACCAAGCCCCATGGACCCCAAGGCAGTCCCCCCAGTCCCATCCCAGAAGGAGAGCTATACCCACCCTGACATTTGCTCTAATTACCTGTCTAAAGAAGTCATTGCACAGAAAATCTTTAACGCATGGGCAGCTAGGAAACCGAAAGCATTTATAAAATGAAGTGAAACAAAATAACTTGTGGGATATGTGCAAAGTTTGTGATTTCTCGTAGTAAAAGATTGAGATGCTTTTGCCATTCATCCATTAATACAAGTTGTTGGAGCCAGACAAAGAAGAGCAACAGCTTCTTTTTGCCTCTTTGTGACTGTTGCAGGTTATTTTTGCCATATAACTGCTCAGACAGCAGCAGTCTCCTGGATCAAAACACTAGACCCATGTGAACCACTTACTACATCAGAGATGGGAGTGTGAAAAAAAAAAGTAAATGAAAAGTTAGAAAAATACATGCCATTCTCAAGGACGTTTAAATTCTTTCCTCTCCGTTGTGATGACTTGTACCTTTTGTAAAAATGATAACTTCTATAGTTCCTCAGAGGTGCACACTGTGTGAATAGAACTTGCAACAAAAGGAAGCACTTCTGAGAGGTGAGCAGAAAAAGAGGATTTGGGAAGGAGAAAGAGAGACTGTAGAGGTTATGAACTTGAAGGTGTTTCTTTTCATTTGTATATGTGTGTGCTGACAGGATGCTCCATTGTCTGTTTGTCTGTCTGTCATGAAACAATTTGCTGATAAAGAGGAAATGGGTGGAAAGGATCTATAGTATATTTTTGTCCCATGATTTGATGCCATCTGCTTTGTGCTGTATGAGAAAATGAAAGCTTCAAAGAGAAATATTCAAAGCTGTATTATTTTCTCACCATCTTTTCCGGAACAAGAGCATCTTTCCTGCGCTGGGATTGTGGGGAAAGCTTGCAGCGAGGCAGCTGATCGGAGTCAGCTGGTGACAGCGCAAACGCTACAATTTCATTCACACAAATTAGATTTCCACATTGTTTCTATCATAAATTTTAGATGTTAAGTAGGACAGCCTTTCTGTATATCCATCTAAATGACCATATATCAGATATTCTACACGACAGCTACAGCCGTGAAATCAATTACCCAAGCTGGGCTAGAGATAACACTTTGGCGTATACGGCATACAGTATGCTTGTTATCAGGAGACTGCCGTTGAATGAAATTGAAGCACTTGAGTGTGAAACTAATTCCAATCTAGGTGTTATTTATCCTGGTCTGACAATAGTGGGTGAGTTTGTGGCAAGGGGGAGAGAGACAAGAAAGGTAGATGAGATCCTTCTACATTGAGCGATGCCTTCCCCACAAACATTAATGACCCTGAAAGTAATGAAGAGTTTTTTTTTAAAGAAGTAACACTGTTTGAGGTGGATTAGGCTGAGACTAAGAATGAAAAAAGGAATAACGGTACATGCAAATACACTTTGATACACAAAGGATACCTAAAAACCTTATCTACAAACTCATGGGCCAAAAATGCTCATCCAGGATTTTCTGCAACAATAGGGTTGCCCTAATCACTGAAAGCTGTCCAGGTCAGCTATAGGCCATTACAGTTCCACCATCTTGTTTTATTGTCAGTAAGATGTTCTTTTACTGGGATGCTATGACATCTTAATAGGATGCACAATTTCAAAAAAGTTCCATATTTGTTTAATCAGTTCAGAGAATATTTACCAGAATTTTTGAAGAAAGAGTGAGATATGCTATTTTGTTTCCTTAGGACAGCAGTAGTTTAGGACATTGAACTCTCCCATTGCTGCCATTTTGGCCATTGTTATTGTTGAGTAATGAACACCGACCTTAACTAAGGCAAGGGATGCATGCAGTGCTTTAGATATTGCTCTGGGTTCTCCTAGATGACTCGGCAAGGAAATCTTGGAGAATTTTATGTAGTCCGGCCACTACTGGGAAGGTTCACCACTGTTTCATGCTTTCTCCCTTTGTAGATAATGGCTCAATGCAGTCCCAAAGCTTTTGAAGTTGCTTTTGGGGGTGGGGGGGATTGGTGCCACTGGGTTGTTGAGAAGCACAGAACACCCTGAAAAGGCTGCTGGCCCATCGCAGAACTTTGAAAAGTTTTGTCTTAGTCATGCAGCCGTGGCGAGGCACCTCTGTTTCTAATATAAATTATGAATGACTAATTTCAGTCAGTACGTGACAAAATAACATTTGCTGTTCTCTTAAATACTCTTATATTCTAAAAAGTGGACTCATTTAAAACTGGTTTTGGCAGGCCTAAGCTTTACAAAAACATCAAATCCAGAGTCGCCCACAAAATTCTGGTGCATCTGTAGTTTTACTTTTCTTTTCCTCCTGCAGGGGCCAGTGGGCTTCTCTCTCAGCAAGGTGCTTAAAATATTAAGTCGAAAGTTTACAAATAATAGCTACAGGAGTTCATAGATTTGAGAGGTATAGAGGATTTATAGTGGCTGTAGTACACATTGTTACTGCTGGTTGAGCAACTACATTCCAGCAGTGCAGTTCAAAGGAGAACAGGGGGATAATTAATTTGTCCAATCTACCCTAAACGTCATCCTATTGGAAATGCAACAGATTGGGGCTTAAATAAATATGGAAAGTTCCCTAACCCTAACGGTCTGTACGTATGAAAAGCAGCTTTAGTTATACTTGAAGGAAGGAATCAAATTTACAAACATCAGCGTACTTGTTTTTCTACCAGATCTGAGACAACAAATCCAATATAATAGTGCTGAGACAGACTGTCTGGTGATTTGCTATGCTGATCATCTGTATTTGGAAATTAATTTTGTGTCTTAAGTGCAACGTTGTGTTTCAGAACAGGGGAGTGCTTAACCACAGGCGGGGCATGGATGCTGGGTGGCTTTTTGCTGTGGTTTGGCTGTAGCTCACTGAACATGGCAGAATGGCTTTTACTGCGATAATAATGAGATTTTCCTTCTGAGAACACAGGAAGTGGTGTTCACAATGTGTCAGTCCACCCAATTTTATGCAAAAAGGAAGAAAAATTAGATGAATTTTGAAGTTAGCTGTTAAAATCAAAACAGGTCTAGGGAGGGTACACCTAATAGAATGCATCTAGGAATTTAATATGAAAATTACTTTGTCAGGATATGGGGATTGGCTGATTGTTCACCCACTGTAAAAAAGAAGGAATGCCAACAAACCTGAAAGTATCAATTTTTGCACCTTTCTTCTTCCCAACAGCGTGTTTCACTAGCCTGCCACTTATTTGTTTGTCTCAATTCCTTGTCTTTTTAGCCTCCAGGTGGTAAAGGCAACTCACTCCCTATCCTGAGTTTGCCTCTCCTGGAGGTTTGTCCTGGATTTTAATTGGGCCTGTTTACTTTCTTTGTGTACCTCCCTCATACATGGGTCAAGAGAGACTCTTTTGAGGACATCAATGTCCTCAAAAGACTCTCCCTCTTTTAGACAGGGAAGTAAGGAGGTGAAAAAGAGGTGAATGAAGCCATTAGAAATGATAAGCATTATACAGAGGAAGTGGCCTTGGGTTCCATCTTTCTGAAACTTACAGTGCAGCCTTGGCCATTCATACATTTAGACTTGTGAACTAAACAGGTCACTTGTTGGCCTCATTAGAAATCCTTTCATAAGCGAAAATCTACCCAAATGACTTATTGGACTCATGCAGCCTTTATGGTTTTTTACTGTAATCATTTCCATTACGATACTTAAGAGAAGCAGCTTCTAGAGGAGAAATATCTTTTAAAAACATAAAAAGAAGAAAAAAATCTATAGAAAAACAGCGGCTTGAGTTTGATTGCCCTTATATATAAGCTGTTATGGTTTTCTTGTCTTAGATAGACAGGAATATACCGCAGTGTTTTAGGCGACACACACTGGGAGCTCCACATTGCATGTAATAATCACTCATCCAAATCGTTGAACTCTGGTATAATACTTCCATGGCCTGAGGTGTATAGAATCCAACACGTTGGCATTCAGACTGCCTCTACAATCTGTGACTGAATGAGTCACTCTCAGGAGGTCAGTAATTCCAGCATGGCAATTTATTCCAGTCATGAAATGTTCCTGCTACTAAATAGTCCAAAGTCAACTTTTTGTGGTATTATAGCAAAGTGGGTACAATTCTGAATGACTGCTACTCAGCTGTGAAGTGCTACTGGGGTGGCTAGATGTCAGAAGTTTAACTATCGAACCATAAGCCTAAAATTATCCTAATATAAGGGAAAATTGTTGAATGCTTCTGCCACCAGGCAATTTGCTTTAATAACGTGTCATAATAGACTGAACATACAGAGGCGGGTAGTAACTGGTGACATTTACTCAGTTACATTTACTTAAGTAACTTTTTGGAAGAAATGTTCTTTTAAGAGTAGTTTTACTACACCATACTTTTTAGTTTTACATGGGTAATATTATTGTGAAGTGTCATTGTTCATACTTGAGCTTGTTGTTGCATTTTAAGCTCAAATAAATATACCATAAATTGTTACTGGAAGCACTTTTTACACTGTTCTAAGACATACAGTAAACATATATATATATATATATATATTATATTACCTACTGTAAGTACTGGTATGATATTGACACATTTTGACTTAGAAAAATGTTTCTTCTGCTTCAAATTTGTAATTTTGTAATTACGTTGTCTATTGGTATGCATTGTTTTTCATTTTAGTCTTTAAAATACCAGAAACCAAGTGTTACTCAGTACTCAATTAGGCTTTTTAAGAAGTACTTTTTTACTCTTATTCGAGTACATTTTTGGACTGCAAATTTTTACTTTTACTTGAGTAAAAATATGTTGAAGTATTGAATATAGTGAGTAGTCTTTCTTGAGTATAATTTTTGGGTACTTAACCACCTTTGTGAAAATATCAGTCTATCATGACTGATATGTGAAGAGCAGCACCTCCACCTCTGTGAAGAGCAGGATAAGTCCCTTTACTGATCAACCCATGCATTTTAAATGAGAAACACAATTGTTTATGTTCTACTCTTCAGCTTCTGATAGGATCAAACTGTAGAAAATTTTGTCTGCTTTATGTACAAAAGGTGCAATTCTCGTCAAGGCTGGTTTACACGGCAGTATTTTAAAATGGTCGTATGATTTCCAAACCTTGAGAGACCACACTCATGGTGATAAAGGTTGTATACTGTATATAATAGTTTTGTTCCTAACCTGTGTGGTGGGTGGCCACATGGCAAAACAAGACACCACACAAGAACCAATTTCATTCATGAATATTCCCAGCTCAAATGGGGAATCTCACAAAACCTCACAAGATAAAACTTGACAAGTAAAGTCAAAGGAGTGGCCAAGAAGGAGGCGTTGGCAATAGTTTGTGGACTACTTTTAATAGGGAAAGAAATACGACACAAAAGAAAAGGCATTGCATAAAGGAGAGGTGAGAGCAGGAGTAGGGGCTCTGATTGGTATACAAAGACATGGACGGGAGTTATCTTTTTTTATACTCACACTTTGCTCTGATTGATCTCTGTTTCTATGCGTTTGTGGACTGAGGTCAAGTGAGCTGACACTTAGACATAATAACAGAAGTTTCCAGTGAGTATTGCTGCATGTCACCTCGCTTTCTGATTGGCTACACATCACATTCAACAGGCTGCATGATCGATTATCCTCAGAACACACCATATATGCTGTAATATTGAGTCAAAAAAATCCAACATGTTGTTTCTCCCCTATTTGCTAACGGAGCGGTGCCAAAGTTCTTCTCAGCAGACCAGAGCACTCTTAAAACACCACACATGGCAGAAATATCTGTTAGGATTATCTTAAGACCCATCCAGATTAAGGCTTCCAACTCTAACAAAATGAGCATGAGACACATGCATTTGATTTTCTTCACACACTCTCACGTCATGCCTCCAATTTATCATGCTGAAAAAGTATATATAATTTATCTGTCTGAGCCACCCATTACATTGCGCTATTGTACACACTCCCCTATTTTAGGTGGCACACCTTGCTGCACTCCCCGGCAGGCAGCTGAAGAAGAAGTGGACTGAAAGCCGCCAATGTAGGAAGAGGAAGAAGAAAGTGTCCAACTCTACTCATACAGGTTTGTAAGTATGCCAGTCAAAAATGTGTCGTAATTGTGCTCGCAAACCTTTTAAATTCTCTATATTTAGGAGAATATTTAAGATGCCATGTCGAGAGCTGTGTACAAGTTATGCTCAATCGTTATGGCGTTTGGTAGTTGTCTTCCCCCCAACAAGCAGCACGAGAGAGAGCACCACATTTTTAATTTGTTTATGTCATGATAAGCTAATGTACTTTATGAAATGTTTTGAAACCTGCTGGAATTGTTGTAAAATAAAGAAAGTATTAAATAATATTACAAATGCAAGAAGACCTATTAGCCCCAATCCCTATTGTTTATTCACAGGACAAGGGTCACATTAACTCAATATTGTCCATCCATCCATCCATCCATCCATCCATCCATCCATCCATCCATCCATCCATCCATCCATCCATTTTCTGTACCCATCCATCCTAATGCAGGGTGGCGGGGGGCTGGTGCCTATCTCCAGCGGTCAAGGGGTGAGAGGCGGGGGTGAGAGGCGGGGTGCACCCTGGAGTTTGTTAATTTGACATATTAGGATTCACACCACTGACCACTTGGTGCAAATAAACAGACATTTTCAAGTTTACGCACGGAGTACAGGTAACCAAATCAATCACAAAAAAAAGATTCCCATGATACCATCTGAGCATAATCTCAAACCTGGACACCATATCCAATGCATCTCCCCATCCGCAAGCTGACATAGTGCTGAAGAGTTACGTAGGTTTGGAGCGGATCTGTGATGGCACCGTATACAGACTGACTGTGACAGGTTGCTGCAGCTTAACCACAGATGCAAAAACAGCGCATGCAGGGGGATTTCCTCCCGCTGAGGCGATTAAAAAAGCCCTCGTTCAGAGAGTCTTGCAGAATTCTTATCCCTTCAATTGGAGAAATGTTCGGTGATTTCAAAACTGTGGCTAAAGTGTCGCTTCAGCCTCCATCATGCACAGGTGGTCGCAGTTCAGCTCCTTGTGGAGCATTCAGGCCACAGCAGGTGAAATGATCATAATACATGTAGCTTATTTATCTGCTAGATGTATGATGGCACGTTGTGGATTCTCTGATCAGTTTGTTCAGATTGAAAATTAACTAAAATACATGAAAATGAGCCACTGAATATATTGCCAATTTAAAAATTGATGGGTAAAAATAGATTATGACCGGATTCTTTTAATCCCGTCAGTCAAAATTTAAGAAAATACATGAGGAATTAAAGTATATTCCCCTATAAAATCAAGAAAAGAACTTGCTGCAGGCCTGCCTAAAATTGAGAGCAGGTAAAATTCTGAATCAACACAAGAAACTTGTCCTACAAAAGGACTCATGTTGTGACTGAGTAGAAATATCAAACCAACATGAGCTGTCCCTAAGAGCCATTTCTTTTTAAATGTATTGCACTATACACTATACTGTATGTATTTATTGCTGCTGGTCTACCATATATTAAAAACAAATAACTTGTAATTGTACTTTTATAGGTTTCACCACCTGCTCCCATACCATTGAACAGAGGTGCATGATCTACTGGCAGATGAGTTTCTGGAGTATCACACTATGCTGCTGCCACCACTGCAGCACACAGAGGAAATAGACATTTCTTATGTTCAACAAAATGTGAATATTTTTGTAGAAGAAAAGGTTATGAGATACAGTGCACATATAGTGAAATCAACTGAGCCATGAATACTTTTTTTTATTCAACCACAATGTGACCGGCTCTTCAAGTATAAACAAATGTTTTTCACTACAAATTAAAAAGGTCAGTTCTGCATTCTTGACATTTTGGTATTGTCTTGGAAGATTACAAACATACAGAACTTGGGACATTTTACATCATCAGCTTGTCATTGATTTCACACCATCTGTTAAACTGAAGTACAATATAGTTAAAATAATTAACAAATTTCATATTTACGTTCACGGGACAGAGACCACACATGTAATTGACTGACTGTCCCATATATATATTGTCACATGAGAAAATGTGCATTAAAGCTTGCTCATTATGTTCAAGTATCTTTCATTTAGCTGAAACCGTCCTGCTCCATACTCCTCTAGTCTAGGCAAGAAACATGAGCAGTAAAATCCTCCCAAGCCCTTTACTTGTTCCTTTACAAATGCTTCATCATTTTGCACTGTAAATGAAATATGCTCACTATGTGTCCATATTACAAGTTTGACAGTCTTTAGACGTAGAAAACATCGTAAGCTGCACCTGCATGTAATAGCCTCTGCTACCACTTTTCTGCTGCAGCAGCTCTCCATTTACCAGTCTGATGTCGCTGCATTTCCGGGTAAGCTGCTCGGTGGGTGAAGGATGGGTTGGCACAGGACATTTTATTTCTAGCAGCACATCTGAGTCAATGACCCCGTCAGGACTAACAGTGAACCATGGCTCCTGGATGCTGATAACAGTACCCATGTGAATGATGTTCATACCTTGTTCTTTCAGCTGATCGCAAGCTCTAACTTTACTTTCTTTACCCTAGTTTGTTTCATAATTCCCACGAAAGGAGGGACACACATGATCAGACAGAAATGTGTCTTTTTTTGAGGTGGCACGTACTGGCACCTTTTTTGCCAAGCTTGCTGTAAGTCTGCTTTTCCTACAGTTGTGCATAAATGAGATGCACTTTGCATCTTTTTAATCTGCAAGATACTTGGTCATTCATCGCAGCAGGTTTTAGACTTTATAACAATCACAGCTCCCTATAAGTATAAACTCAGTAAGTTGTTTACATTTCTGCTGTTGTTTCCAGTTTTTTTCCCCATGTCATGTAATTGTCAGTGGATTTTTTTAAATGCAGAAATATACATGCGCAGTCACCTGAGTGACTCCCCGATCACAACCTTTGGCCAATCCAGTGTTTCTGTTTCAGTGATCTAAATATCCTGATATCCAGATAAGTGACAAACCTTCCACAGAATAGATGCCGCATGATTACATGATTTCCCTAATCTGGTGATTCATGAACAGTCAACTGTTTCCATTACCCCACTTTCCCTTAGCATGGGTCATGCTAAGTGTTTAGCTTGACTAATGCTATGGCTCGAGTCAACAGCTGCTTTTAGAAAAATAATTTTGCCTTGTTTGTTGCGCAGAACTCTATCAATTTTGTTGCTGTGCAGGTAATTATACGCCTCGGTGATCTTGTGTTTGCGCAATTTCTCACCATCAACGCCTTTCAGAAAATATGAGGTAATTAATAGTGTCGATGTAGTTAACATCAGGCCCTAGTTGTATGTCATCTAGCCAGTCCGTGAGAAGTAATGACTGAGGCACTGTTAACGAACTGCCCTTGCCGCTTTTTAAAGCGTCCCTACTGTGTATCCACCACCGATGTGTTGCCGTTCACACCAGGTGAATGAGCAAACGTATAACCACCAACGGTAAACATTAAAAAAATGCATCTTCCGCTATGAATCATTGTTTATGGCATGAAGGCAGGAATACTGTGAATACTCATTTGTGAAAAAGATATAAAAGGAAACATCATGTGAGGGCATATTTCCATTGTGTTCTTGGTTCTTTTGGCACAGCTGACAGGAGTAAACCAATTTCAAAGGCTTCCTTCGTTTTCAAAGCTTGTCCTAGTCTTCCCACATTCCAATGTAGATGCAAAAAGGGTGTTTTCTGTGGTGGGCCTCAACAAAACAAAGACAAGAAGCAGCTTGGCTCCAGATGGTACCCTCTCCTCAATTATTACCATAAAGATGGCTGACTTGGAGCCCTATTTAAAGCTACATTGTGTATTTTTTTGAGTTAATTCTTACCAAAACACCCTTTGTTCTTTCAAAAATATGTGCTCATTCATGTGTAATTACTTCCACCTACTAATGAAAGTATTCTTGTAAGTGTGGAATCTGCTATTCAGAATACATACGCACGAGTCACGCGAATGGCTGAATCACTGTTGAGCCTCCATCTTTGAAATACATTCGCCTCGTTCAGGAGCGGCACTGGTGAGATGAGCTGCTGCTGAGATCTCGCGAGAGCTGTGCGTAAGTAATATGGCGGTAAACTGGTAAAACAAACAAACTCGGGTAAAAACAAACCATAACATTTGAGCCAAATATAGCAAACGTTTAATAATAATAACCATTATTTTGTATTTCTCCATAAACAAACTGGACGAGGAAACCTTGCACAGCCTGGAAAGCTACTTGGACGAGTGCTTTGACAACATTGTTATGGGCAAGCCACAGAAATCCACCTCTGCTGTGCCGACAAGCACACCATCACAAAAACGCACTCGTTCTGAGGCCAGCACCTCCACCATCTCTCCAGAGAAAAGCTACAGCGATGTCCTGGACTCAATAGATAAGAAGCTAACCAGCCTAGACGCCCGTCTGGGACTGGTTGAGGTTCTCCATAAAGAATTTCAAGCTCTAAGGGAATCTCTAGAGTTCAGCCAACAACAGGTAGCATCGCTCGTTGCAGAAAACCAAACGCTTAGGGAGAGTGTAAAGAAACTCACCGAGGGGATGACGCAGCTGTCCGGAGAAAGGAAGAGGATGAAAGAAACTATCTTGGATATACAGGCCAGGGGAATGCGGGACAATCTTGTTTTTTCCGGGATCCCAGAACAGGCTGAGGACGACACTGAATCCACCGTCCGAGATTTTCTCCAACATCAGTTAAAGCTCCCAAGCGACACGGTAAAAAACATCACTTTTCACCGCGTTCACCGGCTCGGAGGAAAGAAGCCCAACAACAGCCGGGCGCGACCAATTGTTGCTAAATTCGAGCATTACAAACAAAAAGAGCAGGTCAAAGGCCAGGGCAGAGAGCTGCGGGTAACGAATTACAGCGTTAATGATCAATATCCGAAGGAGATCCTGGATAGAAGGCGCGTTTTGTTCCCAATCAGGAAGAAATATATCAGTGAAGGCACCAGAGCTACAGTAGCGGTAGATAAACTATATGTTAATAGCCAGCTGTTCAGGGACCCCCAGCTTACTCCTTGGCTTTATTAGTCATGTAACACTGGTCAGATAAGAGTTGTTTTATCAGTCAACTATAATCTAATGTTAGCACAGCTCTGTAAAGTTGTTTACATTACTCAATGTGGGCGGGGCCAGGGCTAAGCACTGGGATACTGGCTCTTTTTTCTTTTCTCATCTTCACATGTCTATCACCAAATGTCTTTATCACTCATTTTTCCTTCTTTTATCACTCACACACACACACAGAATTTTTTCATAACATAACTATTTCTTTCTCTCTCTCTCTCACCCTCACCCTTCACACATCTCAACTTTCTTCTATTTTTCTCTGTCTTATATCTCGGCTTTTGGATTTTCAATCAGGCAACCCCAGGCACAAACTAATAATACACCTGTGTTTATCTGTTTCTATGGTGATATGGACTTTACAACTTTTATCTCAAAACTATGACTACTCTAAGGTTTGTCACGTGGAATATTCATGGAGCTGGCACCAGAGAGAAAAGAGTTAAGATTCTTAGCCAGCTTAAAAGATTGAAGGCAGATGTCGTCTTATTACAAGAAACCCATAAATCTACCTCAACTGCAGATGATCTTAAATCCCCTGAGTTTCCCAATGTGTTTTCTGCATGCTATAACTCCAGACAAAGGGGAGTAGCAATATTAATAAATAAAAATGTAAATTTTACAGTAATAGATACAGTTACAGATCCAGAGGGTAGATTTATTATAGTAAAACTATCTATACATAACCAAAAGTTATGTATTGTCAGTATATATGGTCCAAATGTTGATGACCCCTCATTCTTTCATTACTTCTTCTCGGTGCTCCTTGAACACATGGATTGCTCACTTCTTCTTGGGGGCGACCTCAACTTTGGTTTAAATGAAGAAATAGACAGGCTCAGCACAGCAGGGACTCAGCGCAGCTGGAAATCTATAGATATAGTCAAACAGTACATTAACGATTATGGACTTTGTGATGCATGGCGATCTCTTCACCCCAATGACAAAAAATATACTTTCTTCTCAAATGTCCACCATTCATATTCTCGACTGGATTATTTGTTAGTCAGCAGCTCACTGTTGACTGACATTTCAGACACTGAGATACACCCTATAGCTGTTAGCTATCATGCTCCTGTTTCTCTAACTTTAGTAAATAAAACAGAAACACCTCAAAGCAAAAATTGGAGATTTAATATATCCTTACTTAAGGATAAAGAATTTATTAAATATTTTGAAAAAGAGTGGGCTTCTTATTTAGAATATAATGACCTCCCTGTTACGTCGCCATCAATTCTTTGGGAGGCAGGAAAAGCTGTGATTAGAGGTAAAATAATCTCATTCTCATCAAATAAAAAGAAAATGGAAAACAAACGTATTCAGGAATTAGAAGAAACTATTAATTCATTAGAAGCTTCTCAAGAGGAGGAGAGACTAGGCAAAATCCGTAAAGCAAAGCTAGAATTAAATCAAATTATTAATAAACAGACCCAGTTCTTAATGTAAAGACTTAGGATAGAAAACTTTGAACAAGGTAATAAATCAGGTAGATTTTTGGCTAACCAGCTAAAAATTAATAAAGAAAAAACAACTATATCTGCTATTAAAGATCAGACCGGGAATACAGTATATGATCCTGGAAGAATAAACAACACATTTAAAGAATTTTACAAGGCTTTATACTCACCAGAGATAAATCCATCGGATCATGAAATTGAACAATTTTTTGATAACATAACACTACCTAAATTATCTGAAAGTCAAGCGATGGCCCTGGATTCACCACTAACAGTGGCTGAACTCCAGGAGGCCCTCCAAGGCATGCCCAATAATAAGGCTCCAGGCCCAGATGGATTTCCAGCAGAGTTCTATAAAGAATTCTGGAATATTCTGGCACCAACATTCCACAGAATGCTGCAGGAAACCAAGGAAAATGGCAGACTCCCACCAAATATGAATTCTGCTTACATTAGTCTTCTACTAAAATCAGGTAAAGACCCTTTGTTTCCTACCAGCTATCGTCCCATATCCCTCATTAATGTTGATCTTAAAATAATCTGCAAAGCCCTCGCAAAAAGGATACAGAAAGTAACCCCTCTTATAATACATCCTGATCAAACTGGTTTTATTAAAGGGAGAAATTCATCCACAAATTCACGTAGATTAATAGATATAATAGATTTTTCTAACTGTAAAAACATTAAAACTAATATATTATCTTTAGATGCAGAAAAAGCATTTGATAGAGTTAACTGGAAATTCTTATTTGTAACCTTACATAAACTTGGCTTTAGAAATTCTTTTATAAACTGGCTGAAAATATACAGTTCACCAACAGCGTGTATCAGAACAAATAACCAAACATCATCTAGGTTTTATCTTCAGAGAGGTACCAGGCAGGGATGTCCTCTCTCTCCCTCTCTGTTCGCTATTTTTATTGAACCACTAGCTGGAGCGATCAGGCAAACTCACAATATTAAAGGCATAAAATGCAATAACATAGAACATAAAATCAGTCTTTATGCAGATGATGTATTACTTTTTCTCCAGCATTCACAAACCTCTTTCTCTCAGGTAATCGGGTTGATAAACTCTTACTCAAATGTTTCAGATTATTCTATAAATTGGTTAAAATCAACAGTTCTTCCAATCAATTGTTCTGTCCAGAATCCAACTAATACACAACTGCAGTCAGGGAATATTACCTATTTAGGTATCAATGTCTCACCAAGACTGGCAGATTTAATAACGCTAAACTACATCCCACTTTTAAAAAAAGTGGAAGATGATCTTGCCAGATGGAAATCTCTACCCATATCACTGATGGGAAGGGTTGCTTCAATAAAAATGATGGTTTTGCCCAGAATCAACTACTTATTCTCAATGATCCCAAGTAAACCATCACTAGACTGGTTTAGATCTCTGGACTCCTCTATCTCTAAATTTCTTTGGAAAGATAAACCCCCACGTATCAGCTTAAAAACACTGCAGAAGACCAAAGAAAAAGGAGGTCTAGATCTACCAAACTTCCATCATTATTTCTTAGCCAACAGGCTCCAATACATCTCAAGATGGTTAAAACATAGCTACCTAGACGAGTCCTGGATAGACGTAGAACAGACACTATGTAATAAGATAAAACTTTCAGACCTACCATTTATTAGCTCAAATATAAAACAATATGAATGCTTTAAAAGCATAAATATCAGCTCCTCTCTGACAGCATGGTGGGAGTTTCTAAAAATGACACAATAATCCCATGCAGACCTACACCCATCTGGAATAACCCCGACATCTTGCAAAAAAAATGTATGATAAGTTTCCCAGTCTGGAGGTGCAATGGAATTGAATACCTGGAACATATATTTGAAGGAACAGACTTTATCCCATTTAATACATTAATTACACAATATGGAATTGATAAAAACAAATTCTTAGAATATCAACAAATTAAATCTACTATTAAAGGTAAATTTAGGCTCAATACAGCTGAATTACAAATTCCAGCAAGAGTTTTAGATTTTCTTAATCTCAACCCCCCCAAATTGCTGTCTAAAATATACAAAACTTTATCTACATTAGCTGAATCAATAGCCATCCCTATTTCAAAATGGGAGGTGGATTTATCAGCCAGCTTTGACCAAAACGTCTGGTCTCAGATATGTTTAAGAACCTTTAAAATAACAAAAATTCCTAATTTGCAATTAATACAATACAAAATCCTTCATAGAGTACACTATACAGGTCAACGAATGTTTAGGATGGGTTTTACATCGTCTAATACCTGCTTACAATGCACAAGCAATATACCAGATACTTATGTTCATGCGCTTTGGTTCTGTCCACCTGTTAAGAAATGTTGGTGCCAGATATGTGAGGACTTATCAAAGTGTCTGAAATGTAACATCCCACCATCTCCCTTAATTTGTCGGTTAGGAAATTTCAATGATGTCCCCATGGACACAAAGTCAGTTCTAATGGTAAACATTGCCTTATGCATCGCTAAGAAAACTGTCCTCCTGAACTGGAAAAATAAAAAAGCTCTTAATATTAATCAGTATAGAAATCTCTTGTTGGACCATATTGGTCTTGAGACAGCCTCTAGCTCCATATCTGATCAATCTCTCTGGGCTCCTTTGATCGGCTCCATCACCTAGTGGGGGTGGGGGGCACTTGGTTTTGTCGTTTGGGACACTGTTGCTGATGTGGGGGTTGGAGGCGTCTGGGGGGGACCCCGGGGGGTGGGATCACTGGGCGAATGGGGCGCTGGACGTCGTGGCCGGCCTGGGGTTGGGCTTTGGGTGGTGACTCCTGATGGCTGCATGCGGTGCCTTGGGGGGGTTGTACTGGCGGACATGGGTTACTGGCCTGGTGGCCGTGCTGCGCCTGGGTAGGGTCTGGGGTGGGCCTGGGGATTCGGGGCTAGCTGTGGTCCTGGCTGGGGGTCGGCTAGCGTGGGGTCTCTGTTGCCTGTGGGGGTCGGGGCCGGCCGGCGGCCGGCATGTGCAGCCGCCTCTCCCTTTTTCTCTGGGCCGATTGTCATCGCCGGTCCCTGTATGGCGTCCCGCCTTGTTTGCTGGTCGCGGCGGCTGGGTGGCGTTTCTGGGCCGGATCAGTCCTTTTTCGCACTGGTCTTGGTCTTTGTGCGGGGCGCTGGGGTTGGGCATTTGGCCGGGTTCGGTCGGACTTGCGGGTGGACTGGCCGGGTGGTGGGCGTGCAGGGCAGGTGGGTGGGGCGCTGGGTTGGTCTCATGCCGGGCCGTTGAGCACAGTGGTCGCTCCACAAGGAATGAGGAATGAGTGTCTTTTGTGTTTTGAGAGTAGAGCGAACGTCAGGGTGGGTTTAGTTCCCCTTCTGGGATGGGGCTGGGGGGACTGCCTTGGAGTCCGTGGGGCTTTGTGGTGCTGTGGCCGTGGGCCCCGGGTCGAACGTGCCATGGCCTCCCTCCCCTGGTGGATCCCGGGGAACAGCGGTGCCTATTGGGGTCAGTGGGGGAGCTGGCTCCCTGGTAAGACATTTTGTCTCCCAGTCCTTCCCTCCCCATCCCTGGACACCTCTGTCCACCCGCTCCATCACTTTACCACTCATATAGGGTCTTGGGGCATGGGCACATCACTGGGGTGCGAGGAGGGGCTTCCCTCCTCGCTATCCCGTGGTGTCCTGGGTCCCAATTTTAATATACAACTTAGACACTCCCACTTATAATATTCTCACGCGACACACATGTAGGGACTTTGGGGTGGGCACACTTTTCGGCATCCAGAGGGGGAGCGGTTCAATCAGCTAAAGTGTGTATGGGGTGTGTGAGTGAGGGTACAGCGTAATCTTTTTGGGTGTCTTGGTGAGTCAGTGAGAATGTATGGGTTTAAGAGGGAGGGAACGTATGACTGTGTCTGTATGTCTTTGTCTACCTGTCAGGTTCGATCTTGGTCTGCCCCCTCGCCTGGCGCAACTCAGGCCTTACACTTAATGGGGGGCCTATTTCCCCTGCATCGGTGGTCAATCCGGTTCGGACCTGGTGCGTGTCTGGCCGGGCCTGGGGGGGCCGGTGTGTCGGTCGGCCGATGCGCAGGGCCGATATCTTCCTTTGGTTGGTTGGGGCACCTCGTTTAGAGGTGCCAGGTTTGGGATTGTTGGGTGGTGCCTGCTCGGTGGCTCGGCGGGATGCGGATCCGGCGTCTCTGCTCGTTTGATCACCTGTTCTGTGCGCACCGTGCGTGGCCGGTTCATTGGCGGGTTGGACCGGCCCTGGCCCTGGCCCTCGTTGGATGCCTGGTCTCGGCGCCCTGCGTTGCGCGGGATCAGGACCCGGGAGCTGGTACAACTTGGTGTCCAGATGCTGGCTGAGCCCGGCCTGGGGATGCTGTCCGTCCCCTGCGTCTATCTGTAGGGCGCTGGGATGTTGGCGGTGGGGATTGATCTAGGGTGGAGGCGGCGCGTGGCGGCCGGCCGCGGCCCCTGCAGTCCCGGGGGCCCATCGTCGGCCGGTCCCTTGTTGGGTCCCTGCTGGGGGGTGGGGTGACCCTGGGCCCCGGCTCTCCCGGTCCGGTTGCCGGTGGGGCCCGTGGGTTCATCACTGCTGCCCCCCGGGCCCCTGCATAGTGGCCGCTGGATGTTCCCCTTGGGTTCTCCTTTGCTCCTCTCTTGGGGGATGCAGTCGGCCCCGCCCAGGCCCGCCTGGGGCTCTGGGGGTCCTTTGGACGTCTTTTCTCTGATCTCCTTCATGTCTGCATCGATTCCTGGGAGACGGATTGATGCCTGCTCACACCAGCTATCGAACACTCTTATGGAGAAACCTTATATGCACCAGCATGCTAACACACACACATAGATGTGGGGTCTCTGGTGTTTAAGGATATATTCTTGGGCTGAGGTTATCATTACTAGAGCTTGATTAATCGGTACCATGAGTTTTTCTGTGACATTGTTGTTGTATTTTTATATCTATTTTTGTGTGATGTGGTTGTGTAATTCTTAGTTCACAATGTTTGGTTTGTTTTGTCGATGTTCCTTTTTCGTGTTTTGTTTTGTTTTCCCCCCTCTCTCTGCCGTCCTGTGGGTATGGAGGCAGACTTCAATGTCTTCCTGTGTTTTCTTTGTTCCCCTTCCTCTCTTGTATTTTCAACTCACCGTCTCTCTTGACTTTTTGTTTCCTACCTCTCTTCTTCATCTTTCTTCTCCTTAATTTTCCGTCTCCGTGTCCATAACATCAGGAAATAAAAACCCCAAAAATTCATAATAAAGATTTTTCACACATATATCAAGTGGAGGACTATAGCAAAAGCTGTACTGCTCCGCTTGTGAAGGTAAATCTGTTGGGCTTCTACTTGGTACTCAGACACCAATTCTGAGCTCCACACTGCCAAACAGGATACGTAAAAAAAAGAAAAAAGAAAAAAAAGAATGAACAGACAATTTCACAGTCTGTAGATGTGCAAAGCTGGTAGACGGACACCATAAAAGAGCTGTAACTGCAGCGGAGTTTGTAGAAAGGTTTGGTAAATCTCAATAAATACAGCTATGGGGTTGTAACATGTCAAAATGTGAAGAAGTTCAAAGTGTGTGAATACTTTTTTAAGGTACTGTTGCTGTGGTTATACACAAGTTATTGAGGCTGCACATATCAAACATTAGAATATGCAGAGACTGAATATTATTTGGATAGTGAACAATGCAATGCAAAGCTTCAATGAGTTTTTTTCCTTTATTTTCTCCATGTCTAAAGATTTCCAAATAAGAGGGCAGAAAGTGAAAATAAGTTAGCCAGCGAGAAGGATTCAAACAGCAAAAGACAAAGAAGCAAGCTGTGCTGCTTTAAAGGCCATGGGTGGCCAGAGAGCCAATTCTTCTGTATTCTCACTAATCTCCAGCTCCCTCCATCCAGGGACAAGACTTCATAGCCTTTTCACTCTCTCATCCTCTGTGCTTCCTGTTTTTATCTGTGTCTCTGGTCCCCACAGACGACAGGAGGAAAATGAAAGCAGGTACAGGTGCTCTCTGCCTCTAAGTCTCATCGCCTGCATATTTTATTGAATTCATTCTAACTGTCTGGCTTGGTCTGTCTCTGTTTACTTGCAGTAGTTGTTACTCAAGCAAAACACAAACCTCACCTATGCATATATGCAAGTTCTATATGTTTGCACACTCACTGAGATATTTGTACATTTGTCATATGTATGATTTAATTTTCAACTGTATTTGAGGTTATTGTCAAACAATAGCCTAAATAATTCTATTTGTGGATGCTCACTCTATAAGAACCAAGAGAATTCTCTCTGATACATCTCTGGAGACCTGAGCAACACTGAACCTCTCTTCGGAGGCCCCGGAAAGCAGTGTGTGTGTGTGTCTGTGTGTAGGTGTACTTGTTATGTTACTTCTTTAGTCTCTTTTCTTGTATAATCACTTTCTGAAGACCAATACGCTTAATTGTTTCAATGTCTATAAAAAATAAATATGGAGAATAGTTTTCAAAAAAGTGTGTTGCAGCAGGTTATATCCATTAAATTCTTCCTTCTATAAAAACAACTTTTGTGTTTAGTAATTAATTCTCAATGTTTCTCCTATATGAATTGTATTGCATCAACACTTTATAATGCTTATTATATTCTTAGTTGTGCAGGTGATGGAAGGTTCTGGCCTGGGGTCTGGAGTTTGCATGTTTTCCCTGCACTTGGGTGGGTTCTCTCCAGGTGCTCTGACTTCCTCCCACAGTTCAAAAACATGCATGTCAGTTCATTTACGCTCTCTGAACTGCCCCAATGTACACTATGAGTGTGTGTGTGCGTGGTTGCTCATCCTATTCGTGTCCCCACCTGAACTCCTCCACTCCCCCACACCCTAGCCCTGCTAGGATGAGTGGTTATAGACAATATATTAATAATGGCAATTTGTACCAGATCCACATCTAAAGTTGCCTTGTTGGTTATTAGTTATTAAGCTTTTTCTTGAGTTTTTGGGTGCTGTCAAGCTATAACAACCTTATCATTGATTGGTCTTTTTTTTGTTTTGTTTTTTACAATTTGGTGACACTTTGAAATATGTTGTAGAATAGAGGCACCACCCATGTTTCAAGATGATTATTTCGTGTTCTTAGTTTTAAGTCTAAAAGTTGTGAAAAAAATAAGATTTGATTTGGGTTTGAAAGTTTTTTTTTGTCTCGAGATAAAAATCCATGCTCTTTGAGGCCACCTTATTTTCTCAGCTAGTCATTTCTTTGCATTAAATAATTTTCTTGGATTCTTGAGGGGACCAAAGCCAGGTTCCAAATGTGGTGGAACATCAGTTTCATCATGTATGTTCTGTTAATGGTTAAGTTTAAGATTTGGCACAAACGGGGTTACTCAAATCAATAGAACCAGAAGACCCTTTCCGGGTTTTCTTTTCTTTTTTTAATTTTAGCAAATCTGATGCAACAAAGATGTATTAAAATAATTGCTGCATCCAGATTAGTCAAAAATGTGCTATGGTCTGCCACATTGACAAAATGATACTGTGCTGGAAAAGAAATACTGGAACAGACATGGATTGAGAAACTCTAGGATAAAAAGGGAGCAGACATTCACTGCTCTTGTTTTTTTCAGCATTTCACATAAACCTCCCACCACTTCTAGATACCCAACATTTTTATTCTGTTCGTAAATTTGCTATGCTTCATAGACTGAGTAGCAAGTGTATACATGTACTGAGTCACTAAGCTCTGATTTGCACATTGTCCATAATCCATCTCTGTTTTTTTTATTTCAGTTTTGTGTCCCACTAAGCTTAAAATAATGTTATTCCTACTTTCCATAAAGAAGGAATAATTAAGAAAAGACAGCTCACCACTGGTGTTACTGAACAACTGAATAGAAGGGACACAGTTTTGTCTGATTTTAATGACAAGATAATAGATGGACAACTGAACCCCTTTTCCAGCTGATGGCAATTGTTAATTCATGATGTGATGTGAGTCCAATACTCATATTCATATCATAGTTGCACATGTCACAGTGTCCTGTTAAGCTTAATGTAAAATATTCTTACCACAACTTTCCTACCTTACTTTGGTCTGTCTGTGGAAATGGAGGGGAGAGCTTTCCTCAGCTGGTTTTTCATGGGTTCATGATAGCTGCAAATTACAAACACAATCAACTTAATTTTCTTTAATGTTTATATAATTATTTAATTTATATAACAAAAAAATTTTCTTAATCTAAATGGGATTTTATCTGGTTAAATAAAGGTTAAATGAAATAATATAATTCAAGGATTTCAATATTCATATCATGTAGTTACTTGTCTATGTAGTTGATCATATTCTAAGATTGCAATATCCTTTGTTATAACTTAACAAAGGATATTGGTGTCTGTCTGCAGTGCTTTGACAGACACCCTCACAAAATGAGAGGAGGGGGTGTGTTTGTGCCCAACCTAGCTGCTTCTGTGTGAACTCCAGCAGGGTAAATGCCCCAGTGAGCAGCACAACGGCTTGTTAATAAAAAAAAAAAATCAACCACGACCTGATGTCACTGTGGTGGTCCTTGGAATGATGAAGAATGATTAGTGTTCAAAGAAGACTGACAGCCCTCACACACCGCTCCTTAAAGACCTTTTGGGAAGGGTCAGACTGGAAACGGGCACACTGTTAATATGTATCTATAAAATATAGTTTAGAGTTTGGGTAGCATCATTAACAGTTACTTCAGTTCATGTTTAGATTTCATTCATCTTTGCAAATACATGTAGTATTGTAATAAATTATAAGCAGACATCTAAAATTTTGATTTGAGAGATGCTTATTAAAAGATTAAAAAAACTAATGATCAAAATAAATGTTAGACCCACTGCTCCTCCACATCGAGAGGAGCCAGTTGAGGTGGCTCAGGTATCTGGTCAGGATGCCTCCTGGACTCCTCGCTGGTGAGATGTTCAGGGCACGTCCCACTAGGAGGAGACCCAGGGGAAGACCCAGGACACGCTGGAGGGAATATGTCTCTCAACTGGCCAAGGAACGCCTTGGGATTCCTGCCCAAGAAGCTGGCCCAAGTGGCTGGGGAGAGGGAAGTCTGGGTCTCTCTGCCCCAGCGACCCGACCCTGGATTAGTGGAAAAAGATAGATGGATGGATGGATGGATGGATCAAAATAAATAAAACCTATGGAATTAACGTGTAATGTGTTTTGGGTTTTTATTAAGGAATTAGTGGGCTATACCTGATGGGGATCAAGATCACTATGAAGTAATGTAATGGATCAAAAACTTATTGACAGATGCATACAGAGAAACGTCCCTTACAAACTACATAAAACCTGATCTCATGCTCTAAGGGACTAGCGTTGTTGTCAAGAGCAGTTGCTGGATTTCACCCTTCAACCTCTGGGAATATAAAGTGGATCTTTTCCTCTGGTGATATATCCTGTTCTGGGTCAGTGTTTTGACAGGTGGGACTATGGGTCGCTTTGGAAAGCTGTTTCTTGGACAGATCAGCTTGTCGTCTCCATGCTTTAACGCTCAGGGAATGTGCATAACACTTCCAAACGTCTGTTCAGGTGTTGAGTGGCTAATAAGCTCTCATGATATCAACTGGGCCAAATTATAAAATGGCAAATTGTCTTTTATAGTTTAGATCATTGGTAAATTAATGGTTGCTATTGTTTTGATTTTTGGATAACGGAAGTTTCTAGTAAAATAATCACTCTGAAACTTGGTAAAGCCATGCAATCAGGTAGAAATTCTGAGGATGGAAAAAGTTTCCCTCCTTTCTATCTTTTGTCTTATTCTTCATCTTTGTGTTTGAATATATTTGCTTTTAAGTCATTCTGAAATTCTAATTCTGTGTGCTTTTTCAGGCTCACTGTCACTTTGCTTCTAAAAGTTATCTGTGCTTCCAAGAAATTATACACCTAAAACCTACATAAGATGGCTTGTCTTTGTTTTTCCAACTTGTCCTTGGGGTTTTTGGTTGGAAGAAATCTGGCAACCAAACTTCACATGTTGTTGTCAGGCACAGTGGAAAATCATAAAGAAGCTTAGTCTCTAGATTTTGCAACAAAATAACTTAGAAAAACTCTCCAAACATATACTTATATAAACAACCTGTTACTTGATACAGTTTGACATTTACATCCAAATAATATGAGACCTTTTTTTCAGCTCAGGCCAATTGCTGTTGAGCTGAATGCGTCACCATGATCCAGTTTTTAAGGAAAGCAGACCACCAATACCATAAAAAATGAATCAGATCATCATGCAGCAGTTGCACCATGATTCAAAGACTTGAATGAAAAGTAAGGAAAGGTCCCAAGATTTTATCACATTTATTACTCTGATTCAGAACAAAACAATGAATCTTATCAAACCTGAGTCAAGACATGACTTCTGGCTGCCAGAGCAGGATTAATACACTCTGCGACCCTTAGATATAGAAGCTTGAAAGCCCCAAGGCACGATATGTCCAAGGTTTGTTTTATGCATTTCTGATTCATTTTCTTCATCCTTTGGTGCCCCTAGCTTTTCTGCAAGCAGGTGAAACAAACAGATGTTGACTCTGTTTCACCTGTTATTGTCTAAAAAAAATCTGGAGTCAGTGTAAATAACTAAGCTCTTCATTGTGCACACGCTTGCTGGACATCACCCAGTCAAGATGAAGTATTCTGATTAATCAACAGAGAACAGTTCAGAAGCCTGTAAAAATCCAATGCAAGATCTATGCAAAAACAGATTGAAATCTAATTTAAAATATCAGGTTCTTATTTTGTTTATTTTTCTAAGCTTACATTTATTTTATCCATCACAAAATACCTATTTGAGCCAAGGCCCCTTGGGCCCACTTTACCCTTAAAGGTAATTTGGACAAACTCAAAGCCAGTGGATACAGATGAGCAAAGTAGCAGTGTTCCTTCTCAACAATATTGGATATTGATAAGAAGAAAACCAAAGGAATCATCTGATATTTGAAAAGCAAGGGATGTCCAAAACGTATGGATCAGATCACTGCCACACCCGTCAGAGTGAAAATCAACATTTGCGTATGTTCTACCTAATATGGAATGGACTTGTGAGCCTTGTAAACTACCTTAAATTGTAATAAACAGTGGCCTAAAAAGAAAGAGCCAATCAAATATGAGCAGTTTAATATAAAACTTTGATATGTGTGCATTCTCGGACGTGGAAACACATTTCCATAAAATCAAATGTATATATTAACATTGTCACACATGTCAGATATTCATATCAGAAGTAACATTATAAATGATAATGTATAAAATTACTGATGATTCAGTTGATAAAAGGTCTTGTGAGCAGTAGACCAAGTGCATTATATTTAAGGCAGAGAATGGAGAATAGGCCCTTTTATTTCAAACACTAACGTGGATTTTTTTCTTTTGTAAATCCTAGAAACAGTTAATGGAAATAGTGTAAATAAATAAATAACCATAATGCGTACAAAGGAACTTCAAATGGCCACACAGCAAAAATGTATTGTTATCATACTAATGATTCATCTTCAACAGGATTTATTTTATTATTCTGAGAAAGCATGAATCATTATCAAGGGTCATATTAGTTAACATCAAAAATAAAACTGTTGCATTATCATGCATGCTGCTTGTTATGTTTGTTTTGCTCTGTAGCCATCTCTAAATATTCAGTCAACACTGTGAACGGTTGGTGTGATATCCCAGGGAGACTGGTAAGAACTTTGCAGACTTGTGGTGCCGTGGGAAAGAAAAAAGTGAGCCTTTGCTTTAAGTTTGTTAAAGTTTGAAGAATATTTCGGACCTTCACTTCATGCTACACCTCGGTTCTTTTCTCAATCCGAGCCACCAAACTGAGGACAGCTAGGAACAAGAGCTTGTAATACCTACCACATTCTGAAAACATTCGATCTGTAGCCACCTGCTATTATAAAAGCTCATGTTTATTGTATGTAAGTCATAATTTGCACACAGTTTGCATATTTGTTTAGTTGGACTGTTATTTGTCATCTGCAAGGCAGCTCTTCCTACAATTATGATTTTACTGTTTGTGTAGATGACAGGTGTGGTTGCTGTAATTATGGTCATTATGTTCTTTGCAGTAAGAATATTTATGTTTCAACAGTTTGAATCACGCAAGTTACCTGATGTGGATGTAAAAACACTACGTCTCATGCTGTAACTTTAGTAAAAAAAAATTGTTTTGCTTTTATTCTTTTTCATAACCCTCTTCAGGTTGTTTCATGTCCAGAGCATATCATTTTCAGCCCTACATTCAGCCAGTAAAACTTTATTTCAGTATAATTCACAATATGTAAGTCATTTTAAAATTTAGATTGTGATGATTCTTGAGTTTACTTTCTCTTACCAACTGGATACTACTTTCTTATTTATTCAACCAACAAGGTATTTATAGAGCACATTGGTAAAGGAATCGGAACTGAAGCAGTAACGATTCTTGCATGAATTGCGCCGTGGCCGAGTCTTTCATGGTTCCACACCCACCACCTCTGTAGCTCTGCTTAACCCCTGCTGTGTACCTCTATTAGCACAATATTTTTTCCTCTTCACTGCTGTTTACATGATACAAACATCCAGAGAAACGCTTACAATTTATAATGATGCAATTTCATTAAATTAATCAGTTGGGTAATTTATCTAATTCAATTCAGTTTAAATTTCAATTTTAATTCAGCTTATTTATATAGCACTAATTCACAACAGATGTCATCTCAAGGCACTAAACAAGAAGTCATTTCAATACATTTATACAAACATTCCAATCAGTTAAAAAGTTTCCTATTTAAGGAATCCCAGCAGATTGCGTCAGTCATTGGCGTGAGGTTGGGCCCCGTTGATGCAGACTTTCCAACCACAGCAATCCTTCAGCAATCCCTCATACTGAGCAAGCATGTAGCGACGGTGGAGAGGAAAAACTCCCCTTTAACAGGAAGAAACGTCCAACAGAACCAGGCTCAGTAGGAGCGGCCATCTGCCACGACCGTCTGGGGGTTTGAGAAGACAGAGCAGAGACACAGAAGGAACAGAAGATCTGATATAAGAGAACTTTCTATGTTACAGAAAGTAAAAAGTTGGTAACAGGACACAGTGGATGTTCAGTTACTGGGAGCATCATCCCTGTCGATTCCCCCCGTCCAACCGGGCATTGCAGCCAAGCAGGATACCAGACCAGGTATATCTTCAAAGGAGAAAAAAACACTGAGAGAACATAAAGTTAACAGTCGAAATAACAGAATGAACTGTAATACAACTGGAGAGTAGTTGGAGAAAAGGAAGTAGCAGAGTGAAGAAAATTGGTAAGTCTGTCCTCCAACAGTGTAAGCCTATAGCAGCATAACTACAGAGCTAGCTCAGGATGACCTTAGCCACTCTAACTATAAGCTTTATCAAAAAGGAAAGTTTTAAGCCTGGCCTTAAAAGTAAACAGAGTGTCTGCCTCACGGACTAAAGCTGGGAGCTGGTTCCACAGGAGAGGAGCCTGATAACTAAAATATCTGCCTCCCCTTCTACTTTTAGAAATCCTAGGAACTACAAGTAAACCTGCAGTCTGAGAGTGAAGTTCTCTGTTAGGAACAAATGGAACAATTAGATCTCTGATGTATGATGGAGCTTGATTATTAAGGGCTTTGTATGTAAGAAGAAGGATCTTAAATTCTATTCTGGATTTAACAGGGAGCCAATGAAGGGAAGCTAAAACAGGAGAAATGTGATCTCTCTTTTTAATATTCATCAGAACTCTTGCTGCCGCATTTTGGATCAACTGAAGGCTTTTAATAGCATTTTGTGGACTTCCTGATAGTAAAGAATTACAGTAGTCCAGCCTTGAGGTAACAAATGCATGGACTAGTTTCTCAGCATCACTCCTGGACAGGATGTTTCTAATTTTAGCAATATTCCGGAGGTGAAAGAAAGAAATACTAGAAACCAGTTTCTACGACCGTCTGGGGATTTGAGATGACAGAGCAGAAACACAGAAGGAACAGAAGATCTGATATAAGAGAACTTTCTATGTTACAGAAAGTAAAAAGTTAATAACAGGACACAGTGGATGTTCAGTTACTGGGAGGATCATCCCAGTCGATGTCCCCCCGTCCAAAATACATTCATTCAACATGGAGGAAATACTGATAACGGCCGTGGCTAATCACCCTGAGCTATACAACACCAGCTGCTTTCTCTACAGAGACAGGAATAAAAAGGACCTTGCTTGGAGGAATATAAGTGAGAAGATAGGGCAACCGGGTAACTTCATTTCAATTTTTAAAGATTTCACGTTACTGATCCTGCGGACCAGTGTAAATGATAGCAAGCTAGCCTATTGTCCCGCTATTTAAGAGTTATTATCCCTCTGATGTAGAAATACTTTTGTGCTGACAAGATGTGTTTATTCAGATGACTTCTGCAGAAAAAAGTGGAAGAGCCTCAAGGACACCTACATGAAAAAGAATGAGCAGGGGAGTGGGTCAACAGCAGGAGCAGGGACGAAACGGAAGTTCTCTGACGTCCGAACGTCGACGTTCGGACCGCGGAGAACATCCTCCCCAGGACCAGGGACAGCCTGTAGAAGCAGCAGGGGTGTCAGAGACAGAAGGTATGTTTACAATGAATCAACATAGGCAGTTATATTAATTTATGTATGTTGTCATATAGGCATATATGTTATGTCATTCCTCTATGACAATTGTTATCAACCTGTTGAGTTAACATTTAACATAGTCTTGACAGAGCAAATTGATTCTGAAGGAGTGGAGCTTTCCCTTGCTGCTTCTCTTGGTTTCCCAGTCCCTGGTCCCTCCAGCCCTGCTGCTGCACCCACAGGTGTGTGAAAGCAAATGTACCAACCATAAATCAGATGTACAGTAACCACTGATACCTTTTAACATTCACATTAAGTCACAAATGTTTGTGAATAATTACGTTTACTAATAATCTACAACCAATTTGAATATAGCCACTTTTTTAACATTATGTTGAAAATGACAATCTAGTAGCAGCCTTCTCATTACAGTGTGTTGTTTTGTGCTTTATGTTTTACAGTTCCACAGAGGAGGAGAGCACCCAGGCGGATGAGGGACGGGTCGGTCGGAGGCGGAGCTGGCCATCCTGGTGTCCCTCAAGAGGCCACGCCAGTCTCCAACTGAGCTCTTCCTTCTCTGCCTTGTTCCTGCTCTGGAGAGCATGCCGCCTGAGACGAGAGAGTGAGTCAAATTTCAAATTCATAAATAAGTTTTTGAAAACAGCACAGCTGAGCTAAATCTGGAACCATTGGAGCCTAGTAATCAGTAAGTGTGATCAAAACACGAGGCAGCAGGCTCTCCAGGGCATGAACAAAGCACTTTTCTTCTTCTCCTTACAATGACCCTGAGGTTCTTCCACCTCCTAAGCGTGGTCCTTTTTATTCCAGTCTCTGTCTGTAAATAGTTATATTTTTTATATTTAAGTTTAATGTGTTTATTTTTGCAATTTGCTATATTTAAAAATTTTTTTTTTTTAAATATTATTAAATATTCTAAAGAGGTAAAATTATTTAGACAGGAAAGTTCTTAATAGGTTTGTGGGTGTCTATTAAAAAAGCCGTTGTGGGGAAGTCACAGGGACTTGGCAGCAACACGACCCAGGCCTGGCAATGGTTCCACCACAACAGGTCCCGCGCCCGCCACAGCAGGTGGCCGTCTCTTGTCAGAAAGCCGTAAGAAATTGTGGAGAAGACACGTTGCCTTCACACACTTCTCTGCAACTTCAGGATCGAGCTCCATACTGCGCCTATACACCCTCCAATGTGATGAGGGGATGCCAAAGGCATTCTCCACTACCAGCCAGGCCCTGGCGAGACGATAGTTGAAATTTGTCTCTTCAAAGGAAGGGAAAGGTCTCATGAGCTCTCTCTGCAGCAGGAACGCCTCATTAGCCACAAAGAAGTGGGGCTGGGGTCCACGGTCTTCTGCATCAGGTAGAGGGTGGTCAGGAGGAAGATAGAGAGTGCCAGCCCAAAGACCCTAACCAAAGGTGGAATTGGCCAGAATACCACCATTGCTGCTCCTCCCGTACCCCCCAACATCAATCACACGGAAGCGATACCTTGCATCCACATCCGCAAGAAACAATGGAGAAGGTTCCCTTGTAATTATGGAACATGGGTCCTGAGTTGGGGGGTTCCTTCATCTCCACATGCTTCCCATCTAGAGCTCCACATCAGAGAGGGAAATTCCACCGCTCCTGGAATCCCTCTGCGATGGACCGCCAGTCTTCAGTGGAAGGTACAGCCATGTAGTCCTCCACTAGACAGTCCCAGATGGCCGTCTCTACCTGGGAGACGATATGGCACACTGTGGAGATACCAACTCTGAAGCTGGACACAATGGTCCTATAGGAGTCCCTAGGAACCTGGAAAACATTATTTAAAAATGGTATTATGTGTACTGTATTAGTTGTATCTCTGAAAACTGGAATATCAATTAAGAGCAATGCAAAAAAAGGGTATTTAGAAATGTTTGCCAACTGAAAAGTATGAACATGAAAAGTATCAGCATGTACAGTGTACATATGTTTAACATGTTTCTGAAAGTGGCCCCTGGGCCACACTTTAGCCCGTAGCGTGAGACTAGCTGATGTTTTTGGGACAAAATACATTTGAGTCGCAGCTGCATTGATTCTGTTTCAGTGGGACACACGATATGTGAAAGTGGAGTGCAAAATTCAGGCAAATGAGATGTATATATCTCACTAACACCTATTAATGTATATTCCACACATACTAAGCAACATGTATTGTGTGTGCTATGTTCAAATTAGGAATGCCTATTTCATTTGCTTGACAGTAAACATGCACCTAAATTAGCTTTTCATATAAGTGTAAGTAGATTCCTGCTTCATTACTGCTCATTTACTGTGTTCATAAACCATAAGTGTAAATATAATCTGCTTTTATTCACATTGAACCATCTGAAAACATCCAGCACTGATGAAACACTACTTCAGTGGCTGAATTACACAGATAATGCAGACGTTAAGAGAGCATCATTAAACAGGCCTTGTCCAGCACTGATAAATGACCACTGATAAATGACCTGTATCATAACATTTTGACTATTTTGCAGTCAGTGTATGCTAGCTTAACCCCATATCCATTTCTGATTTGAGCTTCCACTTAGTCTTCCACTCCAATCATTCCTTTGCTGGAACATAGGGTTAGAAGAAGTTGTCCTAGTATACGCTGTAATTCGAACTGACGTGTGCAAGACACAGGAAAGATAACTTGCTGAAGTGTGTGTGTGTTTTCTGTAGGACTGTGTGGGAATAATTGAACTGGCACCCAGAAATATACTATCATCTCCCTGATACATTAGGGTTCTTTTATTGCTATTCATAATTCTGGTGATATTGACACAGTGATAAGCTGAATTGGGTTTATGAGGCTTTTCTTCTGTGAGGGCATACTGGCATGCACAGCTTGTCTCAGTCAGCAAAAAAACATCAAAACTAATCACAATGTAATGGCTCTACGAGTCCCAAGGTCACGGTGATGTGAAAAAACCATAGCCTGGAGTGCACTCACACACAGCCTTCTCTAAACCCCACCCTCTTCCCCTATGTATATATATATATATATATATATATATATATATATATATATATATATATATATATATATATATATATATATATATATATATATACCATTATTTAAAGTTGGCAGACCGTTGCAGTTCCCAATTGTTCTCGCAAGGATTATTCAAAAATGCAATTTCCCTAGATTTATTTCCTTGTTAATTTCAACATTGTATGAAAATACATTTTTTATTAAATTCTTTTAATGTTGCTCATACATTCGTTATGGTGTCACAGTAGAAGTACTGTGCCTTACTTAAAGCAGCCAGCTGAGACAGTTTAGGGCCAAGGATGAAATAAAGAAGCTATGTCTCTCTTCTGACCTGTAAACAGAAGCTTGATATTCAAGGACAGAATCTGGGTAGTTTTGACAAAAAAGGACAAATCTGACAGATTTTCTAATTTAATATTTTTTGTCAGTCTTAAATATGTTTTGAGGTCATTGAACTACTTTTAAAGATTGTTTTGGTTGCTAATGGTCTGTATTCACAGTAATAACACAGGACAAAGACAGAGACAGAAAAACTATAGACATGCAGTAAAGGTCCCAAGGTTGGAAATGAAATCACAGACTACTGCATTAAAGACAATTGGCTTCCATATATGGGGTGCATGGCCAAATACCACCCATCCATCCATCCATTATCTGTACCCATCCATCCTATGTAGGGTTGCGGAGGGGCTGGTGCCTATCTCCAGCAGTCACAGGGCGAGAGGCGGAGTACACCCTGGACAGGTCGCCAGTCCATCACAGGGCAACTAAGAGACATACAGGACAAACAACCATGCACACACACACTCATACCTAAGGGCAATTTAGAGAGACCAATTCACCTAACAGTCATGCTTTTGTACTGTGGGAGGAAGCCGGAGTACCAGCAGAGAACCCATGCATGCACAGGGGGAACATGCAAACTCCATGCAGAAAGACCCCAGGCCAGGATTTGCTGCAAGGCAACAGTGCTACCAACTGTCAATAGGTCAATCGCACATAGCAACAGGAATTTAGCCAATCAGCGTCGTTGATCCGGACGCTTGAAGGGCGATAGAGAAATCACCCTAAGGCTGGTGTGAGGGCGGGCACAGTCAATGGGATGGGCAAGATATCTGGTGGTGACATTGGCAGTGTGATTTCTCTGCCACAAGGGGGTGCTGCTGTAAGCTTTGTGTGTAAAATGTTTGTGTAAACATAATAAGTTATTTGTTTCCAGTTTGGTTCTAAACTTGTTTTTGCAATATTGTATTTATGTTTAGAATAAGAATGCCTTAAGTTGCTAATATTGGCATTAAAATAATCAGTATTTCACACAGTAGCCTACTGGTATCCAGCCGTTTATGTTCAATGGTTTTGGGATGATTATTAAAAATGACTTGATAAGCTATATGCACAGCTCCACTAGGCTACTTCCTGAACTGAGTACAGCCCTTTTATTTCCTGTCTGTATTGGACAAACTGATCAATCCAGGTGTGTCTAACCTCAGTAGTCAAAACAACAATGGTCAGACACACCTTGATTAATCCGTTTGTCCTATGATGTAAGACAGGAAATAAAAGAGGTGTACTTAGTTCAGGAAATAGTGGAGTTGTGCACAAAGCTCAGAAAGCACAAGTTTGATTTAAAAAAAGAAAAAAAAAGCACAGCCCCACCAAGAATATTTTTCACCAGCCGCCACTGCCACTGTTCAACTCTAAGAGGGCAGCACTAAGACGTTTTTAGACCAAAAAGTGTAGAATTAAACAAGTTTAAACGAAAATGTAAAAAAATCCCCAGAAACTGAAAGATTGCATTGGTAAATACCCATTTATACAGTTTGGAAGCAAAACAAAATTGTCTTGGGGTTTAGTTACTCTTTAAGATCTTGTCACAACATGTCAATCAAGTTGAAGTCCATACCTTGACTAGGCCACTCTAAGGCCTTTGTTTTTTTCTATTTTTTAGACAAAAATTATACGTTGGACTTGCTGGTGAGCCTCTGATACATCTACTACATAACCCAAGTGTGATTAGGCTTAATGTCACAAACTCTTTTATGATATATAATGGTACACACACTTTTGTGTCATTAGTCCAAATAATATTTTCTCATTAGTGTATTTCATCTGCCTAGAAATTTAGACAAACAATAGCAGCAGCAACAGATTTTGCTCTGCAGGTTGATTTAGCTATGCTCCATTGTAGCCTTAGCAGGTCTTCTATTGGCTAAGCTAAGTGTAGGGTGGGCCAATCACAGCGCTCTGTTTGTAGAGAGATGTTGGGCTGGCTTAGTACCATTAAGGCAGAGCTATGACAGAACAAAATAACAAAGATGGCAATGGAATTGTGCTCATTTGAAAGGACTTTGGCATCAACTTTGGCCAATTTTGACTTTCTTTTTTCTTTGAGGGATGAGCAGATAGAGGTACATAAGTCCTTTGTTTCGACTGACCTATTGACTGATTTCTGTCACTATGAATACGTCAAGGTGTTCATTGCTCTGTTTGGTCCTAGTGCTGTTAAAAAACAACCACCCCTAGGAGTAAGCTTCGTCTATGGGTCGTGGCCAGACTATATATTTATATATAAAGGAGGGATTGCCAGGCTAGTTATTCATGGTAATCAAAACATTGTATGTGAATTTTGAGTGTTGTGTTCTTTTTGGTCGGCACTGGTTGTCATTTTCTCTCCCATTTATCATATTTTGCCCAGTGCTCTTTTTATTAGATCATTCGTTCTTACCCTAACTGAGGCAAATGATGCCCTGCAGAGCTTTAGATGTCTTTCTATCTTCTTTTGAAACCTCCTGGATGTAATTTTATTTGGGGGCCACTCCTGGGAAGGTTTATGACTGTTCCATTTTTCTCTATTTGTAGATACAGTCCTTCTCTGTATTTTGCTTTTGTCGTCTGATAGATGTCAACAACTCTGTTACTCACCTGTTCCTGAATTTCTGTAGGGGGTATGATGGGTTGCTTTTTAAAATATTTGAAAAATTATGATAAAACTAAAACAGGCTGTTGAAAGTGTTTTCAGGTGATTGGTGGACCCGTTGCTACTATATGTGGTGAAAGTAGCTTTACAAAGGCCTTCCATGGGCTGGACCTTACATTAATACTTATAAACCTCTCTTGCTATACCAAACTCAATGGAGTTTAGGTCAGAGGAATATGCTGGACCAGCCTAAAAAAGAAGATTATTCCATGCTTGATTCTCTTTCTCAACCTGACGCACCCTCACACTTTTTTGTTTCAATAGGTAATTTGTCATCAGAAAGAACAGAAATCACATGTGGGGTGCCCCAGGGCTCCATTCTGGAGCCCCTCTTATTTAATATCTACATGGTCCCACAAGTCAAGATTATAACATCCAATAAGATCAGCTACCATAAATATGTAGATGATACTCAGCTCTACATTACAATGTCACCAGGTGACTTTGAACCCATTCAAACCCTAAGTAAATGCATGAAGCAAATCAATGGATGGATGTGCCATAACTTTCTCCAGCTGAACAGAAACAAAACAGAAGTAAATATTTTTGGACCTAAAGAAGAACAATCAAGAGTCAGCACACAGCTTCAGTTAATACAGCTAGAAAATACTGATCAGGCCCGAAATCTGGTGTCGTGATGAACTTAGACCTGAACCTCCAGGGTCACATAAAGGCAATATCAAGGTCAGCCTTCTATCACCTGAAGAACATTTCTAGGATTAAAGAACTGATGTTGCAACAGGACCTAGAAAAACTCATCCATGCATTTATCTTTAGTCGGATTGATTACTGCAACAGCGTCCTCACAGATCTGCCTAAAAAGTCAATTACACAGCTGCAGCTGATCCAGAAGGCTGCTGCTCGTGTCCTCACTAGAACCAGGAAAGTAGAGCACATCACCCCAGTTCTAAAGTCCTTACACTGGCTCCCTGTAGCTAAGAGAATAGACTTCTAAATACTTCTACTAGTTTATAAATCATGGAATGACCTACCGCCAAGGTATGTTTAAGATCTACTGTCACTATACCAACCCCCCCGAACACTCAGGTCTGCTAATTCCAGTCTACTCAACATCCCTAGAATTAGAACCAAACATGGAGAAGCAGCTTTCAGTTTCTATGCTCCTCTAATCTGGAACAAACTTCCAAACTATTTAGCTGCTGAAACACTGAATTCTTTTAAATCAAGGCTAACAACCCATCTGTTTAGAGCTGCCTTTGAGCAATGTTTTCATGTATCATATGTTTTGTGTGTGTTTCATATTGCTGTTTTTACTTTATCCTCTATTCATGTCTGCTTTTGAGTAATGTTTTTGTGTGTCATATGCTCTTTGTGTGTTTTATGCTTTACTGTTGCTTTTACTTTATCCCCTAATCATGTAAAGCACCTTGAATTCACTTGTGAAGTGTATTATACAAATAAAATTGCCTTGCCTTTGTTCCACTAAAATAAAAAGCTTCCCAGATCATGATGTAGGCTCCTCTTCTGTACCACATAGAAAACATCTTCACGATGCTCTCTTTTTTGTGCCAATAAAGCTATAAACCATCAGGGTCATCTATATATGTATTTTTTTTCCATTATAAGGGTCTGAAGACACTAACTGTACTGAGGAAGGTTGGCTGATAAAATCATCTGGACCCTTGTTCTCCAACACATATCACATCCCAGCAATGTAAATTGTAGTGGTAAATGGCCTGCACTTGCATAGCACTTTATCTAGTTCTAAGGACCCCAAAGCACTTCACACTACATTCAGTCATTCACCCATTCATGCACACATTCACAGACTGGTGACGGTAAGCTACATTGTAGCCAAAGCTACCCTGGGGCACACTGACAGAGGAGAGGCTGCCGATCACTGGCACCACAGGGCCCTCTGACCACCACCAGCAGACAAGGCGGGTGATGTGTCTTGCCCAAGGACACAACAACAGAGACTGACGGAGCGGCAACTCTCCAGTTACAGGACAAACTCCTACCTCCTGAACTTGGCTCTGTGACTCTCGGACTATGTTCAACCTTCTTTGTTATTAAGTAAAACTGGCACTTTTGACAACTATGCTCCTCCATTCAGCAAATGTGGTGGGTTGATAAAGCATGTCTTTCCAAGGCATTTTTTTTCTTCTCTGCAAAACACCATTTGTCACCTTCCATGTGTGCAAGCAAGTGCAGCACTAGGAGAAATAAACATGTCCAACACCCGTTTAAACAATTAATGTATTGCATCTTGCACTCTTCTATTATGGAAGGCATTCTTGCACTCAAGTGTGATCATTTTTAATAACCTTGAGATACTGTTGGAAAAGACATTGCACAATGTTTTTTTTTTTTTCAGCATACCCCTGGTTTGAAGCTTATGCGAAAATAAGCTTTTTTTCCACTCTTTTGTTAAAGTCCAGTGATCCAATTTGTAGGGAAAACCTCAGGCTTCTCAATCAAACAGAAAGAGTGCAGCCTTAATTGTTTTGTAGTTACGACAGCTTCAATTATTGATGGTCAAAGCCATGTTTCTCTCATCGAGGCAAGCTCTGCCTCAAGAAAAATACATTAAGGTTATTAGAGTTGCCTTGGCTGGTATGAAGTCAAATTATCTGCTGAAAGTAGTAAAATAATTCTGTTTTTCGTCTTAGCTTTGGATTCTCTCCTATTATCGGCTGGATTTTTAAGAGATTTTACAGAGCTCACACAGCAGGAGATTTCAGAACACCCAATCTTTTGAATAATTTAAGAGTCTTGACTCTGTATTATCATACAGAAGACAGGGTGCTTTGATATCGCTTGTGTAGAAGGACTGCTCCTTATATAACTCTTCTGTCAAAGACAAAGCATGCCCAGTGGGCCCAATGACACCAGCATCAAATGATTAATTAAGAAACACATCCTTCGGTGACAGACATTTCAATTATTGTGTTTGCAAACTGAAAATGTTCAGGGTTACATGGTGCAGTGAGCCATAATCTCAAGACAATAGTATGGTGGAATGGGATGGGTCTGTAGAATTGAAAAAATAAATGTTCCAATAAAACTTTGATAAACACAGCATTTCTGTTTCTGAAACCTATAGTTTGTGCTTGAATTTTATGAAACATTTTCTTTTCAAGCATCTGGCATCAAGCAGTCTTTTGATGAAGAAACGCCCTTGATGTAGCCACTGCAGTAAGAAATGTTTAAACTTTTTTTAATCAACTGAAGATGACCTGTACAGTTTAAAAGATAAATCATAGGAAGGATAGGACAACAGTAGCACCAGTATTTGCTCAAAGAGGTTTTGACAGATAACCATCTTTACTTTTGGTTTCTCAAACACCTTAAAAGACAGTACTTGGTAGGTTTGTAGCCAACTGATGAAATCACTGTACTCAAACCGAACTTGCTTTATAAAGGAACTCATAGTGATCAAGGCAACAAAAACTTTCTCGGCCCCCCTGGTAGGCTGAATGCTTAGCAATAAATTCCTTCTAACAGGAGTGTTAGCAGTCATTAATTATAGGCCTTGTAGTTTGTCCACAGTGTAACATCTGACTTCCTCTGCCAGAAATACAACGCATGCAACAATTAAATCCTTGCAGTGCATTTCTCAAAAAAACAAAACAAAGAAAGGTGGATAAAAGTAGCAAATAAAGAACAAATTAGCAAGGAACTAAATGAAGTGTAAGACCTGGTTTGGGTAATCTGGAGATATTGAAGACCTTTGAAGGTAAAATATTTTATTTGAATTTTAGATTTTAGTTTTTATGATTTCTCAAGACCCTTCAGAAACCAGGAGTCACAGAAATTGAAATATGGTATCACTAACATGAGAGCTTTAAAAACACTCTCAGATCAAAATCTTACTGTATTGACACTGTAAACAACAACTAGGGTTGAAAGGATTCCTCAAATCACTTGATTACTTTAAAATCCAAGGGAAAATCTTTGAATTAAAGCCCTCACCTGTTTCATGGGGACAATTTTTACAGTTGTACATCATGCTTCTGTTTACATTAGTGTGGTTGGACATCTCTGCTTTGTAGTCGATACGATACTTCTCTTGATACCCTGCCAATAATCGGATACATAAAAGATGCATTAGCAGCCAACACTCCCTTGATATGATTTGACAGATATGATCTGTTGGATGCAAACACTAGTCTCTCCTTATTAGCAGTCTGCCATTTCACAGCTGTTTTCTCTGCTAAATTCAGTGACAGCTTAGTTATATTTGTATTCATGTGACTCTCTTTCCCTCCTCCAGTTTACGATGCCAGGTAAGATCAGCTGTTTTTCCCCCCCAAAAGAACGAACAAAGAGCAAATCTTTGTCACCATTCTATCAGGAGTCGGTTCTAATTTTCTTTAGTTGGTATAAGATCTGAAGTAAAAGAAAGTTCTTCGGGCCAAAAGTTTTATTGTTTCAAAATCAGTCATTTACTGTTTTATTTCTTTTTTTTGTCAGAATCTTGGTATGAAGCACGAAGACCCACCAAAACACCACACCTACTTTCTGTTGCTGCTCACTGCCTGTCAACTGGAAGAAAGGCAGCTGCTAAACCTTTCCATCACACCAGAGAGATAAATTTGGCTTTGTGGAAATATTTGTGGACCCCTTTCTCTTTTTAAGTTAATGTGGTTCAAAACTATTTTTTTATAATATAATGGAAATCTCTTACAGGCTCATTATCAAGTGAAATGACAGAGATTTCCTGCTTACCAGCTTTAAATGTTCTCCGTGTAATACCAGCAATTTTCAATAACTTTTTTTTCTTAAGCACATAATAGACAGACAGCCAATATGCACCATGTCAATATCATTTTCCATTGGAGGCAGGAGTCACAGTTCCCTAAGTTGCTCTGTTCCAGTATTGTGTGATCCATGCTCAGTCTCCTCCAGATTTTCTCTCATGTCTGTTTGATGGATTGTAGTAAAAATTGTGAGGTCTAAACAGCCTGTAGCTCCCACCTGAATAGAGTGATTCCAAGCAAGTTTTTTATTTTACTGCATCACTGTGTTGCAGGGAGGAGGAAAAATTTGGTTCTAAAATAACACTTGCAAAGCCCCACTAAGATCCTTTTTATTCCTGTTCATGGTTGTATACTGTTTGACTGAGGAGATCACAGTGAGACAAGCTAACTTCTGTTTTCAAGATTTATATAAGATAAACATAAGGGCTGCAAGGTGGTGTAATTGTTAGCACGGTTACCTTGTAGTAGGAAGGTCCTCGGATCAATTATTGCATGTGTGGGTTCTCTCCAGGAAAAAAAAATTGTTTTCCCACATTCCAAAAACAGGACTGTTAGGAACTGATCACATGAAAATGCCCTTAGTTATGAATGTGCGAGTGCATGTTTGTTTGTCCCGTGTGTCACTGTGTGCCCCTGTAATGTACTGGTCAAAGTTGAAATTTGCACTTTAATACAAACTTGTGCAGCCAATAAACATGGGATATACACTACCGTTCAAAAGTTTGGGGTCACATTGAAATGTCCTTATTTTTTAAGGAAAAGCACTGTACTTTTCAATGAAGATAACTTTAAACTAGTCTTAACTTTAAAGAAATACACTCTATACATTGCTAATGTGGTAAATGACTATTCTAGCTGCAAATGTCTGGTTTTTGGTGCAATATCTACATAGGTGTAAAGAGGCCCATTTCCAGCAACTATCACTCCAGTGTTCTAATGGTACAATGTGTTTGCTCATTGGCTCAGAAGGCTAATTGATGATTAGAAAACCCTTGTGCAATAATGTTCACACATCTGAAAACAGTTTAGCTCGGTACAGAAGCTACAAAACTGACCTTCCTTTGAGCAGATTGAGTTTCTGGAGCATCACATTTGTGGGGTCAATTAAACGCTCAAAATGGCCAGAAAAAGAGAACTTTCATCTGAAACTCGACAGTCTATTCTTGTTCTTAGAAATGAAGGCTATTCCATGCGAGAAATTGGTAAGAAATTGAAGATTTCCTACAACGGTGTGTACTACTCCCTTCAGAGGACAGCACAAACAGGCTCTAACCAGAGTAGAAAAAGAAGTGGGAGGCCGCGTTGCACAACTGAACAAGAAGATAAGTACATTAGAGTCTCTAGTTTGAGAAACAGACGCCTCACAGGTCCCCAACTGGCATCTTCATTAAATAGTACCCGCAAAACACCAGTGTCAACATCTACAGTGAAGAGGCGGCTGCGGGATTCTGGGCTTCAGGGCAGAGTGGCAAAGAAAAAGCCAATAAAAGAAAAAGATTAAGATGGGCAAAAGAACACAGACATTGGACAGAGGAAGACTGGAAAAAAGTGTTGTGGACGGATGAATCCAAGTTTGAGGTGTTTGGATCACAACGTTTGTGAGAATGCCTGACGCCATCTGTTAAGCATGGTGGAGGTAATGTGATGGTCTGGGGTTGCTTTGGTGCTGGTAAGGTGGGAGATTTGTACAGGGTAAAAGGGATTCTGAATAAGGAAGGCTATCACTCCATTTTGCAACGCCCTGCCATACCCAGTGGACAGCGCTTGATTGGAGCCAATTTCATCCTACAACAGGACAATGACCCAAAACACACCTCCAAATTGTGCAAGAACTATTTAGAGAAGAAGCAGGCAGCTGGTTTTCTATCGGTAATGGAGTGGCCAGCGCAGTCACCAGATTTGAACCCCGTTGAGCTGTTGTGGGAGCAGCTTGACCGTATGGTACGCAAGAAGTGCCCATCCAACCAATCCAAATTGTGGGAGCTGCTTCTAGAAGCGTGGGGTGCAATTTCTCCAGATTACCTCAACAAATTAACAGCTAGAATGCCAAAGGTCTGCAATGCTGTAATTGCTGCAAATGGAGGATTCTTTGACGAAAGCAAAGTTTGATGTAAAAAAAATCTTATTTAAAATACAAATCATTATTTCTAACCTTGTCAATGTCTTGACTCTATTTTCTATTCATCTCACAACGTATGGTGGTGAATAAGTGTGACTTTTCACGGAAAACACAAAATTGTTTGGGTGACCCCAAACTTTTGAACGGTAGTGTATATATATATTAAACTGCTCCAGACAAAACAGAAAGGAGGTGGTCAATGTTGGTGAAAAAAAGCTCTTTCACAAGCTCCACATTGCAATGTTCTCTCCCTTGTTTGTTTTCATCCCCTGTCCATCACTAATGAGTTTACTTGAGACAGATGCTTCACCATAGCTGACAGCATTGCAGCTATGTACGTAAATCAAAGCCATTCTTGAATGCTTTTCAAAAGATTCAACTCATGGAATGATAGTGGTTAGGGAATTTTTCTTATCTAATTAGGATTGGATTACTTATTCCCTGTTTTAGTGAGTGCATCTAGGACAGTAGGTCATGTAGAGAACACAAAGGCCTTCTGTGTGTAATGTTATGATAAGTATTGCATCAGACAGCCAGGCAGACGTCAGCAAGCACCAGATATCAATAGTACGTTCGGACCTTGTCAGACGGATGTCAAGTTTGCAGACTCCGGGCTGGCGGGAAGAGGACTGTTACATGCTTATCATGGATGTCGAGCGGTTATGGAGGTGGGACCCAAGCAGTAGCACAAAACAAGCTTAACAGGACACCAGTGGAAGTCTCTTCTGATTTATTTTCCAACCGTGATCCAAACCACATACCAACTCATACTAACGCAGAACAATGGGAGCCAGACAGTTTATATACAGGTGACCCAAATTGGGAGAAACCACTCGAGGGGTAAAAATTGCTACATTCTGAAATGGAAGCAAAAACATATTTACACTAAGGAGCAAACAAACAATACATTTACAGACTAAAGAAAAATGAAAATATTTTAACCAAACCCAATGATTGCTACAAATTTAAATAGAAAACATAATGTCAAAACACCCCTCCACTTAATCCATTTCCTAATGTGGTGCAGTCCCAGAACTCCTAAAGGTGTGCACAACATTTTGTCTATGCACATGTGCATGGAGATAGAAAATGGATGAGGCAATTATTTGCAAAAGAATAACTCAACTGTTAAATCATAGTAATTTAAATAGTTTGCTTTTTCTATGTAGTTTAACCAATAATGTACAGAAATACTGAAAATTAACAATGATCTATTTGCCTTTACAGAAATCATTATAAAAATGGGACCTGCAAACAAAGACACACAAACACAACTAAGCCCAAGTAGACTTAAATAAAATCCTGTTGCCTAACTGTTCATTTCATCTGTTTTTACTTACTATCAATGTAGATAAATTAAATTTTTCCTCATCATTACAAGGACACTCTGGACACGGATGGTGAGCTCATGTTGTTAGAAGATAAACAGTGATTGCTATTGCTATTTAAGGCGCTGAATTAAAAGGGTTAGGTGGGGATATGAGAGAAATTGTAGTCAGTAGAATCTGTCCCTCTGTGTTTGGCCGAACATGTGTTCTGTTAAATATTTAAATGCTTAAAGGACTCGGTCTCCCCCTTGTTTTGAGAAGAGCTATATATATATATATATATATATATTTTTTTTATTTTTTTTGGGGGGGAACCAAATTCGGGCACATAAGTTTCCACCTAAAATTATTAAAGTCACACACTAGCATATCACATCAGTTGCACATGATTTGGACATAAATATCCACCAGTTTGAACAAGGTTTTCCATCTTTGAACCAAAGATATTTAGCTTGATGAGCTCCTGGCTTTTGAAGTTAGAATGAACACCATGATGAGATACAGAGCTATCTGAAGCCTTAAGAAAGATTGTAGAAGGTTATTGGTCTGGTAAAGGATTCAAAGGTGTTTCCAAGAAATTGAAATCAGGCATCACACTGTATGTAAAATAGTTGGCAAGAGGAACACATTTAAAATTGCTGCCAATATGTCCCGGTCTGACTGTTTAAGGAAATTCATCCTGAGAGCAGAACATGGTAAATAAAGTCAAGTTCATCATGACGTTACAAGTGCTGCTTTTTTGCTACCAAACTTTTGGACCAACTCTGCCTATTTCTAGCCTAAATTGTTATGAATGGAAATGGCGATTATGTGTTTCACCTTGCTATGTTAAGCTTTTGTAATCCCGAAACCACACCTTGGTTGTGTCACCATGTGGGCGGGGGAGAAAGTGGTTCTTAGCAAGCACCTGCTCTAGCCCAGCAAGGAGTTGGTGATAAGTTAAGTACTGGTTTGGAATCAAGAAACTGGTGCTTTGGCGGTGGAAAACCAAATTAACGGTGACCACTCAGGCTCTAGCACCCAACTAGCACTGGAACCAGCTCGGTGGGAAAAGGCCCCAAGATAAACATGAAAAATGAAACTAAAAGTTTGCTTGAGAGAACATGGAGAAACCCCAGAACGTTTGGCAAAATGTTCTTTGGACATATAAGAAAAGATTTGAATGGTTTGAAGACCAGAGCAGAGGACATGTTTGGCAAAAAACAAATACAGCAGCCCATGAAAAGAACATTTCACCAACTGTGAAGCATGCAGGTCTGTGATTTGTGTGATTGAGAGATCTTTTGCTGCAGCACGACCTGGTCTGATTACCATCATATAATTCACCATGAATTCTACAGTGTATTAAAGGCTGCTTGAGAAAAATGACACAGAAATGCAAAAATAAAGAACTGAATAGTTCTTAGTAAATAACTGAATATTCAAGGACTTCATAAAAATAAAAAAAACACAACTCTTATCTCTAGTTTAATTTATGAATGGTAGTTTTAATGGAGGCAGGGAGGTCAGATTTTGAAGCAGGACAGGCGTTACCCATTTTACCAAACCTGCTACAAAAGATTTTCAAGTCTGTGGCCTTGTTCAAATCCTTTTACAAAATTCTGGTCTTCTTACAAGATAGAATAAATGCCCAAATGAAAGCATCCTGGCAGAACGAAGAGGATAAAATCAGTTCTCTATTGAGAGCTATTCAAAAAGAAATATTTTCCCAAAAGTTTGTATTTGGTTGAATTAAATGATATGAGAACAATTTCTGATAATAAGTGAGTTAAAATATGTTTTAAAGAGAATGATTTAAGTTGGCTTAATGGGTGTAGAACATGGTTGTGTGTGTTTTAATGGCTTTCATGCTTTGGAGATCTAAAGTATATTCCACAATACTTGAAATCAATCATCTTATATACTGATGGACACTCAAGTTAGTATTTAGCAACTCTTGCTACAAGTGTCACAGTTTTATTTTTCTCTCAAGCTGCTTACATGCAAAATACTACAACAGTTTCAATGTCCCTATAACACTTTTCTTTTGTGAAATGTTGCTTGAACACTGTCTCTGGTTAGGTTCAGCTGTTAGAAATTGAATGTTTGTAACAAGATTAACCCACCATATGCTTAAATATACAATAGTTAAATGTTCAACTATGCCACTCATTGCTAGCATGCACCAATGTAATTATGATTTTTGTTATGTAGTTTTAATGATGGAATAGAAAAGTTATGATCACTTTAATGCCTTTCTTTTCTCTTTTTCCTCCCATCACAATTCTTTTTTTTTTTTTTCATTTGACATTTAGATGAAAAGAAAATTGCTTCCTTAATAGATGTTAGATAACACCTTTCTGAGAGAAAGCATCTTTCATCTTCATTTTCTTCTGAGCTCCTGCTGGTTTCACAAGAAACACTCAGCAAGAAATGTGGTCTGGGAAGGTTTAGCATAAGCACTAAGATGCCAGACCTCGACCCCGTTTCATTTTTACAAGATCATTTGTAATATTTTATGTCCCTTGGTTGTGTTCTTCCAGATGGCACAAGTAAAAAAAAAAAAATCATTATTTATTTTGCTCCTTAAACTAATGTATACTAAGCTGCTTCACTGATGCTACATCCATATAGTGTTGCAAAAAATGTTGCTTTGTAGAATGGAGCCTCTCTGCAGAAAAGGCTCTTTAGAACAGACACTGACATTTGAAGTTATTTCATGTCACTCAGAACATTGGGAAACAAGTGCAATTTAAATGCATAAAAAGAGCCACTTTTTGAGTGGATATGTTTCACAGACAGTAATAAAGCTGACCACCCACATATTATCAGTATTAAAAGCCTATATCCCAATGATATATAATAAACACAGTTATAGGTCTCTGAAATACAACAAATCTGCTGGGGCTAGGGAGTAAACTTGAAATATTAGTGGCCTTTTGCTGGTGTAATTCATTCAACATTCCGCTGGAAATAGCTCTTATAAAAGCAAAGTGAAACCTTTAGAAATAATGAGTGACACAAGTACGTGGGTCAAAAGCTGTTTTAGTATTAATTTAATTACGGTAAGGGTTTTGAGTCACGGGTATTAAGTCAACTAAAGGGTGAAATTTCTCAAACAGCATGAAGCCGGGGGATTTAGGAAAGCACTGCAGTAATTACACAAGATGCTTTAGTTCATAACTTCATATTTTCTGGGCACAGGAAGAGTAGAAGAAAATTAGCTGTTTTATTCAGAGGATAAAGAGAATGTTGTAGTGGGGGGGGGGGGGGGGGGTCACAGGAAGGTCTTCCGACTCCTCAGCTAGCTCCTCCAAAAGCAAACAATTTAAGACCCTTTTCATAAAATCAGAGTCCTGGCAATCTTGAAATACGCTGACATCAGTGGCATTGCTTTTCAAGCAAACACATTGATTTGTTTGCAGTAAGGTTCATTTTTCCAGCCAGATAAAATGAAAACAGCTGGCTACAGAGTTTGTGTTTCCTGCTTAGCTCAAGGCCACTGCATCTTTTTCTCACAAAGAAAAGGTTTTGTTGTTAGTGAACTTCACTTTGGATTTTGAACATGATTGTTAGAAGAAAGAAAACCTATTCTGTATTCCCTGATTATATAGAATTCCATATCAGCTAAAGGTTGACGATAGAGAAAATTGCAAACCAGGTATTCCCAGCCCTGATCTTTATGAAACACTGCAGTTTTTCTTTGAGGGTCAAAATGTGTCCCTGTCCAACATATAAATTGTAAATGGCTAAATTATTTCCTTTACAAGTTCATCTTTTTCCTCTTTTTTGAACCAAGTTTGTTAAAGCAGAGACACATCGAAGAGCTGCAGGGCAATGTCCCTCAAGGCTACGATGGTACAGTTATTTCTGTCCCCTGCCATGAATTACTGTGAGTTTTGATATTAATCCAGTATAAGTATCACATATTCAATGTATACTCTTTCAGTCAACAACAGTAGCCTATTTTTGGTTATGGTACTCTACAGTTCAGTAGTAAAGGTCATATCAGATGCAATTTATTAACACTCAATTCAAGACCAGATCTCAAGTGTTTTCAGTGTATTTCACTGTTGTTGTGACCTACTACTGTTAATGTGTTACTCAGTTGGCAGCTGACTTGCAGTATTTTCCTGGCCTTAAGTAATCTTTTTTCTTGACGGGACTATGAAATAGAAGGTTGGAGATTCCACCAAACTTTTGAACTTTTGCCCCTTAACAAAAGTGGTTGTGATCATGCATTCTGCCATCATACTGAAGATGAGGACTGTCAGTTGTTCCAGCCATTTGCTGTCAAACATTGTTCAATGGGTACACAGCTAGCCATTGATTGCTTTATCAGTGGGTAAAATTTTCAGCGGAATGCTTTGATTTGAAATTACTTCCACTCTAAGAAATGAAATTATTGTTCCAGTTCCACTAGGTTGTTTTACCAGATTCATGTATGCCAGTGTTTATAAGTAAACTGGCATAAATAACTTGTAATAGCATCTGTTGAATTCAACAGATGCTATTACAATTCACTTATGCCAATTTAGTTCAGTTTTATTTATCATCATTAAGTTGTAAGTAAGGTTATTGGATTTCGTTGACTGAATTTAACATAATCATGTTCCAGTTAAGCAACCTAGTTTAGCAGAACTGGAACCCGAATTTCATTTCCTAGAGTAATGGCATTGTTTGTATAGTACACCTGTTTCTTGCTTAGTTCCACACAGAATATCTTCCCAGCCATGGTGCTTGGCTTTGTTGGGAATGTTCTTTTTAAATTAAAGAGAAGTATGTCATGTAAGCTCAGACCATTTGCCATGGTTAAAACCAGGAGTTGAAGGAAACAAGATGTCAAGATTTATAAAAACAAAGTCATTTGTACTTAGAATCGGTATGTTGTAACTGAAACAAAATGACTTTTTAGCTCCTGTGTCTGGGGTTTTTGTAGATCTCCTGATAGACATTTTGCATCCTAAATAGTTGTTTTGTTATTGTAATGGGATTCATTTTGATTGTTTTACAACCACTTGCCACTTGTTCTTACTCAAACTGCGCTGCATACTGTTGCTTAATTAGCAGCGTTACATCAGACTTTTCTCTTTTAATTCTTTCAAGATTACTAAGAGTGCTTCAGTTTTAAATGTGCTAGGATCCATGAAGTTGTAACATAAAAGTTTGATATCTCACCCCAAGGAATGTGAGAAATGCCAGCCAAGCTTTGTGTAATGAGATAAGTTGTAATACCTGATAGCCAAACAGTTTTTCCATCAGAACATTTTACCAAAGGGAAGTTTCAATAAAGACTTGTGAAATTAGAATAGAAAAGGTAGTAGTCCTGGGGTTTAACTTGACATATACCAGCATCAGGAGTAAGGTAAAGTTATGTTGAAAATTAGGATAACCCATTAAATATCTGGTTTCTCTATTGGGAATTTTCCAAGCGTCTCATTTCATGTTTTTTTTATCTCTGGAAAAAGTGATTTAATTACATTCAAACAACAAAAAGTAACCTTGTTTACTCACTAAACAAAATATATTAACAAAATATGTAATTTCTTTGCTGAAAAAGAAGATAATACACTATATCCCCACTATACCCCCTTAGTCCTACCCCATTTGACTGAAATAACTGAAGAGAGACATTTCTTGTAAACATCTTCCAATTTCTGACAGTGCTGTGAGGAAAGTTCCCCGACTCCTCACTTTCACCTGTTAGACATCCAATGGGTATCTTTCATGTTGAAGTCACTCCACATTATATCAGGGAGATTAGTAACTGGGCTTTTTCAGGACTTTCCATTTCTTGTTTCTCTGACACTCATTGGTGTACTTACTTGGTTTTCTTTTTCTTTTTTTCACATGTTCTTCCATTTTCCTCAAGCTCCCTGATGTGCAGCAGGATTAATAGGGTATTCAATGTTGGTGAGCTAGCCTGGTCTGCAATAAATCATTTGCAAACCATGACACTTTCAGCTCCATGTTTCACAGTTAGTGTAAGTTTTTCTTTTTCTTTTTTTTGTTGTTGCTGTATTTGGTTTAAGAAAAATATTTTCTCTATTCTGGTGTCCAAATAATTACATTTTAGTCTCATTGGTGAAGAGAACATGAATCTAAAAGTCTTAGGTTGTCTCTGGCAAATTTTAGTCTGGCTTTTGTGCTTTTGTTAAAAAACTCCTTGTACAGTTGTGGCCAAAAGTTTTGAGAATGACACAAATATTAGTTTTCACAAGGTTTGCTGCAAAACTACTTTTAGATCTTTGTTTCCGTTGTTTCTGTGATGTACTGAAATATAATTACAAGCACTTTATACGTTTCAAAGGCTTTTATTGACAATTACTTGACATTTATGCAAAGAGTCAGTATTTGCAGTGTTGGCCCTTCTTTTTTAGGACCTCTGCAATTCGACTGGGCATGCTCTCAATCAACTTCTGGGCCAAATCCTGACTGATACCAACCCATTCTTTCATAATCACTTCTTGGAGTTTGTCAGAATTAGTGGGTTTTTGTTTGTCCACCCGCCTCTTGAGGACTGACAGCAAGTTCTTAATGGGATTAAGATCTGGGGAGTTTCCTGGCCATGGACCTAAAATTTCAACGTTTTGGTCCCCGAGCCACTTAGTTATCATTTTTGCCTTATGGCACGGTGCTCCATCGTGCTGGAAAATGCATTGTTCTTCACCAAACTGTTGTTGGATTGTTGGAAGAAGTTGCTGTTGGAGGGTGTTTTGGTACCATTCTTTATTCATGGCTGTGTTTCTGGGCAAAATTGTAAGTGACCCCACTCCCTTGGATGAGAAGCAACCCAACACATGAATGGTCTCAGGATGCTTTACTGTTGGCATGACAAAGGACTGATGGTAGCGCTCACCTTTTCTTCTCCGGACAAGCCTTTTTCCAGATGACCCAAACAATTGGAAAAAGGCTTCATCTGAGAATATGACTTTGCCCCAGTCCTCAGCAGTCCATTCACCCTACTTTCTGCAGAAGATCAATCCGTCCCTGATGGGTTTCTTTTGAGAGAAGTGGCTTCTTTGCTGCCCTTCTTGACACCAGGCCATCTTCCAAAAGTCTTTGCCTCACTGTGCGTGCAGATGCGCTCACACCTGCCTGTTGCCATTCCTGAGCAAGCTCTGCACTGGTGGCACTCCGATCCCGCAGCTGAATCCTCCTTAGGAAACGATCCTGGCGCTTGCTGGACTTTCTTGGAAGCCCTGCAGCCTTCTTAACAAGAATGGAACCTCTCTGCTTGAAGTTCTTGATAATCCTATAATCCTAATCCTAATCCTAATCCTATAAATTGTAGCCACAATATCCTTGCCTGTGAAGCCATTTTTATGCAACCCAATGATGGCTGCATGCGTTTCTTTGCAGGTCACCATGGTTAACAATGGAAGAACAATGATTTCAAGCATCACCCTCCTTTTAACATGTCAAGTCTGCCATTCTAACCCAATCAGCCTGACATAATGATCTCCAGCCTTGTGCTCGTCAACATTCTCACCTGAGTTAACAAGACGATTACTGAAATGATCTCAGCAGGTCCTTTAATGACAGCAATGGAATGCAGTGGAATCTTCATGGCAAAGAAGGACTGTGCAATTCATCTGATCACTGTTCATAACATTCTGGAGTCTATGCAAATTGCTATCATAAAAACTTAAGCAGCAACTTTTCCAATTTCCAATATTTATGTAATTCTCAAAACTTTTGGCTACGACTGTGTACCTACAAACCGTGGCGGCATATTAGGGTAATATTCCTAGCACGGTTTGTGTTGTGTGCACGCCGTGGCGGCATGGCGAAGCGCGAATATGGCAGCATTTGCGCAGGCATGCTCGATAGTAATATTCAGAGGTGGGACCAAGTCATTGTTTTACAAGTCTCAAGTAAGTCTCAAGTCATTATCCTCAAGTCCCAGTCAAGTCTCAAGTAGATACATGCAAGTCCAAGTCAAGTCTCAAGTCAAGACAGGAATGTTTCAAGTCATTTCCCAAGTCATAAACTCTAAATTTCAAGTCATTTCGAGTATTTTTTTTATGTTGCAGTTCGATGTTTAATGTAAATCATAAACAATAAAAGACATGAATATATAATTTCAAGAATAAGATTTGGCTATACTGGATTAAATAGCACACTTAACTGATGAATAGACATGGGGCAGTAAATTGTGATTTATGTGGAAAGGTTGGAGAAATTTAAAAATGTATATTCTCAAATCTAAGCTACAGAAAAAGAGAGTTCAGTTAATGAATAAAGCAATTGCACAAAGGGGTACAGGTGACATAGTTTTTAAGATGATATACAGATTTTTGAGAGTCAGATGTATTTATTTATATGTTTACTTAATAAAATTATTCTGGTCCAGCAGGTGGTGGTAATGCACCTCAAGTTCTGCATAAAATCAGAAGACAAAGAAGAAGAGCGCTGTTAGTTTTAGATTTGGGCATGCTAATGGGAGCTATCGCACATAATGAAGGATATTGTAACTGTGCAAAATGCAAAACCCAAGACTTAATGCTTAATGTATTGACTGCTGCAAACAATCTATTTATTCTCCATTATTCTTTTCAGACGCAGATCTCACCAAACATAAAATCCATCTTCTGATGGAACAGACCCATTTCAGCATCATGATGGGGAGGAGACAGAGAAAGTCTCTCTTCCCTGAGTTCAGGTCAAGAATCTACTTTCTTAAAGAGTAACTAAACCCCAAAAGAACTTTTTTTTGCTTCTAAACTGTATAAATGGGTATTTACCAATGCAATCTATCTTTTTCGGGGTTTTTTTTTGTACATTTTCGTGTAAACTTGTTGAATTCTACACTTTTTTGGTCTAAAAACGTCTTAGTGCTGCCCCCTTAGGGTTGAACGGTGGCTACTGCATTTGAATTTTGTGATTACAGCGGTACATCTTTACATCACAGGCATTGACTGTGTCACAGGCATGGTCTCAAAGACACGCCCCGTGGGTTTGGGTATAAAACTATCAGACATATCGGCTCTGTGGCGAGTTTGGAGTTGGATTGCGTTTTTCAGGTTACCATTACTATCACATTAGCATTTAGTTAGCATAGCTAACATACTGTTTTAAACGTTAGCCTATGTTTGCATTACCACTCAGAGACTGGACCCATCCTGTCTCCCTCTCCCTCAGCAGCAGCGGGCTCAGCTCTACCTCTGGTGACGGCAGAGGAGATCCGCTGGCTCAGGGCGCTGATGCAGAGGGAGACAGGAGGAGTCCAGTCTCTGAGTGGTAATGCTAACATAGGCTAACGTTCAAAACGGATCAACGTTGATCAGATCGATCAGTCGCAAAACTGCCAACGTCGCTTCGGTCACTGTACATGTTTCAGTGTCAGATTAAGATAGCTGTCACTGTCCTCCTGACCACACCCCCACGTTCCCCCCTCCGCTCATCCTCCACACTTGACCATACCCCTCCGTTCTTCCTGGCACCGCCCACTTTGTAGAATTTTCAAACATTGTCTGGGAGCGGGGTTATGATTTTTCATGGGGTTCAGTTACACTTTAAACACACCTCCATTTATCGTCCACCGACAATCCTGAGCAAATTAACTGTCCATTATGCTTCAATGACATGAAAAAAATAGCATAGCCCACATGTTAAAGCCAAACAGTAGTATCAACATACCCAGGAGAACATTTGCTCATAAAATGAAGTTAGCTAAAGTCAGCTACGACGTAGCAAAAAAAAGTAGCACCTACCGTTCTTTATCCAGCTTTAAATGATGAAAAAAGTTGGACGTTGTTCCATCTCCATCTGTGATTTTCTTTTTGCATGTTTTACATGTTGCCATGCACTTTTTTTTCCACTACTTTGTAGTTTATATATCCAGATAAATTCACTCTTGGGAGCATAGTCCTCGTTGGCTGGAGCGCTGTATAGATAGATGGATCGTTAGACTGGCGTTTTTAAGTATAAAAAAAAAACCCTGATTAATTTGATTGGCTTTTCTGCGGCTCTCGCACACACAGAGACGGTCTTCACTTGTTGACATGGGATCAGCGAGATGACTGTGCAATTTTGAAATAATAGATGTTTTAAACTTTAACTATTGGGTCAAATATCAAGTCTTTTCAGATAAATAGGTTCAAGTTCGAGTCAAGTCCCAAGTCATTGGTGTGGAAGTCCAAGTCGAGACAAAGTCTTTGAAAATTTTTTCAAGTCAAGTCGCAAGTCATAAAATTAATGACTCGAGTCTGACTCGAGTCCATGTCATCTGACTTGAGTCCACACCTTTGGTAATATTACCTCAACATTGCCACAATGCTGGATGAAGATCACGGCACATGTACTTGCTTCAATCGGGATAAAAAACAAGTTACATGCAAGCTACTATCTCTGTTTACCACGGACTCTTCCGTCTCACGGTTTATACGCAACCCTGCATGTCGACAGCCTGTACACCACCCTGCATTTATCCCACCTGATCGGCACATTGGTTGAACATTTATGAATGACCAAAAGACTTACTGATGCCGGCACTGATACCTGCACCGATGGTGGCATTGTCTTTTGAAACGGCCTTTAAATTTGTGCACTGTCTCCTTCTACATACATGCACTTTCAAATAACCAAGAGAAAGAGTGTTTTTAGATCCTTTGATGAAATGTTAGGCCTTTTGGAGACTTCTTTTAGCAGCTTGCTTACTGTTATCGGTGTGACTTTGCTTGGAACGTCAAACTGGATCTCATTGGCAGTTTAGAATATGTCTATGCTGGTAGAAGACAAGTGTCTATATGGTCCAGAGTCAGTCTCCATATTTTAGTAAATTACATTAAAAGGTCAGCTAAAACTGACATGCAGGGCTTTTGAGCAAATGTTAAAAAGCAAAGGTTGGTAAATTAAATTGTTCTTTCATTTGCTCTTTTGCTCATCATTTGAATAATGATGTGTTTACTAATAACTCTTAATTTTTTATTGTTGTTTCGCATGCCTATATTGATCTTCACATACTTAACTTTTTAAATCTTCGAATAAGTGGTCATTTAAAAATGGCATTGACTGAGTTCATTTTGATCCTGTCAGGATGTGACAAAGCAAGGCCCCCTGACCCTTCAAGCTGCTAGAGCTCAGACAAATTGGACTATTCAGTAAACCACTTCCCAGGCTTACATTAAATCTGCTGCAGGAAGAAACACATAAGAGACAAACTGAGTGTTTGACTGATAAGTGGTGGAGACTAGGACATTCAGATAAGCCTTTTGTGCCTGCTGTTATGTACAGTCGAGCTTCATATCATAAACTATTTCTGCCAAGGGCAACCGATGGAATCACAATGCCATACCTAGGAGATTACCACAACTATGATGTGTTTTGACCTAAGTTATGATAACCTTGTTATCAGTGCTAAGGTCTATAAACCTTATCTGTATTATATTTCATCCAGGCATTGGTGATGCTGGCGGTTAATGGAGATTTAGCCTTTCAGTGGTCCCTTATCTTCTCCAACACATCTCAGACCAAGCTATTCCCCTGCTGTTCACTCTATTTGCCGTTTGTTTGAGAACCCACATAATACATAATAACTACAGTGTCTGATCGGATTTGTTAGGACTTATTACAGTGGATATCATCAGCTGCTGGCATGTCCTGAAGGAGTACTTGGTAGACTAATGACAATACTACACTGAAAGATAAAACCTGCTCAATAAAACTCAGTGCTTAGCAGACTACTGTTCTACAGAGACAGATTAAGTCCTTGTAGGAATTTTATTACAAGCACAATATTATATGGCTCATTTGTTATAGACTTCTTTATCTTTTTTATTAATAAATACTAAGAAATATTCTTCTCCTTTGGGTAGGTAGCAAACTTATTCTTATATAGAATTCAGATCATAAAGTGGTAGGGTGTGATTATCAAAACACTACTAGACTATTTGGAGCACCTCTGGAGAAGAACTTTGAAAATGTAGTCATAGCAACAGGATAAAGTTGAAAAGTATTACATATTGAAATATACATTTACTCTTCTAATTTTCAAGAACATTTTTTTGTAACTTAGATGAAAGAAGCTTTTAAGCACTCCAGTAGGGGGGATGTCATGGTGTAGTTGTTATATATTGGTGTTGCAGGTAGGAGGTAAGTTTTATTAAGGAGAAAAAACAAAAAAAGCAATGAGTTTCTTTCACTGGAACTAGGCTGAGTCCAATTTAAAAAAACAACCCAACAACATATTGGTGTGCTTTATCGCTGTATCCAATGGTTTGCACTTCACTTGGTACAATAAGCATCGGATTGGCCATGGAAACGCGTTCCATGAAGCTGTCTTGAGCTAGTCTTAAAAACACACAAAGTTTGGAGGTCTGCAGCTACTGACTCACAGAAAGTTGGTAATCTCTGTGCACTATGCATGTCAGCATCCAATGGCCCCACGTGATTTTACATAGCCTTCATACCTGAGCTGCTCTCTTTCCCACTGATAGCACCTCTACAGTATAATACTGTAGACTGTAAAATAGTTAGCTACAAGCACATTTCATAACATAATTTATGGTACCAGCTGGAATCCTATCACAGTACCACCATTCTTTCTTTAATTGTTTGTAGAAGCAGCCTTCATTCATATATACCATATTTTATACACCTGTGGTCATGGACGTGTCTGAAAAACTACCTGTCATCTCCAATTCAATTTGCTGCATCTAATATACCAAATGTAGCAGTACAATAAGTCTTTAGTGGTATGTATGCAGTATCATAAAAAGTTTAAATGGAATTGAACATTTTCCAACTAATTTTTTACATTTTATTTAAACATTTTTTAGGCTTTTTACAGTTAAAATAATTGACAAGCTAATGTACAGTTGTTGCCAAAAGTTTTGAGAATGACACAAATATTAGTTTTCACAAGGTTTGCTGCAAAACTACTTTTAGATCTTTGTTTCTGTGATGTACTGAAATATAATTACAAGCACTTTATACGTTTCAAAGGCTTTTTCTGTTTTTTTTAAATTTTTTTTTTAACGTGTCCTGTTTGGCAGTGGGGAGCTCAGAATTGGTGTCTGAGTACCAAGTAGAAGCCCAACAGATTTACTTTCACAACTGGAGCAGTACAGCTTTTGCTATAGTACTCCACTTGATATATGTGTGAAAAATCTTTATTATGAATTGTTGGGGGTTTTATTCCCTGATGTTATGGACACGGAGACGGAAAATTAATGGGAAGAAAGAAAGAAGATGAAGAAGAGAGGTAGAAAACAAAAAGTCATGAGAGAGGGTGAGTTGAAAATACAACATAGGAAGGGGAACAAAGAAAACACAGGAAAACATTGAAGTCTGCCTCCATTACCAAAGGACGGCAGAGAGAGGGGAAAAAACAAAACAAAAAACGAAAAAGGAACATCGACAAAATAAACCAAACATCGTGAACTAAGAACTAAACAACCACATCACACAAAAATGGATATAAAAATACAACAACAATGTCACAGAAAAACTCATGGTACTGATTAATCAAGCTCTAGTAATGATAACCTCAGCCCAAGAACATATCTGTAAACACCAGAGACCCCACATCTATGTGTGTGTGTGAGCATGCTAGTGCATTTAAGGTTTCTCCATAAGAGTGTTCGATAGCTGGTGTGAGCAGGCATCAATCCATCTCCCAGGAATCGATGCAGACATGAAGGAGATCGGAGCCAAGACGTCCAAAAGACCCCCAGAGCCCCAGGCGGACCCGGGCGGGGCCGACCGCATCCCCCAAGAGAGGAGCAAAGGAAAACCCAAGGGGAACGTCCAGCGGCTACTATGCAGGGGCCCGGGGGGCAGCAGTGACGAGATGGACCTTCCTTCTAGGACGGAGACAAGCAGACCGCCAAGGGCCCCACAGTGGCAAAGCAGCCCGAAAGCCTAGGACCCCGACCAGACCACCTGTTCCTCCTCCGGACCCCAACCCCTGATGGCCCGTAGCGAACAGGGGTGTGAGAAGACCCCTAGCCTCCATCCTCCTACTCGAGTATGGTGTTGATGCGTGTTGTTATAATGTGCATTTAAAACAGAGGGGTGGGATGTGGGGAAGGCAGCCACACATCCCCCAACCCCCACCCCGAGCCCTCAGTGTCTATATGTGGTTTAACAGTGGGCAATGGCACCAGAGGTGGAGGTATTTGAACCGCTCCCACTCTGGATGCCGAAAAGTGTGCCCACCCCAAAGTCGCTACATGTGTGTCGCATGAAAATGTTATAAGTGGGAGTGTCTATGTTGCATATTGAAATTGGGACCCAGGGCGCCACGGGATAGCGAGGAGGGAAACCCCTCCCCGCACCCCAGTGATGTGCCCATGCCCCAAGACCCTATATGAGTGGTAAAGTGATGGAGCGGGTGGACAGAGGTGTTCGGGGATGGGGAGGGAAGGACTGGGAGACAAAATGTCTTCCCAGGGAGCCAGCTCCCCCACTGACCCCAATAGGCACCGCTGTTCCCCGGGATCCACCAGGGGAGGGAGGCCATGGCTCGTTCAACCCGGGGCCCACGGCCACAGCACCACCAAGCCCCACAGACCCCAAGGGAGTCCCCCCAGCCCCATCCCAGAAAGAGAACTAAACCCACCCTGACATTCGATCTACTATCAGCACACAAAAGACACTAGACACCCAGGTTGAGTTTGCCCCCCAGTGCACCCCCCCCCCGGTCCAAGTGCCCTCGTAGTGGGAGAGCACCTGTCGCTAGTTAGCAATACCAGCAAAGGAGGCCCCCAGCGCCACCTGCGCATCGGAGGCCCCCGCAGCCCAAACCCTGGCGACGTACTCGCCCAGACCAGGAGCAAACCAATGAACCGGGAGGCCGACCCACCAGGCCGACATCCACCAGCCCCATTCCCTTGTGGAGCGACCACTGCTGCTCAATGGCCCGGCAGGCAACCAAACTCAGAGCCCCACCCACCTGCCCTGCACGCCCACTACCCGGCCAGTCCACCCGCAGGTCCGACCGAACCCGGGCAAACGCCCGACCCCAGCGCCCCACAACGCAGAAAGACCAAGACCCAGGAGCTGAGTCCACTGCGCAAAAGGACTGATCAGGCCCAGAAATGCCACCCAGCCGCCGCGACCAGCAGCCAGGCACCCCAACCAGCAAACAAGGCGAGACGCCATACAGGGACCGGCGATGACAATCGGCCCAGAGAAAAATAGAGAGGCGGCCGCACATGCCAGCCGCCGGCCGGTCCCGACCCCCACAGGCAACAGAGACCCCACGCCGGCCGACCCCCAGCCAGGACCACAGCTAGGGGGCGCGGCGCCCCAGAGCCCCAAATCCCCAGGCCCACCCCAGACCCTACCGAGGCGCAGCACGGCCACCAGGCCAGTAACCCATGTCCGTCAGTGCAACCCCCCCTAAAGCACCGCAGGCAGCCATCAGGAGTTACCACCCAAAGCCACCAAAGCCCAACCCCAGGTTGAGGCCACGACGTCCAGCGCCCCGTCCGCCCAGTGATCCCACCCCCAGGGATCCCCCCCAGACGCCTCCAACCCCAAAAACCCCCACATCAGCAACAGTATCCCAAACGACAAAACCAAGTGCCCCCCACCCCTACTAGGTGATAGAGCCGATCAAAGGAGCCCAGAGAGATTGATCAGATATGGAGCTAGAGGCCGTCTCAAGACCAATATGGTCCAACAAGAGATTTCTATACTGATTAATATTAAGAGCCTTTTTTATTTTTCCAGTTCAGTTTTCTTAGCGATGCATAAGGCAAGGTGAACCATTAGAACTGACTTTTTGTCCGTGGTGACATCATTTAAATCTCCTAACAGGCAAACTGAGGGAGATGGTGGAATGTTACATTTCAGACACTTTTAATGGAAAAATACAAAATAATGGTTATTATTATTAAACGTTTGCTATATTTGGCTCGAATGTTATGGTTTGTTTTTACCCGAGTTTGTTTGTTTTACCAGTTTACCGCCATATTACTTACGCACAGCTCTCGCGAGATCTCTGCAGCAGCTCATCTCCTCTCTCTCCTCATCTCCTCTCTCTCTCTCCTCTGTTTCAAAGGCTTTTATTGACAATTACATGACATTTATGCAAAGAGTCAGTATTTGCAGTGTTGGCCCTTCTTTTTCAGGACCTCTGCAATTCGACTGGGCATGCTCTCAATCAACTTCTGGGCCAAATCCTGACTGATGGCAACCCATTCTTTCATAATCACTTCTTGGAGTTTGTCAGAATTAGTGGGTTTTTGTTTGTCCACCCGCCTCTTGAGGACTGACCATAAGTTCACAATGGGATTAAGATCTGAGAAGTTTCCTTGCCATGGACCCAAAATTTTAACATTTTGGTCCCCGAGCCACTTAGTTATCACTTTTGCCTTATGGCACGGTGCTCCATCGTGCTGAAAAATGCATTGTTCTTCACCAAACTGTTGTTGGATTGTTGGAAGAAGTTGCTGTTGGAGGGTGTTTTGGTACCATTCTTTATTCATGGCTGTGTTTCTGGGCAAAATTGTAAGTGAGCCCACTCCCTTGGATGAGAAGCAACCCCACACATGAATGGTCTCAGGATGCTTTACTGTTGGCATGACACAGGACTGATGGTAGCGCTCACCTTTTCTTCTCCAGACAAGCCTTTTTCCAGATGCCCCAAACAATTGGAAAAAGGCTTCATCGGAGAATATGACTTTGCCCCAGTCCTCAGCAGTCCATTCACCCTACTTTCTGCAGAAGATCAATCTGTCCCTGATGTTTTTTTGGAGAGAAGTGGCTTCATTGCTGCCCTTCTTGACATCAGGCCATCTTCCAAAAGTCTTCGCCTCACTGTGCGTGCAGATGCGCTCACACCTGCCTGCTGCCATTCCTGAGAAAGCTCTGCACTGGTGGCACTCTGATCCCGCAGCTGAATCCTCTTTAGGAGACGATCCTGGCGCTTGCTGGACTTTCTTGGACGTCCTGAAGCTTTCTTAACAAGAATTGAACCTCTTTCCTTGAAGTTCTTGATAATCCTATAAATTGTTGATTTAGGGGAAATTTTAGTAGCCACAATTCCTTGCCTGTGAACCCATCTTTATGCAACGCAATGATTGCTGCACGCGTTTCTTTGCAGGTCACCATGGTTAACAATGGAAGAACAATGATTTCAAGCATCACCCTCTTTTTAACATGTCAAGTCTGGCATTCTAACCCAATCAGCCTGACATAATGATCTTCAGCCTTGTGCTCGTCAACATTCTGAAAAAATGTAAGCAGCAACTCTTCCAATTTCCAATATTTATGTAATTCTCAAAACTTTTGGCCACGACTGTATATGGGTATTGAGATTTTAAAATGGTTATTTCTTGAGAACAGAATTAATCAGAAGATGATTACTGGAATTACTTCCCTGCCTGGTGCTTCAGGGCCGTTTTAGATCCATTATGAGCATTGTACTCATTAGTGTGGTATATAAACAAGTCAGAGGCTTACAATTTTAAGGGTTGACGGGGTATATTGTGCTGCTTTAATGTAGAACTTTCCTCTGAGAGGCATAAGTGGCCTGGTATTATGTTAGAATCATATAGCTTCCAAAACCAGCTGAACATAGCAACAGTATTTGCATGGACCCATCCATAGCAAGATTCATGGCCTTAAGCCACCTTAAGTAATAGTAAATTCTATAGCAAGGTTTTTATGCAGAATTTGGTTTTAGAGGCATGCTTTCTGGTAGCCTTAGTAGTCCCGCTTATGTCCTTATTTAATACAGACACATTTACACACAGTACATGTTGACAGAATGTCCTTTGCAGCCAGTGGAGCTCAAAGTGAATAGAAAAGTTGAACAATATGCTTGATTGAAATAGTGAGAGCCAGTTCTAGTGCATATCTGCTGGAAGCCCATCTTGCTCCCAATCCTACCCATGATTTAGTATAAATCTGCAGGAAGCAGATTCTATCTGAATCCTAGCAGCTCGTTACTTAAGCAAATGATCAATTCCACCTTGAAGTGCCCTGAAATCCTGTGGCGATCACGCACCTGTACTAAGGACATGACTCCTGTATAAAGTAGATGTGAAAACCATCTTTATAGTGCTCACACATGTCCAAAACATACGAAGAGCACAGTTGGTGACTTGAATTTGCCATGACTGATTCAGCAAGAGAACCTATTCTGGTTCCAGCTGTGCGGCAGCTGTGTACCACATAGGAGTGTCATGTCCTACATTCTGAGTCATGTGACTGTTTTCATAGTGTGCACCTTTGAGTCATGAATAAGGATAAACTGGTGTTGTGAAGGAGTATAGTTAGTTGCATTCAGATGCATACACACAGAAGGATTAACTTCTTGAGCTTTAGCAGCATTATCTTTATGTAACCACATGTTTAAAAATCTTTGAACACTAAAGAGGAAGTGCATTTTATGCATTTACACCTATCAGTGAGTCACATAGCCTATAGCCCACCTTTTATACACAAATAAATTAACGATTTCAAATCCTAATTCACCCTGAAAAACTCCACCCTTACAACAACCGAAATTCCTGCATTCTGTGCATGCGACTCGGAGGCATCATAGGAGGTTGTTATTCTATAGAATAAAGTATTTCTAAAATAAGGATGATGTGATCAAAGCATGACTAATTATATTTTTCTTCATGTTTTCAATCTTCATTTGTTCTTTTGTGGGATTTACTTGTATTCTTTGCAACTACAGAAAACCCCCTTAAGCCATGTGTCGAGATCACTGCATTGCCAGGTAATTTGGCAATGAAGAACACATTGAAGTGGGACACAAAGGGAAACAGGGCAGACTGATAATAACATATTTTTTTTTCAAGTAAAAAAAATCTATCCAGATAGGACCTTCTGCATCCACCATGATTGACAAGAACGATTGATTTGGCTGCACCCGAAGCATAGTTAAAGGAACAGTATTAACTACGGCATACAGAACATCGTGTGTTGTAGTAAGCACAGTCCCTGATTTAACTCCATGCACAAGTCACAAAATCAAGTCCTTTGCTCTGTTTATGCACTTTGTGGAGTTTTAAAGGCATTTAACTGAGGATTTGTATGTCATCTGTGTGACTGCTACACTGACACCTCACATAATTTAGTCAACAGCAAGAAAATGTGATGCTTAAGAATGATGGACATATCAATCAAATTAAAAACTCAAACAATTATTATCCTCATCACTTTTTTTATCGTCAGCTTCAGAAGAGCATCATCATGTCTCATAGATGGTACAAATCATATTTAGGCCCAAGCTATAAGGCTGAAGCCCTTAGTGCAGGAATAATTCCACTTATATTATTGTTAAAAAGGGAGATCATAATAAATCACTTCTAGATTTTTCCCCATTTAATGTTGTGAATTTGAACTCAAATTTGAACTACTGCATTATGGGTGGTAATCTCATAAATAAATAAATAAATGGTGCAATGACAAGTGTGCATTGCCTTAAACGAATGCTTTGTTAAAGCACCGTCAAATTCAATTTCCTTATTTAGCGATATTGTATGTTAGTGATATTTTAAATAATTCTAATATGTAATTAACAAAACAATTAACTTCATGTATTTTAGCAACAATTGTGAAAAAGCTTGAAACTAGAGCTATCTTTTTTTTATATATCCCTTTTACATTTCTATATTTTTTCATGTTTTGTGATAGATCGACAAATAACTAAACTAACAGATGCTCCAAGAGGCTCATGGTACTTCTAGAAGAGCTGTACTGGACACAGCAATCAGGGATAGGAAAGCCGGTCAGAACTGATGGGAAAATGAATGGAGTTAAACAGAGGGCAGTTGTGAGTGGAAAACCGCTACAGGGCTGAAAAAACTGCAACCTCTATAATTAAGTCAGAACTAAAGTAGAAGGGTTTGGATTGAAGCATATTAATTTGTTAGAACGGCCCAGTCAAAGTCAGGATCTCAATCCGGCTAAAAAATTCACGGAGAGTCGAAAATTGTTGTTTGCATAAGCGCTCCACCCAATCCGACCTAGTGTTTTTCAAAGAGGAATCGGGCAAAAAATTTGGTGTGTAGATGTAAGAAGTATATTCATTTTAAAAGTGTCACACAATCACTGCTGACAAGCAGAACTGTAAAAATAATGAGGAAATTACTTAAACTGTAGCTTTCTCAATTTATAAATTAATCTTTCTGTGTATAGAGACATTCTACCAGCCAGCAGTCTTATCTAGGCCTCGAGGCCATCAGCTGTGTGCTTCATTATAAAAAAAACACACTTACTGCAAGCTCAAAATTAGAAGTAACAGCCTGAATTGACCTAGGGAGAAAAAAATAACTTATCTGTCACAACTGACAGTAGCTTATACCTACATAGTCTTCCTAAGTTCACACCTACCATCTATTACTTTGTATCTGTTTAACCCAGAATGAGTTTTTTACCAGATTGGCACTGTATTGGGGACAAAATTAAGACTACTTCCCTGCCACAGGAGGCTATATCCAAATACAAAGCCAGAAGCTGATCTATCTATTGATAGGCCGACGTCGGTAACTGAGAGGCAACTGAGAAGGAGACCGCTCACTTGTGTTAGCCTTGGAGAGGCTAACGACTAGCATTCCTAGGTTGGCCACCTACTGAATTGCCTACTCCCTCAGCTCGAAGAACCTGGCTGCAGAACACAGAAAGGAGCGGGGTCGGGTCATGGTCGGGTCAGTTGTCAGACCCATACCATATTTGGAAATAGCACAACTGCACTCCGGAACTGAAGGGGGCGATATTTTCCATATAGGTTGCGCAGTCCCAGGTTTTTTTCCCCTTGGAAGTCTCTATGGATTTGGGTCAATGTTAAAATATTAAACTTATGAAATGCAATAAGTTTTCAACTAAACTATTTTAGTTACTTTTACCTTTACACATTTACCATTACCAGTACACATGCACATTCTGTAAATATTTATAAATAATCTAGCTCAGGTGCACATTTCTCAAATGTGAGAATGCCATTTTTATTTTTAATAACATCACAGTACTTTAGTGTTGCAATTTTTGTCCCTACTACGCATACATTATTCTTAATTCTGTTTTTATACATTTTTTTCTTATGTGAATCCAGATGCTTCAGTTATCTGTCACTTTTCTGCTGTTACAGCTGAACGTACTCACTGTGGGACAATAAAGAATGATTCTGTTGTATTTATTCTTCATTGTTTTTGAACACCATATTATTTGAACATTGCTAAACAAAACTTAATTAAAAAACAATATATTTACAAATATAGTCGTTGATTTTAGTACTTTAAATGTATTCTTTTGTTAAAGCTGGAGACAACTTTTACTTGCTGAGAAGTGTGGAACCACTGCTGTTTGTAGCAAAAGTTTGATAAATAACACTGCTGCACAGGCCTATATGTTGTGAAGCAGGTAAACAGAGCCAAATCGAAGGGGGAGACTGTAAATGCAAAGAGCAAAATTAGACATTGATGTGAATTGTAGTTTATATAATATTCATGCAGAATCTGTTGTTCATGTATTTTAGCTTTGCCCTCATGGTAAAAAAAAAAAAAACGTATAGCAAAATCGACGTGTGTTTATTCCAGAAAACATTGTTAAAGAATTAGTTTGTTCTGTTTTGGAAAAATGTGTTATTTTGTCTTCTACTGAACTGTTGCCTTGCAGCAAGAAGGTTCCGGGTTCAAATCCCAGCCTTTCTGCATGTTCTCCCTGTGCAGTGTGTGTTCCCTCCGGGTACCCTGGCTTTCAACCACAGTCCAAAAACATGACTGTTAGGTTAATTGGTCTCTCTAAATTGCCCTTAGGTATGAGTGTGCTCGTGAAATAGTTGTCATGTGTGTCTCTGTGTTGCCCTCCGATGGACAGGCGACCTTTCCAGGGTATTCCCCGCCTTTCGCCTGATGAATGCTGGAGATAGGCACCAGCCCCCCGCAACCCTGCAGAGGATAGACAGGTCTAAGTAATTGATGGATGAATAGTCTTCAAAAAGACAAAAAAAGTACCATATATGTATTTACCCTTTCTATCTTATGGTAAAAATTTCCACAAATGCAAGTTTACAGAACACATCCATATTTTCTGGGATACACTCATGAATTTATGCATTTCAGTCAAACACTAAGAATCCTTAAACTGTTCAAACTCTTGGTGCTTGTGATGAAGTGAAAACAGGAATAACTATTTGATTTAATTTGTTTTAATTTTTTCTCCACCCTTTGGTGCTTTGTTTTTTTGTAAAAAGAAAAAAAAGACAAAAAGACATTTTTACCAATAAAATTCCTTTTGTAAACATAATTGTGTATATATATATATATATACATATATATATATATATATATATATATATATATATATATATATATATATATATATATATATATATATATATATTAAAAAGGTTACATAACAGCACCCTCCTACTTTCCATAGTTTAATAGTGCCAGTAAGGTTTTTAAATTAAAACTTTTTTAAGTTTATCAACAATAGAAATAGAACAGAGGCTGCACTCAAAATAAACCACAGTATACATTATAAATTATACTTACACATTTCAACCAGGAAGTGATAAACAGTAACTTTATAAAACTTAAATAAAAAACTGGATTTACAACATACACAAAACAAAACACTGTTGATAAGCAGTGAAATGTTAATGTAATAATAAGGATAAGCAGCAGGGGGCAGTGTATTTTGGAGAGGCTCATGGATGGCAACAGGGTAGCACATAAAGAAGACTGGTCTGTGGTGTTGAACATAGACATATATATAAACAATAGACGGCGCATCGACCGTTACTGCCTACTGGCGCTGATGAGCCGTGGGATGAGCCGCCATCTTGGACTGGTATCCCCCGCTCCACTTTGTAATCCGTTTGGCAGATGCAATGAAGCGTCAGCACGTTTATTAAATAATAACACGCTAAATACTAAATTGATTTTCAAGCTTTTTTTTTTTTGTCTGCAAACGGCAAACATTTAGCTATGATACAGGACAGATGGTTCGGCCTATTTCTTTTATTCATAGTTGGCTTAATAGTAGGTTGACCAGATGTTCCGGTTTGTGCGGGACAGTCCCAAATTTTCATCATTTTTCACATGTCCCGCAAATTGAGACACTGTCCCGCATTGCTATTAACAGCAGTATTTGTGAAAACACATCAGACATAACTAACATAATTTAAAACAGTTCAGTTAAAAAGAGACATAAATGTTAATAACAGCTCCTGTGTGGATCATCAAGAAAAGGTGACATCTATTCTGGTAGGCTACTGCTCTTTCACACATGGGCTTTGGAAAGAGTTTAGCAGGTTGTTATTGACCGTATTTTGACGGATTTTCCCTTACAATGAAAATTTCTTTTATTCTGTTTACTTTTTTAGAATACTGCAAAAATATATTTGTTTAACTATATTTCAGATCACCATCAGACTATCAAGAAAAAGGCTCTGAAAACAATTCATATATGTAAATTTTTGCATGTACAATATTTATGTAACACCCTTGGCTGTTTGTATCTGTTGAATTATTCAGTATGCTTGCTATTTGTTCAATAAAGCTCTTTAAAAAAAATTTACACAACGTCAACGTGCTAACTTACAGCCAATCATGTAATACGACATCATAATTAGTTGAGGGCCCCGAGCAGAATTGGCTACCCCAGCATATCTGGTACCTACACCGGATTAACATCACTGAGTAATAAACAACTCAGGTAACATTTTGACTGATTTATTGACTAAATAATTGTTCACTCCAGCTCCAGAATGTAATAGATAGTGTACATCTGCATTTAAAAAATAATTATTTGGACTAAATTTAAGGAGCAAAAATCTGAATGAACACATTATACATGTAAGACAATACATACTAGCATATCTATATATAGAGGTAACTTTAGAGCTAAAGGGCAGAATAGAAAGTTTATCATTTTAAAACCTTTTTTACACCATTATCTTGATGCATAGGAATCTCACATTGTACAGTAGTACATTCACATGGCTGTTGTCCCAAATTTGCTTGGTAGGGATCTGGTCACCCTACTTAACAGTAATAGAATATTCTGATTTACTCTTACAATGTATGCAAAACTCACACAATACTATAACATAGAAAATCAGAAAGTACTACTCAGTTGTTTTAATAATTGATTAATATATACAGTATAATTCATGAGTAATATACACATATATGATATACAGTGGCTTGCAAAAGTATTTGGCCCCCTTGAACTTTTCCACATTTTGTCACATTACAGCCACAAACATGAATCAATTTTATTGGAATTCCACGTGAAAGACCAATACAAAGTGGTGTACACATGAGAAGTGGAACGAAAATCATACATGATTCCAAATTTTTTTTACAAATAAATAACTGAAAAGTGGAGTGTGCGTAATTATTCAGCCCCCTTTGGTCTGAGTGCAGTCAGTTGCCCATAGACATTGTCTGATGAGTGCTAATGGCTACATAGAGTGCACCTGTGTGTAATCTAATGTCAGTACAAATACAGCCGCCCTGTGACGGCCTCAGAGGTTGTCTAAGAGAATGTTGGGAGCAACAACACCATGAAGTCCAAAGAACACACCAGACAGGTCAGGGATAAAGTTATTGAGAAATTTAAAGCAGGCTTAGGCTACAAAAAGATTTCCCAAGCCTTGAACATCCCACGGAGCACTGTTCAAGGGATCATTTAGAAATGGAAGGAGTATGGCACAACTGTAAACCTACCAAGACAAGGCCTTCCACCTAAACTCACAGGCCAAACAAGGAGAGCGCTGATCAGAAATGCAGCCAAGAGGCCCATGGTGACTCTGGATGAGCTGCAGAGATCTACAGCTTAGGTGGGGGAATCTGTGCATAGGACAGCTATTAGTCGTGCACTGCACAAAGTTGGCCTTTATGGAAGAGTGGCAAGAAGAAAGCCATTGTTAAAAGAAAACCATAAGAAGTCCTGTTTGCAGTTTGGCACAAGCCATGTGGGGGACACAGCAAACATGTGGAAGAAGGTGCTCTGGTCAGATGAGACCAAAATGGAACTTTTTGGCCAAAATGCAAAATGCTATGTGTGGCGGAAAACTAACACTGCACATCACTCTGAACACACCATCCCCACTGTCAAATATGGTGGTGGCAGCATCATGCTCTGGGGGTGCTTCTCTTCAGTAGGGACAGGGAAGCTGGTCAGAATTGATGGGAAGATGGATGGAGCCAAATACAGGGCAATCTTGGAAGAAAACCTCTTGGAGTCTTCAAAAGACTTGAGACTGGGGCGGAGGTTCACCTTCCAGCAGGACAACGACCCTAAACATAAAGCCAGGGCAACAATGGAATGGTTTAAAACAAAACATATCCATGTGTTAGAATGGCCCAGTCAAAGTCCAGATCTAAATCCAATCGAGAATCTGTAGCAAGATCTGAAAGCTGCTGTTCACAAATGCTGTCCATCTAAACTGACTGAGCTGGAGTTTTTTAGCAAAGAAGAACGGGCAAGAATTTCAGTCTCTAGATGTGCAAAGCTGGTAGAGACATACCCTAAAAGACTGGCAAATGTAATTGAAGAAAAAGGTGGTTCTGCAAAGTATTGACTCAGGGGGCTGAATAATTACTCACACCCCACTTTTCAGCAATCTATTTTTTAAAAAAATGTTTGGAATCATGTATGATTTCTGTTCCACTTCTCATGTGTACACCCCTTTGTATTGGTCTTTCACGTGGAATTCCAATAAAATTGATTCATGTTTGTGGCTGTAATGTGACAAAATGTGGAAAAGTTCAAGGGGCCCGAATACTTTTGCAAGCCACTGTAGATAATAAATATAATAGATATAGAATTTATAGATAGATAGATAGATAGATAGATAGATAGATAGATAGATAGATAGATAGATAGATAGATAGATAGATAGATAGATAGATAGATAGATAGATAGATAGATAGATAGATAGATAGATAGATAGATAGATAGATAGATAGATAGATAGACCATGAAGGCTATATATATATATATATATATATATATATATATATATATATATATATATATATATATATATATATATATATATATATAGCCTTCATGGTCTTATTTTGACTCCATATTATATTCCAACACACAAGAAGGTGAGAAAGTTAAACCTAAAAAGACCTCCAAAGTCTTTGACCCTCACTACCATGGAAAATGAAAAAAACATGGATTCACACCCCAATGAAAATGTTCCAATATTCCATTTAACTATGCCATGCTGTGTGGAAAAACTTTTCTTTTTTTATCTTACAAAAACAATGTAAATACATCTCCCAGTCGGAGGAATCACAATGCAATTTGCAATTCTGAAGTTGCCTCTTAGCCTTGGCAGTTTATCGCAACAGACCCAGGTGAAATATCGGGGTGTACAGCTGGTTGGCAGAGGTGGCGACTCAGAGAGTGAAACGAGGGGAAGAGAACTGGTTGAATCCCTGAGAGATCCATCAGATGAAAGCGATGTAACACATCTGGTCTGTCGGCAGCTCCCTGCTCTTTAATATTCACAGTAACTCCCAGGAATCGGCTGTGGAAAAAGCCTACAATGAATAATTGATGCAGTGTGGAACCACAGAGCTCCCTCCTCCTGTTAATTGGATTTCATGAAGAAGAACAGAGGAAGAGGAGTTAAAATAAAATAAAAAAATAAGTAGAAAACATTACAACACAATTATCACCCTGCTGGTTGATCTTTTCCGGTATTGGACATAGGGCTTAATTATTTATTATATTAAAGAAATACTGTCCACCAACTGACCTCAAATTTTGAAGACATTCAGAAGGAAACCAAAGATTGGTGCATGGTTCCCAGTGGAACCTAAAAAAAAGATTTTATTATTCAGATATTTGTTGTAAATGTTATGTCCTCATAACCTTTTGGTTTGCATTTGAAACCAACTGACAGCTTGATAAATTGAATGTATTTTTCTAATAAAAGAATTTTATATATGTTTTTTAAAATCACATATTTACAGTTACACTGTTTAAATTTAAGTTAAGCCAATGAATTGCTAAACAAATTTCAATCTGAATGGTTAGGCAGCAACAACCAGCTAGCTATCGTCTCACCGGTGACTAGAGCTAGCCAATTATTTAATATGGCTTTAACTAAACTATTGATCCTTTACAAATAATGGCATTGTTTGAATTTTAAGAAAGCTTCTACTTCCTGTTATGCTTGCCCCATCAATATAGAAATAGCTAAAAGCAGTGAATGAATGAGCCCCCTGCAGTGGCAAACAAACATAGATATATTTGAACCGAGGAATTGGTGAGTGCTATCGTTTAATTTCATTTTTATATGTAATTTCTCGGGCCACAATCAGTAAGTTTTATTTCTGTGGATTTTTTTTTTTTTTTTTTTCACCTAGATCAAACAGCTTGATGTGTGATAGTACGATGTGGATTCTCTGTTCAGCTCGTTTGGATTGAATATTAATAAAAATAAATAAATACTGTTGAGTATGTTGCCATTTTAAATATTGACTGGTAAAAAATGGATTATGACGGGATTTTTTTATCCCTGTTTGTCAAAATGAGGAATAGTCTACCTCTGATTCAACAAAATGAAAAGTAAAATGAAACCAGATTGAAGTTGGTTTTAGGTTTTAAATTTTGACAGACATTCATCCCTGTTCAGCAGAGAGTTTTTAATGTTTGACCAAGTCATATTTTGTTAATAGTTTTGGAACTTTATTTTGGTCATTCGTTTTTTTTTGTTTTTTTTTTAAAGTTACATTGATGGACTATAGTGGAAATTAAAGAAGCGTGCAAATACATTTTGTTAAATAATCTTAGAGATGTATCAGTGTCAGCTTCCACCTAATACCATTGTTGATATTGCTGGTTGTACATAGAAAAACCTGTATACAGGTAGACTATGAACTAATACAGAACAATGCTATAGCTACTATTATGTAACATTCCATAACATTATCTAACATGCTGAAGGCCCACCCTGCAAGGCAAGTGGCAAAGAAGCAGAAGAGAGCAATTTTCTTTTTCATGTTACCTACCAAAAACTGCTCTCTGAAATTTTACTGTTTATTGCCCCCCCCCCCAAAAAAAAAATTAAATGGGATTTTCGTCCCTGCCACTGAGTCTGCTGTAAGTAAGTGAATACACAGTAAATGTTATATATGGTTACTGGAAGTATGTTGCTTAATATGGTATGCATTACCAAATGTATAGATTCCATTTGAAATCTTTATAATGTGAAAAGAATTGGATTTTTTAAATATCTCCGCCAAGAAGCTTAGGTTTTCGCCAGTCTGTTTGCAACATAACTCAAAAGGTTATAGGTGGATTTTAAATACATCTTCAGGAAATGTCTGCAACTGGACCAGGAACAAGTGATTAGAGTTTGGGGGAGGGGGGTATCCCTTGGAGGAGGTCTGAGCTTTCGGAGTGCCTTACAAGTTTTGTAATGACGTTGTTTTTTTGAATGTTCCTCTTTTGTTTTATTTTTTACTGAATTGTGCATAACTTTATTTATTTTTTCACAAATGAAACTAAATGCTGTGACAAAAACTTGAATATATTTTTAACCAATTACTTTTTGTGCTTAGATGACTGCTTTTTACTTTTACCCAATAAAAGATACATCGAAGCAGTACTACTCTTGAGGACAATCTTTGGACACTCTACCCACGTCTGCAGATTGCATTGCAAATCTATTGTAAATCTTTGCACTTGTCCCCCTCCTCCCAACAAAATGCAAAAAATTAAAAATGATGTAAAAGCAAATAGGTGGAAACCCATTGTCTAAAGCTACAAATCCATCGAAATGCTTTGTCACTGGTAATGACACAGTAATGGACTCAAACATCATAAAATATGATCTGACCCTTTTTAGCATTAAAAATTAAATGTATACTGTCACTCTACTGTTCATCATCAATCTTTTTAAAGTACACTGGGGAGCATTCATCCCTGTGCAGCAATGTGAAAAAACACTGGCTCATCAGAAAATTTGATGATGCAATTATTAGGCACGTTGCTCCTGCATTCATTAGTGAAAGTATTTAAAGACATGCAGAGTCAAACTATTTTTTCTACTGTGATGCAAAACTATTTCACCTTAGGTTTTAATTTACCTTCTCCTGCTATAACCAGGGTATATGAAAGTCTACATACAACATAATGAATTACATTGTCGATGTCAAACAAAAGGTATTCCACATGTTGACTATCATACTTAATGGTATATGATGTAAAATGATGTTTTCTGAAACTTGTTTTAAAGCAGAGGTTGTTCTGAAATGTCTGAAATGAAAATGGTAAGAGGTGCATGTTCTGTAAAAATATTTTTTTTAAACCAGCATGGTAATAAATATTTACTTTTCAAATCCAGGGTTTCAGAAAATACATGTTTTTTGTTTAAGAAAAACATGCTTAAATGACAATAAAATGGTTTCTGCATTCTGGTGTAGATTTACCTCCAGTAAAATTGATTTTTAAATTGAGAGATACAACTCCAACAGAGGCAACATTCTTACTGCAGGGAATTCTTCCCTGTATGTTTGGACCATAAGACATGTCTGATGCAAATGTCATGCTCTCTACAAAGGGCCTAAACAAAGCAGAGGATGTAATTTTGTGATTTGTCCCTAGCTGAATTAAAATGTTTACTACATCAGCAAACATTCTGTCCCAGAACAGAGCGATGACCAGGCACTAAAAACCTTTATGGTATGGACCGATACCATAAAGGTTTTTTTTGATGCAAAATTGTGTTTCATGAGCTGTTGCAAACTGTAGTAGTGATAGAGAAAGAGGTGGCATTAAACATTTATCATTAACAAGTCACCACCACAAATTGGGATGAGTACAGAGAAAGTATTAGGATCAAGATTTATGTTCTTCAGCACTGCATGCATCAAATTACTCTCTGTTACTATACCATTATATTCCCTTAGGATTATAATTGATTTTTGTTTTTGTTTTTTTGGCATCCCCAGACTAATGATTTGGCTAGATCAAGATCTAAGCCTCCTTACATTGCTTTTACAGACCTTAACTTGGTGTCTATCTTCAAAACTTAAACTGCATGGAAGTAATCCCTTAGCCCACACTTGCAAAAACTTTGTATGCGTCTAGTCAATTGATTAATGTTCACTTCACTGTTTTGAAATCTTTCTTTCTCTGATGTTCCAATATTTGTCACCACGGTTATGGTTGTTGTTCGTCCTCCAAGATTGGGTACTCTTTGTGAACAAACTGACCCATTTGGATCAGTCTTTACAACACACCTCACTCTTCATGTGGTAATTAATAATGTAACTTTGATCATGTTCCAGGCGGAGTCATGATGAGGCCCACAGGCTTGACTGGGGCCAACTTCAGCCTTTGTGGATACTCTGGTTGTCTTCTTGATTCTCATCCATGCATTTCTTCCATTACAGAATTATCTGTAACCAGTTTTCTCAACATCTGGTGCATGGGTTTGAGGCAGGCAGACAGAATACAAGTAAATCCTCTCGGTGGAAAGCAAAATCATAAGGAAAATTGGTTTTCATTTTATTTACTTTTATTTGATTAAATAATTTGTACATCTTCAAAGTTGCTGCCAGATGCACTGCAGTTCATTACCATAACAGGGCCTATGCTTCATACTGTTGCTCTGGATGAGACATTAGCGACAGTGGACTGTCACCTGCATCGTGTCGATGACTTTGCAGCAATGCCTCATATCAAGCATGCATGTAGTGACAGTGGAAACTCCGCTTCAACAGGACGAAACCTCCTGAAGTAACAAGCAGCAAAATTACTTATTTCCATTTGTGGCAGAACCCAGACTTTCCAAAATGTCAATGTTTTCATTGATTTCAACAGTTGTCTAAAATGGCTTTGTATGATATTCTGGTGTGAGATTAAGTAATTTTAATATTGGACCACTGCAGTGATATCTAAGTTGAAGTTTTTTGTTGTCATTTTTTTTCTGTAGCAGTGGTGCATATTTGTTACATACGTGAAGCCTGAGAGCTATGGTGCTAGGTATCTTGTGTGGTGAGAATTTCCAACAAAAAAATGTCTGTTTTATGTGGAGATCAACTTGTGGATGCTTAGGTGTTAAAGAAAAATAAAATCATATGAAAGCTTCAGTTTCCCATGTCATGTCTTTTTGGATCAGTCAAGCAAAAAATTGATATATAGCAAGGTGGTGGGGGTGTGATTAGGGAATTAATACATTTTTGATTTTATTGATTAACTTTTTTTTCCCACAGACTGTAAATAGGTCTTCATCCTGACAAATAAACAGCCAGCTCCTTTCTGCTTTTACAGTGCTTATCATGAAAGTAGCTCAAATGGCAAGGATTCATCTTCCAGACTGATTTTGAGTGCCTGGTTCAGTATTATTAGTTTAAATTAGTGTAGCTAAATCACATTACTGTCATAAACTTAAGAATTACTTGGGGGGGGGGGATCAAGAAACCAAAACACACATTCAGGTGTCAAATAAGTCTCTGTGTAACACTGAAACCTGGTCACTTTTTTCAACTGTCCTGCAGTTCGACAGAGGTTTTCAAATAAAATGGCACACAGAGGAGAGTACATTTTTAATGCAGCTGAGGGTCATACTAGTGAAACAGCAGAGAGAGGGCAGCCCATCTGTTGCTAATAAAACCAAGGTAAAGCAAGCAGCAGTGTCATGATATAGGTATCAGTCCTTCGTGTTTCACTGGCCCTCTGAAGCCTTTATACTTTTGGTGACTTGCAGGCCAGCAACACTCACTGAGCTGTTAAAGCAGCCACACAGATTGCTGGAGATTTATGGCTCACAGTTGTACTATAGGCTGCTTTCAGAAGGCTTTTATGTCTGTGTGGCTGTGTGTAAAAGATAGAGGAAAAGGTTCACTGGTTATCAGGGTGTGCTCAGTGACACCATTTAGTTTGATAACCCATCACATGTACACAAAGATTTGAGGTCAAAGCGTCAATGCGTTGTTAATTTGTGCTTAAATTAGCCCTAGCACATGAGCCCCTGTTGTGTCACAGTAGTTATTACCATGCGTGACCACTGATGCACAAATGTTACACTCAAAACATATCCAGTTTCACTTGTACATTTGTACTGGAAAATTGTCATGGGTTGCATTCATAAAGGAGAATTTTATCTGCATCTCAGAGGCAATGACTGTCAGGACATCCAAGCATATGTTCATGACAGGATCCAAGACCCACATCCGGTTCTGACTGGGAGGAAGCAAGGAGGATGAACAGGACTCTGGCACTGAAATAATGACACCAATTGATTAAAAAGAGGGAGCAGGTGGTAAAAGGGCTAGCAACAACCAATATAAGTGTTACTCAAGATATTCAAAAAAAAAGCTATAACATATAACTACAGAAGCAAGGATCAAACAGTTAAACACAACATGACACATACGAATCTTGATGAAGGATAATCTTGTCTTATAAACTGAAGCAAAAACTAACTGAAAATGGAGTGGTAAAGTATAATCATATGAAGGAAAATTACTTAATTGCCTATAATCTTTTTTTTTAAAGTATAAAAAAAAGTATAATTTTTATACATTACACCACCCAGATGCAGGGACAATAGATTCAAACAAGTTTTCAATAAACAAGAATCCAAAACTTCAGAAAATAGATATAGGAGTATACATTTGAGAACCAGGAACCATGTCAGCAAAGAAGAAGAATGAAAAGAAAAGCTACGAAAAAGTGCTTAAATACTGGTGAGGAAAGATTACTGGAATGCTTTACATGTGAAATAAACCGCTATGTGAATAAACAGCTGGGAAGGGAGCAGGTGTGAGTGGCTTAGGTAAAGCAAATAATAAACAGAAAGAATGCACAAGGAACACAGAAACCAGATAGGAGCACAAACCAGAGCGACACATGGACAAACACCACCCAAAAGGTGCCAAACAAAGTGAAATAACAGAGAAACAAAACTAAAGGGAAGTCAGATATCCAAAAATGAAACAGGAACTATGGTATAACAGAGAGAAAAAAACAAGACTACAGAACTCAAAATACATGTAATACATGAAGAAAACATGCAAACCCAAAGTTTGCTAAATACAGTCTGAAAGAATGACAAGTCCTCAGCTAAACAGAAATCTTAAGCCATGACAAAAATAGCAAGAACAGCTCAGCAGGGAGTATTTAGCAAGTATTAAAAATTAAATGCTCTTCTATCTGATTATTAGGTGTTAAAGGGAGTGTGAATGAACAACTTCACACTCAACTTAACATTGATCCAGTCTTCCAGTCTCTTCCAATAGGAAATCAGTGGGACTTACTGTAGGAATTTGCCAATATGAGATTCTCAAGGTATAACATTCAATAGAAATACCCCAGTTTTATGTTAAGATAGTATTTGCACAAAGATTTTAAACAAGATAATTGGCCCAATGACCCTTCACAGAATAAACCGGAATAGAGCATGGATGGATAGATAGTTATTCATAATCCTGGGAAAACAGTACAACATATTGATCATTACATTTTCAATGATGCCATCTATAACATATGAAATAGACCAGCAAAAATAAAAGCAAAAACCAACATTATTTTAGCAAGTTTTAAGTGTGTAATATACAAAATATGCTTATTGCATTTCATCTGTTTATGGGAAAACACAAACATAACAAGCTCACTTAGCTGGTTAATTATTCATGTTGTAGTGATTGGCACCTTAATAGATGTGACACTCACAAATCTTAATGAGAGTGATGAGTGGCAATCCTATCCAAACCTGCAACCAGAATTATTTCCAGAGGTCAAATTGTTGGTACCAGTAGCTGACCAGTAATGTTTTTACTAGTAGAGGATGTAAAATACAGTGTTTGAAACTGATTTAATGAGATAAAAACAGTCCAAAACACTAACACGTTATTTCATATGGACATTTTGGTTATTTTTTTCTAAGCTAGAACTCTGACAGACTGAATACAATTAGAATGGCGATTCATAGTTTGAGTGGGTGCACATCTTCATATTATATTCTGTTGCTTACCACTTAGAGAAAATGTGGAAGAAGAAATCACATTATTCTGTTCAAAGAAACTAAATGGAGTGGAATTAACTTGCCTCAGCAGCTAGTAATCGATTGCACAGATGAGAAGATGATGCAGGGTGAATTTTATGTTGTTGGGCTTCATTGAGGCATGATGACCAGGACCTTGTCGTCGCCTTCTTTTGGGGCAAAAAGAGACTGAAGCTATGAAGTCTTTGAAAATGTAAATTGACTATTAAAAGTGACAATCCTTGATGATCTAGTGTTCCCGGAGTATTGTTGAAGAAGTTCATGTCAGTCTGAGAAAAACTCAAGCATGAGGAACAGACTGATTCATCTTATGCTAAATCCCACTTTTTAAATAATTTTATCCAGCAGGCTATTTGGCTACAACACATTTACCAACGTAATGAAGAAGATTCATCATCTGCCTTTCTAGAATAAACTAACTGCATATGTGATGCCTCTATAACCCTGCATTCTGTCATTAGAACATAAAAAGAGAACATAAAGCCTTCAAAGATAAACGCTTCTAACTTGTAAATAATACCCAAAATTAATTCGAATCATTTATGACATTGATGTGTGTTTGCGGTGGCTTACATGGCCTTCTGTGATTCAGAGATCCTCAAAGAGGTGATTAATACAATTTTAATTATCTTACATGGCTCATCCACATAGTGAGAAGCATTCTGTATGTTTTTAAGCATCTCTTTGATAATTTTTTCTAAAGAGTTGTTTGTGGAAGTGATTTGAGCAAGTGGCATGAATATGTAAACTGGTATAATTCAAATGCTAATCTAAATGTACCATATATGATGCAATGTATACAGTACACACGTAAAGAATGTGTACTGCGAACACAATTTAGCCAAACAAAAGAACTGATAATCTAAACATCGGCACTACATATAGAATTTGGTTAAAGATGACTGAGATGTTACTAATTGTAAAAACACTGAGTGCCACTATTGTAATCCAGACACATATTATCATTCAGGAAATAGGGATCTTTAAATATGATAGTCGGAACGCACTTATATCTTCTTCCAGTGGCAGCTTAAGCTTCCTGAACTTCATGTTAGAAATAATAATAATGGCTTGCATTTATATAGCGCATTTCAAGACCCTCAAAGCGCTTTACAACTCCATTATTCATTCACTCTCACATTCAAACACTGGTGGAAGCAAGTGTGATTATAGCCACAGCTGCCATATTGCGCCATCGGCCCCTCTGGCCAACACCAGTAGGCAGGTAGGTGAAGTGTCTTGTCCAAGGACACAATGACATGTAGCAGATGGAAGCTGGAATCAAACTCACGATCTCTGGGTTGCAGGCTGACAACTCTACCACTGAACTACAGCCACCCCAGACAGCTCAGAATGATTGTGCATCTAAACATGTGTATCTAAATAATTTTGTTTCAAAAAATTGTAAAAACCAATGCCAAATAAGCTTAACATTTGTGTAGCTGAAGAGATCAGCTAGGCGAAATCCATCCAACCAGAAGGTCCTGAAAAAAGATTCAGCAAAACAGACGCAAACAGGGAGTATTCATCAATGTCACAGCACTTTGTTTGGGGATAAAGGAAGGCCTCGTTGGTGTGCACCTGGATGTGGCTTAAGAAAAACTATGCTAGTGGATGATTATAGCATTTCTTTTGGTTGTAGTTTCACATCTCCACTGAGTTGGGGGAGATAATGCACCTTGAGGTTTGTTTGCATTCCACCAACACAATCATGAGATAAGTCATGGTTTCCACAGATTTCTTTGGACATACCAACAAAATTAAAATGTGTCAGGGCTGGAGTGTTCATGCGCAATGATTGCACACATGTGGACCCTTACTACAATATTGATGCCTCTGTGACTCATAGACCGCAACAGGATGTTTGGATTAAAAAATATATGTTTTCTGGGCATCATATATATGTGTTCTGGCTTACAGTTACTGTTTAGGAGTTGGAGTTGAGTAAAGTGGATGATCGAACCTAGCTCTTGTGTCGTCATTTTTATTCCTCCACAATGGTGACCCCGACACATCCTGTTGTCTGGGTGTGAGTGGAGCCCCCTGGTGGTCCGCCCCACGCGCCCCCCCCAACACCCAGCAGGGTTCTTGAACCAGCCCTAAGAACTTTCTTCTGGATTTGGGGGTGACAAAGGCGACTGTCTGTATTGAACGCACTCATGTTCTGGCTGATGATCCGGGGGTAATGGCCCAGGCTCATCGTATGGGACGACCACCCTCCATGGTGTTGACAGACTGCTCTCCTCCCTCCACAGACCTCGTCAGCCGTATGAGTGCAACTCTTCTTCGGCCTCCTCTTGTCTACCTCGCCTTCGGTGTAGGCCTTACCAAGCTGGTTCTTCAGGGTCCAGATTCAGCTGTTCTGGCCTTTTTCTCAAGCCCAGGATCCTGGACCAACTATGGACCCTACTGGGCGCGTGATGGACCACCTTGGGGCTCCACTCACACCCAGACAACAGGTATTTTTTGGAATCAAAAACATGTTTTTTGGGCATCATATATATGTCTTCTGGCTTATCGTTACAGTTGAGGAGTTGGAGTTCAGTAAAGTGGATGATCGAACCTAGCTCTGGAGCATTGAAGGGGAACCAGGGCACCTTGATGAAAATGGGCTACTGGAACAAGGCGGAAATGGACGAGATGGGAGAACACAGCTCTGTTGGAATGCTACTACTTAATTAACCCTAATCAGAGAGGTTACACAAAAAGACTGCGGGCTGAGTGGTTAGTTTGATACCCACAGTCACAGTTGACGGCAAAACAACTAGTAGCTCAGTGTTCCAACATCCACAAACGGCAACTGCTATCACAACTTGAGATTGACGAGATGTGACACAAATGCAACGGCAAGGAGGAGTGAGGACGCCAGGTCAGAGGGAAGATTATACCAACTCCCCAACCAGAGATGGGGAATGGACCCCCAATGAGTGAAACAATAGCACTGAGCGAGGAAGTGGCTGACCTGAAAGATAAGATCATGCCGAGAATCATCGCAAGACAACCCCGACGCCGATTACAACAGCTAAGTGAAGTACCTCGGAAAGTCTCCTGGAAACTGTGAATGCAGCATTGAGAGCGATCCCTACCACATCAATCACTGAAACCAATTAGATGATATACACTTCAGCAGCAGTTATCCTAGAGATGCTTGGCTATAAGAGCAACCATGAGAAACAATACCCACCATGGAAAAGACTGTTGGAAGCTAACATCAAGGTAGCTCGGAGAGAAGTGAGCCAATTGACTGAGGCCCAGAGAGGTACAGTGAGAGAAGTGAGCGGCTTGACAGAGGCCCAGAGAGGTACAATGAAATGACTAATACCGAAGAGGTACAGCCAGACGTCCAGACCTGAAGCACTAAAAATTGCCAAACAAAGATTGCAAGCCTTGCCCAGCCACCAAAAGAGGTACACAAAAGACAATGAAGCCAGACGAATAAACAGGCTGTTTGCAACCCAACCAGCAAAGGTGTATGCTCAGTGGCAGGGCAATAGCAGCAGAGTAGACCAACCAAGGCTGAAAACTGAAAGATACTGCAACCTCCCTAAGGAGAATCCATTTACCATCACAGTGGCAGACATCCAAGAACAAGTCTCAAGTATGAAAATCTGGACAGCACCAGGCCCTGACATGATCCATGCCTACTGGCTAAAGAAACTCACAGCACTCCATGAGCGCCTGGCAGCACAAATGAACCAGCTGCTAAGAGATGGGACTCACCCAGAATGGCTAACCAAAGGGCGAACAATCCTGATCCTGAAGGATCCCACCAAAGGTGCAGTCTTTTTCCCAACTATCGGCCAATAACCTGTCGCTCCACAACATGGGAACTCATGTCAGGCATCATCACGGCTAAAATAAGCAGGCACATGGATTAATACATGAGCAAAGCACAGAAAGGCATTGGTAGAGATACCAGAGGCGCTAAACACCAGCTCCTGGTTGACAGAACAGTCACCCAAGACTGCAAATCCCGAAAGACCAGCCTGTGCACTGCCTGGATTGATTACTACGACTCTATGCCCCACACATGGATCAACGAATGCTTGAAGCTGTACAACATCAACAGGACTCTTAGAGCATTCATTGCAAACTTGAGGAGGTTGTGGAGAACCACCCTTGAGGCCAATGGCAAGCCCCTTGCACAACTGTCCATCAAATGTGGCATATACCAAGGTGATGCTTTGTCCCCATTGCTGTTCTGTATAGGTCTGCATAGGTCTGAACCCCCTAAGCCAAATAATTAACAAGACTGGCTATGGATACCGCCTCAAGAATGGAGCTACAAACAGCCACCTCCTCTACATGGATGACATCAAGCTGTATGCTTGGAGGGAGGGGACATAGATTCCCTGATCTACACCACCAGGATCTACAGCAATGACATCGGGATCTCATTCGGGCTTGACAAATGTAGTAGGATGGACACAAAGCAAGGGAAGCTAGTCCACACTGAAGGGGTCTCACTCCCAGAGGGAACAATAGCAGACATTGAGGTCAGTTACAAGTACCTGGGAATACCACAGGCAAATGGCAACCTCGAACAGGCAACGAGGGAAGCAGCAACAGCCAAATACCTCCAACGGGTGAGGCAAGTCCCAAGAAGCCAGCTCAATGGCAAGAACAAGTCGAAGGCAATAAACTGCTACGCCCTGCCAGTGATCAGATACCCTACGGGAATAATGAGGTGGCCATAGGATGAGATACAGACCACAGATGTTAAGACACGAAAGCTCCTCACCATGCATGACAGGTTCCATCCCAAATTCAGCACCCTGAGACTGTACACAAGCCTTAAGAAACGAGGGCGAGAACTGATGAGCGCGAGAGCCACTATCCAGGATGAAACATCGAAGCTTCATAAGTAAATCAAGGACAAGGCGTCAACAGATGACATACTTAGTGAATGCATGAGACAATGGCAAGATGAGGAGGTGCTGGAGGAGGAACCATCATGGGAGGACAAGCCCTTACATGGGATGTACCACCGGAACATAACTGAAGTGGCTGATCTCAAGAAATCCTACCAATGGTTAGAGAGGGCTGGCCTACAGGACACCACAGAGGCACTCATCCTGGCAGCACAGGAGCAGGCTCTGTGCACCAGAGCGATAGAGATGCAGATCTACCACACCAGACAAGACCCAAGGTTTAGGCTGTGCAAAGAGTCATCTGAGACAATCCAGCACATAACAGCAGGGTGTAAGATGCTGGCAAGTGAAGCATACATGGAACGCCATAACCAAGTGGCTGGCATATGTCGGCTTTTCTCACAATGTGCTCTGCAACTCACTTTCTACTCAGAGAGGTGGGGGCGCCGAACTCCAAAAACCCCAACGGGAACTGTTTCAAAATAAGACCCAGAGCTGAGAGACAAAGAGTTACAAAAAACACACACAATCAGATCTGTTTTGGAAGAGACGCACCTGCAGATGGGAGTCAGACAAGATCCGACTGACTGACTCGTTCTCTTACAAGGCTGTACCATTTTTATTTCAAGAAGAACAAAGAACATATCACGTGACTCCTCTCTCCTCCTTCTACATCTTGACAGGCCATTTATTTTCTCCAGGTCTCTTGACCTTACCATGAACTGTGTTATAACATGACTTAGAGTTATAGCTGATCCTCCCTGCTTTCAATTCATATCTTTACTCAAGAGTTTGTTTACTTAAAACCTTCAACCCTATAAAATACTGGTAACAGAGTCATGTTTTACTACCCTGAATAATATAAACAGGCCTATTACTTCTAAAGCTTAAAAAAGATATAATTAACACATATGTACTGCATAATAAAAATAGCCTCAAAAAAGTAGAATACAACAAATCCCTCTTTCAATCTATTTTTCAAATAGATTGACCACTCCTCTGTACTTCCCCTTCAGGCGCCATGTGAGGTATTAACAGATATTGACCTTGCACATTTATCACCAACAGCTTTTTCAATACACTTTGTGAGCAAAGAACGTATACAAGGAATACAACAACATCCACATAACACCATAGTTAACACAAACACTGCTAAAGAAACCATTATAGACATTGCCAGAGTCTTCCCTTTACCAAACATATTATTTAACAAATTTGTCCCTCTTTCCAACCTGATCATTCAAAATGAGAAGAGTGTCTGTTTTTTTTATCCTTACCTTTAAGCAATATTTTTTTAATTTATTATTATTGTTTTTTATGTTTTAACCTAATTCTCAATATTCTTTTAGTAAAAGCAAACTCTAGCAATTGTCACCAACCCTAAAAACATCCTACAAAAACCACATCATAATGAAAAAAGAATAAGTAAAACAAAAATTAGTAGTCAGTCAACCTGATTATACTTTAAACACTCCTTAAAATGTTTTATCTTATTACTAAAAAAGTTTTATAAAACCGTAAATACTAAATATTAAGAAAAAATCTTACAAATAGACTACTTAAAAATTATTTGACACCCTCTTAGGCAGTGTCTAGCAATCTGCACCTGTAAATAAAAATCGGTTAGACAACCTGTAAAATACAAGAAAAATGATTAGTAAGTGTTCAGTCTTTATTATTTTGTTCTCTAGTCTTCGCTCTTGTTTATTTCTCTGGCAGCAGGTGGCTACCAGAGTGATGAAAAGATTCAGTACAGTGGACTCTTTATTTTTTCCCAAAGTTACTGTCTTTTCTGCAGATCGCCCTCACTGAAATGACAGTTACTTCATTAACTGAACATTTCCCCCAATAAACACAAATGCACAGACAGGCCCCGCCTCCAATAGCTTCCCCCACCGATTGTGAGGTGGTCAAAACCTGCTGTGAAATGTGTTTGATTTCTTGCGATCTCTTCTCTTCGGTACAATCCCTCTTCGAGAAAAGCAAGTCCAAATTGCTTATCTCGCCCAATTTTGTTGCACATATAGATTACACTGGATGATCACAGCAACTTCAACCAATCTTCTGGGTGGGTCAGGCCCCGCCTCCTGGCTTCGGCAGTCGACACCGCCTAGTCAGAACCGACACCACCCGCTGCAAAGAGATTCTCCCAGGTCAGCAGAGAGCTGCTGCAGCGTGAGGGACAGGAGAGGGGTCGGAAGGAAAAAGGAGACCAGGCCCTTCAGATGCTGATGATCACTGCGAGGGTCCGGGTGCGATGAAACCTGAGGTTCTCTGCCAGCTGTAAATTTAAAGTTGAATTAGACCGCTCGATGACGCCCTATTTCCCCACGCGTCAACGGTGTCAGCCTTGCTGTGACCCCAGTAGCAGTAACAAAACTGCTCTCCTCCACTGTGGTAATTCATAATGTATAACAGAAAACCCGTAGTTCGAATCAGTGTAAATCGTGACGTCTTTATCTCTTCTCCATTTGCATGCTTCAATAAGAGCCCTTATCTCAGCACGCTGTGCGCTCTGCTTGCCGTCCAGCTTCCCTGACACGACAGTATGTAGTGAATCTTCATTCTGCTCAACAACTGCAAAACCTAATTTTAACTGGCCCTGTCCCTCTCTAAAAACAACACCCATCTGTATAGAGCACATAACCTGTAGGTAAAGTATCAGACCGTTAATCAGAACGTATTTTTTGAGCATCAGAATTCAGCCTGACACAGTCATGCTGCTCCCCAGAGGCGGTGATTTGTTCAGCCATGTTTATTCCTTCATGCGTAAAAATAATGTTTGGTGCCTCCAAAACTCTGCTAATCCGCTGCTGACGCAAAGTAACAATGTGTGAAGTTTTCTCCACTAGGTGTGCAATTCCTGCTGCATGTCTCGTGCAAGGTGGCTGTCTCATTTCAATAGCTTGCAGCTTTATGCTAAGATACATAAGAATGTATCTCTGACCACCTTTTTTCTGAAACAAAATCCCATTAACCACCTCATCTGTTTCTGATGTGTTAAGAAAAAAATGGACATGTATAGTCAGGAGTGGCTAAATCAGCTGCTTGTGCTAGAGCCTGTTTCAACTTAATAAATGCCTCCTCAGCTGGTATGTCCCATTCTAATTTAGCATGCAGATTTTTCATACCATGAGCATTTACAAGAGCCCTGAGTGGTGTGGTAAGGTTTGTGTAATTAGGCACATAATGTCTGGAAAAATTTGTCAGTCCCAGAAATGACAGCATTGAGGATAGCAAAGAGTCAGGCACGACCTTTAAGGCCTCCACTGCATCAGGATGATCTGTTTTTTCTCTGCCATGATTTCTAGAAAGCGACAAATGTTCCAGAATGGTAGTATCAGAGAGCTGCGTGTCTTTTTTGTACATCTGAGTAGAAGGAGAAAAAGAGACTGAAGATATCTGGGTGGGAACCCAATCCTTTAATTCAACTCCCCTTTTAACCATTCCCCCCAAATCTTTAGCTTGATGTTTCGGATGCAACAAAAGCGATATGTGTGGAAGCGCTTCAGCTTCCATCATATACCACTTATGCTGTTTTGAAGTGAGATGAGCAAACAGTGCAATACCCTTCCTCCCCACAAAGCATGGACCCGAAGCCACAGACCAACTTTGGCCTTCAAGTTCTGTTTCAAATTGTTCCTGGTATAAGGTAGGATCGCCCCTCTCATAAAGGAAGGTAACATGGAAAGGGTCAGGCGGTAGAACAAAAGGCTGGAGTTCAAGCAGCCAAGGCTTCCAGCATCTCAGAAAGTCAGCCGCAGAAGATTCATGTGCAGACATCGTAGTCAATCTGGCCCAGAAAATATCAGCCACTTGTGAAGTGTCATCCTTCAGCAAAAATTGACCACTCATGGTGTCACAGCAATGCGTATGTCCATTCGGAAAAGTCACCATAAGTCCATCAGGGGTACATAGAATAGTAGCACTAAGTTTGATAAGCAGATCTCTGCCTAACAAATTGACAGGCGTGGTTTGAGCAATGACAAAAGGATGTGATAGTCTTTGATCACCCACTGAAACAGGCAATGGTTGAGTTATAGGGAGAGTCATTGGAGCCATATGTAGAGGTGGCTGACCGGGAGGTATAGCGCCCCCTTGTGGGTGTGGGCACTCCCTCACCCAGTGTTCATTGGAGCCACACCTGTGACAACCGTTAGCACCCAGCTGCCCTCTCCCCATGCCTCTAAAATCCCCAAACCTGGCCCTGCCACGTGACCTGCCACGAGGCTGCCATGTCCTATAAGGAGCAGTAAATGGCTTATTCGGTGCAGCTCCAGCATACATCACAGGAAAAGAAGGCAGCACTGTCGCTGATCCAACAGTAGGTGCTGCTTCAGCCACCATCTGTATCACTTTTTTTAGACTGATACAAGTCAGTCAATTTATTCTGAGCCTCTTTTAACTGTAGTTTTAACAAAGCAGTCTCCATTTTCTTATTCTCCTCAGCGTCCTTTAACGCAGATGCTCTCACTAAAAGAAGCATTAAATCAGGGCCTCCACTTGCCCCCAGTGACACCTGAGATCTGGTATTCTTAAATGGTCCTTCACTCCCCTTGTCTCCCAACGTCTGCATATTTTTGACCTGTAGAACGCTAACATCCATCACGTTGACTGGGGCTGGGACCTCTTGAAAGGTTTACAGCTTGACCCCTTACCACAGATGCTAATCTTTCCTGAAGCATTATACGCCAAAAACAATTTATCGGTGTCTTCTAATTTGTTGCTAACTAAATTTAGTAGGTGTCACTTTTCCTCCCCAGAACACATTCTGTGAGAGACTTCTCTTATACTCCCCTCGGGCACCATGACGAGCCCACCTGGCCGTCATAAGGCCCTGGAACTGGTTTTTATTTTTTACCGGGCTTATCCACTAAAACAGAATATAATTTAGAAATGTATATTAACAATTGGGCATCTAAAGTACGCCAGTTTCGTCCCTGTGGAGCAGGAAGTAATTTATATTCGGCTGCCATTGAATATTCGTAACAAAAATCCAAAATGGATTAAAATTAAAAAAAAAAAAAAAAAATAGGTTATTTGTATTAACTCTATAAATTATTTATTTTAATTGATAAACTATCAATTCGTAGGCCCAAATTTATCCCAATATTAATGCAATTAACAGTAAAGGCAGGCACAGTTTTTATTTATTTAATTTATTTCTTTTTATAGTGAAGGAGTTTATATATTATTTATCCATGCAACATTAACCTTAATAATGTTTTAGGCAAAGCCGAAACGAAGGAAAGCTAAAAAGGTTTATAACGCACTGTTTATCTTATCATTAATTTATTTATATACGGAGATTATTGCCGTTTCATCTAAAAATCAAAGAATTCCTAATAGGGTTTGGGGTTGAGGGTTTGGTGAAACACACGAAAAATAGAATTCTCCCAATATAAGGCAATTTTTATTTATCATTAAAACATATACCGAAAGAAATACGTTTAAAACTCGCTTTGCAACACAAAATCGTCAACAGTTTGCTCCAAAAACAAACTCCGCCGGACTGACAGATCAAAGTCCGGCCCAATAAAACTTCCGTGTCACACCGCGGAATGAATACGCCGGTGCACAGATGGCTAATTCTGCACTACGATGCTAAACCGTACTCATAAGTAAACCAACCAAGAACAAAATGCCTCCAACAAAACCACACTTCGCCATCAATACTCGAATGACTGTTTAACCGAGCCAAATAAATACAGTTCGGAAGCTAAGCTACCAAAGATTAGCTGTCATCATGAGCAACCTAGCTCAACCGGAAGCCAAACGTGACCGCTCCGTTATCATAAAAGTTATTTTATATATATTCTATAGAGTTTACTACCAGTTATCCATAATAACAGTCCTATATATATATGTGTTCGACAATGCTTTAGACGTGTTTACGTAGTTGCACAAGGTTGAACGCCTTTATTTCCAGGCGAAACTCATCCAAACCGTGCGTTAGCCGTAAGCTAACTTATGGTGGTACTTTAGCTGACTGAAAATGATATTCCCTTATTCCTCTACAATGTCAAGCTTCTACGCTTATTGTCTGTACAAGAAGCGCGGACATTGTCTAGGCGTTTAAAATTCGCAGAGGAATTATGGTTTTAGATTCAGTCGGTTAGTTCCCCTAAATGTGAAGTTTATATGCGGCCGGACTGCACGAAGCTACCTGGTAGCTACTTTTCCGTCACCGCGACTTCTCCAATCACACACACATTCATCCGAGAGAAAGAAAGAACAACAATTTTCACAGTCTCATCAAACACTAACCTCTACCGGAGCCACCTAAAGCCGGACCTTTAAACACAATCCAATTCACGTGGCTCAATCGTGCGTTTGGAAGATACGCCAGCCTCTCCAAGGGAATCCGTCTAGACAACAGAGAACACATAGGCTCTGCTGCTGTCTCTTCCGCTTGCCAGCCGAGGAGAATTTCCGATAGCGTCCCATCGGAAGTGAGCGGCCAACTCTCAAGCCCCCTGGTCCGTACTTTGGTCGACCCTCAACCGAAAAAACAACACGTCAACATTAAATGGAGAACGTTTAAATCGATCAATACCTATTAATTTGGTGTTAGCGCTTTTTCAGATTGATACAAAACCACCCGGGTGTTGATTAGCAAGGATCAATCCAGTCGCTCTCCGATTCTCTGTTGAACTCAAAGAAAAAACACAAAATCACTACAATTGCCACAAACACCTGTATCAATCAGTTATGCCACACTCATTACTCACACTCAATCTCTCCCAGCCCTGAGAAAACTCAAAACCAAATCAAATGCCCGCATCCTCCACCATATTGTCGGCTTTTCTCACAATGTGCTCTGCAACTCACTTTCTACTCAGAGAGGTGGGGGCGCCGAACTCCAAAAACCCCAACGGGAACTGTTTCAAAATAAGACCCAGAGCTGAGAGACAAAGAGTTACAAAAAACACACCCAATCAGATCTGTTTTGGAAGAGACGCACCTGCAGATGGGAGTCAGACAAGATCTGACTGACTGACTCGTTCTCTTACAAGGCTGTACCATTTTTATTTCAAGAAGAACAAAGAACATATCACGTGACTCCTCTCTCCTCCTTCTACATCTTGACAGGCCATTTATTTTCTCCAGGTCTCTTGACCTTACCATGAACTGTGTTATAACATGACTTAGAGTTATAGCTGATCCTCCCTGCTTTCAATTCATATCTTTACTCAAGAGTTTGTTTACTTAAAACCTTCAACCCTATAAAATACTGGTAACAGAGTCATGTTTTACTACCCTGAATAATATAAACAGGCCTATTACTTCTAAAGCTTAAAAAAGATATAATTAACACATATGTACTGCATAATAAAAATAGCCTCAAAAAAGTAGAATACAACACATAGTATACAGAAACATCTGTGCGGAGTATGGGCTGGAAACCCCAAAGTCAAAGTGGGAAACACCTCCAAAGGTGGTGGAGAATGACCGAGCAAAAATTCTGTGGGACTTCCAGATTCAGACAGACAGGATGGTAATGGCCAACTAACCGGACATTGTGGTGGTTGATAGAGAGCAGAAAAAAGCCATTGTGATGGATGTGGCAATACCAAGTGATGGTAACCTTAAAAAGAAGGAACATGAGAAACTTGAGTAATACCAATGGCTCAAAGAGGAGCTAGAGAAGGCTTGGAAGTTGAAGGTGACAGTAGTACCCGTGGTAATCGGAGCACTCGGGGCAGTGACCCCCAAACTGGAGGAATGGCTTCAGCAGATCCCTGAAAAAACCTCAAACATCTCAGTCCAGAAAAGTGCAGTACTTGGAACAGCAAAGATACTGCGCAGGACCCTCAAGCTCCCAGGCCTCTGGTAGAGGACCTGAGCTTGGAATGAATGGGAAAAAACCGCCCGCAGTAGGCGAGAGGGGATTTTATATATATATGTTTTAAACTTATCTAAAAAGTACAGTGAATTAGTGCTTCTGCAGCTTTTTCTTTGTCAAGGATGAATGGACACACAAGTATTTGTAAGTCATGTTACATGAATTTGTAAGTATCATGGCTTTTAAATCAAATGTACACTTTGGTAAGTCATACTCTATGCATTTAAAAAACGCTTTTGAATCTAATTTCTCTCCAAACACAGAGCTTCAATCAGTGGTTTTGTTTTGTAGTTATTAAAACACATCTAACATTTTAATTGCTTCTGATACATCCAGGAATGTGGCCCTGCCTTAACCCGTGGTTATTGGTTTTAACCTAAACTCTATCGTTATGAATGGTGTTAAAAATGTTTTACATTTAGTTCTTCCTTGTTTATTTAAATGAATATAAATGAACAAAATGTGTGTTCTTATTTCAAATTCGATGAGCTCCCCCTTAAGATGCTGCTTGCAGACACACTGCCGTTCATTAATGCAAATGTTCTTGGAAAGAATGGAGACATGTTTTGATGGTTCACCATTAATTCATGGTTCGAAGTTGTTGTTGGGTCAGCAAACTAGCTTTCATCATCAATGTCAGGCCACACAAGAAGTAAAAGATGAAACATGCTGCATCAGGTTAGTAGAATTACTTTGTGAATTAAACATATTAATTTGAAAGTGTAATAGTACTTCGGACAAGGAACTGACTGCTATTTTCTCTTGAGCAATTGAATTTTGGGTAAACTCTTCCATCCAAATCAAATCAAATTATTTTAGACTTCTCTTCTCCAATGACGCAGAGCTTGTAAAGGCTAAATACATTTGTTAAAACGACTATGTCTGAGGCTTTTAAACATCTCAGAAGTCTTGTGTCAGCTGAATATGTGTTTCATGTTTCAGCCCAACTCTTGTATTAATCATCCATTTATATGTTTTGCAGATGGGGCTCATCGACTGAAAGAAAGGAACTGCCGATGAAAGCTTTTTAGCACACGACAATAATGGCTGGGCAGTAAATGTAACCTTCTGTTAATTTGAATATGTGCAGACGTGCAGAAAAGCAGCCTATGTGTTTTTTTTGTTAAAACTTTAAGAGTTATTACTTTACCCTAAAACAGAAACCAAATAAGTGACTTATACCAACTTTATTGACAATATAAATGCAATGTGTGTGAGCACACAGAGAATGGGCTAAGCAAACATTTTCTCCTCTTTCACCTACTCTGATCAAGCTGCCCTGAACACTACTGTTTAATCAACCCCACAAAATAGATTAGATTTTGGCGTAAAGAAAAAAATGTAACTGCAGTCGATATCCTGCTACTTCATTTCCAAATGTACTGCCTCAAGTGTTCTTCTGGCTGAGTCAAGGAGAGAAGTTTGACTCTCCTGTAGCTGGGCTGATTGAAAACCCCTCTGCGCTGGACGCACATCTGCTCAGGTGTGTCTCTCAAGTCAACACACAAACTTCACATTTTTGATTTGGCCCAGCAGCTGTTCTGCTCTGCTCACGCTCCCAGTGTGCCTCTGCCTCTTTACACTCTTATTAATGTAATATCATTAAATGTCCCCCCTGAAATTGTGAGAGCAGCAATTTATACACAGCTCATAACATCCATTCCTTTTGGCAGGGCCAGATAGCGGGCGAGTCCGCAGAGATCTACGGCAGAGTCAGGAGGGTAGAACTGATTATTTGGAGAGAAGTGGTGGCGTGAGGCTGGGTTGAAGTAGGTGGTTGGGGCATTGAATCATCTGGCCTATTTATTATCCGTCCTCCGGCTCTGGTTCAATCCTGCATCTCTTAGATCAGGCAAAATAATGGCCTCCATAACCTTGGGCATTCGCGGCCTCTAAAAGCTCCCTTTCTCCACCTCCCCTCTCTGCTATCTTTTCATTACAGATCTGTAATATACAGGGCATGGATCAAAGAGCAAACAAAAAATGCATGTGTGAGCATGCTCACATCTACTTCTGTGCATTATTTATCTCCATGTCAGTGCTACAACCTGGACTAGATATTTTTAATGAGGGCTGGAAGACAGAGGGTAGTGCACATTAACCCTGCTCATTTAAAACAGGGCAAAAAAATAAATAAAAAAGACCAAAGCAATAAACATCTGAGCCAATTTGGACTCGAGAAATGATGGTGGTGTACAGAGTGATGTTTTTTTTTTAAAACATTGAAATCTACTAATGCTATTTTGGATACTCTGCATTGCAAATAGTCCAGATCAAAAATATAGAATGTGTGTAACCTAACGTTCCTAATCTCCTTGATTCAGCTTAAAAAATAAGTCTGTTTGGATAGGTTTAAAGCCAGAAACACAATTCAGGTCTTTATCTTCATTATGAGGTGTTGCAAGTACCTAAAAGCAAATGTTTGACCAAAATACACCTAGTATTGTAGATTGCGACTGGCAGAGACTTTAAGCATGGATTTCAATAATCCTGACTTAAATTAAAGACTTCCAGAATCTAGCACTTGGTAAGTGAAATCAGTTTAAATATTTCATGTTTTAGGTCTGTTACAAAAATGATTCCTGTTAACCAAATGAGTGAATTTGTTGATTCTGATACTTTGTAGTAAGAAAGTCCTGGGTTTGAATCCCAGCTTGGGTCTTTCTGCTCAGAGTTTTTTATGTTCCCCTCATGTAGGTGTGGGCTTGCTCCAGGTACGCCAGTTCTACTCACAGTCCAAAAGCATGATTTTAGTTTTTTACTGTAAGTTGTAAAAATGTAGTATCCATGTCTTGTTGTTTATCCTGTCTTTGTTGTCCTGTAATAGACCGGCAAGATCAGGGTCACTGGAATGGCCAATCCAGAACACTGACTTTGTTGTCCTTGAGAAACTTGTTTGACTATTATGGTAACATGATTGACATGGTGACAGTGGTTTGGTATTTCCTCATTTGTGGTCCTTTCCATGTTGATTGGGTTATACGGTGTAAATTCGCTTGGGTTCATGTATACACAGAGTGGATTTATTTGTGCATGTGGAATTTCTTCCAAATACTGTATGCACAGGCCACATTTCAGCAGAAAATCTGTGCAAGTCTTTCTATACCAGCTGCAGTTCTCTGGCCACTAAAAAAATATTTCTTGATTTTATCAATCCATATTTATTCCTCCAATTTCACTATTGATGTAATAAACAAAAGCACTTAATAACCACCTGACACAAAAATTAACTTCTGTCAGAAATTTCATCACCACAGACTGTTTCACTAAAACTTATCAGTAATACTTTCCTTTGAACTTTTCTCCATTAAAAATAGATGGCTTAAATGCTTGTTTTTTCAGTTGCTGTGAAAATTATAGTTAAAACATTACTTTTTACATTTCCATGTCATTGGGAATCTGTAATATTGTGCTCAGCATGACTTTTTGCACAGCAGATACTGACGGCCAAACATCCAAGAGCCCCTTTGGGAAAGCTGAATCTAATGAGAATGTATTAGTTTTGTTCAGTTAATGGATGCTGTTTTTCTCCTGATTTAGAAAATAATACTGCATTCTTATTGAGTGGGAGGGAGAGTGGATATCTGTATGCCTTTCGGGCCAGCTGGGTCAGTTAACATGGCAGAGGAAAGAATACATAGATGTCCATTCTTCCACTGTGCATTGAAATGATAAATAGAAGGTGCGAAGCACTATCAAAAGCAATTTCATGACATCTTCATTACCAAGCAATGAAGTGTTTATGGAAGTCTTTCACAATTCTATTATCAGAAAAAGGCAACACAGAAAAGGATTACATGGAAAAGACATGCACGCTTGCTGATTGTTATGTTTTTTGTTTTAAGAAAGCCAACAGCATCTTGGTTGTTGTGAAGACTAATTTTCTATGAGCCAATAAATGTAAAGGCCATGCATCTATTTATATGCTAATTTTATTAATTAGAGTGATAAGAAACCAGTTGCTTTTTTTCTTCTATTTTCTAATTTACTACTGCCAGTCTTGTTCCTGAGCTTCAATTGCTTTAACAATTGAAAGAAAGCCCTTTTCACGAATATCTGAACATCGATAATAATCTAACAAATCCCTCTTTTTTTGATTAGCAAGTCATGTCGTTTTATACGTTGAACATGTCATTGCTTCAGTTGTCTGTCTTGATGCTGTATCTATTTTTTAAAACATGGCCAAATGTTTTGGCAGTGATCTAAATGTTGTGTTTTATAAACTTTGCTGCATCAATTTTTGGGTGACTGCTTTGGGAAAAAAACGATCTTCAGTTCAGTTTAGTCACATCAGAAGCTCAGACGAGCTGTGAAAGAGTTCAGCTGAAATTACTCTGTCAGTCTATTACATTTAGGTTCAAAGTTATTCATATCCCTGGCAGATCTAAACATAACAATCTCACAGGTGGAAGACCTTTATAAAACAGCTGGAAATGGAGACTTTTAAACTTCTTGAGAAAAACAAATCAATAATTTTAGCTCAAGTTGAATGCAAAACATACCTGGAAAGGATTCAATAATTTAATGAGCTGACATTCTTCAGTAAGTATGTCTCAGAAAAATACCAGGATCTGTGAAAGTTGGCATTTCTTTTGTATATAAACCTCAGCTAAGACTCAACATTAAAAAAGAGCACAACACAAATCTTAAACAGGCCTCTAACTTCTGAGTACAAGAAGAAAGTACAAGAGAAAGTACAAGAGGAAACGATGAAAGCCCTGCACAGTACTGTTGCAGATCTGTTAAATAGAATCTTTTATGAAAAAATAACAATCACAAAGTCTTAATGCAAGAAGAAGTCTATACCCAGACAGAGGTCTCCATGCAATTAGAATTGTTCATATAAACTCAGACCTCCATGCAAACACAGACCTCCATGTCAACAGACTACCATGCAAACAGGTAACTTTGGTGAGTCAAATACAGAAGACAGCACACTAACATTAAACAGGTCTCAAGGATTTCCATTTTTCACCTTCAGCATATTGCTAAAATTAGAAACATCTAGGAATGATGCTGAAAAAACTAGTTCATGTGTATGTTACTTCAAGGCTGGACTACTATAATTATCTACTATTAGGAAATCCACAAAATGCAATTAAAAGCCCTCAGTTAATCCAAAATGATACAGCAAAAGTTATGATGAATATTAAAAAGAGAGATCACATTTTTCCTGTTTTAGCTTCCCTTCATTGGCTCCCTTTTATATCCAGAATAGAATTTAAGATCCCCCTTCCTATATTTAACGCCCGTAATAATCGAGCTCCATCATACATCAGGGATCGGATTGCTCCATATGTTCCTAACAGAGAACTTCGCTCTCAGACTGCAGGTTTACATGTGGTTTCTTGGGATTTCTAAAAGCAGAATATTGAGGCAGATCTTTTAGTTATCAGGCTCCTCTCCTGTGGAACCAGCTCCCAGTTTTAGTCTGTGACTCAGACAGCCTGTCTACTTTAAAGGCCAGACTCAAAACTTTCCTTTTTGATAAAGCTTATAGTTAAAAACAGAATGATGTTAGCCACTCCATGGAGGAGTAGTGGAGTGAGGGAGGGGTAGTTGCCGACAGCCTTAGCTGGTTGGGTGGGAATGCAGTCCAGACAGACGGTTCTCCATGGCTATGTCTCTCTCATGCCTTATTCTAACTGGCTGGGTTATCCTGAGCTATCTCTGTAGCCATACTGTTATAGGCTTAGACTGCTGGAGGACAGACTGACCACTTTTCTTTACTCTGTTACTTTGCTCTTCTACTACTCTCCAATTTCATTATTTGCTGTTATTTAAACTGTTAACTTTATGTTTTCTCTACATAGAAGTGTTGGGACACTTCCATGGTGACAGGACCAAACACAGACCTCCACCCACAAGGACTGATCATCCCACAAGGCATTTCAGCTTCAGCAGAAAAAGGGGCACTTCATGGGACATCATCACCTCTATTTGAGCACAGGGTTCCGCTCCGTGCTTTAAATCAGCGCTTTGGGCTTCCATCCTCCATGGCGAGGGTGTGGGGGGGGTATCCAAGCTCACTGGATCCAAGAGACACAGCAGCCTGCTGATCGTGGATCAGGTGAACTGTATCCGGCCGATGAAATAAGTCCTGACTGACAGAAATCAAAACCCCTGCAGAAAGAATCTTTGAATTACAGATTCTACCAGAGAGGGAGAGGGCCTCGAGAACACACTGCTGCACGCTACAGGAGCCGAGAGCTGCTGAGGTAGTGGTCGCCCGCAAAAAAGGAGCGGTCCGTGGGAGACCGCCGTTCCGAGCTAATGGTGGCTCGGCAACCCACAAGGACCCGAGTTTTGGCTAACAGTGGCAGGCAGCTGCACCCGACGCCTCACTGCTAGCGCCCCATGCAACTACTGCTAACTGACCAGTTACAACAGCTGGTTTCTCTGCTTCATTGTCATTTTTTTCAGACAACAGAGCCACACATCAATGGAGATCTAAGGATCGTTCCATGTAAGGTCGCGTCTGGGCAGAGATAAATTAGCTTAGGATAAAAATTATCTAAGGATTGTTTATTTGTATATTTCACTGTGTTTTGCTGCATTTGTAAGAATGCATTTCTTCATTTGTTTGGGTATGAACAGTGTTTTCAAAGGTTTCTGACTGATACAAACAATCGTTTAAAATCATGCAACATGAGTTGCATGAGTCTGACTGGAGTTTTTTCCTTCTTCTTTGGTGCTAAATTAAAACAGAGTGGCTCTGAGCTGCTCTACATAACTTAGCTCTGCACGTTCATTTCTGATTAGCGTGGTCTGGTTTTGCACACACCCAATGCTCATAAATAAAGATTGCTATCTACGTTATTCAAAATACTGATCAGCTTTAAAACAGATACTAATCGTATAAGTCATTTTTTAAAAACTGCCTTCTTAGTATGTCAAAATACTAAATCAGATCAATCACTGCGGTGACTGATCTACAAAAAAGAATCAATTATCGACAAGGTTATTGATTCTTAATTCAGAAAAAGATTTAATGGCACATTACTTCCTCCAAAGAATGTTTTTCGTATTCACGTCTGCATTGTGAATTGGTTGTTTGAACACAAACCATAAAAGGTACTAATTAGTCTTAAACTAATCACAATTAGTTTAAGACTAACTTAGCTGCACTCTCACAACTTCTAAATACAAGCCTTGGTTTTTAAGCATACATATTCATACTAAACTGTGATGTCATGATCAATTTATTGATTATTGTTTCTACTTCTTTGCATATTTGTCCATTTTACTGTTTTACTTTTGGTAGTTTAATTATTCATTCTTCTTTTACTTAGTAGTTTAGTTGTGTGTTACTAGCTTAGTGAGCTTGTTGATTACAGCATTTTAACTGAAAGTTGAATTATTTTTGTAGTAAACTGTTGTATTTTGGAAGTCTTTTTTTGTTATCATTTCACATAAGTGTGTAGTAACTTGCTGTTCAAAGTATGCCAAGAACTTATTCCTTCATCTATTGTTTAATTAATTCAGCCCTATCAGGCAGGTAATCATAAACATGAACTGAGACTGAACTATTTTTCCTGGATCCCAGGATGGTGACCCAAACTTGATAATTCTGACATAAAATTATTAATCTCATTAATAATTGCCAGAAGCAATTAGTTATAATTATTGATAGCCAAAACCTGCCTATTTGTTTTATAACAGAAGCATTTAGACAAAAATATAAAGTATAAAGAACAAAAAAGAATCTCTATCAAAAAGAAGAGTAAAAAAAAAAAAACAAGAAATAGAAAAAAAAGATAAAACAGGCAGCAAATCAGAAAACTCAAGTTTACTGGGAAGAAACGTTCTGACTCCGACTTCCTCTGATAGTAGTCAGAGGTTTCTAAAAAAAAACAAATACCTTTAAATCCAGTATTTTTCCATGCATATTTAATGATAGTCATAGCTGCAATAATTAAATCCTTAATGCATATCACACATTAAATCAGCAACACACACACACACACAGTACAGGCTAGTGTGATATAATGTGATAACAGAAATCGTGGTTAGCCTAGTTGCTGTGAGAAGCAACTCAGTAATGGATCTGTTTACAACCAGAACACAGTTGAGTTGGATGTGACTTTATTCCCAGATCTGAGTGGAAACTTCTTAAAGGGAATGAAACAAAATGGGGAGTATTAAAGGAAATTATGTGTTACATTAACCTGCGTGAACTTCAGAATGACATTACCCTAAAAACCAGGGGGCCAGCATGGAGCGCTTCTATGTTAAATATTGGAGTAAATTAACCCACCCTAATAGGTTTCCTTGACAAATAAGGATTGTATCCTCTGACCTGAAACTGTCTGACATGTGTTTTTCTTTTTTTTGTTTGATGTGGAATCAGCATTTTCTTAAATGTCTTACATAGCAGGAGGATTTCTGAAGTTCTCAAACTGACAGAAATGTTTTTCAAGACCTTTTTTTTTAAGGTACACAAAATGTCCACAAAAATGACACACATAGTGACTTTTTTTTTAAAAGGTCTTGCTTAATTATATGGGCAATATTTATATAAGTAATGCTACACATAATCTTACAGCGTGGATGTGCAATCACTTGGAGCACATTCTGCTTAACGTACAAGCTGACAGAGATTTGAAGACGAGCGGTGAAAACAAATTAGGTGGATTAGTCAACAACAGATGGTGTAATCCAGCACATGCTACAGTGAAATATCATCTTTGGAGCCTTGATAGTAAACCTCAAGCTCTGAGCTTTTGTCCAAATGATTCACCTTGTGGGTCCACCAGTGTTATCTTAGCAATATTATATATTCCGCCATCAGCTGTTGCCCACTCTGCATGAGATTCATCAGCTCAGTTGTAGCTGAGGTATATAGACAACACAACAACGCATCTTCCAACATTTTACCAGTTTTTTTCCACTGCTTTACCATAGAAAAAAGAAATAACAGGTACTTTTTTTTCCTCCTTTCTCTATTTGCTCACCGGTTGGCCCACATTGCTTCATGCACGTCTCCCACCAAAGATCCAATTTACTCTTGTCATTCATGACTTTTTGTCTGCATATTTTCTCTTACTTTGCCATCTATGGCTAATCCACATGTGTCCTCCGGGGGCGGTGGTCAGCCTGTCAAAATTAACTATTGGAATGTGAAAGGGCTTAACCATCCTGTCAAATGCATTAAGGTATTGGCCCATCTTAAGCTCCTGAAAACGGATATAGCTTTGTTAACTGAGACGTATGTGCATGCGGCTGACTAGCTCAGGCTGAGGAAGGCCAGGTGGGACAGGTGTACCACTCGGCTTTTCAGAATAAAGCTAGGGGGACTGGATTTTTGATTAATAAATCCGTGTCGTTTGTAACATCTGAAACTATTTCGGATTCAAGCGGATGTTTTGTCATTTTCGTAGGTAAGCTCTTCAGTCAGCCTGTGGATTGTTGGCCTGTGTGTACGCCCTGCAACTGGGAAGACTGGGAAATGTATGTACAAATTATTGTTGGGCATGCCTTGCTTGGACTCACACCAGCTTATTCTGGCTGGAAACTAATTGTGCAATAAACCCTGCATTAGGTAGGTCGTCAAGACGCCCAGCTCGCAACTCTAAGACAGCCGAGTCCATAAATAATTTTCTACAATCATGTGGGGTATCTGATCCATGGAGGTACCTCCATCATACAAGGAGCGAATATTCAGTCTTTTTGCCAGTTCACCACACTTATTTACGCATAGATTACTTTTTTGTACACAGGTCCCCACTCCTGCTAATTGAAGAATGCGGCTTCATTAGTATCGTAATATTTGATCATGTTCCTGTACCTCTTGCTCTGATCCTCCCTGTGTCGATTTAATTTTGTCTATCTGTACTTTAATTTTTTTTATAAAGATACATTGCTCAAAAAAGTAGATTTTTTAATAAAATAATGAAGGGGTTAAGTAGCAAGGAAACTTTGTTGTTAAAACAATTTTCTGTAGGGATTTAAATTACTACAATTAATTAATTAATATTTAGCATTACATTTTGTAAGAAGAAAAAAAAAGAAATCTTATCTAAACTTTCTGAAGCTTTGGCTGGGTAAACACCTACTTTTTGTCTAGATAAAAGTAGGTGTTTATATATAAATATATATATAAATACATATTATTCAAAACATTTGATTATGTCTGCCACTCTTTCATGTAGGATTTATGCTACAAAAAAAAATTCACATTTATTTGGGCAGCTACTTGCTACCAAGCAGCTTCTCTGACATTCTGATGCCTCCTTATATTTACAAAATATATATCATTTTTCTCTCTTTCTGTAGAAGCCTAAATGCTTGCAAAAGGGCTTTCACTTCAGCTGCGTCAACATCACTTTCTGGTCTGGTGCCATGGTGAATCAATTGGACACTACGGAAGATGGCTTTTCACTGCGCTCATAAAATTCTGGGTTCAGATTCTCAGGGTGGAATTAACTTAGTAGCATCAGCTGTTCTGGAACTGTAAACTCTTGATTTGCCCCGTTCAGGGTAAGTCAACCCAGAGTTTATGCAGAGACTGACTTTGTTGAAACACCTTTCTGGAACATTCCCTCAGATAGATTTTCCAATTGCGGTGCTCATTGACCTGCCTAACTACTGTAAGCAATACAATCTAATTAAGTTCTCAGCATTTTGTACATTCAAACTTAGTAGAAACACTTTCAAGTGTGACTGATTTAATGTGATGAAAACTGTGGAAGGGACAAACTGTTTATGATGTATCATGGGACCTTATGCCAGATCATACTGGGTTTTAACATCAGCATTGGTGAGCAGCCTCCAAGCTTGTAAATTCTGACTTCTGAGTTGACTGAATCATGAGTAAAATCCTGGTGCTGCTACATTTTCTGAAAATATAAGCAAATCTGGCATGATGCCTTGGAACAGTCAGGTACGTGTCAACAAAATGGCAAGCTGGATACAGAGCAATCATTTTTTGCTACTGATTGTTGCTTCTGCGTATTCTGGAAACTATTTTGAAAACGCTTGGAATTAATCTGAAGATGATCAAACCATAGTGTGACAACGCATTAAATAGAGGACTCACGAAAAATGATCTTCTGAGAAGACAATAGGTCTGATGGTAAACTCCACAGAGAAAATATAAAAAAAAACAATTTAGAGTCCCATTTCAAAAAAGGCCATTTCTTTGCAGTTAGGCTCTTGAGGTTGTAAAAACTAGGTGATGGTCTGAGATTTTCTGCTACTTCATCACCTGGAGAACTCACTATAAGTGATGGAGCCATAAATTCTGCTCTCTGACAGAAAATTCTGAATCCTGAGTATTTGTCCATCAGTTCCTGTAAAATCAAGTGCAACTGGGTAATTCAGCAGGACAGTGATCCAATAAATACCAACAGGTCAAGTTGAATAGATCAGATAAAAAAGGATAAAGGTTTATGATATGCCTAGTCATAGTCTGGACTTGCAGTAAATCCGCTTAAAATACTGTGGGCTTAAACAAGCCCTTCATGCTTAAAAACTCTCCAATATAACTGAATTATAGCTATTCTTCTATGAAGAGTGATGTGTATGATGCAGATGCTTGATGCCATTTGTTGCATGGAAGGGTGGCACAATTATTTGTTAGGTTTAGGAGGCTTTGAGAGAGCCATAAAAACTGAAGGGTATACATTCCCTCAGCAAAAATGACACACTTAATGTAACTCACAACATGATTACTTTAACTCATTTCCCCTTATGACATTCTATGAGCAACGTTATCATGGAATGTACTATAATGCATTTTGAATGATCTTAAACTAATAATGACAATCTAACTTTATGATCCTTTACTGGTCATCTGACTCACATCGGCTTCAGTTTAGAACTTGGTAAGAAGCATGTTTTGTATTATCTTTTAACAAATGAACCGAGAAAAGGAGTGCTTTGACTACACAATGACTGCCAAGATACCGAACATATCAGAAGAAGGTGAGGTGCTCATCATAATGGAAGCTAGATAAATAAGACTAAGTAAGGCAGCTGTTCTAGTAGGGGAGCAAACCAAGATAGAATAGCAGTTATAGATACACCTTTTCTGTTATATTGTTTTTTGCACAGAACTGGAAGGTAGCTTGGATGGTTAGCGCTGTTGGCCCACAGCGACAAGGTCTCCTGCATGTCTGGCGTTTTTCTCCAGATGCTGTTTTTTACTAATAGTACAAAAACTCTGTTATCTGACTCTACTAAATTGACTTTAGCTGTGAGAGTGAGTGACTGTATGAATGGTTGTTTGTCTCATTTCTGTCTGCGTTGGCCCTGTTATGGACTGGCAACCTGTCCAGAAACGGATCCTTTTTTCACATTTTTCCCCAGTATAACCTCAAACTGCAGCTCCAAGTCTTTAGTGGTAGGTCTCCTTCAGCTCTGCACATTTTGAGACTGAAATAGGTGTACATTCCTGTTTGCGAAATATTTCAAATCTTGTCACAGATTCTCAGTTGGACTGAGGTCTGTATTTTCATTAGGCCATTCTAACCCATAAATGTGCTTTGATCTAAACTATTCCATTGTAGTAGTCGTTTTCCTGCTGGAAGGTGAACCTGTGCTCCAGGCTCAAGTCTTTTGCACCCTCTAATAGGCTTTCTCCCAGGAGTTCCCCTCTGTTTAGCTCAATCCATCTTCTCATCAACTGTGAGCAGCTTCCTAGTCTCTGCTGAAAAAAAGGATTCCGCCAGATACAACATAACAGTGTGCTGTCCACTTTTATGTTGCTCCAGCAAACCTAGCATTTTGCATATAGGCCACAAAAGGTTAATTTTGGTCTCGTCTGATCAGAGCAGCTTATTCTACATGTTTGCTGTGTTGCATGCAATGCAATATATATATGAAAAAAAATAGTAGGTACATAGGTACTCCCACCAAAGGCTTAATATTTTATTTGGGTCCTATTGTCAGCAATCACGATGTCAAGTGTTCTTGGGTATGTCTACCCAAGACACCTGTTTTGGGTCAATTTCTCACATTCTTTACTGGATATCCTCTATCCATCAGTTTGGATCTGCGATCTCCATCAACAGCTATTATTAGGTCTTTCCAGCAAGATTAAATTTGATGTAAACCCAGAGTAGCTGGACCCCTCAAGGACATCCACAGACTGTTTCTGAAGCTGCTCATTGTCATATTGGAAATAAATGTGATAGTGCTCAGTTTTAAATGTCAAAGCAAAGGGGTGTAAATACTTCTGTATATATCATTTTTCAAATTACCATATTACATCTTTATACATGTGCTGGTTTAGTAAACTATATCATTATGGGCTGTGGTGTGCAGGATTATTTTCAAGAAAACTCAAATCAATTTAACAATAATGTCACAAAATATTGACAGTGAAGGGATTTGAATACTTGTTGGAGCCACTGTAACTGACTACCTACATAGTGTGGTTCTTTATTTCAGTATCATCACACAAAAAGTTTTCTCCGGCTTCCTCACATTCCTGTCTCACGACTGTTATAGACCAGACCTGTATTGTTCGGTGTATAGAGACTTTTTCCTCCTCCTGCCCCCTGATGTGATCTGAAAGACTCTGACATGTCACTGTAACCCTGACGGAGTTTCTACTATGTGTGTCTAATAAGCTCTAGCTGTGCGTGCGACAGTAAAAAGAAAAAGCCAGACTGTAATATTACATCGGTATTTTCTACAACAACCCCATGGTGCTGTTTCAGACGCTCTGTCGGGTCTCTGAGGGAGAATATAGACACACGAACAAATTTAAGACACATTTATGAGAAACAGTACTAGTATCCTATGACAGCCTGTGTGTTTCCCGAACATATTTAGAGAAACGGATGTGTAAAATCCATTTTAATAATGATAAAAAGTTGAAGCGATATAAGTAACCAATAAAAAATGAACAGACCTTATAAAATATTCTGTAAAATGTAATAAAATGCAATTTGTGGTGAGGAATAAATTAGGACACCCGACACTTATTCCCAGACAGGCATATCACACCAGCTGCACATGACTGCAACATCCGTTTGTTTCTCAGCATTCTGAAGGAAGTTTTGCCTGCTAAACCTCAGGCAGTTACCTTAGAGTGAGAGTAAACACCATGTTGGGATCAAAATAGCGGTCTGTTAAGGGGCTTAAAAATGTCTCCAAGGAATTAAAATCCATCACTCTGAACATGGGGACTTTCAAATATATATATATATATATATATATATATAATATATATATATATATATATATATATATATATATATATATATATATATATATATATATATATATATATATAAAAATATATATATATATATATATAAAAATATATATATATATATATATAAAAATATATATATATATATATATATAAAAAAAAATATATATATATATATATATATATAAAAATATATAAATATATGGGTCATTTTATCTATATTCATATATATTCACATACATCTATATTATATAGATATATATTATATATATCTATATAATATAGATATATATAATGTATCAACTTATATATAAATATATATAAGTTGATACAATAAGGGCATGCATCTACACTCTGATAGAGTCCTGAATCCACCGAGAATTATATCACATGTCATAGGGGGGTTGAAGAAAATGTGAGACCATCTGTGAAAGAATAAACCAGAAGCAGAACTGGATTCTGCAACACAACCCGAAACATTCCAGCAAATCAACTAAGGATTGGCTGAGAACTAAGAATTGGAAATGGGTGGATGGGTACAGTTACTAGTTATTTCTGCTAAAAGGAATAACACTAGGTGTTAGGGGGGAAACGTGTCCTTATTTTCTACTCTGCTACTAAACACATTTTTGATTTGTGATATCTTTTTTTAATTAATAAAATGCTTTTTTTGTTAAGTGCAATAAAATTGCTTTTTACAGAGAGAAATAAAAAAATGACATAGATGTGTGAACTTTTCCTGATAAAGAATAGAATATTTAATGCGGACATGCCCTAATTTTTTCACGTGTGTAGAACAGTACAAAGACAGGAACAGATATAGGGACATAGGTTTTTACAGATTGAAGCATTCTCCAGAGTGGACTTTTTAGACACATTTATTGGGCTTATAACATTACTCAAACACAGTGTATGACCATTGTAAACAAGAAAACAGAAAAAAGGCATCAGCTCACACTGAGAACCCCTCGATAATCCAGTGTGTCAAGCTGTTTAAAATTCTTAACTTTAGTTATTTTTTATTTTTTTTTAAATCCTTTTTATATATCTTTTTATTTTGTAATTCACCACTTTTTCTTTACATCATCGTTTTTCTCCGGTATTGATAATAGTAATAATATGTACAAACGAGGCCAAGACGCTCCGAGCCGGCATGGGCTTGCTTGTTTCCTGTAGCATGACTCGGTTTAGGAAAATGACTAAGTAAGGCTGTGTTGTCTTTGCTTTCTGCTGATTACATGCCCTGTTGGGTGGTTGTGATGAAATGCTTATATGAGTCCTGTTGAATGTTTAGTGTTGACCGGTGTGGCCATGTTGGATGGTACCACTGATGGCAGCATCTTTTTATGTACAAAGGCTTTAAAGTCCCGAGGTCGTCCTGTTGGCTAGGAGGCTATCAAATAATTTGTTTTCTTTTTTTCTTAACTTTACTTTTTCAGTGTCTTTTTTTTGATTTGCCCCCCCCCCCCCCCCACCAAAAAAAAAAGAAAATAAAAAGAGAAAATCATCTGTATCAAAATTTTCATATAGATGTAGTCATACAGTGGGGGGAAAGGGCTTGTTAAGGTGTGTTCGATTGAGGGTTAAAACAGTTCTCAATGTATGAAAAGAAGAGTCTTTTTGCTTGCAAGTTCTCTCATTAAAAAAAGACCAGTGTCTCTTTCTTTGTACAATGCCATGAAAGATTCTCAGATGAGATGAAGCCTTTAGACCGATTTCACATTCCGTTATTGCCTCGTTCCACTCTCCATCTCTGACATTCGTTTCTTGTCCTCGCTCATCCAGGGGGTGGATGTGGGCCCTATTTTAGCAACCACTCGTTCACTGCAAAGAGAGGAGAAAGAGAGCAGCAAGAATAATGATTTGTATATAATTTTTTAAAAAATGCTGTAAAAGTATGCACCACGCTCCACAGCTCAGCTGTTCTCCGACATCATTCACCTTCCCCCATCCGACAGCCATATTTCATCTTTAGCCATAACACTCCGCTTCAGAGGGATGTTACTCGAATGAAGGGAGTGAATGCAAATGGGTGTGTGGTGATTGGTGGGGTGGAGGTGGAGTTAGGGAGGGGACTGTTATTTTTCAAGTGCCAGCCTTTGTAGAAATTTAACAGAGTAGTTGGGTCTATAAGAGGTGAAAAAAACACTAGGTTTATGAAAAAAGAAACTGGTATGTTTTTTTAGGCAACAATGTTTTTGCTACATGATTCCATGAAGATAATACACAGAAATGATCTATTCAAACTGTTCACTCATTCACTACATAGTCTGTAAAGTTTCGCCTGCACGCCTTTTTATGTCACCCTGTTGGATCGCAGTAGCACCAGGGATATCCCGATCAGGACTATGTTTAATGTAAGCCATTAAACATAGGCTGTTCCAAATAATAGCAGTGTGTTTAAAAAATGGAATAAAGTTCACATTATTCTAAATTATTCTTTGCAAACTCAACATATACCATATGACCTAAAAAAATGCTTCAAGACTTAAAGTACTTGTGAACCCCTTACATATTTAATTGTATAACCAATGATACTGAGAGCTGCTTCACTTCTTTATTGCATGGAGTCCACCACCTCTGACACTTAAGAACAGTTATTCCAGCTCAGGATGATGAGACTACATTCCAGAATTCCTCTGAATTTTTTGGGTTTTTTACCTTAGAATCTGCATATTTCCCTCAAGTTTTCTGTTGCATAATCTGTTATCTTGCTGGTTTGGAACCAATATGCTGCTCCTTTACTGGTGTATTTAAAGTTGGGATCCCGTTGAAACACCCCTTTTAAGAGCATTTCCCCTTCAGTATAAGGTAGCATGACCTGTTCAATAAATTTTGTGTAAACAGGGTTGATACTTTAGTTTGAGAAACAATCCTACAGTATGATACCTGAGCATGCTTTACAGATGAAAATGACCCCACATAAACCACATAAAGACAGAAAGAATTAAGAACAAAGATAAAAGAGGTAGAACACAAAGAATGATGGACAAAGTGATAAGAAGTATGACAGAAAGAGGAAGGACAAATCAAATAAAGCTGGGACACAAAAAAGGAAGGACAAATTGAAGAGAGGTAAGACAAAAAGAATGATGGACAAAGTCAAGAGAGGTAGGACACAAACAACGAAAGACAAAGTGAAGAGAGGTAGGACACAAAGAATGAAGGACAAAGTCAAGAGAGGTAGGACACAAACAACGAAAGACAAAGTGAAGAGAGGTAGGACACAAAGAATGAAGGACAAAGTCAAGAGAGGTAGGACACAAACAACGAAAGACAAAGTGAAGAGAGGTAGGACACAAAGAATGAAGGACAAAGTCAAGAGAGGTAGGACACAAAGAATGAAGGACAAAGTGAAGAGAGGTAGGATAAAAAGAATGAAAGACAAGGCAAAGAAAGCTGGGACACAAAAAAGGAAGGAGAAATTGAAGAGAGGTAGGACACAAAGAATGAAGGACAAAGTGAAGAGGGGTAGGACACAAAGAATGAAGGACAAAGTCAAGAGAGGTAGGACACAAAGAATGAAGGACAAAGTGAAGAGAGATAGGATAAAAAGAATGAAAGACAAGGCAAAGAAAGCTGGGACACAAAGAATGATGGACAAAGTGAAGAGAGGTAGGACACAAAGAATGATGGACAAAGTGAATGATGGACAAAGTGAAGAGAGGTAGGACACAAAGAATGATGGACAAAGTGAAGAGACGTAGGACAAAAAGAATGAAAGATAAACTGAAGAGAGGTAGGACACAAACAATGAAAGACAAATTGAAGAGAGTTGGGAGACAAAGAAGGAAGGACAAAGCAAAGATAAGGTAGGACGCATATGCAAAGACAGAAAAAAGGAACGTAAGATACAAGGATGAAAAAGAGTAAGGGCATGAAGGAGTGAGGGAGAAAATAAATAGGGAAATTAATAATATATGTAAGCAATAACTCAATGAAAAAAGAAAGGGAGGATAGAACAAAGGATAACTTTTAGACAATAGGATAGGAAATAGAGTCTGGCAATCCAAATATTTTTCTGATACTCTTATTCTCTTTGTTTGTGCTTAAACAGACATGGGAAACTATTTAAATGAAACCCCAAACTTTTCCAGACTTTCTTGGAACCCAAGATGTTGTCACTAGCAGTATGTTTAGACAAGTCACATTAAACAATAGAAGCACAAATATTCACTTTTCTGGTCAAGGGATGGAGAGAGTCTCGTTGTTGCCCGCCTTACATTTTCCTCATCTTATCGAGACATTCATTTGTTCAGATTCTCAACATAAAATGGAAGTCTTTGTAAGGTCCTCCATTTTATCTTGAATTTCTTCCACTCGCCAGACAATTAACTTAACAGTAATGCATTCATTGTGTTGCCAATATTATATTGTCCATGGTGTGCATTTGTTAGAGAATCAGAATCATGAAGGTTGCACATGTCTCCCTGAAAAACTGTTGCACAGAATGAGAGGTTTTGCTTTAAGGGAAGTGGAGTGAACGGTGCAGAACAGAGGAAAAATGAGAGAGATAGAGAGAGAGAAAAATGGTCATGCTTTTGGTTAGCCACGGTACGGTAAACCCTACAATGAGCAGAAGGCACCACGGCTATCTTTCACCTTAAACACATTTTATGCTCCAGGGGTGAAATTCAGCAGTCTCATATTTGGCCTGAAACAGTGAAGAGGAGATTGGAAACTGAACTACTTTTCCAAGTCATAGGGAGTAGTGACAACACTGATTTTAGCCTTTTAACTGCCACAACTGAGTCATAACCAGATGTTCTGAAATCAAAATCATCTAAACATCTGCTGCTTTTAAAACTTCTCTTTATGAAATTAATCTACAACTTCAATCCATCTTCTGAAGATAGAAATAGTACAGCAGGAAGACAGGATTAATCAGAGAAGCGGCAACAATGCCCATGGTAACTTCGAAGAAGCTGCAGAGATCCACAGCCCAGTTGGGAGAATCTGTTAAAAGTTTGTTATGTACTCCACTCCTTTATAAAGAGGGAGGGGGGGGGGGGGGGGGGGTCAAGAAAGTCCCTGTTAAAAAAGTGAAATTCATAGTTTGCCACAAGTCATGTAGGAGACACAGCAAACATGTGGGAGAAGATGCTCTAGTCAGATGAGCATAAGAAAGGGCTACATGTAAAATGCAATGTGGCTAAAAATTTACAAACCGGGCACAGTAACCCCATGGTGAAACATGGTAGTGGCAATGCTGTGGAAATGCTATGGGTACAAGGAAGCTGGTCACAGTTAGTGGGAAGATGGATAGAGCAATAAACAGGACAATCCTGAGAGGAAACCTGTTAAAGGCTGCAGACTTCATACATGGGTCTTAAACTATTTTTGAGAGCTGGTGTCCAGCAACTTTTATATGCATCCCCGGTACAACACACCTGACAGCTAAATGACTCCCACTTTATGAAGTTGACTTCATAAAGTTTTACAGAGTTTTACAAATGATCTAAAAAATATTTAGGTGTGTTTTTCAGAAACACATGTAAAGGTTGTAGGATACCACTCCTCAAGGACTGGAGAGTCCTCTGGTTTCAATTTAAAGTGTTGAATAGTTAGTCGAGAATCTGTGGGAAAACCTGTGAAGTTTCATGATGGTTTCCATCCAATCAGATGGATCTTGAGCTATTTTGCAAAGACCATAAGGAAAAATGTAGGTCTCTAGATTTCCATAGATGGTAAGGACATGATTGAAATCTGTCTTTCAGCTGTAATTACAGCAAAATGTTATTTGACAAAGGGAAGTTGTTACTAATGCATGAATGAATAAATAAATAAATAAATAAAATCACTTTTCTGCCAGTTGACAACCATGCACCACCTTGAATTGTACTAGCATGTTGGTCTAGCTCCAAAATCCATGGAATCTTGTGGTTGGAATGTGTGTTGTGAACACTTTAGTATTATGTACTTGATATATCTTTAAGCAAGCTATGGGAGGATAATAGTAGGTTATTTTAATTAATTGGTTGTCATAGTATGTCCACAAAAGACCAATGGCAGGTGGCTCCTTATTGTAGCCAGTCTGGGAGCAATACTGTAAATGTGCCATGTGGTAAAGGAACAAAGTAAACCGCACCCTAGATAGCTAGCTGTGAGGATTCCAAATAAGGAATCTAAAAGCTTTCCGTCTTACACCACTTGGAGGCAACTGCAAATTCATTAGATGGTTATGTGATTGGGCCTGCACATATGTGCAAAGAAAGTTGTGGGTTTGGTCATGATCACCATTGTTACATTTGAAAGAATAAGTGGAACCTTGGAAGCCAGAGGACAACCCCTTAACAGTGAAGTATGTGGGTGGCAACATCATGATGTGTAGGTGTTCTGCCACAGGTGATACTGGGGCAGTTCACAATATAGATGGCATTATAAGAAAAGATGAATACATTGAAATATCAAGGCAACATCTTAAGACATCAGCCAAGAGGTCTAAGGTTGGGCACAGAAGCATGTGTAAATGTGTCTGTAAGCAAAACACCCTACAAGTCTGACTCATTTACACCAGTTCTGTCAGTGGAATGGGGCAAAATTCAAAAATAGTTACACATGACAAGAGCCAGTAAAAGTGTAGCATGTACCCCGGTACTGGAGCTTCTGAGCCCTGTTGTTAGGGCAGTATTTGCCCTGCATGCTGAAGTTGATGTTGGTGCGGATGCAGCGGTTGTTCAGTGGCTGCACAGGGCGAACGTTGTCACTCATGCTCAGAAAGATCTGAGATGGCTGGTTCTGGCTCAGCAGCCGCAAGGAGTGCATCTAAGTGCAAAGACAGAGAAAGGGACAGAGACAGAGTGAGAAGTTTACAGAAGCGTTATAACAACAATCACAGCTTACATTCCAGGAAAGGGTGTATAGAGCCTTAGGTGAATGAATTACATGGATTCTTTACTAAGATGAGATTTACAGACTGGATTGCCAGCTGTGGCTCACCTGCATGCGTGTAAGGTACACTGGCTTGTTCATCAGGATCCATGTGGCTGTTTCAAAGCATGGAGGGATAGTCATTGATCCTTCATAGGTGATGAAACTATTAGTTTCTGGGTAAATCTCCTCTATGTTGAGGCCAGTCAGAAGATATGCATCATCTGCAGAGGGAGAAACAGAGGGACAAAAACATGAAAAAAAACAATGTCTCAACGGAACACACTGTGTTCTGGTTTTGTGCTAGAATGTAAAAATGTAGGGTGGCAGGGCAAGGTGTAGCCAAATTCACTTCAAAGACTAGTTTAGAGTGACCAGTTATAACCAATTATGCATATTTTTGTTCTTTTGGAGGAAGACAGAATTTCCTGGAAAAAAAAACAGCACAGGCATTTGGAGAGTGTAAAGAAATCCACATAGAAAGCCCAAGGCTAGGACTGAAACAGACAACCTTTCAGCTAATACAACAGTGCCAACCAGCAGATGTACACTGCAGTTGTAAAGATGATAGATGATGTTTAGGTATTCAACACAGTTTAGAAGTCACATCAGAAATAGACTGTGAAAAGAATTAGCTACAGAATTAAGCACAACAAAACAAAATTATAGGCTTCGGCTCAGATGATTTTAAAATCGTAACATTTTGGCTTGCCAGTAGTAAATAGAAACAATAACAAAGTAACATAAGATTCAAACCATGTATAAACACTGAGGATAAAGAGGCTTGCTAATTGTTAGTCATTAACAACACTAAAGTTAGGATTTGCTTCTGATCATTCTATTTCACAGTTTTTAATGTGTCTGGGCTGGGTTTGTTTTTGTGTTGTCTTCTAATGAATGGATGGATGGATGGATGGTGAGATCTGTGCTTGATAATTCTAGATTTCATAAAGGTCTTTGCAACCTTTGACTTACTTTGTGCAAGCTGTCACACTTAAAAAGATTTGATGATTTAAGAATGTATTTGTATTAGAAAATAAGTATTTAGCACCTACAACCATGCAATAATTGTGTCCCTCACAGACCTGGTACTTCTTCTTTAAAAAGCTTTTCTATCCTCTACATATTACCTGTATTGATGACACCTATTTGAACTCATTATCCACACCTTCAAACAGTCACATTCCAACCTCCATCATGGCCAAGACCAGACGGATGTCAAAGGACACCAGGGACAAGATTGTACACCTGCACAATACTGAGATGAGCCAATCTACCATAGCCAAACAGCTTGATGCAAGGAGATCAACTGTTGAAACAATTATTAGAAAATTGAATAAATAGAAGATCACTGGCAATCTCCCTCAACCTGGGGCTCTATGCAAGATCTCACCTCTTGGGGTACACATGATCTCGAGAACGGTGAGGAAACAGCCCAGAACTACACCTGGGGGGGGTTAGTCAATGACCTAAAGAGAGCTGGGACCACAGTAACAAAGGTTACTGTAAGTAACACACTACGTTGTCATAGATTAAAATCTTGCAGTGCTTGAACACCCCCCCCCCCCCTCTAAAGTTTGCAAGGGACCATCTGGACGATCCAGAGGATGACTGGGAGAATGTCATGTGGTCAGATGAGACCAAAATAGAACTCTTTGTTATACATGCCACGTGCCTTGTTTGCAGGACGAAGAATACACCATACCCAGTGTGAAGCATGGCGGTGGAAACATTATACTTCGGGGCTGCTTTTCTGCAAAGGGGACATGACGACTTATTCATATTAAGGAAAGGATGAATGGAGCCATGTATCGTGAAATTTTGGGCAAAATCCTCCTTCCATCAGTGAGAGCATTGACGGTGAAACGTGTCTGGATTTTCCAGCATGACAAAGATCCCAAACACATCACCCGGGCAACGAAGGAGTGGCTATGTAAAAAGCATTTGAGGTTTCTGGAGTGGCTTAGCTAGTCTCCAGACCTCAATCCAATAGAGAATCTGTGGAGGGAGATAAAGTGGGTGTAAACCTGGTGAAGACCTACATGAAACATTCAATCTCTGTCATTGCCAACCAAGGTTACATTACAAAGAATTGAAATGAACTTTTGTTATTTGCCAAATAATTGTTTTCTGCACCATTATACAAATAAATTCTTTAAAAATCATACAATGAGATTTCTTGGAATTCTTTTCACATTTTGCCGCAAACAGTTGAAGTGTACTCATGATGAAAATGTACAGACCTCTCCGAACCTTTTAAGTGGGAAAACTTGCATAATCAGTGGGTGCCAAATACTTTTTTTTCACCATATATATATATATATATATATATATATATATATATATATAGCTAGCTCTTCTTGTGCTGAAATAGTAAGGAAATAGTAAGTGCATAAAGTGATAAAATACAGTAACAGCTGTAATTTCCCGCTTAATTTACCTGACCCTGAAAGTGTCCTGCACTACAGCACCGTGCTCTATGAAGGGGAGGGGGATGATAGCGGTATGCAACTCAGAACAGGTTGCAAATGGAGCTTACAGCAATAAACAATAAGATATTTTCACCATGAAAAGAATCCCCAAGCCATCGGAGTGACTATCAGAAAATAGCAGTCAAATCAGAACAATGGCAATCTTGCCTAGGGCACCAAAAACACTAGGGCCGGCACCGGTTTGATAGATCAACTTTGACGAAGATATTAATGACAAACAGCAACTTATCAGGTTAATAACAAAGACTTTCACATGGTTGCCATATTTATTTGGTTGCCTTCCTTACATGTTTTAATGTAGCTATATATATTTTTCAATACTATCAGCTTAAGCATATAGCTTAGAATTTAACGACTGTTATTGCTGAGCTGATGCAATCCATTTTAGCTGAACATATACAGTACACTCCCACAGTCAGATAAGTTAAGTCAGATTTAATTAGGCTAGAGCCCAAAAATTTGAAAATGTTACCCAGTACGTGGTCTACATCTTACAACGATGATGCACACTTTCAAACTCAGTGACTCACTATGTGAAAACAACCCCAGCTATGCTCTCTTGGCTGGTAATAATGTAGTAATGTAAAATATTTATGACCCTGGACACTGACATGTTGACAAGTGCTGTAGTTGGTTTGAACCCTTCACAACATGCACTGCAGTTTGACTCTTTCATCACACTTAGTCTCGTCACTGAGACCTGCGCATGATATTCTGTGGGGGTTTAGAGAGTACACACTCCTTACTGCTCATCGCACCCTCAGCTCATGTTTCAGAACTAATTTTTCCTCGCCTCTTTTATATTACATCTACAGCTGAGTGGCAGGCTGTTGGTGTTGCAATTCAAAACCTGTTTTATCCAAGCTGCCTTCACTGTCACAATGCTAATTGGACAGACCATCTCTCCCTCTGTGTTCACACTCCATTAGATTGCTCCTAGTAACTTGTCATATTCTGAAGCCTCAAATGACGAATGGACAGCCTACCGTGATGGGGTCACCATAGTGGACTCCTGAAGCTTGAGCGCTAATTAAACTGAATTAAGTCCGGGTACTATAGGATTCTGGCGGTATGATATGTTCCATGATGTGATATAATTAAAGTCCAAAAACCTAAATTTCAAACAATTTAAGTTTGAATTTGACTGGTCTAGGTGCTTTTATTTATGACTAATGTTGCTGCTGACACAAACATATATCACAAAGGTAACTTAATAAAATCAGTGAAGTGAAGTGAAAAGGCTTATGTAGTGTCTGCGATTAACCACATTTTATTGATTAAATTCCACATGTCAGAATCAAGGAATCAGTTAAATAGAACCTGTCTGATAATATGTTGTGAACTAAAATATATTAACAAAGCAATAAATCCAAAAGCAGATAGGAAACAGAGTCATTGATATCTATCAGTCTGAAAAGGGGTGGCAAAGGCATTTATCAGGCTTTGGGACTTCAGTGAACCACAGTCACAGCAATTATCTACAATTAGAGTATGAACAGTGGTGAAGCTTCTCAGGAGTGGCTGGCCTACCAAGACTACTCCAAGAGATCATCATTGGTACATCCAGAAGGTTACAAAATAACTCAACACACAATTAGTACTGCAGGCCCAGTTAAATTTCGTGTTCATAATTCAATGATAAGAAAAAGATTGAAAAAAAATGGCATCCACAAGAGATTAATAAAACCAACAATTGTTGACCAAGAAAAACAAAATGGACCTTTTCAGATTTCAAACAAAACATCCTGGTGATTCCAAAGACCTTGGGAAGAATATTTTCAAAATTGGTGAAACAAAAGTGGAGCTTTTACAAAGAATTTAGTGATAAAAAGTAGAACTGTGACATCTGATTGGCAGAATGATGGAATGATCGCAGGTAATGACTTAGATACAAAGAAATCTATGATTTTAATCAACCTGTGTTGTAAAAAAAAAAAAAAAAGCATTAACACACTGCCTTCTCTCAGAGTCTAATCCAGCTGCTAGCTCAAACGGTAACTGTGTTAGTTCAGCTGTTTCATTCACTTCATTTTCCCTCCCTCTCTTTTCTTACACCTCTTTTTTTGGTAGCCTGATTTCCCTTTCTGGGTTAAGGAAATGTTCCCACTATTCTGTAGCAGGGGGGAATCCAAAGTCATCAGAACACATGGCCATGTTCTGCGACACCACAGTTCAATTTTAAAAACCTTGGGCTGAATGTTTCCCAGACAGCCTAAATGATTAGCCTTTCTTAAAGATTTACATTTGTTAAATGCCAATATACTGAGTTCTGTTTGCAAAGTTACTTTACAGTTGTATAAAATTCTTAAAAAAAAACAGAGGTATGCGGTTTGCTTTTTTCACTAAATCACTACAATAAATCTTTATGTGTTCTCGAATATAGCTTCACTTTATTCTTGCATATTTGATGTACTGGGCAGTTCTCACTACTGCAGGAGTTCAGTCAAAACAAACTCCAACATATTTAGTGAGGCTATGAGTCTTAATTCTTATCTCTTAATCATGCGTGGTGTGGATGCATCATTTTGTTTGCATGAGTGCACATATGTGCACTGTGATGCTTTGGGATGGGAGAAACGTTGGCTGCAAGACTCAGAATCATGAGTGGGTGGTGGAGCTTGTGTGTCTCTGAGTCAGCATGTGTGAGGTGGTGTATCAGATTGAGTTTTTGGACACCTGTCAGAATCCTCTGCAGCTTCTCTCGTTGGACACAAAGAATTCCCCCTCAACACAACACCCTCCAGCTGCACCCAAATGCCTCTGGGACTCCTCCAAACCACGAGGGGTCAGCACATGTTATCTGCCACTCACCTCCAACCCATTAATCCAATTATTTGTCTTTTCTTTTAAGTTAGCCTCGGGCAATCTCTGCAGTGGGATGGAGTGAGATCTCTGGAGAGAAACTGTCGACTTCTGTCGTACCAAAAGCCCCCTCCAGCTATCAGGAGTTTTTTTTCCCCCCCTGCAGGTATCTCAACGTCCTAATCTTCCAACAATATAATGATTCACTAAAAGATCCTGAACAGCAATTCAATGACTGTTTAATCACAGGTGCAGCAAAACTTTAATTTTTCTGCTCTGAAACAAGTGCATTCAACTTTGCGTCTCCCAAAATGAGTATCTAAACAAACCATTTTCTTACAGTAAAGTAACTGCAACTGACTGGCTCCAGATCATTTTCATGCCATATCTGTGGAGTATCATAAAAGACGATTCAGTTAAATAAAAATCAAATTAAAAAAATACTGTATTTATCCCAAAAGGAAATAAAATATTGTTTTGTTACTGCATCGTGTATCTTTAACGACTCGCTGTGGATAGCGATGCTGTTGGAAGGAAGTATCTCTGGTAGCAGTCAGTCTTTCAACAAATCTGAAGAGGCCTCTGACTGAAGGCTGTTGCTGTATGACAGTCTCGTATAATAGCAGCAGAGATGATATTCCACAGTAACATGATAAAGATCATTACTTTTTTTCTAAATGGTAAATGGACTGAACTTATATAGTGCTGAACTTTTACAACGCTTTTTTTCCACCACTGTGGAGTTCTGCACAGGTTTATTAAAGTACAGATCGGTCAAACCTATATCAGCTGAAAGAATTCTGCTGTACATGCCTGAGAAAGTGTGTGACATAATCTTAATCTTTGCAGTTCAACACAAAGTTTGGCTTATTTTTGTTTATTTTAAAGGTTTTGTGGCCACAGTGGCCTTTATTTGATAGTGGACAGTACAGAAAGGGGAGAGAAGTGGGGGAGAAACATCCGGCAAAGGTCAACGGGAACGGGAGTCAAACCCGGGGCGACCGCTTCGAGGGCTGAGGTCTCTGAACATGGGGCGCCCATCTTACCCACTGTGCTAGACGATGCCCCAAGTTTGGCTTATTTGATACGCTGATGCCTAAAGAACTGATATGGGCCTAAAGACCATATGTAAACAACATACATAATTTGCTGATACATTATTTGTTTGAGGAACATCTTTGCACCTTTTTGTGTTTAACATGCCAATATCAATATCAATGTGTTGCTGTCAGTTCAATATCTAAGAGAATTATGTATTTTGCTGCCCTTCTTTCATAATTGTTGCAAGTTCTGGAGGCAAAGCAACTTAAATTAAGAGTGGTCTTTAATTCTGGACTATTTTCAGTTTCCATGTTTTTAGCACCCAATCAGCATGGATTAACTGTAATGATTTTCACTAAAGGATAAAAAAAAAAACAACAACCAACACTTGCACATGAACCCGGGCCAATGACCAAGAAGCATTAATAACCAGGAGTGACTTTTCTCAGATACCTATTTGAAGTCTAAAGCACCTGCTGGCCACATATTTTGATGTGCTCAGCTTGCCTGCTTAAAAACTGGAAATCAAACATGCATAAAGTGGGAATGCTCTATCCAATACCAACATGCTATTTTTAATCCGGAAAAAAATAAATAAATCCGCTTTTAATTTAAAGCGAAAAATCTCTCATTTCCTTACTCCTCATTTTCTTCCTCTAACCCTCCTACAGTTGTCAAGCAGTTATAAGCAGGCTCTGCTCTGCTAAACAATGAAATTGGAGCTGCCCCAAGAAATGCCAGCTCGTTCTCAAAAGACGAATGGTTGATCGAGAATAGTTTGATGAAAAAACAATTATTTCAACAGGTGGGCTTAATGCGGTGTGCTGAGTTTGTAAAAAGCAGATTTGTTTTCTGAATTTAATTTACATTTTTACAATGGAAGTACAACATAATTTAGATGCTCATTTCTGAAAACTTTTTTGTTTGAAATAATGATTTCTGTTAGGTAAATATATATTTCAGCTGTCAGTACTATATTAGGAGGGGTACGTAGATCCATGCAGGACAAAGAACCATCCATGCACATATTCAGACCTAGGTTCAATGTAGCGGGACTAATTAACCTAATATTTGCTTTGATAGAAAACTTTTAAACTGACAGGAATAATGAACTGAAGGATTAATGGGAATGTTTTTATGACTTACTTTTCTTGTAAGAAGCCTTGAGATGACGTGTTGTGAATTGCCGCTATACAAACAAACTGAATTGAAATGAACCTAATATGCATTTTTTAGGACTGTGAAAGAAAGCCAGAGTACCCAGGGAGAGAACCCACTTGTGCACAAAGAGAATATCTAACCTCCATGCAGCAATCCCTATGCCAGGATTTGAACCAGGACCTCAATATCAAACAGAGGGATGGCATCAGTGGTAAGAGGTACAGTCTTGCTTTTCTGTCAGAAATTGACAGTACTTGTGCAAATGACTAATGATGTTATGAATGACAAAGCTAAAGTCAACAATGATGATGACAATTGTCTTCAGAACGAAAATTGGTACTAATGTATTCATATCCCTGATTTGCTTTTCCGATCTGTTCTCCATATTGGCCAATATGCTGTATTACTGTAAATATCAAAAACGCCTCAAGGACTCCAGCTTAATTTTTCTTTAAGAATAAGCTATTTTTGCCACAATAATGGCAAGTCAGTACAATGGGTCGGCATGCAGGTTTGTGATACAGATAAACAAATGCACTATATGCAACCATGATTCAAACTGTAGCTTATGTCCTATTATAAATTGAAATAATTTCAAAACTGCTTTTTTTATTTACTCAGGTTACCCTTATCTGAGACTAACAGTCGTTTGATTATCTAAAGAAATTAAGCCAGGGATATCAGATCTCAAGGTCTGGACTTGAGACAAAATAAACAAAGCAACCAAGCATAAAAAAGAAGAAATCTGCAAGTGGGCAAATGCTTTTCCACAGCACTATAAGCTATAACTCCTCTTGCCACCACTTTTTGGGGTTAATTATCTTGTTCGCTTATTTAGCAACATTTGTCATTTCAGTGAAGTGCTGCAGGCGAAAAGGAACAAGCTGCTTTTGTTCACCGCTGCTGAAAATCAAAAACCAGTTGCTTCAAATGACACTGCACTGTATGGCTTAGTGAATGATTTGAGGTTAGAATCTAATTGGCGGAGATGTTCTGACATTTAGATGACTGCACAGGCACTTACTTTTATATGTTATTCTTGTGATGGTGTCTCTGTTCAGCATGCGATTCAGGAAAGAGTTTGACGTCTCAGCGATCTGGATTAAAGAGAAAGGGGGGGGGGGGGAATAGAAAGAAAAGGGTGAGGTTAAAATGGTCAAATATTAAATTGAACACATCTAAAATTGAACTGAATCCACTTAGGATTTAATCTACTCAGGACAGCACTCTTAACTATAAAGCCAATGTTTGAAAAAAAAGAACTTATCTTTAATGGCCGTGAAATGCTCAAGCCCACTCATGTATTTTTCTCAGTCAGAGGCCCTTACACAATTTTTTACTGCTGTTCTGTCTTTTGGAGAACAACAAAAGCTCCCACTGGTTTCAAGAAACCATAAAAAATCATCTTATAGACACTCACTGCTTTAGACTCGAAACACTATGCATCTATATGAATGGGAAATGCATTGCATCTTTTTTTTTCTTGTATAATTCTATTGTAGATCAAAACCAGTTTAATTTTATCAGAGATCAAAGTAAAAGGGTTGTCAAATGTGACTCGGCCTGATTTAGCCTCTCTGCCTACAGGAGACATTTATTGCAACTATCTGGAAAGACAACCAAAGACATTTTTGTTTTGCATTTGGAATGCCTAATACAACAGGATTAGCCAAGAAAAGTGTGTATTAAACAAACAAACAATGCCCTTTAATTTTAAATTCGGCATTGTCTGTAAACGATGAGCTTCCTGCATGCTTGAACAGTGCTAGTCAACATCTTTGTTTGTTTTTTCCACACCAAACTGGTGGCAATTCTACGCATTGCTTGCTTAGCACAAGTTCTTATTTACACTGCCAATAAACCAAGCACCAAAACTAACAGTAACAGGACAGTGATCATTCACTCCAACGTGATGAATAGACCTGCATATTGGATGACCCCCATTTATTTGGAGGTGCATATATAGGATCATCATGGGATTTATCACCTTGTGCTTCATGCCCTCCTCCAGGCTCTGTGCTTCCTCCTTTCTTCCTTTGCCCCCACTCCATCAGCTATGTGGACTCAACAGCTCTAACAGCCGAGGTGTCTTTTGGTGAAGTGATTAAAAAGAGATGTGCCTGTCATCCACCTCTTTTCCTTGCACGAAAATTACTTAGTCGCTGCCCTTTCCTATCTTCAGGCGGGCATTATGGCTTAACAGCCCCTCATGCTGCTCTATGGATTTCCCTGCTCTCCGTTTCCCTCGTTTTTATCATTTTTTTCCTGGAAGGTACCTGAGGGTATCCTTTCATTACACACAAGAAATGTCTTCACTATAAGTCTGAGATTAGTACAGACTGTTTGACATATGGCTGAATTTCGTTCGTGCTTAAGAAGATCTGTAATGCATTATAATGGCTTACATGGTTCATAATATAAACAACAACAAAAAAAAAACACATTGTTTACATTGCCCTCATATTCCTTGGACTTTTTTCATGTTATCAAATTATATATCATATGGGACTTTATGTGATAGAGCCACACAAAATAGTGTATATTTCTGAAATGGAGGGAAAACAGGATACATGGTGTTCAAAAGATTTTCCAAATTACATTGTGAAAACATATATTCTGGACCCCGAGTCAATGTTTCGTGGCTGTTGCACTAATAGCTAGAAGTCTTTTGGGGTACGTCTCTTCTAGTTTTGCATATCTACAGCTCAAGCTTGGTTAGATTGGATGGAGAGCATCTGTGAACATTAATTTAAAAAGTCTTGCCATAGGGTCCTCCATTGGATGTAAGACTTTTTTTTTTAATTGGCCCTTCTAACACATGAATATGTTTGAATCTAAACCATTCATTGTGCCACTGTCCTGCTGGAAGGGAAACTTCCACCCAAGTCTCTGGTATTTTGCAGCCTTTAACGAACTTTCCTCTAAAACCGCTTTGCATTTAACTGCATGCATTTCCCGTTAACTCTGACCAGCTTCACTGTCCTGCCGTTGCCTTGGAATTTATAAATAGATTCATGTGCAACTCTAATGTTTATCTGAGTAAAGGAGACGTAATAAAAATGCAAACCAAATTTGGAAAACTATATATAAGTTTCCTTCCATTTCACAATCACACACTACTTTACGTTGATCTGTCTCATTAAAATTCCAATAAAAATCATTGACGTTTGTAGCTATAACACAATATGAAAATCTTTAAGCGGTATGAATACTTTTGCAAGGCACTGTCCTGATTTCATGGCATTGTGAGTCAAGTTTTGGCCTCATGTGACCTCAGTCTTTCAGTGCGCTCCTTAAAAGTGCCTCAAAACTCAATTAAGAGAATATTCATCCTTCCTGGCATTCTGAGTCAACGAGATGAAATCGAAAATGTAAAAATGACAAAAAAAACACATGAATCATGGGGAAAGTGAGAAAAATGAGCCTCCAGTCTGTGAAAGATTTGTCTAATTACCACCTAACTGCTGTGTGAAGGAAGTAACTGGGTGACACATGCTTTAAGACAGTGGGAGTGAAGCAACACTATGGGGTAGAAAAAGAGTATCAGATTTTAAGTAGTGGGTGTCAGATGGGGAGGCTCAGCATGTGACAACTTTTCTTTTTCTGTGGGAAATTATAGCATTTTGTTTAATGCACGTTTTTGGAACAACTGACAATAAGGAAGGGATGTCTTGCTGTATAAAAATATCTGGTGCATTCACCCTGCTTTATTGAAGCACAACGCGTTTAGCATTATTTAGGTTGGATTTCATTTGCTACTGTTGATTCAGTCTGGATATGAATATTTTAAATAGAGAGGCAATTAGTGCTGCCAGAAACAAGAAACAAGTGTGCCAGAGGCAAGAATCGACTCAGTCAATTTCCAAATGTGTTGTTATTGTTGCTAAGAACAAAACCATTTAATGTAATGCTATGTTTAAGGGGTTCTGATCTGAAGCTAATGTTTTGCACAGAGGAACGGTATGCTGGGATGTTTTCGGGTTATAACTTCCATCCATCTTCTATACAAGTTTAATTCTGCCTATGGGTCACATGGAGGCTGGTTCCTGTCTCAGGTGGTCTACAGCCAAGAGGTGGGGTCCACCCAGGACAGATCAGCAGTGCATTACAGGGCTAACACTGAGAAACAAAACCATTCATACAAACAATAATGCCTAAGGGCAATTTAGAAATGCCAATACAGGAGAAAACCTACCTTTTCAGAGAAGCCCTACGGACAGACAAGGAGAACATTTAAACTCCACATAAAAAAAAGGCCCAGAGCCTTTCTTGCCTCACATCTTTTTGCTGTATAACATTTTAGGGAAAGTTTACCATCACTTTCTGTTTGTAAGAAAACTATTTTCCCATTAAATCTGGTCTGTGTATTTACAGTTGAGTCACAGTGCTACACCAATGGCTCATCTTTATTATTTAATAGAATAGAAAAATAAAATAGAATCATCCTTTATTGTCCCACAGAGGGGAAATTCAGCTGTACCAGCAGCAAAGTGACAGGTAATAAAAGCCATTAGATTTTCAAGAGAAAAATATATTAAAACATAGAATTAAGAATGTTATATGTATATTAAGGACAACATTACAAAACTAAAGTACCGTGCAGTATTTCAAAATAAAAATGGCATACTCAGATTTTAGGAATGTGCAACTGGGCAGGGTCGTTTAAAAATATTTACAGGATGTGCATGTGTATTTGCACATTAAAACACAACATATTAGTTGCAAGAAGGGAAAAATATTAACTGTGCAAACAGAGATGTGCAAATAGCAGCAGAAATGTTTTTTGAACAGAGAAAAACAGGGCATGTTTGTCTTAATGCTGATGTTTTTCTTAAAAGAATGTTCCAGGAATAGACATTTTAATTCAAACCACTATTTAATAACCAATTTGTATAGTTACATATTTGCTCCTTTTTTTGCGTGAGAGACAATCATGCTTTTAGGATTATATTTATGCTGACCCTTCTGCATGGCTAATTTCAATATCAGAAAAATATACAGTTTTTTACATAAATTCTAAGCATATAGAAGGCACTACCTCTCTGATCTTAATAAGCGATAGAAGCAGGAGCGAGTTTTTGAGTGTGTTGTTCCACATAAATGCACGAATGTGGGATTGGTATATTTTAGAAACTACAGCACACCTTCAGCTTAATTTTTCACTTGGTATTTTTTTACAAAATAAACTTAAGATGCACAGGAATTACAAAGACAGAAGGTGTTTTATTGAACTTTGCACCTCTAATTACCATGGTCCATTTAAAGATTATTTTGGCTTTGTACTGTATTGCTGTCTACTATTGTAAGGATCCCTTACAAGGGTGAGAGGCAGGGTACACCCTGGACAGGTCGCCAGTCCATCACAGGCAAGAATCATATAATCCTGATTGATTGCTTTGGGTACACAGGAGAAACCCCAAAAATGTGAATACAATGCAAAAGTTCATTTATTTCAGTAATTCGATTTAAAAGGTTCACAAGTTCACAAGGAGTGGACTGAGGCTGGAGTTAAAGCATCAAGAGCCACCACACACAGACGGACGTGGGCTTTAAATGTCGTATTCCTCTTGTCAAGCCGCCCCTGAACCACAAACAACGTCAGGAGTGTCTTACCTGGGCTAAAGAAAAAAAGAATAGCCAATTTTGCATCTCATTTGGAAACAAAGGTCCCAGAGTCTGGAGGAAGAATGGAGAGGCACACAATCCAACAGTCTTGAAATCCAGTATGAAGTTTCCACAGTCTGTTGATTCGGGGAGCCATGTCATCTTCTGGTGTTGGTCCACTGTGCTTTATTAAGTCCAGAGTCAACTCAGCCATCTACCAGGACATTTTGGAGCACTTCATGCTTCCTTCCACAGACGAGCTTTATGGATATGTTGACTTCATTTTCCAGCAGGACTTGGTATCTGCCCACACTGCCAAAAGTACCAAAACCTGGTTCAATGACCATGGAATTACTCTACTTTATTGTCCAGCAAACTTGCCTGATCTGAACCCCGTAGAGAATATATGGGGGATTGCCAAGTGAAAGATGAGAGACATGAGACGGAACAATGCAGAAAGGCTGAAGGCCGCTATTGAAACATCCTGGTCTTCCATAAAACCTCAGCAGAGCCACAGACTGATAGCATCCATGCCACGCTGCATTGAGGCAGTAATTGAAGCAAAAGGGGCCCAAACCGACTACTGAGTGCATACAGTATGCATTATTATACTTTTTAGAGGTCCGACATTTCTCGATTTAAAATCCTTGTTTAATTGAGTTTATTTCGTTTGACTCCCTGATGAAGGCTACACTGCCGAAACGCGTTGGAGTTTTTTAGTAAGGTTTAAAGTGACCAAGCCGCTACAACAAAGGCTTTTTAACTTTTTCTACAAGAGAGTGCCTTGGAGTTCCTTTTGCCTTTTCGACTGAATTTTCCCATCCAAAGAGCACCTCAAACATACTTTTTCAAGTCCAAGAAGCGCTCCTAGTCAAACGTTTTCTGATTTGATCTAATATTCTAATGTTCTGAGATTTTAAATATGGGGTTTTCATAAACTGTAAGCCATAATCATCAGAATTATAACAAATAAAGGTTTGAAATATATTGTATTATTTTCACCTTTTAAGTTGAATTACTGAAATAAATGAACTTTTGCACGATATTCAAATTTTTCAAGTTTCACCTATATAAACGTTCTGTATAGCATTTTTCCAACATTAACAATACAGTGTGGAAAAAAGTCCTAAACACAATGTTTTTTCCAGGAAATGTCTTTCACATTAGATGTTAACAACTTAAGCAATACACATAAAAATATGAATTAAAAAAACAAATGTAATGATTTTGGGGAATACAATTGAACAGATGAAGAAAATAAATTGCAACAAATCCTAACAAGTCAAGAAACCGGCTGCAATCTTTCAGTGTTGCATAGGAAATTCTGCTCCCTATCAGTGCAAATTATTCAGCTTTTAAAATGTCCTTTAAAAATAAATCTCGTTATCGAGGTATTGCACATTATGCATCGCATAATGGGTAAAAGATAGGAGCACTCAGGACCTATGCAACCTCATGGTTTTAAAACCCTATTGGTACCTTTGGTTATACATGCTTTGCTAAACTTTGAAATGTTACAGTAAGCACCACTGGGTCTTTAAATGGGGAAGGGAAGGAACATTGTTTCACAATAAACTAGTCACAGCCAGGTGATTTGCCAGCTAACAGCACAAGACTCTATTGCTGAAAAAAACACTACGTTCAAGTTTCCTGCAGAGAATTTGGACAAAGAAAAGCAAAACTAGGAGAATATAATCCGACCAGATGAGACCAAAGGCAATTCTCTGGACATCACTGCACACACCATGTTTGGAGGATGACTGGCACAACACTAAAGACTGGAGGTGGAATCATCAAAGCATGGGGCTGACTTTTAGCATGTGGTATTGGAAGGCTTCATATCACTAAAGGAACAAGAAAGGTGTACAGCAACAATGTTTAAAATAGCTCAAGATAAAATAAGGGTGCATGCAACTTGCTGAGAAGTTTTTTTTAGCTATGATCAAAAAGTAATTTTTGACTATATGTTTTGAAAAAAAATTATTAAAGCGTGTTTAATACTCCTTGATCCAATTCTCTATAATACACTTAGCTTCATTTATGGATATATTTGTTCTAATTTCATTTTATATATGGCTTAACTGGGATCTTACAGACATCTGGTGTGGGTTTCATGTCAATAATGTTTAGAAATATACAAACATACTTTAAGAAACATCAGTTGTTTTCATTGCTGGATTTTCCACTGCAGCATTTAATTTAGAATATTACTTTTTAGGCAGATTTAGTTTTGGGATTTGCTATAATTTATGTGTAATCCTAACTTTAACCTAATATTGTAGTTGCGAAAAGTTTATATCATCCTTAATAGTAGTAATAATAAATGTTCATATTTTACCCTAACCACCCAGCAGTGCAGTAACTCGTCCAGGATTATTTCCTGAGGCCATCACACCTGCAGCCACCCCCACACTCTTGTGTTGAAGTAGCCAAGTCAAGGAGGACTGACCCAGGTCACTATTTCCTCCATCCTCTCAGGACTCAGTGATGAGCCCATTGACATTGGGGAGCTCATTAGCTGTTGGGAGCTGAACTTTCAGCTTCAGTGTGCAGAGTGGCAAAGGACATTGGCTGCCTCTTTGATCTCCTGGCCTCTCATTCGAGATGGAGACTTCTCAAAAACAACAAAGGTACAACAGTGTGCCGCCATCAAGCTAATGGTGGTGCTCAGCACTGACACAGATCCAGAGAGCATGTTGTTTCGCTCTACAGGATAATTAGATTGCTAATTGTTGGCGAATTGTGAGTTCTTGGTTTGGATGAGTTCAGACACTCAAGGAGTGGGAGGTAGGAGGGATGGAAGGACTGCAGTAAATGTGATATGTCGGGATGTGTTATACGATGACATGCTTTAAACTGACTTTGTGGAAACACCAAATTAGCCTCGTCTTAAGGGTACAATATACTAGGAAAAGTAAACTGGAAAACTGACAATATTTCAAACAATTTATCTGTTCCCAATTTTAAAGCCTTTTGGTACTATGTTTCTCCTCTCGCAATAGTCAAACATGGATATTTGCTTGAGTGTCGGACAGATTTCAGGCACATACAAATGATGTCACAAGTCAACAAAAACATGTCAGGGAAGACGCAGTTCACCAAACTGTTGCAAGTAATGTTAAGTTCAAGTGCAGCTAAATTGACATGCAAGTGTGATCCATCAAAATCTATTGCAGTACAGTGCATGCTTAAAACCAGTTGTTTCTGTTTTCACCACTGCAAGCAAAGACATGTATCAAAATACTGAATTTAGCTTGGAACCGACTTTCAGAGAACCAGCAGTTTTTTATTGTATTTATTTTTCAGTTTTAACCATCCAAACTGAGTAAAAAAAAACAAAAAACACTCACCTTCAATAACAAAAAAAAGTTGGATGAACACTGGTATTATTTAAGCTTACTGCATTGTAATTATAGGCTGTTTTTGTTAATATTGCAGAACATTTAAACCAGTGTATCACATGGAGATGTGGTCACAGTCACTTTTTACAGCTGAATCTATAAACAATGTTTCTCTTTTTGTTAACAGTCAGCATTTTCAGTGTTTGTCAGTTTAGTGTTAGTTAGTTTGGCTGTTTGGTTCCTTGGAACATTCATGTATAAATCAATCTTTATTTATATAGCACGTTTCTTTTATTTTGGGGGGGCTATTGGGCCATTTTCTCCTTTGTTATAGGAGGACGTTTTGCTTATTTTTCCCCACTGTTAGAGGAGGGAGACTTTCCTTTCTAGCTCCTTGGTTGTAAAGGATGACTCCCCCCTGCTTACTTTGACTAAAGGCCGTTTGGGGAGGAAGGCTCTTTAATTTAATCTTTCTTACTTTCATTTTTCAAGGACGATGCAGCCACAATTTCTTTTTGATTTTTACAACTTTGTCTGAAACTTTGTCTTTCCTGTTAGACATGTTGACTGTAAATACTGTTTAGAGAGCAGAAATGCTGATTGAGAAATAGTTAACTTCCATTCATTTTCTTTTGATTGTACCCAATTTACAACAGATATGAAAACATCTGTTTGCATTGGGTATATGAAATATCTCTGCACAGAAATTTGGTTTGTACCAAAGTGGTATGTATATCTATGTATTAGATATACATACTGAACTTGTGAGTGTAGTAATGATGTGATTCTGAGCTGGTTTTCTGGCTGTGGAAAACTGATTAATTGCTTAGTTTTGGTACTATTTGGCAGAAGAACTTAATTGACAATGGTAGAGCCCATGTTAAAGGTCCTAGCTAAGATTTTTGAACTGGCAATCTTCTAGCTGTTAAGCAGCAGTACTCTGAACTGGATCAAGCAGGCTGCCCTTCACTGAGTCCCGCTTTAACAATGAAAATGTTCTAAGTATCATTGTGATCTGATCAAAAGTAAACAAATCTGCTGTAAAACAGCATTTCTTTCTTAATTTATTCCTTGTGTCAAGTCAATTCAATCCCTTTTTATTTTTATAGAACCAACTATTCACAAATGTGAAATGACAGGACTTTAAAAAATACAGCCAAGTACTTTTCTATTTTTACAGAAAAATAAAACCTAATTCATACCAATACAGTTGAATTGTATAGACCGATTAGATTCAATCACACCGTCAAGTCTGATGCCTAATGTGACACAAGACAATCAACAGTTACATTACAATTACAGATTGTAATGCCAGTTGGTGAAATTTTATCTTTATAAAAAAAGCCTAGGCTTTATGGAATCATCGACTGCGAGGACTTTTCAGAACAATTTTTTGTTTTTTTGCTATTAGAGGTTATTCTAGTTGAACTTAGTCAACTCTGGCTTTCCTCTGTTAGTGTTATGTTCTCAATAAATTTGTTCATTACTTGGTGGTTTGTTTTAGTGAAAAGCAAACATTAATGCATCCAATGTGTTCAACTGCTTCAGAATTATTTTCAGCCTGAAGTGAAATTAGAATGAAAAGCACTGAATATAAGAATGTTCTTTCATGAGAAAACATCTTGTCTATCTTTTAAAGAGTTTTGCCTTTACTTAACCGGCAGTTATCTCCCATTTTCCTGTTCGGACTGCATGTTCCACCAGTGTATTTTCTGCTACAGCTGTCTTGTAATGAATAAACAGCAGATAAAACCAGGTCAGGTTTCTTGTGCAGCAACTGCTTTCTCAAAATCCCTTGAATGTCGAAAACTAATGTCCAAATCAGTTTTGCTAAATTTGTAAGAGGCAAATCAGTACAAAATGTCTTGGGAACATCTTCTGAGGTTAGCTGAGTCCAGACAAAGTTCATTTCCTTTTCAATGAGTAAATCCTTGGTAGACGGACATTATCAAAGACTTATCTTCATCTTATCTGACTTACCTTCATGAATATGGACACTATGACCAGTCCGTTGGAGCTTTTAGCTGCTTCTGTGTAATTTGTATACAGCTCATGATTGTAGTGAATCAGTTGAACCTGGAAAATACAGAAGACACAAGCAGAGTTATTGAAGGAAAAGTCTTCAATTTGAAACTTTTAGGCAGCAACCAAAAGATTATGAATTTCCTGTGTGAACAGTACATAGAAAATAGAAAACTTGGAACTGAACATCCGACAGTTGCCTCATATCAAAACTCCCCTGTACACTTTTCAAGATGATGAGCAAAGAAAGAAAATCAGGGAAGGATCAAATCCTCCTGGGATTTCTCAGATTGTAAATGGAAGGAGCTGATGCTCGGAACATTGTGATCCTCAGTTCGAACGTGAACAGCACCAATAAGAGGGACACGAATAGATGAGAAGGCTGTTGACACCTGATCCAAGACCGGCTCACTGAAATAGTGGTGAGAGTACCTAAACTATCTTCTAGAAAATGGGTAATGTTTCATTGAAACAGATGCTTCATTGTCTCCAGCTGTTCAGTATTCCAGCTTTTTAATGATGTAGACGTGGGAAGGCACTGCTGCTCAATATCCACCTCATAAAAGTGGAAAGCTCTGAGAAAGAAATCTGCGCTTTTAAAGTCTGTCCTAACAAAGAGGGCATTAATGAGCAGTTCTGAGCCAGTAAAAATGAATCCATCTGGAATATGCACGATTGATCATTAATGTGTGATTCAGATGGGACTTTGATGTGCTTGTCAAACTTTTATTTGTAAAAAGAGGGTGCGGAGATGTAAATGCCAGTTACTGTCCCTCTACTACTGAATCTGTGCAAGTTCTGGTTCTTTTGCCTTTTTGAGGTCAAAAGCCAATGAATTTAGTAATCTAGTAATACATATTTTCGTCACATACCTAAATTACATTTTGTATTCACACAAGATGTGATGGCCAGGTACTAACTCAATAAAACTGCCACTGTCTTTGTGTAAGCCAAATCCCCCATTACCTAGGGCTATCTGTACTCCTACATGTATACCAGCATCAACCCCTATCCTTTAGGGCATTGTTAAAGTACTACTAAAAATATTCCCAAGTAAAATGGGGAAAACTGGGTATTGAGAAACCAATCATCATCATATATTGGCAGTATATAAACAGGTGTGACATCAATATGCCCAGAATATGACACATCAGAAAATCGTTGTTTTTTTTCCTCATGTTTAGTTGTGGTGTTAATGTTAAACAGCTGGTAAAAGTGTTTAAGACCTCAACATTTTTGTCAGTTCAAATAGAACCACTACCTTAAAACCACATCATATGTCGATAACAACCCAAGTAAAGCACACATACAAAGAGATCAAAGCAAATTAGTCCGGAAATACAGTTATGGGTAAAAGCTTGAAATGACATTAAAGAGATGAAGAAAGTAATGTGGAAAAAGGCATAAAAATCCAAGGAAACAGCTCAAACTTGTCAGTATTTAGAAAGCATTTCTGTTGCTATGTGCTAATCACCCTGTTATGAGTGATACGATTGATGAAAGCAGAGACCTTCACAAAAAATTCTTACTGTTGCAAAACATCTTATTGAGAATGGCTACAAGTTCAAGAAGTGGAAAGAAATGTAATTCAACCATAAACCAATGACAGAAGGGTGTCCTAGGATTTGTGACAGATAAGTTAAAAAAAATAACTTAAGATATGTCCAAGAGCAAAGGAGCACTCAGAGATTTGGAAAGACACGGAAAAAGGCTTTTTTTTCATCATAAAAACAACAGCTAATGCTGAAGAAAAAACATCAAGAAAACGTTTTAAAGGTTGCTGCCGAAGATTTGGGCAAGTCAGTTAAATAATGGGAGAATAAAGTCTGGTCAGAAGAGTCAAAAGTTGAAGTCTTCGGATGTCATTGCAAACAGGTTTAGAGGCAGACTAATTCTGCACATCAACCCGAAAGCACCTTGGTGAAAGTGACATTTCCAGATGAGTTGCTGCAGACATCTGGTGTGAATTTTTATGTCAATGACCCCATTAAAAATAATTAAACTGAGATAATAAAAAATACTCTCTTTTCTCTGCTTGATGAGAAGAATTGTCAGTGATTGTAAACAATATACAGTTATATTGTTTATTGTTGCAGAAAAAGTTTTTTAAATAAGGAACACGTCATATTTGGCCATTTTTATGCAATCTAAATATAACTAACAAAGACAGCAACACATTGAAATGGTTTACATTGCAGATCGATAAATCATGTTTCACAATGTAACTCAGTCTGTTCACTGGTATTTTAGTACAACAGAAAAACCAAAAGAAACAAATGCCAAATAACCCTCTATTAAAAAGAGACAGAAAAGCAGCTTTTAGAGAACAGAATGTAATTTTTAACATCCTTCTGTGAATGAGATTTGAAAAAAAGCACAAAATGTAACTAACATGTAATTCCTTGTATATAACACTGCTGCGAAGATATTTAGAAACCAGATAGCTTTCCCTGCTGATTGAAAATCCTTCTGGGTCCTATGGCTCTTGCATGCTGCTGCTACCACTTATTCTTGGCTTGGTTTGTTGTGAAATGCTTTAGATTGGCAATTCTCAAAGTTCGTATTCCAATCTGGACCAAATCCCAAGTTAATTCAAACATTATAGGGGCCCTTTGATCTTTAGAATACAGAGAATATCGACTAAATCGCAGAATTTGCCATGCTTATAAAATGTTATCCACTACAAAACCTCAAAACTATAGAATTGTGTAACTCTTCTATTTGATGTAACAAATCTAAGGTTCTTCAACCATGTTGTCTGTATACCATGCACAGTAATGTTCATGTGTGTGATATGACCAGGTGGGCTAAGACTCATCTCTGCTTCAGACCATCATCTGGAAGAAACCTGTGCACAGCCCAGCATGCTGCTATAACAATAGCCATGAAGAAAATACAGCATGGATATCAAAAGGCTTCTATTGGGAAGCAGGAGAACAAATCTTTCTGAAAGTTTTTTTTTTTCCACATGTAATTAAATGGAGCAGCAAAGAAAACATTCTAAAGCTGAATCATCAATAAGGAGAAATCAAAACAGAAAAAAGGAGCGCTAACGGTGGCAAGGTACTTTGCAAACATTTCTCAAAGAGATAGACACTGACAGACAGACATACAGACAGACATACTTTTGGTGAGTTGCTGGTACAACATTATAGCAATGCAAACCCATTTGGACAAAACAAAGGCCACTATTGAAATCTAAGAATATTTTAAACCATTAAACTTGTGTTTAAGACCTACTTAAGAAACCTTCTCTCAAGGTTTATCATATCTAATCTTCCTGTCTTACCTAAGATTCTTGAAAAAAAATATCCTACTCTATTGTGTCAGCACTGACACGGTAATGGCCTGTTTGAATGGTTTCAGTCAGGTTTTATATCTCATCTTAACATTGAAACAGCACTGGTAAAAGCAATAAGCACAATAATATTCTCTGACTTGGGTCTGTATTTGTTCCGTTAGATCTCAGTGGTGCATTTGATTCAGTTGATCACATTATTTTCTTAGAAAGGCTTGAATATGCTACAGGGATCAATGGAAAAGCACATTATTTAACCATTTCTTTTGATTGTAAGTAGCAAAATGTAACAAAAAGAATTTGCTCTTTACTTGTTCTGAAATTTTGACCTAATCTAGAAATCTGTTTCAGACCTTTGAAAATGAACTTTCCAAATCCATGCTTTAGATAGTATCTTCATCTTCTGTATCCATTTGCATTTCTGGGACAAACAACACACAGCACAGAACAAACGAAGAAAATCTGTGTGGGTGTCTCCTGAAAAAAAACACACATTCTCTATATAATTATGTGCTCCAGGTTATGATAATGGTTCTTTTGGGATTGGGCAAATACAAATACTAATACTATAAAACTACAAAGTGTTCACTACATAGTCACTTATTACATCATTGGTTCCAGTTGTCTCAATCAACAATAAAAACACATCAGTTTTTATCAAGTTAGTCAAGCTTTATGCTGAGTCTGTGTAGAGTCCATTGCACAGCAGCTCCTTTCTCTTTCATTTATTTACCTTCTATGGTTTTGAACCACACATACAGCCAGTGATCGCTTCAGCTTATTAGTGTGACAGCAGTTTGAGAAAAGTCCAGAGTTGATCTTGCTCTCTGATTCTACAAGACATCTTCCAGTGCTGATAATCCCACATTCTGCTCTGCACAGGTTGTTATCATAGACAGTGGTCTATCGTCTTATCTGTAGCGACTCACTAGCACCAGCCTGCTTCCTGAAACTCAAAAACACTTGATTCAGAACATCAAGACCAACTTCACCCTCTTAATATTAGATGCCCCAATCTATCATGAGGAAGATAGCTTGGAATTATTTGTTCTCTGCAAATTAAATTTAGCAGGGAACTATAACACCCACTAGTTTGTCCATACTTTTAATGCACTGACAGCCTTGCATATATGTGTATATTTTTTTGTTTTCATCAATGGCTAATATTGAATCTCTGCAAAGAGTCAGAACATAAAAAGAATGACATTTGTGATTCCTCATTGCTTGATAGTGCCAAACCCAATGTTTAACCTGAGTTCCATCTTATTGCCCTTAGCCTGCACTAGCATGATAGTCTAATAGACGATTGTTTCAAACACAAACAGGATGGCAATAATTTTCAGATCTCTCCTAAAAGGCTTCCAGCTTTTTACTCTTCACCTCCATAATATTCTCATCCTCCCTTATTGGCAAGAGCTTGGCACACATTGTACAGGCGGATATAAATAAACAAATGCAAGAGGAGAGTAATTATGAAAAGCTCAACTGGGGGAGTGCAGAGTGACAGAATGTCTTTAAACGCAATCAAGGCGAACACGGACGTGATTGGGGTCCTACGCTGATTTTTTATTTGTATTTTTTTTAGGTATGCCAGAAGCAGCCTAAAGGATTCATGCACACCCCTTCAGTTACTAATTGCGCAAAGTTTGCTGCTGGGGAATAAAAAGGCCAGCGTGGGCCATAATAAAGTGAGAACGTCTGCCAAATGGATGGGGAAAGAAAAGAGGGAGACGAAGCAGAAAAGGAAGAAAATAGAGGTTGTAATTAGATACAGAAATAGTTAAAGCAAGAGCAGAGGAGAAAAGCTGCAGAGTGCTGGCCAGATCTGTGCTCGTGCAGCTCTACATCATTTATCACAGTGTTCCTCTGTTGCACCAGACTCTCAGTGACTGCTGATTTTAGTGACGCCCCAGCCTATTTAACAGGTACAGGCAATTCAGATTCAGCAAGAACACTGCATTCTGATGTCTGCTGAAAACATGCAAAACAATTCCACAGAACAGATTGTGACAGAAATGACAAATTTGGTTCAAATTAAAAGCGGTTAATTTGGGTTGTATTGATTAGAATGGGGTAGCAAAATTACAGACTGACGGACTAAATTGAAATATATTAGATGACTAAGGACAGATAAACACAAATATGAGATCCATTTAGCACTATGCTTGAATGGGACTTACTGCAATGACTGTGATTTAATCTTGCTTAAGTGTTTCTGGTCCTTGCGATGTAAATGAACTGTGGAGTCCTGACCGGAGGAGCTGACTATGTGTATTTACTGTTTTGTCTCCCCAATGTATAGGTCTGAACGTCCCTTACCTCAATTATTCCTGGTCTTAAACTGAAAGAAATAAATCAATAAAAGGGTAAAATATAGTCTCAGAACTCCTATATGTCCTGCATTACTTTATATAGGTATGAATATCATTCAGGCACATATTATGGCCTATAATATTGTGGGATACAGTCCTGGTAAAGAGTTAGGGGCTTCTGTTGCAGTAACATTCCAAGCTTTGGTAAACTGGAGGGGTTTACGACAAAGCTGAATAGGTTGTGAAGCGCTCGCTGGCCGGCGATCTCCGAAGTGTGGGGGATGGGGGGGTTGTTTCTGAGGGTCATGACAGCCTCTTTATGGCATGATGGCTGGCCTGGCCTCCAGGGATACGGAAATATGAAGACAGCAAGTCGATAGCAGAGGGAAGGTGTTCAGTGCTGCGTATAAACGTTGGGCTGGAAATGACGCTCTCCATCCCAGCTTCCATCTATCTGCCCTCCCCCTCAGATTAACTGGAGCATGGACCCATAAAACTAACAAACGGACCTTTCCTGTTGCCACACAGACCGATCACAGTCAGATTATTTTCTGTTTCAATTTAACTGCTTTTCTGTTACAACTGGGCCAGAAATCATCCTCTTTCAATCCATTAGCTGAAAGAATGTAATTCACATTTGCTGATAATCTTCTAATTTGAATATTTTTTTTATCATTAATATTTATTTCCGTTGATGTTTCTGAAGAAAATAACCACACACTGATGTTCTGATCTGATATTAATCCAAGTTTCTCAGAAATTAATACGCCAGACTAGACGTGGGCGAAATGTGCTCTATAATAGTGATTAATGATAATTAGAGGAAGAGAAAATAAAACAGAACGAGCTTCCAAAGCAACATCTCTGTGATGATAATCTGCCGCGGCAATATTAGCTCAATGCGATTTTCCATGTGTACGGCTCTGCTAGAAAGAGGACACACAAGAGATGTTTCTGTGATTGATGGGGATTTTAAATCTTTGCAGCAGCTGCCTGTGGCGAATCCTTCTGAGACACTTGACAGGATTTGAAATAAATATAACTGGATTGTTTCTTTAGAAGCATATGGAGTCTTTCATTCTGTGAAGATACTTAGCTGAATATATTTGATATTTAAGGGGTCTAAACTCCAATTCAGACTCGTGCGCCTAATAATTTTCTATATTGCTTTAACCGGTGAATGGTTGTGGGAGAGGGAGGTGGTTTGCGGCTATCACTGGATTACAATAACCATGGACACAGACACAACGACGCGCAAAAAACTCAGCATGCATGTTTAAGATTGTAGGAGGAAGTCAGAGTTGCTGGAGATAACCCTCACATGAACGAGGGAAAACATGTAAACTCCACCAGAAAGGCCCTGGCCAGGATTTGAACTCAGTACCTTCTTTTATATAACATCTAGACCACCATAGAGCTTGAAATGATAAAAACTCTTGGACAAAAAAGGAGTGAAGCACCCACAATTAGGTGGACATGTTATGCACTATCTTCAACATGTTATTGGCACCAGATTCTCAAAATCATCACATTTCACAGATTCCCAACATAGTGGCTCTCTGTCATATCAAATTCTTTCCACAACCCTGTGTTACCTCTAGACGTTCACACTGGTTACGGGTTTGTGACTTATTCAACGTGCATGCTCAGGATTAGGCAGTTCTCCAAACTCAATGCCTTGATGCAGCTTCTTTACAGAACGTTTGAAATATTGGCACAAAACCTATATTTTATTTGTCTCTGTTATAACTATTATTGAATTGGAATCTAATTTATTGAATTTTGGTCTGCCAACACCATTTTATTGTATTGAATTGAATTAATTAGATTTTTAGATTCATTTGAACTGGGGCGTTTCCTGGACCTGGAAACATTGGGGACTGAGCCCACACTCTCTTAGAGGAATCTGGGAGAACCTAAGCAGTAAAAAAGGCTTTTTATGAAAGCTTTCTTGAGCATTGTGGCACCTTGTTTTAAGCGATATGTACTTCAAAATGTACTTATTTTCAAACTTAAACATGACAATGTATAGAAGATCTCTAAAATCAGTATTAATATTAGGAAAAACAGGATGATAAAAATAGTCAAAAGGTAATTATTTTCATTTTGTTCTTTCATTTTATTTTATTTTTCTCCATGACAAGCACAAAGGTTAGTTCTGTGTCAGGTTGCATGTGGACCTGTATCTTCTGCTCTGTCCTGTCTAGGTCATCTGTAAACCAAGTATAACATCAGATTTCTCTTATCTTAATAGATTTTATCAAAACGTAATCATAAAAGGAACTGAACTTTGCAACATGATTAGCATTCAAGTGTCATTTTTTGGGGGAAATTGGCTCAATTATATAGTTTTAAGTAGAAAAGCACTCGTAGAGTGCAGAGCTCCACCAAGGCAGCTCAGTCCCAGTCAAGACAGCGTTCTTTGCACTCAGAACAACTGTTGATTTAATCAGTGCTGTAGTCTAGTTTATTCTAGTAGAATACTCAGATTTGTTTCTTCCCAGACAATCATTGGTAAAAATGTTAAATCAGTCGTTGATTAGTCAGTGATTTTAATCCAGCCCTGCTTTCTGAAGCAGCTCCTTCTATTCTGTATTTATGAAGATGCCTACATTATCACTTCTTCTGCAGATAATATTCTAATGAATGATTAGACAGAGAAATAGCTTTAATTAGTTAGAATTATTTATGGATTTTAAGTATTTATATTTACATCAATCTTTAAACCCCCATGTTGTGATTCTGATGTCTGTCACTCAGTCTAGGCCCCGCCCCCTTTGTATAACAGTCCTGCTTTTATTTTAGTGTGACACCCCAAGATCGTCACTGGCCCCCATTTAGCCCTCTTTAAAAACTTCCTAGATACACCCCTGCTCACCAGTCTTAATTAAGTATTTTTAGGCTTATATAAACATTATATAAACATATTATTCAAGAATTATTACCTATAATCATTTTGAATAAGACGTACGGAATTAGAATCACTTTAGGATTAAACACAGCTGGTCTGACCCACATTAATAAAAACCATTATTAATTCAAACTCTTAGATAAGTCTCTGTTTTGGAGCTTTGTGCAGAAAAGTCTGGTGCTGCTAAAAGCCAGCGGCCAGTTATGGGCCGGGAGAAATCTTGTAATGAGCACTCTGTGGCGATGAGGAGCTGTAGTGAGACACAGATCAAAGGGGAGACGCAGACCAACGCACATCGGTCCAAAATGTCCGAAGATTTTGTACGACTGACGTGTTTTCGCAAACACTGCTGTGAATCTGCCTAATGTTCATATAATTAGAAGACATAAAGTATATAAATTGTTTACCTATTTTATGTGTTAGCCCAGAGTTTTGCCGTCCACTGCCAGCCGTTGCAACTAAAGAATTGTCCCTCTTATTTCTGTCAAAAAATCGTCTAATGTGTATTTTCTGTCAGGACCGCTCTAGAGTTTATATTAAACACCGGGTTGTCCGCCAATAAGACACGGAAGATTCCCCGCACAACTCCTCTCTGATCGGTCATACAATCGTGCCTCTGTTGCATTCATAGAAGCCAGGAAATTACAAAACTGCCTTCTTCGTTAATGTCATAGGGTGGCTCAGTTAATGTAAACTTATTCCTCCAGAGGTGAAAAAAAAAAGCATTCGTGGCTTGGGGAGAAATGTTCGGGGCTAGAGCGGGGAATGCCCAGGCCAGGCGATGCCACTAGATTTGAATATGTTTTTAGAAATAAAATTAGACCTGTCTTTTACACTCAAATTTAATGTTAAGTGGGAATTAATAAATAATTTTGATTTAATTGAATCAGTAGAGCATTAAACCATGAAGGCAAGAGTGGGTAACGGTTGCTGGTTATATAAAATGCATGTGCTTATTAATGACTGAAATCCATACAATCCCATTAATTTTATTGTTTATCATTTATAGATCAAAACACAAAGTTGCATTTTTCTGCCAAAGCAAACAAGGGTCATACAAAACCTAGTGCGAAATCCAGTTTTTAGCAGGTTCTGTAAGAGAATAGGTTCAATTTTTTAGTAGCATCAGCTTTGCAGAGTGTTTAATAGGTTTACATATTCATTTATATACATATGTTTTTATATTTTTATATAGCTAGAAGGGTGCACTTCACACAGTATTTTTATTCTGTTGGTATTCATTTTTACTGCTTTTATCTTGCACTCTCCACTTTCTGCTGTAACAATACAAATTTCCCACACGTGGGACTAATAAAGGATCTCATCTTAAAGTAACAGAGTCTGTTCATGCGACACATGAGGGGGTCAGCACTGGAACCAGTTTGGTGGACAGAGCCCAAAGGATTTTTTTTAATCAACTCCTGTAAACATTATTGTCAGAGAGCAAAAGTGTGGCCTTACTTTAATACAGCGTCGGCAGAAAAATGAAACAGATTAATTTCTTCCAGTGATAGATCACCTGTTTCAAGTTTCCACAATGGACTGAAACGAACACAACAGTAGCACTGCAGAGGGATGCTAACGCGTCTAAAAACCTGTGGTAAACTTAGTCAAAAAAAATTAAAACAGTTAAAAGATCACCTGAAGGGTGCTGGGATTTTGCATTACATACTGTATACTGGAATACCAAGGTTCAGTGTTCAATTCAAAATAAATCAATCTATATTACTATTTTCCTATAAGAAAAATGTAGGTTTTTTGTATTTAGACACTTCCTTCCAAATTTGCAGAAAGCAGTTTCAACCTTTTTGCTGTCTTCTAACCTGTTTCCTCCTGTTTCTTATATCAGAGGATAATAAAGGCCAAGTGTTCTCTCACTGTGCAAAAACATAAGCCAGCCTTGTGGAGAAATATTTGGAATATTTTAGCAGCATGAGCAAGGTGTTTCATTTTCAGATTAGACTGTGAAGCTGCTTCAGGGGAGCAGAGCCAAGAACACACATGCACACGCACGCACACACAAACGAATCAGTTCTCCACTACCCCTCCCGTGGGTTGCCATTTCAGAAGGATATTCAGCTTTAAAAAAATTTAATATTGCTGTCTTTGTTCATGTTTCAAGGACATGCATAGCCACCTTTCTATCTACAAACTGAGAAAAATAAGACCTAGGGGAACAGGAAACATCTCATTGGAGTGTGAAGTAACCAAGGCTAGGTGGGGATTTGTCTATGGGGCAGAGGGGTGACAGAAACAAGGGAATTTTCTATTTACTGTTACCTCAGAAAAAAGTTGTTTCATAGAGGATGTTCACTTTTTTCACTCAAAATACAACTTTTACTGTTGCATCTTTTTCTTAGGATATCGATTGACCTAATACCTTTCTGATGCCTTCTCATCTTTCAACTCAAAAGCAACATTAGTATTCCTTCTTGATCTTTGGCAATCTTTAGTCAAAATCAACTGTAAAGAAAAAGTTGGGAACATTCAGCATCTAAATGATGTGTTTTAGCTGTGGGATGTGCATTGACCTGCATTAGAGGGCATTAGGACCTCTAATGGTATTAACCAGAATTTAGTCTACAGGGCATTCAAAGTTAAAAGTTAATATGGCATTGATTGTCACGATCAAACTGTATCTTGCGCGTTTGGTGGATTGTCAAAGTTTACAGCTTTTAACCTTAGCCAGCTTTGTTTTGTTGTTATTTTTCCTCTGCTGGCTAATGTAGAGCACGGAGGGCTCCAATGTTTTAAGGTTTAGTTCAAATAACGCTCAAATGTCATGACAAAAAGCTAAAGGCTTGTACTAGGCAAAGGCAGGGCAAGTTATTTGTATAGCACAAACAAGCAAAAATATTCCATTGCAGTGTCATAGTAAGGGGAAAACGATGGTAGGTTAAACGACAGACTACAGTTTATGATGTTCCAGTTGTTACTAATCAATGCAGGTCTAAACAAATGGGTTTTTTGCCTTGATAAAAAGCAACTCAGTGTTTCAGCAGTTTTGCAGTTCTCTGGAAGTTTGCTCCAGATTAGAGGAACATAAAAACTGAATGTTGCATCTCCATGTTTTGTTCTGAATGGTCTGCAAGGTTGATTATAAACCAACAAAAGTGTTTCAAAGTCTAATCTGAGAAAAATAAAAGTTTCCCTCTGATAGACAGGCCTCTCTAAAAAGATAAAGCAATGTAAGAAATTTTTATTTAGAAAAAAACGATTTTTAGTTTTGTTCATTGGTGGTATTTTTGAAATAATTTATGCCCTACTCAATAAACAGTAAAATATTTCTATTACATTGCAGCAATCAAACTGTTTTTTTGTTTGATCACCATATTTTTGTATGTTTACAGTGGTTCAGCTACACGTCTTTTGATATGAAGGCCTCTTTGGCATCACAATATCCTGCATGGAAACATAAGATATAGGCAAAATCCTTTACAACAGAACAATTTTGATTTTAAGATGAATACACAGCTTCTGTTCTGTTCAGTGCTATGGCCTTGGTTTTCTCTTGTGTGTTAAAAAAATGCTAGTTCTTGGCAAGATATTGTAACCTGAGAGGCAAGGCCCAGGGCAAAAACTGGCAGCCATATATTTTATATATTTTATTTATATATATATTATTTTTTTATTTATTTTCTGTGAATTCAGGCTGTAATGCAATTGTGGCAAGACAAAATGGAGTAAATATTTTGAAGGCAGATTTGTAACACATATCCATTTGGAAATGGAAATCTGCTGTCAAAATAACCCTTTCCCCCCTATTTCTCCCTGCCTTGAGGACACTGTAAAACATCACATTTCAGCTGCACATCTCGGCGAAACCTTTATTTTCTGGCTCTGAACTAGTCCTCAAACACAAAGTTCACCCTCAAAGGGTAAGTCAGCAAATAAAGGCAGAGGTGAAATAAAACATGAAGGAAGTGGAGGGAAGGTGATACATCCTTTTAGGCTTGGGTTCCAGAGCTCTCCATCCTCCCAAGGACACAAACATGTTTTGTTAGGATTAGAATATCTCTCTCGCGCTCTCTGAGGGAGGATAAATGATTATCATTAATTATAATAAATTTGCCTGTCAAGGCTGCAATTATTTTGTTGCTACACAAATTGGCTATTCATATAATGATGCCGACGGAATGCAGTGGCGTGAGTGACTCATGAGTTTGTTGAACAACCAAAGCCAAGAAAGCTAATTGTTTCACTCGTCAAAAAAATTGAGCATGCCGGAGCTCAGCAGCGAGGGTTCAGGTGTGTGTCATAAGGGAGCTGTGTGTACAGAGTTAAATGCTTAACTGTCATCACCAAGACAACTTTATTTCTGCCCGAAGCACTGATGGAGATTTCTGTCATGATGTGAAAGCTCATTAAGAATGTCATATGGCTCCCTGTAGGGTGTAGGTGTGCAGAAACCCTTTGATATTCAGAATGAGCTCAGAGAACAGTAACAAGTTTCTATTTTAACGATGTTAAAAATGTACATGAGATAGCAAAAGGCAATTTTGCACTGAATAAGCTTAGATGTGCTTCAAACATGTCATACTGTAGAACACAATATGCACTATATGGCCAAAGGTATTAGCTAGTTTACCTTCACACAGTTGAACTACAATGAAATCCCATTCTTAATACATATGGTTTAATATAATGTTGACCTACCCTTTGTAGATGTAACAGCTTCAGCTCATTTGGGAAGGCTTCCCATAAGATTTAGGACAGTTTTTAAGAGAGTTTTTGACTTCTGGAGAGTTGCATGTTTGAAATGAGACCCTAATGTTGGAGGAGCATGCCTTGATCGCAGTCTTCACTCTAACGATACCCAAAGGTCATCTTTCAAGTTCAAGGTCAGTCTCTGTGCCCGCCTGTTAAGTTAATAAATGTTCCAAACTTCCTTTACGTCTTTACCTTACTAACTTTACTTTATATACAGTCTATGGTCTTTGCCCACTTTGCTTTGTTCTCTGGTGCGTAAGTCATACTGAAACAGAAAGGGCCATCTCTAAACTGTTCCAACAAACTAGGGCACATAAAATCGAAAGCTGTGAACTTCTGATTCTCCTCCAGAGCTTTTTTCCTCAAATTAATGCTCTCTTTGCTTGGCTTGTATGATCAGGTTAACTCTTTCCATTTTCAGGTCAACAGCGCATGTGTGTGTGTGTGTGTGTGTGTGTGTGCATGCGTACCTATGTCTGTATTTATGTGTATTCGAGGCTCAACAGCATGAAGGCTGTCTAGGTGACTATTTCAAACAGGACTGTTTTGCAACGATGTCTCAGTGATATATCCAAAGCTTGTGATAATGTTTCATAACAGGACCCTGCTTTACATCATCATCCCTGGCCATTATGGTGTGTTCCTAGGTCTTCATGATACTTTCAAATATGCGTTACAATTATTTCATCCATCATAGAAAATTATAGGAAAAAACATAGAACTTTGTGGTTGTAATGTAGCAAAATGTGAAAAAGTCCAAAGAACATAATACTATTGCCGAACACTTTATGTGGAGCTCTGTCTATGCACTGCTTTCTGCTCACACCTTGTGTGTGCATGCTATAGTTTAGATACTGGCTTACATATGAAAAGCAAACTGGCCAAAGAGAAGCTTTTAGACATTGTGCCACATTTATATTCTTCTTACTGTACAAGTAGCTGAGTTGAGAGTGCAAAAATCTTTGAATGGATTCACCCTTCGCCATATGGTTCTTTAAAAGTGACCATGATTAAAAGACACTTTGCTTCTTTAGCATTCTGCTTTGGGAAACTGACACATTATGTCATCTACCAATTCAAGGAAGTTGTTTTAGAAGTCGATATCTTGTGAGAAATGTATTAACATGTTGGAACATGTGATTTAGCTCAGAATTCTGAAGTTGTTAAATGTGACCATAAATTATGGGACTGTCGGGAAAACGGCAGGAGCATCTGAAATGTTGGGTTGCTATCATGCATGAATTTGCACAGACTGGATTAACCTCAGAAACCCCACTACCACCCACACCCAGCTGGAAAAAAAGAATAAAGTTATTAAGTCAAAGTGAATACATATTTAAATCATAGGTGCCATACTAATATTCAAGTCACAGAGGCTTTTTCAACCTGTCGGTAAGGTTTAAAACCATGAAGATGTGTTAAAGTAATAAAATAACATCTAGTTTTAGCACAGCATGTTTGGCAAAATCCTCAACAAACTCTAAATGGCACCTTGCTCTGCAGTTTCTGAAATAATAAACTCGGTAAAACATGTCTTGGCTCTCTAATAGTCTCTCCACCTTCGTTTCAACTTGAATTCTCTGGTGGTAATTCAGGTTACTGCACAGAGGGGCTGCCCTTATCATTTTGAGTCGAAGAAAATTACATGAAATTGCGAGAAGTGTGGTAGAAGCAGGGTTGGCGGATGAATAAAATGGACCATGAACTATAACATCCACTGAGGATTGAGCGTAGCAGAACAAACAAAAAAATGTGGAATACATTCAGTCATGGACAATTTCTATCACAGTATAGTGCTGTGAAAACATTTTTCCCTCTTTATACATTTATTCTCGTTTTACCCCATGTTTTCTTTTCACACTTAAATGTTCTCGTTTTAAAAAAAATGATAGGCAGAGAGAACCTGAGTAAAAACATAAGAGAAACAGCTGTCCAAAGCAACCTCTGCCTAAAAAAGTAATTATTCTCTAAACCTAATAACTGGTCGTGTCACCCATGGTGTCAACAACTGGCATCAAGCAATTATGATAATTGGCAGGTTGTCATGTATTTGGAACACTCTTCTTTGCAGAAATGTTTTAATCCAGTCCCTTTGAAGGGTTTTTGAGCATAAATGTCCTCTCCAAAGTAATTGAACTTAAGTCCAGACTCCCAAACCTTCATTTTGTTTTTATAAATTCGAGCCATTCACAGGTGAAAGTGCTGGTTTAATTTAAATTATTTTTGGTGCTGAATATCTACAGAAGGTTTAAGATATGGGTTATGATTTGAAGATTAGTCATTTCCCTTCATGCATTAGCAAGAGAGCACAATACATGTTTTCAATACTTGTGGCAAGAGACCCAGGTCATATAATGGTACCATTTTCACTTTAAATGGCACTGACTGAAGATTTAGCAAACCCAGCTGAAAACAGAATGATTGCAACTCAGATTAAACGCCGTCTTCTTCTGTAACGGAAAATGTTACCGTTATAAAAACAAGGCTAAAAATTATACAGTGATTATGTAGTCTTCCCCTTATCAACTGTAGCTTTTATCTCAGCAGTGATGACATTGACTATGGTCACAGTAGCTATTGGTCAATACCACGTGGCATAAAGAAATCTGTGAGCTGTCAGGAGGCGTATGCTTGCTCTTTTGTGATAGATTTTGCTTTAATTTTTAGGTGTTTTTCATCGTTTCCTTCTTCTGCTTTACTTCTCAGTTACTTTTTTTTACTTTTCCATTTTTTCCTACTAACAGCTTGTTAGGGTTTATTGTAAAATGTTAAAGGTTAGGGGTTGAATTAAAGTAGATGAGTAAATTCAGACACATGCTTCAGCTCTATTAGTGACAGTGCAAAGTAACAAGCCTCTTTCAACCAGAAACTTTATTTCCTCCAGAAGTAAATACATTTATTTGCAGTTTAAAATATGAATATATAAAGTAGGGAATTCTTCTTTTATTCATCTGTTGTGCATCTTCTACTCTCTACAACCTGGTTTTACCTGGCAATAATTTATTGTAATTTACCACAATATGCTAATATTCTGCAACACAAAAATGGGGATATCTAAATAAAATATATGATACAGAAAGGACACTCATTTCTTTAGAGGTTATAATCTCACCTATGTCATCAGAGTCCACTGGACTGAAGTAAATCAGAGCCTGGCCAAAAAAAGTACACAACTGCAAGACCCCTGAATGAGCACTAAAGTATCTACCATCAAGATGTTTAAATTCTTTAAGTTCTGTTCGCTACGATGTGGAATGTCTATGGAATGTACTTGGTATTCCAGCACAAGCCACCTTCTTCCTTTGCTCCACAGTTTGGGTCTGAGGCCTACACGCTTATTCTTGGAGCCATACTCATGCCAAGTCCACACGTAGCTGGACAAAACAAATATATTTTTCTATGGTTTGGCCCGTCATCCACACAAAAACGCAGATTTACGGCACCGAAAACAAATCTTTTTAAAAACTCCAGCCAAGGTGAAGATTTGCGTTTTCTCCGTTTTAAGCATTTAGGTGTGGACAGAAAGTAATAGGAGTTTTTGGCTTCACAACGTCACTTTCCGTGACAAAAATGCTCCGACCTCATTTATGCGACCTCTGTTTGCACTCAGAAATGGCATTTATGCCCTCAGATGTGATGGCATCATCAATTGTTCAAGCGCCTTTTGTTGGCTTGTTTTTTACAAGCTCTATTAGTGCTCTATATAGAAGTTAGAACATAGAAAGTTACTCTGAGTGGATAGGATTTGGGGGAACTACTGCCCCCTACAGGTTTGGCATGTCTATGAATGTACTTAACAACGCACTTATGCGGTTAGGTGTGGATGGAGATTTTTTTTAAATGAGGTGGTGAGAATATTCGTTTTTTTAAAAACTCCGGCTACGTGTATATATGGTCTCAGTTACATTTACTTGAGTAACTTTTAGGCAAAAAAATTACCTTTAGAAGTAGTTTTACTACACCGTACTTTTTGCTTTTACTTGAGTAATATAATGAAGTATCGCTACTCCTACTTGAGTAAAATTTTAGGTTTCTCTACCCCCAGCAAGTAACTTTACGGAATGAAGAACAAGTTTGTCATTACTAAAAATGCATGGGACTCTTCATTGGTTCAACATTATTGTCCATTTGCTAAGCCTGTTCTGCCATTTGGAAGTCAAGTGGGGGTATCTCACCCTGGTCCAACCTATATACATTACTTACGGTAAGAATTGGTTTAATTAGTTTTACTTTGAAAAAAATAAAAATAAAATAAAAATGTCTCTTCAACTTGAATTTGTTTTTTACAATGTATTTCTTTTGTAGTTGTAATTGTTTTAATCTTTAGAATTTGCCCATAGATTTATTTTTTGTCCAGTTACATCATTTTAAAATATTAAATCATATGCTATGACCTCAAAACAAGTTTTCATTATTCCATACTTGAGTAGCCTTTTTTACCAATTTTTTGTACTCTTACTTGAGGATTTTTTTGGATTAATTCTTGTTAAATGTTATGTTAAAATAGTGCTACTTTTAGTATAATTTGTGGCTACTCTACCCACCTCTTCTTGGAGCTTTCGACAGTACAAAACACATTTTTTTCTGTTTATTAAATCTAAAGGATTCCCAGATGGCAAAAAAAAAAAACAAACAAAAACAAAAGAAAAACAGATATCCTATTTTTTGGAAAAAGGGACAAATATTTCTGCAGCATATTTTCTAGTGAGTCTGAGCTGATTTCAAGAGTATTCTATGGCTTATGTATAGCAATACTTACAGGTTTTGTTGTCCATCTCTATTCAATATACAAGCTAGTGATAGTGCAGCTTTTTAAATGAGCTGGTGAGCTGGTGTGTGTGTGTTGTTGTGCTGTCTTTGACTGTGATTTTTTTTTTTTTGCACTGCTGTTTTGGTTCTTTTATTTGCCTTGCTGTATTGGAGGACCCCCTCGAAAACGAGATGTCTCATCTCAAGGGGTTAAATCCTCCCAATAAAGAAATGCTGATAAAAAAATAAAAACTAAATGTAATACAAGTGCATCCACACACCTCTCCAGAGAAGGCCTGTCCGTTCAGCAAGTGTTCAGAGCCCTGGCCATCCTCACTGCCGAAGTGTAGTCTTATCTCCTCCAAACGATGGCTGTATGTCATTGGGCCCCCGGAGATGTTAACCAGATGCTCCTTGTCCAAACGCAGAGAGACGTGGCGGCCGGTGTTGTACATTGTCCCACCCACCTGGAGTAAAACAGATTTTGTGTCACTGATTACAGGCTAGAACAACATTCTCTTTTAATAATACCTACAATAGGAGTGCAAATTAAACTCAATAAGTCTCAAAATAGAAGTAAAGTAAACAAAAGTACATTTTCTAAGCTCCATTTTGGAGCATCTTTTTTCTGGAGCAGATACTATGCATGCTTTGACACACCAGCAAAGATCCAATACTTTTAAGAAATATTTGCCGCAAAGAACAATGTAACCAGATACAATTTAACCCTCAGTTACAATGTGATTAAATCCAATTTGCAATAAAGCAAATGAATGATGGTATGCCATACACCAAGCAAATAATTATTAGAATAAAACAGTAATATAAAGTTTCTACACATCAGGACTGGCAGCAGCAGAGCCATACAAGACACACATTCTTTAGAAATAGAACTACAGTTTGAACATTTTTAATTTATTTTTAAGTGAATCTCTTCAAAAAAAAGAGCACACTTGCAGTCTCTTCATCTAATAAAAAAAAAGATATTGTACCAATATTTCCTGCCTAAACTTCGTTTACAGACATATTCAGTAAATTAGAATATGGGTTTCCATGACATCCGTTTCTCAGATTAGAAATACATTTTAAAAATAAAGACCTATAAGTATTGTTTATGCAGCCTTTTAGTGTACTATTCTTTAAATTGTGACTTTGTATCTTCAACAGAGTTATCTAGGAGCAGTACCAAGTGTTGAGCTCATGAGCCAGTAAAAAAAAAATACAACAAAAAAACAGTCACAATCAATACATCAGAAGCAATATTCATCAGTACACTAGGTGTTTTTATTTATTCATAATCATCGGCCGGTTCAAGGGGAAGCATTGTAATTCAGGCCACAACTTTGGGTGGATTTCCAATGCCCTTATCTGCCTCCTTCTATTCCTTTGCTTTTCCTCCTCTCTGTTCCTTCTCTCCCTATACCACTGCCTTTCAAAACTGATCTCTCCTTCCCTTCTTTAAAGTCTTAGAAAAAGAAGTCTGCTCACACTTTGTAAATATTTTATAGATGCTCTGAAAAATCGATGGTTTGAAAGGATGAAGTGAAAGTAAGAGGGAGTGATGCAAAGAGCGATAACTACCGTGCGCAGGAGGAGAAAGGTGTGTTGAGTTTAGTGCCCAACGAGGGAGATGAAGCAAAGGTAGAGAAGACTGAGCCTCTATGTTCCCTGGTGAATTAAAAGGACTGAGGTCAGACCCCTGAAAAGGCAAAGAAAATCTAAGCTCTCTCAAAGCCTGCTCTCTTTTTTCAGGCTTTTATTCATCAGGTAAAAGTGGTTAGTGTTTTTGTTTGTCAAGCAGGCTGGTAATGAAGGTCTCCAAAAGAGAAGGCATTAATATTCTACTATAAATCTCCAAATGCATTGCATAACATCTGAATGTTAAAGATCTGATTTGCTGCCACAGTGATTTATCGTTGAGAAAAAAAACAAAACCTCTCATTTAAGAATGCATAATTACTGTAGGCTTTTACATTAATGATGAATAAAATGACAACTCTCTTTTTGCGCAACCGTTTGGATTCAACATCATCAGTCTGGTTTCATAGTCAGTGAGGGACAGTTATTTCTGTTCGCATCCAATATGAAATGCAAGGAAATGGTGCATGCAAATAATTTTTGAACACAGTTCACCATTTAACAGCTATTAAACAAAGAGTCACTATCAGCAAACTAACCATATTACCCCTCATTAGCCCCACGATCTTCCACATCCAGCTAGGTGCTCCACCAGAGAACTAGGAGCCACCATCCTTGTTGATGCTTTTCACATTAGCTGTGGGACTTCCAACCAATATTTGGCGTAGATGTTTTTTTTACAGTATTGTTGATCAGTGTGTCTGAGCCGAGTTAAGTAGTGATGTGCAGAGCTTACATATAATGTCTGGAAACTAACTTGTTTCCATGATGTTCATGTTTCCATATGTATCTATACATGCAAAATAATCGATCTATGTCCATACTTTTTCCAAACTTAGATTAAAATGAACACATGTTCCAGAAGAGGGATACATTCAAGAACCAAGAATAAGAAACACAAAAGCAGCGCATTCTGGAATTGGTTGACATGAAAGCGAATGAAGACGTCACTGCCCTGTTGTCTTCGCTTTTGCTTTAACGGACACGGAACAGCATGTTTGCATTAACTTCCTGCTTAACTGCAGCTTAAAGGGGCTATATGCAATTTTTTGAAATCTAAACTCGCGACTGACACTTGTGGCCAAAAAACGGAACTGCTTTTCCTTTCTGCTCACTCTCGCAGCGCGCACTCCTACGCCGGTCGCTCTCAATCTTCTTTCTTTTTCGGGCACTTGTCAGGGGTTTAACTTTTTTAGTCTTATGTGGAGTTACTGTTGGTGTCAGAGATGTCCTTGGTCTCTTCTATGTACTCGCACAATCCATTGAACTGCTTGCGAGTGCTGACTAGCGGTGCTGGCAGAGTGATCTGAACCATTTAACATGAACGCGCTTGATGTCACATCCGCAGACAGTGCGGGAAAATCCGACCCAACAGAAAATAGAAAAAATTGGATACAGGCTTATAGGTGCACCCACTGTGAGCTGACAAGGTGTCAGTATGCTCATCAGGAGATTTTGGAGTCATAAATGGTCAAATAAAAAGGCTATTGTTACGTTTATTTGGCGGAAAAAGTTGCATATAGCCCCTTTAATTATATGCTAACCCACTTGACAATGACCATCAGTTCACTGGAGACAATAATGCTGTATAAACATTAGTACAGAAACAAGTAAGGTTTAAAAAGCAATGTAATATATTGAGATACCTTCTGTAATCCATGGGGAACCATCACAGGAATGTTTAACTGTAAAATATACATCGAAAATGTGGTCTAGTGTCAATGGGAAGCAATATTCCCAGCTAGTATATATTGCTTAGCAGGAGCACTGCTGTCAGATAGGATGGCTAACATACGAGAAAGAGTGTTCAACAATGGCGAGTCAATGAGACTAAGCGTGTTTAGTGTATAACAGGGAAACTGACATGCGGAACGGCCGCTACGAAAGTGTGTTCAGGGAAAAGCTGCACTTTTTTTTCCTAATTGGCCATCCACACCTCCTCTGGATCAATAATCTCCTGTAAAGGTACTCCTAGCTGCCGTCGAGCACAAAGGAACACTGCGGAGGTGACTCTGCTGTACTGAGGAGCCCTTCTTTCTGCAGCCTACCGTTTGTACCGCAAGCTTGGATATGTAAATGATTATGTGGTGATTAAAGTTGCAAGCAAAACTCTGCTGGAGCACAAAAGCAATTTCACAAGAGAGATTGAACTCATAAAAATCCTTTACAATTAAAGTTAAATTTAAGGCGTCGGTGTTGGGGCTAAAAGATCACATTTAACTACATTTAGCCAGCTTGTGGCAGCCATGCTTGGGGAATTAATGAATATGACTTGAGTTGAACTTTATTTAGCAACGTTTTTGCTACAGCAATTATCAGTCACCCTGGATGTGCCGGAATGGCGGCAAGCAAAGCAAAAGTACTATATCTCAATCAGCCTTGTCCTTATTTGGAGTCTCAGCACTCATGTCAGTGGTAACCTAATTATTTTTGCAGCGGTTTTTGCATTGTGTGCTGAATGTATTTGTGAAAATATTTTGTGCTCTATTCATCAAAAACAAATCCAGCCTGTCAGATAAACAGAGGCCTGTGTGTTGCTTGTATATTGGCTTTTGAATCACATGGTTGCATGACAATCAACAAAAAAAAACCATTCTGGGCTCTCCAACCCATGTCCCAGAATTATACTGTTGCACTGATTATACAGTTTTTATGCTAATGACTTGCAAACAATGTTAGGAAATGCTCTACTGTGCTCTTTGCACTGTCTTTTGTTGAGAGTATTGCAATAATCAGCATATTATTTAAATTCTAACAATTGTATTCCTTAAACTGAGGCTCGTCTGTCTTTCAACTGCTGTGAAGAGATCCATTATTGTCCAAAACAACTATTAAAATGAGGCACAGACAACTTTTTTAATTGCGTGAAAAACACAAATGCAGTGTATTTTGTATTTAATAAATTCTATATTCTTTGTGTGGCTGCCCGATTTATTCTGCAGAGTAACAATCATTGACCGTAAGAAAGCTCCTGCCTACAGTGTGTTCTTCTGAGTGGGATCTAAGATGACACTAATCTGTTGCTGCTATTGTATCTCAGCGCTGGCTTCAATAACCAAACAAGAGGTCTAATTTACCTTCTTCCGAATAATTCATTTATTAAATGTCTCTGAGAGTGCATGGATTACAAAACATAATTGAATGGTGATTCCAGATTGCAACAAGTAACCAAAATGTTGCCAATTTATGTTTTTCTAAATATGAAATGTACAAGTGGAAGTATTTATTTATTTATTTTTTGCATAGGACACAGATTGCCTACTGTTTTTTATTTTTTTTCTTCAATGACTATGGTTGTGTCCATTCCTATGCTTATTGTTTCAATACAATAATCGTTACCAACTAATTTTCTGTTGACAGCCACAGTATCAATTTGTTAAGATGTCTTGGTATTATTACATTTCATGTGCTGTAGGCTAGTGACAAATGAAACAAAAATTGCACACCCTAAATTTGTGGTACAGTGAATGACACAAGAGGAGACCCAAAAATGTAACAGAAAATGTTTTCAGTTTTCTTTTTTGTTTCCATTTGTTTAAGTTAGCAGTGACTTAAAATGATTTCCCCTCATTTCATACATATGCTATATAATCCATCGAGAGGGAATAGATCCTCCATTACTTTTTCCATACTTTGTGACCATAAAAACTTATTTAAGACTGATTTATTCAATTTGAGTAGTTTTCTTTTTTTAAATCTAACAAAAGTCAGACATGACAACTAAAAAAAATATTTTAGACAATTTTGTACATTTATTATACCGCAATTTGAAATTATAGATACATAAGCACTCACACCCATGACCTAATATTTTGCATAAGGACGTTTGGCTGCTGACTGATGTCATCTTACCCTCTATGCAGACTAGTTACTCAGTTACTGCATCAGAAAGACACTCCCACAGTCTGATGCTATTACTGCTAGGAGTAATGTGATGTGATGAGTAATGCCTATTTTTCCCTTAAAATTATCCTTGGAGTTCAGTCCAACAGGTTATGCTTTGTTTTCTTTAGACCAGATAATTTTATTTCTCTTGCTCTACCAATCTCCGAGGTGTATTCTGCAATTCAAGTTGGCTGCCAGGCAACTGAGGCAACTCAATCATTAAGGGTTGATTGGTGGAGTGCATTAGCAATGGTTGAACTTCTTGATTGAAGCCGTCTTATTGACCACTGCTTTCTTGATCTTTTCTCCAAAGGATGTACTTCTTCCCTCAATTTTAGTCCTGATATGTTTCATGAAATGACCTGAAGAGTTTTATTTCTGCCGAAGAATAAATGAAGACATTATTTATTGCTGCTCAAAATGAATTAAATAACATGACTGTTGAAGTGAGACTGAAAACCATGTTACATCCTCAAGAACTGTCTGAGGCCATCGAAAAGAAGATTCTAGCAGCTTATGAGTCTGGTGATTGATTTGAAGGTCTTAAAAGATTTTGAAATCAGACATTCCACTGAACAGAAGATAGTCTACAAGAAAAGGACAATTGAAACAGCAGCCAGCATGCCTTTGGCTACGTTCACACTGCAGGCGAAAACTGCATCAAATACAAAGTTTTGCCCCTAACTGATTTTTTTAGTTAGACAGTCTGAACAGTACAAATCCGATTTTTTTTTAAATTCGTCTAAAGTTGATCCATATCTAATGTTTTTGAAAGCGAATGCTACTGAATATATACCAGTGCTTCTCTACAATCTGAAACAGATTGTGTAAGTTTGACTTTCATAGCTGGTGTGCAATAGAAAACCTTCCCTGTTTTACAAAAATACAAATGCCAGACTGAAGTCTGCTAAAGAAAAGCATGATAAATTCCAGAACTTCTGAAGTGATCTTAGTACAGATGTGTCTAAAATCAAATTATTTGGATGCCAGAAAAGTGGACATGTTTGAGATTCCAGTAAAAGGACCTCATTTGTGAAACACACACAGGGTAGTGTTAGAAAAAGCTATCCACACTAACCGTGCAAAATATTAAAATATGATTGCTTCCCATGTTAAGTCAAGAATTCATCCATTCATGGGTGGATGGACGATCTTTAAAAGGCTGCAATTTTATCTCATCTCAAAACCGGGCATACGAATTTTGGTTATAAAAAAGGAGTCTCTCAAAAACGGTTGAAAAATTGATATCACAGGACTGCTCTCCATTCTTTCACTGCATGCCAAAGTCTATAACTACAGTCTCCCTAGCAGACTGTATGCATTATACATTACTTCCTGTACGGTCTAGTCTAGCCTGTAATGACCTTAACCTATCAGTCTCAATACAGTCTAAAAGAAGACTAACATAAAAGTCACCCACATCCAGATCGTAAAAAGGGGCTTCCTGGAAAGGATTATAAAGCAGAAAAATTATATATCCAGTGATGGAAAAGCTCTGAAAACCTGTGACTTCAGGGGTCAGATCATATCCCAATCTTACCTGTTATCCTTTTGTTTCTCCAGCTGATAATTAAAGCTTTATTGCATGCTGGCGTTTTTCCTTGGAAGAAGAACTTTTAACAGAACTACCTGAGAACACCTAAAGAACCTTAAACAAAATGCATGTGCATTTAGATTGACTCAAAATCCTTTACCCAGTGTAAATTACAACTTATTTAAAAAACTAATAATAATAATAACATCCTCCAAAATCTCAAGAGTAACAAAACAGGCTGAAAACAAACTTTGAATTTTAGGCCCCTGAAGATCAGATTCATAAAGATTCAGTGACTAGATTGGTAAACACTTCTACTACATTGCACAACAGATTAAGTAATAGCAACATAAAGCTGGGCCCTTAAGCTACTGTCGCGCTGTTTCTCATCTTGCCATATTTTTTGACATATCTAAATATGTGTTTTATGTGCCTAAACAAAGAAGAAATGGTCCTTTGTTCTATCACAAAAGTTAGCAAAAGCTGTCATGAACAGAGCTTACTTTCATGAGAACTTTGAACTGAATGACTGTTTTATTTCTCATCACAGCTCACCCTGACATTTTAATGGGCCTCTACTGAGGAACGAATCTAAGATACACGTGGTGTTTTTCAGGGTCAGACATTGGATATTTTATGCAAAAATAGCCGCAATATTGTTCCCCAATAATTGATGCTTCGTGTTTGCAGTAGAGATGCAGTTCAGCCGTCACACTGACACAGGCCGTTTTGCACTCTTTGGATGAATAAGGCCTTCACCTTTGCTTTAAACGCAGGAGTATTATCTAAAGAATCATGTCCTAGGTATCAATACTAATGCTGGTAACGCAAATGTATCTTGTGTCTGACAACCTTTATTCACAGCTTTGACCACTGCCAGCAGCTCTAGAAACTGCCTGATAACACAATTGGTCAACTTATATTCTGGTGCTTCTGGTTCTTGATTTACCAGCTCCTTGTAAATGCAATCTTTATATACCCATCTCTGATGTCCAGTCAGTATTTTACTTAGTTTTGTAGTGTTTTATTCAATTATGTTTTCATGTTATTTCATGGAAATAATTTATTTGTTTGCTGTTTTTATCTATATACGCTTAAACTTGAGCAGATTTGACCTTCGTCTAGTTTGCTGTTGTTTTACACAGTTTCAGGGGAATTTCTCTTCACTGCCTTCAGCAGGGCCTGTTGCCTCAAAGAGTTCACTCCAGGGAGATCTGTGAGCAGACAGAACTGAACTGAAAGGCGCTGGGTTTGCTCGCAAGCCGAAGAAGGCTCTGCACAAGAAGGAGGATTCTAACAGGCCCAGAAGACATTTATGAAAGAGGCATTCAATCTAACTGCAGAAATATATTTCTTGTTGGGAACCAATATTTTTATTTCAAGTGTGAGAGCAGTTTCTCAGCGAAAGCGAAGAACTTGCTTTTCAATTCAAAAAAAAGGCTTTCAAATTTTTGATTTCAGATAGTTTCTACCCAAATACCCCTGCACAACAGGTCATCCCAGCTATAAAAAAAAAAACTAGTAACCACACAGCATTTAGTGTTTAAAACTAAATCTCCATTGAAATAAACAATTATATTGTTTCAAGCCTGACAGCTGACACAACAGTTCACACAGAGACACCATGCTGCATCACAGATCCACAGATATATTGACACCAATATGCAGTGAGAAGATATCACAGCAGCTGGATCGCTGTGATCCAACGCTAGACTGAATTGTTTGCATGTTCTGAGCTCATTAGTGCGCATCCCCAACTGTGTCTCCTGTGGCCCCAGAAACACCACATCTCATTTTGTCCTAGCAGCCCGAGAGAGCGTCCATTATATTCTGTTAACCGTGTGCTAGTCCTCCCTTAACAGATAGGGATGATCAAAGCCTGCCCCAACATTAGAGGTAATAAGTCGGGGGAACATTAACAAGTCGTAAAGATGAATTGTGATTTTGTGGAACAGGCAGGCCAGTTGCAGGTAGGTACGGCAATAGAAAACATTAGTAGTGCACTGGTAATGAAAAACACCGGGGACATCATCATCATCTGAGCGGGCAGATCAATAGGGCGAATTACTCCTTGTTACGAAATGAAGTCCCCACTAAATGCTACACGTGTTCAGCTATTAGACTGCAGTAGTGCTGCAATTACATGGGACAATTTAAACACAAAAGCCACAAAGAAGCAAATGGGAAAAGGTTTCCAAAGATTGACAATGACTGCCATGTGCACATCTGAGTTAACAAATATTAGACCCACCTGATGCAGGCAAAAATGCTGTTTCTGTTATTAATGTACACATTTACAGAGAATAAATGGCTCGGATAGAAACACAGAGGATCTATGCAAAAAGAAAGGTGATGTTCCAAAGAATAAAAAAAAACACAAAAAAAACACAACAAAAGAGACTTAGTAAGGAATTAAACACAAGCAAGGCTGTGTGGGCTGCAGCTCAGCCAAGTTGCAGACTCAAATGTCAGTAAAGCACTTCCAGTAATGCTACATAATGAGAAAGATTCAGCTCAGATCTGTGGTATTAGTGGGAAGATTTTCAGAAGCTGTGCCGTGCTCAGTCGGTGGGGAAGAAAAGCACAGTAGTTCAAATCAATTCTGTTAGAAGACAAGGAGCCCGATACTCTGTGATCCTACTCAGTCCTGCTATATATTAACCAGCAATGTTTCAAGCATTGCTCCCTACAATTCTGTCCATTGACCAAATACAGCAGGCAGAACTCTAATCAATTTTTTGGGAGAACACAAGCATGAAACTGGAATTAGTTTCTGCTACAAAATAAAGCACAATGCAAAAGTCTGTGACTGGCCAAAGTGTGAGTTGTATATAAATATTACAGTTGACACTGTAAAAGGGAGAGCTGCTATATTAGGTATCACTGTAGACTGCAGATTTCAATTACATTCCTGTTAAGCACAACCTCAGAGCTGATTTTATAACTTCTCGTAAAAAAAAAAAAAGAACTTCCAGGAAGGGCCGCACCTGTTTGGACAGGATGACTTGAATTTTTCTCTAGCTCACCAGATACCATATGTCTTTGCCACTGGAATCAAAAATAAATGTGAATATTTAACCCAGTGTCTTTTACAAGAGGCTGAGAAAACTCCAAAAGGTATACGCCTGAGATAGACAGTAAGGAAAGAAATCTTATATCTAATGTCCTATTTATTGAAATTCTTTAAAAAAAATTGTCAATGTTTGAGCTGTGGAAAACCTCCAGGAACAAGAATCCAGTATGACACTATGTATGACAATCATAAAAGAAAACACTATAAAAATGTGTCAAGCCAACTAATGTCTAGGAAAAAGACAACTGAAGACTGGACAATAGCCTAGCTTACCAAAGAAGAAATATTTGGGTAAAAATTAAGATTTTTTTCCAATGCTTCTCTTTTCTTTAACCACTTTCTACTTGAAGTATGGACTAGAGTTTTCCTTTGGTCAATAGGTTAGAAACGGGATACACCCTGAGCCTGGCAAGGCCCTCACATGGTAGCTTAGAGAAACAGTCATGCACACACAAACTTAACAATTTAGAGGAGCCAAATAACTTTACATATAAGTTTATGGATGGCGGGTGGAAACTTTTCAAAGAATATGGCAAGAATTTAGGCTGGCAAAGTTCCATCTACAAGACCTATATATACCAATGTATTTTGGTTATAATGCAGGGCTCTGTTTCTCCCTTGACTCTAACTCAGATGTGAGGAAGACAGCAGATGCATGGAAGGGTGGATGATCTGATGGAGTGATAACAGTCATATGGTCATACAGAAAATGGCTACTACTAATTATTGCACCTAAATATGCTTCTATAGCCGTTTTCAGACAGAGGTTCTGGAATATTTGCGGACAATTCCATCCAGTCTTTAACCGGAGTTGTCTTTTCAAATACACCACTTTTTTCCGGAACATTGCCTTTCGGCTGCTTTTACACAGCAAGAAATGTACCGGAGGATCCTGATGAATGTCTGGGGGGTGGGGGGTTGTATGTGGATATGACATAAACTTAGTGCGGCGGGCGTACATGTCATTTCCCCAAACAAAGGGATTATTGCAAAGATGGTCGACTAGACAGCAGAACAACTCACAGCGCTCGTCTTTGTGATGTGTGGAATTTTGCTTAAGGGACATCAATGAAGAAGCTGAAAAGGAAAATATTGACATTTAAACGTAATCAATGTGCGCGCTCACAGCGCTCACAGCGTTCTATGCCCCCCTCTCCTTTTCCCCACCGCCCCACACCCCTCCAGCTTTTCCAGAACCTGATAATCTGAATGCAAACACCATACCGCGAAAAGTCCGCTCTTGTTACTAGGTCTTCATCCGTAAAATTACCGGTAAAGGGTATCCGGACAAAGTCCGAAAAATTGCTTTCAGACTCTAAAGAAAAACAGACGAAGTCCAGAAAATTACAGTTTTTCATGGCCTGTTTAAAAAGGGCTTATGAGATATTTGAATAGTAATAATATGTGATTAGTCTCACTATGGCCACTTGATACAAGAGGGCTGCTTCTGATCCCCAGTGACCCGTGCAAGGTCTGTCAACTTGTTTGTATACAGGCAAATATTCTGGAGTACTCACTGACCTTATTATTATAGAGCAAGACAATTGTGAAAGCTGTCGAGTCGCATATTTACACAAAATTCATACTTACACAAAGAAAGCAACGGATACTTAAAATATTATTTGAATCCAGTATGCCTTGGTTGGTTGTTCACTTGACTTGTTAAGGTAGAAGACTTAAGGTAGACTTTTAAAAAAAACAGCAAAACACAGTCTGTATCGACTCCTCTTGAGTACTGGTGTGCAATCAAAGCACATGTCCCTGCTTTTCTTATCTGAGATTCTTTGAACCATCAAAGGTAATAGGCTGTTAAACTCAGTAGGTGGAGAGAGAAGCAATTAATTAGACCCGGTAAAGCATTAAGAAACCAATCAACCTTCTGTACCCCTGGGAGCTCATTTATAAAAATGTACTTAGATTTCATTTTTAACCTTGTAAAAGGCTTAATGCACTCTAATGCACATTGGGAAATGCTCATTCCTGACGTTCATCAAATAATAAGGTTATAATTCTATTTCTTTACTACTTTTAGAGCTTGCAATTTACCCCAGCCAGTCCCTGCATTTACCATCCAATATATAATTAAGAGAACATGTGCAGTAAGCCATAAGTGAGCTCTCTAATTATGTAGTGAGTTACATTAGCGCCACACAGTTTCTATTGGTAATGTAAAGGATGTGGGAGACATGGACAAATTTAAAGACGATAGAAAGATGACCAAAGATTTTGGGTTACAATTAAGGATACTTGGATGTTCAAATGACAGGATGAAAATACCACAGGACTCAAAGTAGCACAAAACATAACTGACAGAAAAATTACTTTCATAACACTGAGAAGGAGAAGTGAACATATAAAAGGGTCTTGCAACAGAGTTCTTCTCTTCATCCGTTTACTTCTATATAACTTCATCCTGTCCTTGATGGTTTTCTTGGATGGACGTTACCAATTTTCCTGCTTATTTGAGGTTACCTATTCATCTGCTGCCAACGTTGAGCAAGCTCTGCCTGAGTGGCGACACAATTCTGTAGCACATTCATCAGCAGGAGACCATCCAGACGTTTGCTTGATATTCTTGGATGTTCTAAGGCCTGCCTAACTGCAGCAAAAGCTCTCACCTTTGTTCTTACACGTGATACTTTTTTTTAAACAATAATTCACACTTCTCCTATGAGTTAACCATTTCTGGCACAAGAAGACAATGATATTAAAAATAACTGCTCATATTTTACAGTCTGCTATGAAGTTGGTGGAAGAGATACTCTGAAAAACTGTTGATTGGAATAGAATGACTTCATTTGCCCTGGCTTGTCATTGGTTGGTTGGTTGAAAATGCAAAACCTTAATCTTTTTCTAATCGATTTCCTGTTTTGAATGCATTATACTAAGTGCTACAAAGACGCACTGACAACTGAATCCAATACTTAAGCCCCTGTCATTCCTTGCTAGATTAATCTGTTCCGTGGTCTATTACTTTGCCTGACTTCCATTTTTGTTTCTATGCCTGTTATTACTGTCCATGCTCAACATCCTCATCCATACTTTTAAGTTTCTATTTTAAACCCTTAAATTTTTTTAAATGCCTAATTTGAGCAGCTGTCTGCACCTTGGCTCTGCAAAACATAAACCTACATATTGTGATATTTAAATAAATATTAGGATCAGTGAAAGTCTGTAACAGCTGGTTATAGCTTTACAAAACCAAAGGTTAGAAATCGGCCACAACATTCTTATTATAGTATGTCTAAATCAGGGGCTGCTAAGAGCTACTGTCTTGCGGGTTTCAGATGCATCCCTGCTGCAACACACCTGAATCAAATGACTAGCTGGTTACAAGGCCTCTGTCAAACTTGAAGGTCTGCAGAAGAGGTAATTCAGTAAGTCATTAAGTAAGGGAACCATTTTATACAAGTCTTTTTAAAGTCAGTACGTATACATGCAGCAAGAGAAATTCGAATTATTGCCTTAGTCCGACTGAAATCAGACTTTTAAAATGCATATATACACCTTAGTCTGGCTGGAATCGAACCGAACTGGAGTTTCAGAAGCTCGCTCGACTACTCTTGCTGGATAATGCGATTCAAATCGGACTACTCTGCAACCAGCCCCCCCGGCCCCGCCCGCACTCGCGCACCCCCCTCGGGAAGTTTGGAGAGCCGGAAATCCGACCCAGTACTAACAACATTAGTGTTATAAGAGGCATATGGCATCTAAGACAAACGGAAGCGGCCAATCAGTGCATGTTTGGACTTACGAAGAAGCGATGCGTTGTTACTGTGAATATCCTGCTTTAACTCCGTCTGCAGCTGGAAGCTAACCGTTATTAGGCTAACTCGTAGAAGCGCATATCGCCATCGATCGTCAGGGAGTGGAACGTACTTCATTTAATAATTCGATTTTCTGATGGACATGTAAACTGGGACTCGGCTCGCTGCAGGAGGGAAGTCTTTAGTCCGATTACTCAAAAAAGCTCGATTTAGCTGTGCATGTAAACGTACTGAGTCAGTTGCCAAATAATGTACCAACAATGTTAATTGTAAGCACAAAACTGCAGAGTTTGCGAAACACAACACTGCGTCACCCCCAGGTAATCTAACCTGACAGTCACTGTCTTATTGAAACAACTGTAATTATAGCTGATTTATAGATTTTTAGAATACAACAGGGAGTAGAAAAATGGAACCCCACCTCCACACACATGGGACGTAAATCCCAGAAAAACAAAAATATACATAAATCCAAATAACAGATGCCTGCTTTTACAAGTTCTTTAAATCGTTAGCTGTAGGGTATAGAACTGCTTGTGAATACTGATGAAGGGGCTTTGGGTTCTTCTAATAGGAAAGCCTAAAAGCATTTTTGCAAACGAGGAACTTTCCATCACCTTCTAATCCCATAACCAGATTGTGATCAGGAGAATGTGTTTCTATAGAAACATCAACTTCACTTTTGTAATGACTGTACTCATGTGCAAAAGCACCTACGGTATACACACAGTTATCTGGATAAATCCTTTTCAGTTCTAATAGTGAACTTTCTTTGTTGTGACTATAAGAGGGATGCTACCAAAAACAGGCACGGTTATGAATAATACAGGGCTAATTTCTCAAAATGAACTCACTGTGGTAGTTCATTGGGTTTACTGCATTCTGGATTTTAAATATTCTTTTTCAGTAATGTTTGTCTGGAAACATCTGTCAGAGTCTATTCCCAATAGCTGGGAGTTTCATTAATAAAGTGCAAAATTTTTTGTTTGAGATGCTCCACAACCCTCTTTTCATAAAGCCAGAACATTTTGGGGCAGTTATTTTGAACCTTAGAGCACTTCTCCCCAATGTTTGTACAGACATACAAGACAACAAAAATTTCCGCCAGATGCAGATGAAGATGAAATCCGGTTTTTAAGCTCTTGTTGACTCAGAGAGCATGATGGGAGTCTGATACCACTCTTGAAGTCTACAAACACAAATCTCTAGTTTCATCCCTGTCCCCTCTGAATATACCAGATCTTTTGCTTTCAGCTTCTTAATATTCATTAAGCTTTGGAAAAAAACATCGTCATGTCGGAAATACAAATTATTTGGAGCATGCAGATACAAATAAGAGTAGAAGAGGCTGAGAGGTTGCAGCTTTAGGGGTGTTGTATTTTTCCTTTGAACCATGTTTCCATTTCCAATTGATATCAAATGGTTTTTTTTTAAAGACGTGAAGATTTCATTTGAAGAAAAACGTTTTTTAGCCATTTGAAAAGGTACAGGGCATGCAAAGACTTCTGGGCAAGTCAACATTTTATCTTAGTGACTTCATACCTTTCACCATTCTCTCCCTGTTTGTCCACATGTTGACATTATAATCGAAATTGTAACTACTGCCTACAGAAAGGTTTGTAAAAGTAGATTTTCAGATGCAAATCAGAATCTCAAATCAGTATCACCAAGCTAAGTTTTGGTCTCCGTGGGTACTTCTAAACAATTTACGTTTTGAGTTTGGTTGAGCTTTATAAGCATTTTTATGCATCATAAATTTGAATCTAAACCTGATTGAAGACTATTCATACAGAAAATCCCAAAATTCATACCCCTGACAGAATTAGGTTTACACTAATCATTTTAACATCATCATCATTATCATCATCTTTATTTATGATGCTATCAAAGAAGTAACACTATGAACCAGTAAAACACAATCTAAAAGTTGGTCCACATATGAGCGATGCTAAAAGCATAACAACATATTTCTTCTGACTTGAAAAAAATAAGAAGAAATTTTGAAGTGGCCCAGTCAGTGTCCTGAATTGATATTGATTGAGAAACCTGTGGAGGGAGCAAACAATTAGGATTATGACAAGAAGGGCTTCCAACTTCAAACAGACAAGCAAAAAGCTGTTGAGCACTTAGAATGGTTTGGCTTCTGAAATGCCCCCCCCAAAAAAGTCTATAAATAATTGTTGCTATTCGATTTTTAATAGGTTTTTTGAAATACTTATGTTACATTATTTTATTATCTTTTGAAAGATGGTTGTCTTGTTTCCTTTCGGACACAAACATCCCGATTGAATAAAAGTAATATTACATAAAACTATGCCACCACCACTTTTTGATGTACACAGTTCAACACTTTTTCATCAATAAAAAGTTAGAAATAAACGTTTTGGAAATATTTTTGTTGCTATAAAGACAAACACTAATGGCAGTTAAAAAAAGGGAGCATCACCCGTCACTCTTACAAAAATAATCCTTTGTTAAGACCGCAGTTGGCGAACTATAAGCGGACTGTTTGTGTTAGGTGGCAGACTGCAGGATGGCTACATGAGCAGATAGCTCAACAAATTAGGCAGCTAATATCAATCTGCCATACTTCTGTTTAATCTCTGAAGAGCAGAATGATAAAAAAGTTCTTTATTCTGTACAAATTGCACTTAAACATTCTACATAATTTAGTTGTTCATCCTATATTTTTGCTTAAGTCTGTGTACTGTACAAAAACTAAACTAAACACATTTTACGTTATACCTCCAATCATAAGTTTGGTTTTACATTTTTCATGCTAATACTATTAAACTGAAAAAAAATCTTTACTCTAGAAGTCTAGATCATATTGTGAGAATCCCCAACTGTGACCTATGACTTAAAGCAATAGTTAAGAGTTGTTAAAACTTTAAGCTATTGCTTTCAAACTGGTTTCAGTGGTTCTTGAGCCAGAAACCTGAGCAGCTTCACATGGGACAGCACTCAGCAACCCTCTGCTTGCCTGGAAGTGCACTAAAAGAGCTTTGGTGGTTCGGGTTGGCACTAGTGGGAGGTCTCTACCTGAATTACAGCAACAGCTGATAGGTGGAGCAACGACCAGGGCAGCGTTTACTGTTCCGGTAGCTCATATAAAGGCTAGCTGTTAGCTTTTTCAGTTTTCCGATCATCAATAAAAAGTGCAAGAGGAAGAAGAAGTTTGTCTTTTTGTTGGGATCACTGGGGAGCCTGGAAGTAAAAGGAAGGGGTAATGTATTTGGAGGCGAAGCAAAGAAAGTGTGAACTAGAAGAACAAAGAGCTAAGGCCAGAGTGAACCACGGAGCAGCTTTGAATTTTTGTCATTTTCTTAGGGTGTAACTAATTGTTACAAAGTTCATATCAGCTTATGAAAAAAATTATATAAAACCTCCTAATACCTCCAAAACTCAAAAAATCAATTAAACTTCAGCATCGTCCGGCAGATGTTGAGGGATGATGCCAAGGATTTTTTTTTATGAGTCTGTGGTGTGCGGTCCCCTTTAAATATGCCGTAGTGTGGTGGGGGAGCAGACTGAGGCTGGCTGACACCAACAGACTCAATAAAATGAGGTCATGTCGTTCAAGTGGAGCTGGACTCTGAGGGTGGTGGTCTCAGAGAGGACGATGCTGTCCAAGTTAAGAACCATAATGGACAGTCCGTCCCAGCCTCTCCACAACATGCTGGATAACCTGAGGAACACATTCAGTAGCGGACTCATTCCACCTCTTTGTTACACTGAACGACTCAGGAAATTCATCCTTCCTGCAGCCATCACTGGACTTTACAACTCTGCACTGAACAGAATGTCAAAGACATAACTCTGGTGATGACTTGTTTATTATTATATTCATTATGTTCTATTTTTATCTCTCTTACTTTTGATGTTTAGCTCAATCACTTTTTCTTTTTTCTGTTTATCGCTCACACTATATGTCATTGTTTTTAAGAGCCCTGCAATGCAGGAATTTACTTTTGGGATTAATAAAGTATATCTGTATCTGTAAAACTCGAAAATACAGACACGGAACCCATATTTCTAACTGCAATCAGACCAGGGCTTTTTCTATAAAGACATACCAACAACAACTCTAAAGAATGGTAAGGTTTATTCAGGTGAAAATCCTGCTAAAATGACCTTGCATTGCTGAGAGAATAAATGCAAGAATTCTAATGTTTTATACACCACCGTTTCCTGTAATTGTATTTTTCTGGATGTAGAAGTATAAATTCATTCAATATAATTTAAAATTTGATATTTATTTGTTGGGAAATTTTTTTCTGTGTTTTGCTTCACCCTTTTTTAACGCAGAGTTTCCTGGTATCTTTTTAGTCACATTCAATACACTCCCACCTCTTTTGCCTCCAGTTTCTCTTTTTTTTTTGACAATTGCCTGAATAACAGCATGTGACAATTTTTTAAATGAAAACCAAGATCAGGTAGCATTCTGGGGCTCAGCATGTAGCCAACTTACAGCTCTAATTGAAATTATGTGTTTCTTTGAATCTGTGAATCTACCTGTGTGCATGTGTGTTTTGTTTTAAAACTGAGTACAATGACACTAATAAGTAGTGTTCTCTTTTATCGTCCTGGGTTCTATTTAGGCATTTTGTGTCCTACTGAAGTTAATTATTTTTTTTCTTCTTTCAAGTTAACTGTGACATGTCTAAAATTTGTGACTGATGAAAAAAACATCCCGTTTATCAAATCTGGTGTAGATTGTTGGAGCAGAAATTTTACCTGTGAATACGTCGTACGTTTCAAAATTAATTACTGAACATTGTCAGTTCTCCAGGATAAACCCCTCCTTCTGCAGCCACCCCAACCAATCAGAATGCAGAAAAATTATCCGAGATTCTGGGGCAGGATATTATGCAGTGCAGTCCCAAACTAATCAAGTCTCCATATTCTAAACACCAAGGAAAGGAAGGCTACTCAACACATGGACTTACCATTTACAGTACATGCATTAAAACAATAGAAAACCTTCAGATCACAGCTGATAGATAAATGATAGAGGATATATGATCTTTTTTCTAACGCTGCCCTGAGCAACTGCTCATATGGCTCATATAAAAAACCCCACTGCTGTTTATAAAACATGGGGGTAATGGTCAATTGTACAAACTGTCTTCTGTTGATACATATGGCTGCTGAAAACCGTTTTTGTTTATGTTGAAACATCTCTCTATATATTTTTGGTAACCTTGCCCACAGAAACCTCCTAACTTAAAGTTGGTGTTTCTTTAGAAACACATTCTCTTGATCACAATCTTGGACTAGAAGGTGATGGAAAGTTTTTTGCAACATGGATGGACAAAGCATGGTAAAGTAAAAACAATATACATTTCTCTTTGCTTTAAAAGTAACAGCATTGCAGCCACAGATTATAAACTTACACAAGATTTTAAAAAAAAACTTACATTTATTTCCAAGAAATTTGCAGATCATCAAGTTAAACCTGACTATACTTCCTGCATAACAGGACAGGATAGGAAACATTTCCCAGGGCCTGCACAACAGATTTCCTGCTGTAGATTCCAGGCAGACCCATTTTTCCTCTAAAAGCAGCCTTCCATAGGGGCCCATGGATGAATACATTCTTCCCTAAAGGTCCCCCCACATGGAAAGGACCTGGTCTGTTGAGTTCCAGGCTCCCTTTTTTTAAATATTAAAGATTTTGTTTACAGATTTGGCGTAATTCCATAAGGACAGGACTTGGAATGCGCATATTGGCATAAGAGCTCCTGTGCACAAATATGTAAGACATATCTAGCCGAAAAGTGTTTCCATCTCCTTACATGCTGGCTGTCATGTTCTTAATTTTCTATCTAAACGGTCAGCAAACTTTTTACCCAATATATTCTTTGAGTAAAAATGGAGAACCATTGCTCCTACAGGACTCCTGGCTGCTCTGGCTTTCTTGCAGGGCTTATCACCTTCTTGTTGTTGTTTTTTTCTTGCAACATCTGCTTCAGCACAAAGCGAACCACAATGCACATCTTAAACTACAGCCAACAGATAAGCTATATGAAGAAGGGAAAAACAGATCGAAAGCTGGGCAAAATGTTATGCTGTGCTGTTCGAACAGTTGATCTCAATCGAAATACTGGACAAGGGCTCTGTTTTGGAATTCAATGAAGGTACAACAGTGTTAGGCCTGTTTCTCATTTAAAGTTCTTTCAGCCCCACCAAGGTCATAAATACAATATGTACGACGCGCATGAAGAAGCGAAGAAAGACAGATAAAAAATAATATACTTTTTTCTTCACTCCAACTTTTTTGACATTGTATTGCTAACCTCAGGGCAAAGACAGGCAAAGGCAGCCAATAGCTTTGATGGAAGACAGGTACAATGATAAATATTTGATGCTACTTACGGGCTGTTGTGCTCAGAATGAGAGTTAGAGAACTAGCTCGCTCAAACATAATAGAAGGTAGATTCCTGCCAGCAAACTGATGCTACTTTCACATCTGTTTGTTCAGTAGTCCTTCCAAAGAGACGATCATGAGTCTAAAAGCTGATACAGATTCAATATTTTGTCCCAAAAAAAAGAAAAGAAAAAATCTCTGGAAACCTGCTGAGTTGGCCAATGAAAGGATGAGTTTTTCTGATGATGTTTGCTCTGAACATCAGAGACAGACTTTCGACAGATGGTGCCCTGCATTTTTAAGCAAACTGAAAATTTAGTTCAACAACTTTGAGCTGTGGATTTCCAAGACAGACAAACCTGTAATTATGACAAATACAACACCCAAATGTATATTTCAGATGAAAATAGAGCAAAGATAGAATTAAATGCAGGAGCAGTTGCTCAACATTCAGTTAGAACATATTAGAAAGAAATAGAATAGGACTATCAGAGCTCAACTGCTCAGAAACCATCTGTGTTGTTTTCCCTGTGCTGACTCCGTTCCCATAAACTTTTCAGCGTTTCTCTCCTCTGAGATGGCACTGTCGGGAAAAAAAGAAAAAAAAAAAAGAAGAAGAAGATGTGGCATTGCCTTCTGTTCCTTACACCAACCTCATCTGCATGGGTGCTCTATGGCTGAGTGACAGAGTGCAGGTGGGAAGTGGCATCCGTCTAGCCCCTGATTAAGACTGAGGCTGTGCCAGCAAGATGACAGTGAAGCAGGGGCCTGGTAGGAAGGGGTGCTCTGGAACCCATCCCACGATGCCATCTGCTATCTCAAGAGGCATGTCAAGCCGAGTAGATAGAGGAAGAGTGGCAGGTTGGAAACGGGAACACACAATGCACTCCAAAGCACACCGACACAAGCATCTAAGGACCGACTTAAAGAATGGGAATTCCCAACCTACATAGACTATATTGTTATCTGTTGAGAATGGTTTGGATCTCTTAGTTTTACTTCAAATAGCTAGGAACTTAATGCGAGTTTCATTCTTGAAATCTTTTTACATCACCACCCTTATTGGTCTGGTTATGACAAAGAAACTGATCCAAAATGAGACAAACATTTTTATCTGTTTCAGCGTTTGGCTTTGGTCATAAGAAATGGAATGGAATGGAAAAAACACCATTGGAAGCTGCAGGAAAAGTGGATATAGAAAAACTGGTTTCCAGATTTTGTCCTTCATTCTCTTGCTAAATTTTTTTTTAAATTTTTTTTAGAAAAGTGGATATTTTGGGATATGAATTTACACTAAGATTATGTGTTTTATCTTGACTTTTCCACATCACCCTTCTAAGGAACATTGTAACTATAAAACCTAAAACATTTTATTCCTGGAGCTTTGATTTACTAATTATTGAGCATTTCCACTGTTTTCTGCTATTAGGTCAACAGACACCAAGCAGGTAGCTTCTCCCACTGCAGTGTCGAGGCTACCAAGTTCTCACTCAGCCACTAACAGTGGCAGAGACACTTTTCCATTACAAATTTATAAGCTGTGGTTTTCTAGTGAAAAAAAAAAAAAAACATAACCGATGACACAGCAAAACACTTTATAATTTAACTTGGACAGATTCCATAGAAAGGTGTAACTGCATGAAATTTTAAAGAGAATTATCTCATGCAGACATCCAAGTCAGGAGGGGGAAAAAAGAGGAGTTACAGCTGCGGATTAAAACTCAGAGTTCTACAGTGTCTTCTGATCATATCATTGTTCACACAATCCAAAGCTGGATTTTAATATTTTCATTCACAGATAATAAACGAAGGAATGGAACATGTCCAGAGGAGCATTAATCATACACACACACCCAGCAACAGCACTACATCTTTTAAGAATCTGGTAATAATCCACAGGTTGTTTATTTTTGGGCCTCCTTTCCTTTAGCATCTTAGGTTTTGCCCAACTCATAGATAGTACGTCTTGGATCATGGTTTTTACAATGGATTTTAAATTGGGTCTGGTTGAGATACTTAAAGCACTGACAGCCAGTTTTTGTTGTTGGTTTTTGTTTTTACAAACAACATAAATGCAACACAGCTCAGAAACTAACTGTGCTTTAAATAATCTGCATATGCCATAAAATAATCCAGTCCAGTCATCAGCAGTTCGGAGACTGAGAGGAGGTTGTTTGGGCATTTGATCCAGGCACTTTTCTTTCCAGGTTTTCAGGCATGTCTCCCTCCTGGAGGGAAAACCTGGTAAAAACACAAAAGTCACCGGAGGGGGTACATGACCCTTCGTATATGCATCACCAGAAACTGGAAACTTCTCCTGGCGAGAAGGAAGTCTGGGCTTAAATGAACCTGCTACCAATACAAGTCCATCACAAACAGCAGGAAGATGGAATGCAAGGAACATTTGATTGTGTTTTTGTGTTGTGTTTTTCTGGTTTTGTGTCAGTTCCAATTTAGCTGAGTTTTTATTAATAATTTATCTTCTCCACCTGTTGTTTTCATTTTCTTCTCCCTGCCCTGCCTCTTGTCACTGGTGACCTAGATTTGAATCCTACATGTTACAAAGCTCACTGAGAAATAGGACACCCCAATTAAAACACAGTGTTTTGAAGGTATTTACGCCCCTTGTATTTTTTCATATTTTTGGTCAGTCAGAACCACAGATCTGTTGCATTTTATTTAGATTTTATGTAATAGTGGTGAAAAAGTAATGCATTTTTGTGAAGTGCAAAGACATCATAATGATTTGCCTTTTCTTGTACAAAAAACAAAAACAATATCAAAACAATTTGCATTTGTATACAGAATCCATGAGTCAACTCAGAAGAACCATCTGTTTGCAATTACAGCTGCAAGTCTGGAAGTTGGAAACTTTTGTTCATTCGTTTTTGCAAAACAACTTAAACCTCATCAGATTGGATCAATAATTTCTCTAAAAAAATTCTCTAAATGTTCTTATCTTGTCTCACATTCCCATTTGGACATTTTTCTGGACTTTGTGTGGGCCATTCTACCACATGAGTGTGATGTTATCTAAACTACTCCATTGTAGCTCTGGTTATGTGTTTGTGATAATTGTTTTGCTAGAAGGTGAACCTCCACCCCAATCCTGAGTCTTTCTGAGCTTTAAGAAGAAGCTTTATTTCACCTTTCCCGGATAAAATTACAAAGGGCTTCACAAGACACAAGAATAAGAAGTTACAGAAAAGTTTACATCGAAACAGTTTACAGCCTTGTCAACTAAAGCCTTGTCTTCAGCTGTTTTTTAAAAGAATCATCAGAGTCGTCTATATGTAGCGACAGAGGAAGGTCATTCCACAATTTAGGAGCAACACCTTCAAGGGACAAGTCTCTTTTTAAAGCGGGTTCCTGGGACAGTGAGGAGGTTCTGGCACGAGGACCTAAGGGTGCGACCTGAGGAGTGGGGGCACAGCAGGTCAGACACATATTTGGTAGCCTGACCATGCAACGCTCTAAAAGTCAAAACTAAAATCTTGAATTCAATTCAAAATTTGATGGGGAGCCAGTGCAGAGAGTATAAAATGGGAGTCATGTGTGACCGTCTGCTAGATCCTGTTAAAAGCCGCGCTGCAGCATTTTGAACCATCTGAAGACGATTCAAAGCAGATACAATAATCTAAACGAGACATGATAAAAGCATGAATAACCTATTCAAGATCAGAGTTGAATACAATTGGCGTTAACTTAGTGATGTTTCTCAAGTGGTAAAAACAGTTTTTGACCAAATGTCTTGAATGGCTGTCAAAAGACAAAGACTGGTCCAACCAAACGCCAACATTTCTGATGCTCGACTGAACCGAGGAGCCCATAGGACCAAGTCACATTCGAGGGAAAGCAGCATTTCTTCCAGGATTGGACAGCATATTTAGCTCCATTCATCTTCTCATCATCTGAAAAAAGCATTGTCATGCATGATGGTGCCACCACCACGCCTCTGTATGGAGATGGCTGAGGTAGTGTTATTTTTCCACAATACACAATGTTATGCATGCTGGGGGGAAAAAAGCTTAATGTTATTAAAATTTGACCAGATCTAGCTCTTCTACATGTTTGCTCCTAACTGGCTAATGCAAACAGGGCTTGCTATGACTTACCTTTACCAAATGTCTTCTTGCTGCTCCCCTTTACTTTGATTGTAATTTAGGTTCATGGTCAAATCTAGGCAGGTTTAGGATTTTACCATATTTCTCCCACTTTCAGATGATGGATTGCTGTGTGAGATGTTCAGAACTAGGAACTGTAAAGTAACCATGGTTCAATCTTAAAAGAAATCTTCAAATTCACAGTTGTATATGGAACATAACAGAATGTGGAGAAGTTTTAGGAGAATACATACTGCTGAATGGGACTTAAGCATAAAACATATTTGCACTTTCAAGCCCATTGTGTTGCTGTTAACTGTTTAGAGTTTCCTCCAAGTTTAAAACTTTGAATTGGGTTTAGAGTTGTATTTTTTAGGTGTGTCTATCATCAAAAAATGTGAGAGGTTTTTCTAAATGGTTCTGTGGTTTATCTTTAATCATGAAGTGTTGGAAAAAAGCAAACTTATTGAAACCTCAAGCAATTTGAAGGGCTAAACGACAACATAAAAAACCTGGCCTTATTTACATCGAGCATTCAAAGAATGCAACATTGATGAGAACGTGGAAACTATCTGGAACAAAAAGGTCTGCCACTTTTTTGGCCATTGTTGTAAACTACTGTTCTGTGCACAAAGAATCAAGGGGAAAAAAGTTACAGCTTCCCTGAATTATTAGCTGACTAATTTCTCTGATCTTTATGAGCCTTTAGCCTCCAGTGGAGGCCGCCATAACAAAGCGCTATGGGAACGTGCTGTTCTTTGGAAAATTCCCAGGTGATTAGTCTCTGGAACTGGCAGATCTTTAAACGCTGCCTGATGAGAGAGCCAGATACTCGAGGTGAAGAGCCAGATACCGGGGGTGACTGTTCAGCTCATATTTGGAGAGGGAACAGAAACATGACTGACTGAATGTTAATATTGTTCTTTGACAGTGCAAATAGGAAACCTCTTCCAAATGTAATTGCTTTTATTGGCCGTTCTGGTAGTCAGAGGAACAGAATCTCAATCCAAGTAATTCTGATGCAATAATCTGGCTGTGTCTGTCCAACATGTAATCCATGCATATCCTCTTTATAAGGAGCAATATCTCACATTTAGTAATGAGCTAAATATATGAGCTTCATGCAGGACATTCCATTAACACCATGATGGCTAAAATAATGGAGCCAATGAGAATGAAGGTAGATATTTGCCAAAACGCATGTAGTTGTAGCTTGTGATGTGAACACTTGTAGAATTGCAGTTGAGAACTTGAGCAACAAAAATCTGAAGTTATATGTGAACCATCACAGCGGGGGGGGGGGGGCAGAAATCACGCACACAAACTGAATTTTAAATTGCACTAAAACCCCAAACATGTAAGACCCTGTGTGAAACAAATGCACTAGAGTCAGATTTTCACCTGGAGAAAACTTTCACATAAACCTGTTCTGAATGTAAAGTCACATAAAAATATTCACGTCTGCTTTCATTTTTATACAAACATAATTACAGTCTGCTTTCAGTTTTATACAAACATAATTACAGCTCTCCGCTTATCATTAATCGTTTCCTACTATAAATATTTTTTAATGTGTTTATTTTTGGTTACAACTTCAACGTATTGATTTCAATCACTCGAATCTGCTGCTTAGTGCGCACACATCAGCTACGACGAATCACAGCGCAGCGAAAACAGTGCACTGAATTTTGGCACACTATCTGCGAAATGTTTGTGCCAAAACTAACTTGTACTTGAAGGATAAGGGAGAGCAGAGGGGCGATGGAGGGGGGGGGAGTGATGACGTCGTCAATAGAACAACCAATCAGAGCGAGAGGTCGTGTGGACGTGCCATATTTTTTTCTCCCTTTCCATACCGTCATGACCACCAAGCCGGGGTGAGTTACTTCGCCAAACATCGTAAGACATGTCCGTTATGTGTTTTGAAGAGGAAATAGACCCATGTCAACTTAATATTCCACTCTGTGAAGTCCATTAATTTCTGATAATGGACACCTCGTCGGGCATTATCCCTTAATATTAAGAATATAAGGAATATTAAGTTGACATGGGTCTATTTCCTCTTCAAAACACATAACGGACATGTCTTAAGATGTTTGGCGAATTAACTCACCCCAGCTTGGTGGTCATGACGGTATGGAAAGGGAGAAAAAAATATGGCACGTCCACACGACCTCTCGCTCTGATTGGTTGATCTATTGACGACGTCATCACTCCCTCCGAACCCCGATTTTTTTCCCCCTGTTGTGATGGTTCACATAGAACTTCAGAATTTTGTTGCTCAAGTTCTCAACTGCAATTCTACAAGTGTTCAGGTAGATGTTTGACATATAACTTCAGATTTCTATTGCTCAAGTTCTCACATGGTGTTCTACAAGTGTTCACATCACAAGCTACAACTACATGCGTTTTGGCACATATCTACCTTCATAAATGAGCTCCCTTGTGGTTTGCTTTAGCCAAAGAATGCAATGACAATAATATGGTGCAGAAACATTTCAGCAATCTGATACTGTTTAGGGCTGAAGAACAGCTCTAGATATGAAAACTCTGTTGTACAAACTGCACACAGCCATGCTCTTTTTTACCATCAGAAAGTTCATAAAACCATCCAACCAACAAGTCAAGCACAGACGGTCTCATCTTTCAATACTGCTCAACAAACTTTGTATGCTTGCTTACACAGCTTAGTGGCTCTTAGGTCCATTACCGGCACCTACCAGGCTGTAATGTGCCCATCATTGTCAAAATTAGGAAAAACAGGATTTTTTCTCTCTCCTTCAATAATTCTTAGAAAGTGGTTTATTGAAAATCCAGCCTTAGAAAATACACACCATTAGCTCAGTAGGATGCAATAAGCCACTAGGATTTTATTTCTATTCTATCTCTGTTTTTGCCTATTTTTTAAAGCAGCCACTTTTTAGTGACATTTATTTCTATTACCACCAAAACTGTTTGTGACCAAAGGGATATGTAATGACTAATAGGGTATCAGGGACTTTTATTTTTTGATAAAAATGTAAAGCAAAGGAGAGTTTTCAAAGTGCAATCTCCACCATGAACATGTGGTTCATGGTGGTTCAGGTTAAAAGAAATGAAAGAGCAAAGAGACACATGACAAAGTTATAATGTCTCTTTAAAGTAAACAGCCAATTGCAAAATTACTACCGGAATACCAACAATAACGTGGCTACTTAAGTAGTAGTAGTAGTCTTTACAAAGACAGAAAGACAGGGAATGTATCATATTCCTCACAAGAAGCACATTTTCTTCAGCAAAACTATTGGAATAACTCGCATCGAGTTTGTACTCTTGATGTCTTCCATCACTGTGTGCAGCTGTTTAAAAATATATATAATTCAAAACAGTCTGCTGCCTGCTTTAAATTTAATCCCACTACTCAAAAATAAATTAGAATTTCAACCTAAATTTCAAATTGCAGTAGATGAACTAACTGATTTAGAAAATGTAGTGTCTCCTTTTGTGCTTGCCCACTCTTTATGTTTGTCTGTACATAAAAAGTAAGCATAACTATAAATGCAAATTACAATAATAGCTATGATAATAATCAGTATTGTAAATATTTGGTATTTTGGAAGCAACACCTTTAGCCCCATTAATTTAGTCTTTATATGTAAATGTGCATTTAAATCTCAACGAAAACAATGATGTCTTTGCTTAAGGTTATCATTTAGCGCATTTATTTCTTAAGTACAATATTCTAGAACTTTTGTTCAGAGGGGGCACTGAATAACGTGACATATTCATAGTGACGGAAATCAGTTAACGGGGCAGTACGCCATAAACCATCAAAGAAGAACGGGACAGTCATGGCGTCCAAGAATAACATCAACAACTTCTGTCGTTTTTGACAGAAAAACATGAAAATATCTGGTGTACTGACAACAGATTGTTCCTGAGCTGCAGCCATCTTTGTTGTTTTGCTCCGCCGCAGTTCTGCCATAATGGTGCTAAGCCCGCCCAACGTCTCTACAAACAAAGCGCTGTAATCGGCCCAGCCTACACTTAGCCGAGCCAGTGGTAGGCCTGCTGAGGCTACAATGGAGTGTGGTAAGACCAACCTGCAGATCAAAATTTTTTGCTACTGCAATGGTTTGTCTAGATTTCTAGACTAACTGTTTATAACAACCAAAAAAGCAAAACCCAAAATTTTACTTCTTGTCTCTGACATATAATAAATAATTAATATTTCTACTCTGAGCTCCAACGTATTTATCATCTGCAAAAACTAAATGACTCCTTCAATGAAACTGTTCTAGATAAATGCAAACCTGGTTATGTTTTTTTTCTCAATTTTAATTCTTTGTTGTGACTTCAGAGACCAAGATACACTAATCAGGCACACAATTATGAAACATTCTATGAGCTTGTTGGTCTCAATGTAGCTCATAATACAGCCCTGACCCATCGAGGCATCGGATACAGAACCCTGACAGTGTTTTGTGGTAACTGGCACAAAGATGAGAGCAGCAGATCCTTTAATTGCTGCAAAGTGGGGCCTCCACAGATGTTGATTGGATTGAAATCCAGGGAAGATGGAGCCCAAGTCACTAGATCGAACCGATCTTGTTTTTGCAAAAGTGGCCAGAGCCATCAGAGAATACTATTTCCAAGAAACAATGCTTAGGTTGGTGGTACTAGTGAAAAGAATGATCTGCATAGATAGCAAAGCCCAATATTTCAAACAGAATATAGCCCAGAGCATGACTCTGCCATGACCAGTTGAAATCAAAAAGCAAAGAAAATCCTGTTATAAATACAACTGACAGAAAAGATAAGTTATTATTTTTATTTTTTTACATGAGGATGATCATCCTGTTTCAACAATTGCCCTGGGTAACTGCACAAACTGTCCATTTCAGGATCTGCCACAGGCCATAGTCCACGAAAGGGGGTCATAATGCTATGCTTGATTGGTTTGTACGGTCAGAACACAGAAAGGTTTGATCATTTTAGGTGTCCTATTTAATATGATTCATGCATACCAGTTATATCTTATTTTGACACATGGAGGTGTTTGTGTTACGGATCAGTTCTGTACTCTTTTATTCATGCACCACCACAGACAGAAGGAGAGAAGGTCAAGATTCAGTTAACTGGTCCAGTTTCAGTTCTCTGCTGGAGCACTCGAAGCTGCTCTGATTGCATAGCGGCGTCCTCATTAGCATTCAGACAGAGTGCAGGTTTGCAAAGCTGCTGTCGGCCTACTTATCACAGCGAGGTGGTTAAAACGCAGAGCCATATGTATGCGTCAGTCTGTATGAAATACTGTATCTTATCTCTGTGCAAAGATCTCGATTCTTATCACAGTTCCAGCTGTTCCAATAGCAGACAACAGCAGTAAACTGCCAGGGCCATTTTTCAAGTGGAAGGCTCCGTATTTGCGACCCGCCTGCGTGTGCTCAGTGTGCTGGCTGCCGAGCTGCTTTAGAACGCACTCGAGCTGAACAAAACCCACGAGCAACTTTTGTCACGATTCAACCTGGGAGGGCTTTTAATTTAAAATCTTTTCATCAACCCCGACAAACGCACTTAACGACCAGAAAGAATAAAACTGAGCCGATAAAGATGCAGATGGGGCGCACTGTTGTGCTTCCTTGGGACTTTACTTGACACATAGGAGGGGATCTTCAGTTATCAGAGATTACAAAAAAAGTGTTGAAAAAAAAGATCATCACTTTGTTGTTTTGCATTTTGTTGAGAGACAGGCTGGTGAAATAGAAAACGAGAACCACAGCAAAGATGGAAAATGTGTCTGGAGGAAAACAGAAATAAAAACTTCATCCAGATAATGTGACTTAAAATAGAGCAGTTCATCCAGTCAGACACTCTCCTCCTGGGTACTAAGATCTGATTTATTTATTTTGTTTGTAGTAAGGAACAATCCAGCAGGGATTTATAAGGGGAAAGCCCTGTGCTTGGCCCTCAGGCTTTGTTCATGCGCTAAAGAAGCAGTACCTCTAAATTTAAACCTCAATATTACACATCATTATCACTCTTCTACTTGGCTTGATGGGGTACTGGAAGATTTGCTTTCCTGGTGGCTGGACTTTGCTTCAAAGCCCAGAAACAGAGAAACATTGTGATTTGAGGTGAGCAAAGCCTCTTGGACCTTTTTCTACAGTAAGGTCTGTGAAAGAGTAAATTTCTGAGTGATTTGTAGCTGATTCACGGTTAGTGCTCACATCTCAGGGCTGCGGCAGAAGAGACAAGCTGTTTGGCAAGGTTAAGACTGTCAACAAGAACAGGGAGAGAGAAGGCATACTGCCTCTGAGATGACTGTGTACCGTGTGGGGGAGAGATGAAAGATGAGGTTCGGAGATGCTGCTTATCTGCTGGCTGCGCAGCCAAGAACACAGAGAAATCAAAGAGTTTGATTCCAACCACCGAAACAAAGGCTGGAACAAAGTGTGGAATACACAAGGAGGTAAAAAGCAAAAAAAAAAAAAAGAAAACAAAGGCCTTCTATGGTTTTGAAGTTGTGAGCAGGAAGTTGAAAAGTTTTATTGTCCGGGACTCATTAAAACAACAAACAAGAGTAGCTAAGGGTCAGTTTTTTTCTTTTTTCTTTTCTTTTGTTTTTTCTTTTACGAGAGTTTAAATGTCAACTGAGACTAAATTTTCCCACCGAGAAAAAAATAATACAGTGACAAAATACGATAACAAAAACACTGACATACTGTTGCCAGATCAATAGGTTGTACTGAAATACGCATGGGGAAACATTCTGATTTGCAATATCAGTTGTCAGGTTGAACCTTTAGGAAATATTTAGGAAAAGCAGTCCATCTGTTAAAAAGCGGCTTTGAAGTATCATTCTGTGATGTTGATATCTTATCTGAAGTAGATAACTCTTGGCATTTCAATTTGTATAAATCCGAATTAGTTTAGACCAAAGCAGACATTTACTTTTATTTAAAAAAACGTGATTCTTAAAATTCTTAAAATAAAATAAAAAAAAACATAGCTGTCTGTGCTGAAACTAATTCATGACCCTTTAAACCATCTTCATGATGTATATTTGGGTAGACTTTGCCGACCTAGTGGTGCAGTCAGTAGCACTTTTGCTTTTCAGTAAAAAGTCCTGGGGTCTCTTTGCATGGAGTTTGCATGTTCTCCCTCTACATGCTTGCGCTCCCTCCGTCTCCTCCCGTTGTTATCTACGGCATTAAAAAATACAGATCGGCTTTAAAATAGGTTAAATACCAAAACTAATAGTATAAGCTGTTTTGAAACCGCCCCTTTTAGCATGCCAAAAAACTAAAATTAGATCGATCACTGCTGTGACCGATCCATAAAATAGAATCAATTCTCCAAAGGTTATTCATTTCTAATTTAGCAAATGATTTATTGAAACATTACTTCCTCCAAATAATGTTTTGTCTTCCCTTCTGCTTTGCATTGTGAATTGGTTGTTTCAACACAAACCAAAAGGTACTAATTAGTTTTAAACTAATCACAAGTTTAAAACTAACTCAGCTTCACTCCCAAAACTCTTCAATACAACCCTTGGTCTTAAGAATATATATTCATATTGTACTGTGACATCACAATCATTTTATTGGTTATTATTTCCACTTCTTTGCATATTTGTCAGTTTTGGTAGTTAATTTTATTATTAATTCTTCTTTTACTTAGTAGTTTAGTTGTGTGTTACTAGCTTAGTTAGTTTGTTGATTAAAACGTGTTGAATGGAAAGTTGAATTCTTTTGTTTATAAACTCTTGTATTTTGGAAAGTCATTTGTTGTTACTCCACATACATATGTAGTAACTTGCTGTTCAGAGAACACCAATAACATATTCCTTCATCTGTTGTTTAATTAGCTCAGCCTTATCAGGCAAGTAATAATGAACATGAACTGAGACTGAAACAGTCTGACTATTATTATTTTCCTGGATCCCTGGATGGTGCCCCAAACTTACTACTACTACTACTTACTAATTTTGACATAAAATTATTAATCTTATTAGTAATTGTCCCAAGCAATTATTCATAATTATTAATAGCTAAAACCTACCTATTGTGTCACAACAGGGAGAATAAAGCATATTTCTTTTATTTTCTATTTTTATTCTATCATGTTCTAAGTAATTAAAAAAAGCAAATACTTTGTAATAAATTGTTATAGTAAATATAACTGTGCACTGGTAACACCCACATGCTATACAAAGAGTGGGGCCTTCAGGAATCAAATTGAGCCATGTGATTAGGGTGAAAGAAACCGTGGTAAACTGATACTGACATAAAACACTTTTCCAATGTGTATTTCAGTTCAGTTGTTGCAGTTCTCTTCCCAGACAACAAGAGCCACGACTGAAAGTAAAACCGGTCCACAACACACCTGTAGCAGTTCATTACCAAACCTATTTGAGGACCAGATTATTGTTTGCAAGGGCTTTGTGATTTACTCTTATTGAAACTGTTTTGCATGTGATTTAGTAATGCACAGCTGTTTGTGAAACTCCCTGAAGTAGTAGAAAAAATTAAAGTACAGTAGGAGTCAAGATCAACCCTCTTTACCCCAGTGTTTGGTTTAAGCAATGACATAAAAGACCTAAGTTTCAGTTTGAACAATTTGTGAGGTGCCTGGTGTGCGTTCCTATTTTCCCCTTTTGCTTTCTGTTTATTGCAGAAGAATGGCTGGCTGATTTTAGAATGCTAGCTAGATGTGCCAATCCGCTTAAGGTAAGGGTAAGACACAAGGCAATGGATAACTCAGTGAGGATTCCTTAAAGAAGCTTCTGAAGAACAAATCAGTGATTGAAAACGGGATTTATTGGGAATGAAACACTGACAAACAAAGCTTTCCCTGCTGTTTTATTACTCCAACAACATCCCAGTCCCTGTCTTTGCCAATCCATGATTTGTAATTCTTTTTCAACGCAGCCTCTCATGGACTGGCTCTCTGACTATATGGGATATTATGCTGCAGCCAGGAACCTTGGAGTATGGCGGCAGAATCGAGGCTGCACCAGTGATTTTTTTATATATATATATATATATATATATATATATATATATATATATATATATATATATATATATATTATTTTTTCTTCTAAATAAAAGAAAAGGTAGAAACCTAACAGGAAAATAGGAATAATCACACAAATGAATTCCTGGATTTCTGCAGTGCAGACATTTATTTCTAGTTATTACACGAAAACCTCCACAGTCGCGCTGGGATATATTAACGACCTGAATTTACAGAGATGTGTAGGTGTATCTTAAATAACTGCTTAGACTGATGAAGTGGAAATCTGGCAGAGCCCCACTTGAAGCAGGTCGGAGACTTGTCTTTGCTGCACTAATATAGTCAGAACTCTGAACTGAATGAAAAGGCTTAATGAAAAATTTAGATGTGCAGATTACTATTAATTACAGTTAAATATCAAATAGGTTAGCACAGCAGTCTGTTTGGTGAACATTGAGTATAGCTAAAGCTCAAGCTGGGCCTACTTATCACATCACATTGACATGTTACTCACAGATGAAATAGCACGCTGTCAGCCACAGGAAGCATCATCCAATTGTTATATCCAGTGGAAACCAGGTAACCATCTGCATACCATGCATAAAAGGACCATTTTTTCACTGTAAGACATTAAATCAGGCTAAACCCTTTATGCTTTAGGTCAGTAAAAATTACAAAAAATACTTCAATTTGGTAAATACCAGAATAAAGGGATACATACTTGTTTTTAACGTTCCTCTAATCCAGACGTTTACAGTAGATCTAATTGGTATTTGGTAGAATTGTTTTTTAAATTGCATGACTTGGGTCAAACATTTTGGTTATCATTCCACAACCATCTTACAATAGTTTCCTAGAATACTGGCCCACATTATGCTCTTTCCTCATGGTGTCATTTATTTTATGAGGTCTTCAGTCCCTCTTTTACCAAAACACCCCACAGCATAATACCACTACCGCTGCATTTCACAGTTGAGCAGGCATTTTCAGGTTTGCAAGCCTTCCTCTTTTTCTTCCAAATGTGACAATGGTAATTATGATCCTTTGCCCCTGAGTCCCTGACTGTAAACTGTAATCTGTATTTTTCTGTTGCTTTTGGGGTTATGGCTTCTTCCTCTCCGAGTGGCCTTTAAACCTATGTCAGAAGAGGACTTGTTTTAGTGTGCCTGATGACGCTCTCAGAAATTTGGGCAGCATGTCCATTGGGTGTTTTACTTTGTTCTGGGATTGATATGCACTTTTTGCAACACATCACGTTCATCTCTGGAACACAGAACCCATCTCTGTCCAGAACAGTTTGATTGCTGAATATTCCCATGCTATCTACTGTAAAATTGCATATGATTTAACGGATGAATGTGGCATCTGCAGGCATCTGAAAATTGCACCCAAAGATGAACCACACTTGAAGAACTTCATAAATCTCTTTCTGATAACATGGATGATTTCGTATGATTCTTAAGAAGGTAGAGTGTTATATATACTTTATATATCAGGGACAAGGCAGTTAAATACAGTGGACACAGCTGAGTACAGCTAATGTTCTGCACAATAGTATACACCAATTTGAAGCTTTAGTCTTTGGTTAGATTTTACTAAATAAAAAAAAAAACCTTTTCCATTTAATGTCAGTTAGGATTGCCAAAATAGTTTGTATTTCCTAAATGGCAGAATAATGAGAAAACACTGTTTAGATATTTGTTTTTTGTTTTAATTACTGTCCTCAGTCAGAAGTTTACATGTACCAAGATTACTACAACTACAAACAATTTTGAATAGCTGGCGTTGTAGGCTTCTGAGTTTAATGGAGGAAACACCTGCAGATGTATTTTAAGGCAGTACTCAACTGTTATCCTTAAATGTTTGGCTTTTACTCTTAAAACCCCAGCCAGGGACTGAAGTTGCAAATTGCTACACATCCGTTGTGCAGAACATCAGATGTACTCTATCGCCACTGTTAATTGCATCGTCCCTCATAGATAAAGCATATTATGTATACATTATATTTTTTGATAACGTTTACATAAAGCATAAAGTTGATAAAGCTGACTGTCCGATTGCATATAAATATCTGCACTTAAATATGCCAACCCTTTTTCTATTATAGATTAAAAAGCAAAGCATCTAGGTGGTTTTTCGCAGTGATTGATGTTCAAATTATAAAAAAGTCTCATCACCAATATATTTCCTCAAATATATCAATGAAACTTTGAAATGGTTGCTAACAGCAACCCACTAATACTGCATCTCTAGTACCCCTGGGCCTGTTGCCACAAATCCATGTTTTACACTCTGACGATCAGGGTCAATAACTCTTAACGGCCATGCTAATACTGGATCAATGCCGAGTGGCATCCAGAGCCTCCAAGAGAGCCAGCGCTAATCGATCATAGCAGTTGAGCCAAGATGACTGCAGAGTAGATAGGAATAGTTGGGTGGCAGCTGTATTGGGATATTTTAATGTGGAAATGACTGATGCCAAAAGGTTCGTGGGCAATGGGAGAATTATTTTGGCAGAATCTAGTAATAGCCATAACAGTGATGTAAGGCAACCTTGTCTTAATGCATTTACTGAACAGCACAGATTACCTTACAACTTTTGAAGGCTTAACTTATATCTCTGTTTTTTCTCCTAACGCCATTAAGGCAAAACTCCCTACTTCACTGGACTGGCAGACTGTTGAACATCACTGCTCTTAAACACAGAATTTGTTTCGCCCATATTCTCTCATAAATTCACTTAAGATTTCTGTCACAGTAATAGTCCATAGTATTAACTTGAAAGTAAGAGGTAATTACATTTCCTTTAGCATTTTAGTCACTAAAATAGTAAATCAAGTGTGGGCATTGCCAGGAGTGAAAGTCTATGCAACAGGCCCATAATATTATTGGCATGCAGAATTTGCATAGTATTTAAACTATATTCTAACACATATTGCGACCAGAAGTCAATTTCAACTGTGACTTGATTCATTGTACAGCTCTATTTTAAAGTCATAAACCATTTACTGCAGAGTATGTCTAGTGATTCCTGGCAGCATAACTCATTTTCAAACAAACCTTTATGACAGTGGGTATTAACAGGGGCTGTGTGGTGGTGCATTTGTCAGCACTGATGCCTACCACAGTTGAGCAGCCCCATCTACCCCTCACATCCTGTGCTCATAGTTGGCTATAAATGTCAGTAGAATATGTTCTTTAGAAAACAAGAAACCTAATGAATAATATATACCGCTATGTTGACTTACAGCACAAAATGGGCACAGGAAAAGAAGTCCTCAATTCCAAGTGTTTGGATCTCAAGTGTTTTGATCAAACGGAACAGCAAGTGCATTTAGTCTGGTCTATAACTTGACAGAAGATTGAGAACATATAGTGTGAAAAAGAAGGAATGCCTCATCAAGTCAGCGCGTGGAGGTCTTGTTCCTTTATTTTGTGCTCCACCTGGGTCCCTTGGACACAAAAAGGCTATTTTTAAGATTGTCATAAAAAAAATATTACATATCAACACATTTAATTCAGAATTTTTTGAGATTGCCATTAATACCTTCCGTTACTATTTATGTATTTCTGGAATGTGAAGTCTGACGTGCAAATGAAATACTGAAGGGATTTTAACAATGTGCAATAAGTACAAATGTAATTAAAAAAAGAAATCTAATTGCAATAGCAGTATTTAAAAAAATGAATTTTTGAGTGTTATAGTGAAAACCCACAAAATAATTAGAAGAACTTGAGATATGTAAAAAATCACACAAAACACACAACCTCACCAAACTATGTCCTATTTGCATCAACACAGCCGAAGTTAAATGAATTTAATAAGCACAAAAAAATATCAAAGTCATCGTGAGAATTGCAAAAGATAAAAAAAGAATAAAAAAACTTTATTCAATTATGCACCTACTGTGATTGTTACTAATGAGAGAACTGCAACTTGATACGGAATAAGTTCAAAATGCATCTGTCTTATTTCAAACAGCCAACAGCAAAAGTAGGGCAAAATAAATAGCGGGACCAAAAGACTTGTGAAAAAAAACAAAAAGAAAGGGAATTACATAAATTTCCCCAAGAGTTTTTACATGAACATGCACGCTTTTGGATCAGGTCCTTTCAGAACCTCTGGTGTCTCCATTTTTACACACACAATGCTGCATCATCTGTATATAAATAGATCTATGTGCCTGAATTGAAAGCACTTTTGCCCTTAAGTTCCAGTAAACCATATTTCAGCCCCTGCTGCCCTGGAGAGCAGTGCGGCAACACATCTGTTCTGCTGCTACTACATCTTGGTGTTTATGAGACAGGAATTCTGACAGTGACTGCAGGCAGGTGGAAGAATAAGTACCTCGCCAATAAGCACTCAAACATACAATCACTCCAAGATAGTCGCTTTAATGCTTGCTGCTGTGCGGCAATACAAAGCCACAAAGACAGATGTGATAATGTGACAGCGAAAGGTGGGAAAATATGCATCATGTTAGAAATCAGAAATGCACACAGATGTGAACAGAGTCAGGAGAGCAAGGTGCTGATCGGGGGATTTTTTTTTCTTTTGGAAAATAACAAATGAAGAGGAAAGCAAAATAAGTAGGGCAGAGGATGCAGGTGGAAGGATTTTGGGAGCTCTAAGGCCAGAGGTAGACTGAATTCTTCTCCTGCTGATTCCGATCATTACTTTCATTCCCAAATGCACACACAGAAAAACAGGTCTGAAGCTGACTCTTCTTTTTGGCATGAACAGACATGTGGCACACACACACGCTCACACACACAAAGAAAAAAAAAACATATGCACCAGACAAAGTTTTGCCACATCTCCACAAGGTATCAAATCTTCAATCATGTCTGCATTTGCTCTCAGAGAGATCCTACTGAAAAGGAGCTGCAGTTCGCATACATCTCTGTTTGCTACCGATTCTAAAGAGGGCTGTTCAAGGTAGCGAATATTCACTTCCTTTCCAGACTTATCCTACCACCTTTGTCTCATCTGAAGACCTTTATTCATATTCTGAAACACTTATACAGTGCCGTGAAAAAGCCTTTCCTCCCTCACAGATTTCTTCTGTTTTGGATTTTTTGTGTCACTTGTATAGATTTTTAGGGATCTTTTCCATTGCCACACAGTCTGGCACACGCAGAGTTGGTGAATTAAGGAAGCACTTTTTAACAGAACCTGTCTGACAACATGAAGTAGGGTCAAGGATTTTAAAAGTAAAACATTATGCCCCAATTGAAAGAAATTCAAACCAGATTAAAGGTAAAGTCAATGACACAACAAGATCTAAAGCACTGCACCTCACTTGCCTCACATAAGGTCAGTTTTCATGGTTCAACAATAAACACGGGACTTAAAAGAGCAACATGTGGATTCCTTGGGAGAATTCCAAGGCCAAAAACCTTGTTGATGAAAAAGAATATAAAGACACAAAGGTCTCACATTTGCCAAGAAGCATCTTTTTTGAACCCTGCAACTTTTGCAATATTACATGGACTGAAAAGACAAATTCGTCACTCTTTTAGGGTGTGTGTCCTGTTAGGTCTGGTATACTGTAAAACTAATAATATTTTCAGAACAGAACATCATAACGAAAGTCAAATGTGAAAGTATATATATATATATATATATATATATATATATATATATATATATATATATATATATATATATATATATATATATATATATATATATATATATATATATATATATATCCCTTGGACACCCCTGATCTGAAACTTGCGGGTGTAGAGAAAAAAACAAACAAAAACAGAAATCTGTATGAAAGAAAATAGTTTTTCCCAGCAGTGTTCAATGTCTGTATATGTGCAAAGGTCTTTAGCTGATGTGCTTTTCCTTCCCAGCCAACTGTGATTTCACACATACGTGTACATAGAAACATACGCTGAGCCTCTCACACAGCAGATGTGCTCTTCAGGGCACTGTACGTGATATGCCTGAAGTGAGATGTGGTGCTCTCGTGTTGCAAGCTTAATAATGATCAGCTAAATGCACACAGACTTTCTTTTCCGATTAGACAGAAGCGCGCTGATGACTGGCTTCAAAGGCTTTAACAAAATCTGGATCCAAACTCATCAAATCCTTTCCCCATATTTAGCTTTCACAAGTAAAACATTAACATTAGAAATGATTTGCAACTCCCTGGAGGGAAAGTGGAAACAAATATAAGGCTAAACACAACTTTTCCTTTGTAGTATTTTTTTTTTAAGTTAGTAATGTCGCAATAACTGGTACTTATTGAATTGTATTTGGATTTTAGTAAAAAATAAATAATGAAAAAGTTAGATTTTTTTAGGGAGTATGTGCTTGTATTGAACTGCCATACTATAGATGCTACAATCTATTGCATATCAAAGAAAGAATACATTAGCCACAGGTGATTACCCCTTCTTTTCCAAAATAGGATGTAAGTCTACGTTTATGTTATGCCAGTTAGGCCTGTTATGCCACCATAGGACATAATGTAATGAAGATAGTATCTGATGCACTTTCCACCACATCAATGCAAGGATAGATGGTAAGGACAAATTAAAATGCCTGCTTGTCAGTATTTAACAGATTGAACTAATTCAGAATTTCCAGTGTTTGTTCCAACAGAGCAAGTGGAAGACATATGGAAAGGCAAAAAAGGTCAGACCGTCCCTATTTTCAAGCAATAGTTTGTGATGTATTTAACATTGTTTATCAGACACCATGTACTAAGCACCACCAGATGCTAAATAAGTGCCACCTGGTGCTTAACAAGCGCCACCTGGCTTTAAAACAATATCTTACTCCATGACTATTTTTTTTAATTCATGTTGCATTTTCACATGGGGACAAGTTAGTCTGTTTAGCATTTAAAGATTTCTATTTTGTGAAGACCTCTCCAGTTTAGATATGGTCAGTCTGTTTATTTTGAAAAATCAAATGCAATTCATACTTGCAAAACATAGTGCAATAACCCTTTAGTTTAACACCAAAAGAAACCAGAGGAGCAGTTAATAACAATATTGTGCTAACAGTTTACAGTCTGTTATTGTATTTACACGGTGTCTACACATTTTTGTATTTTATCCGACACTATCGTTGAATCTTTTTTCTATTCAGCACCCAAAAAGTTGGTCTTTAAGAAACAACTTTTTCAATGTAACAGGACAACTCAGGACATCCCCTTTTTTTACTTTAAAATAAGAGCCTCAAAACATGGACCAGGGTGTCGATTTTAGAGTACACAATTTGATTATCAAGGGGCGATAACAAAAGCTCATACCTACAGTAATTGGACCACAAGAAGACTTCAGTTTGACAGTAAATATCTTATACTATGTAAATCCTAACACTCAATACACACCTTCCTTTTAAAGAGGCTTTAGGGAACAATTTCGTAGTATAAATCATGCATCTTAGGTTGGCCAAAATTATTTTTAAAAATGTGGTTCAGGATGAGATGGACCCATTATTAGACAGACAGCAAAAAGTAGTCCTTTAAGAGTTGGACGTTCTTAAAAATACTAAGTGACATTCAACAGAAACTGCATTCACACTGAGCATTCACACTGAGCATTCCCCTCTGCGTGGTTTTCAAGCAGTTTGATAAGATTTTTCTCAGCCTTCTTCTTTGTAGCCCACTAAATAATGCGATGGACAGCCAGAACAATTTCTTCCTTATTGATCTGAAGAAATGATTTCACAGAAGGAAAGAGGCGCACAGAGGAGGACATCCACTTTTGAATTTGGGATCAATTTTGAATGGATTCACTGATGAAAGCACAGCGATTTGGTAGTGCTGGAAATAATAAAGACCTCTGTAAGCAGGTTTGTGTTCAGTTTTAACAGTTTATGAGTCTCATGGTTAGAGGTGTATTTAGTACTGTTTGACAGACCATACTGATGGAAAATGTAATATCCTAGACTCAACTGAAGCACCGATATAAATGATAAGTTCTACTACATAATTTAAATAAAATCAATTTTAGTTTTCAGAAAGATTGAAGATTGAAGTCCAGTACAACTGCATGTTTGTAATAAAACCCACACTTCACTGAATGAAGCTAATCTTTTCATCCCAGCCACTTCAGACTCAGACCAGGATCCAAAATTTATTGTAAAAGGTTTTTGGATGATTTTTAAAATCTAAACAGCTTTGTATTCAGTGATGCCTTGATGATAATATGAATTACTCTATATGCTATGATGGTTACAGTTACCAGATATTAACCCATGGGGATAGCTAAAAGTTAGATGACAATCTCCATTACCTTCATCAAAAACACACCTTTACATTTCCACAGACTTGCAGAATCAATGCCTGCAGCGCTTTTGTTGGACTATCCTACAGTTGGTTACCTGTCTGAATATTGCTTCCCACGCATCGTCCTTCAGGTTCCAAAAAATACTATACACACAGCCCCAGTGGAATAACATGGATTTTTTTTGTGTGTGGTGTTTTTGATTAAGATTGACATGACCTCCAATAACCTATGGAGTATGGTGAAGGAGGAGCTACTGGACCCACTTAAGGAGCTACAGGGAGGAGATAGAGGACCAACTGTTGAGGTGGGGTGTAGTGATTGGTTGAGTTGGCCGAGTGGCAGCCGTGCAATGTGCCTCGAGACAAATGTTGCAAAGCATACTGAACACAACTTAGCAATAACCTGCAGGAAACAATGCCATCATTACTTTCCCAAGATAACTTCTGGCCTTTGGATAACAGCTTACAATTTTTTAAAGCAGCAAGCACACATGCAGCATAGAAAATTGTAAGACACTGCTTTGTCTTTGACCTTCTTCGTAGCAATGTTCCATAATCCGTCTAGGTTTACTTGCAGGCTGGCAGCTAACAAACTTTCGGCTATGCAAATGACAAAGATACGGTTCTGTTGCAAGGTTTCCTGATGCTGTAATAAATGTCCAAATTAAAACTCAAAGCAGTAATTAAAGTAGCATTGCTACTTATTGCTGATGAACGAGTTACACTAACATCTCACTGTAAATTCACCCTGTTGCTTGGAATGAAAAGTGTAAATTGAGGCAAAAGCTTCAGTCAGATGTTTCTCATTGTTTTGTCAACATTCTAGTCTAGACCTACATAAATGCATTATGTAGGTCTAAACAAAGCAGAACAGTTGCCTCAAATGCATGAAAAAAATCAGCTTCTATTGTTTTCATACAAAAGCACCGCACCTCAGAATGTCAAATCTGTTCTATTCAGACATAACAAAGCTTCTGGAGAAAATTGTCCAAGGGTGAAGTCCATTAATCTATTCTGTATTAGGCCACCTCTGCAATATCCATTAATTGAAGAGACAAACCACAACCCTTTGGTGTGCTGTCATTAAGCTTAAACTACTTATAGGGCAAGCAATTTAGCTATGAATTAGACCTCTGCATATCTGTTTAGGTTTAGACTTTGATGTTTTTTTAAATGTCAACGGCTAAGTATGAATCAAATCACACCCAACTACTTACGTCCCATCAAGATAGCATGGTTGACTCATAAAACAGAGAAGATGAGTTTGATTCCATTGGCACCATTTCAATTGGTGCCCCTCCCTGGGCTGCCACCTTATCGTGGTGGAGGGGTTTGAGTGTCCCAATGATCCTAGGAGGTATCTTGTCGGGGGCTTTTGCTCCTGGTAGGCAATTTGGTTCTAGGTGAGGGATCAGACAAAGTGCAGCCCAAAAGACCCCTATGATGGAAAAGAAAATTGCATTCAGTGTTCCCTCGCCCGGACGCAGGTCACCGGGGCCCCCCTCTAGACCCAGGCCTGGAGGCGGGGCACGTTGGCGAGCGCCTGGTGGCTGGGCCTCTACCCATGGGGCTCGGACGGGCTTAGCACGAAGAGGTTACATGGGTCCCACTTCCCATGAGCTAATCACCTGTGGGAGGGGCCATAGGGGTCGGGTGCTGTGTAGGATGGGAAGCGGCCGAAGGCGGGGACCTTGGCGGTCTGATCCTCGGCTGCAGAAGCTGGCTCTCAGGACGTGGAACGTCACCTCTCTGGTGGGGAAGGAGCCGGCGCTGGTGTGCGAGGTTGAGAGGTTTTGACTGGACATCGTCGGACTCACCTCGACGCACGGCTCTGGCTCTGGAACCCGTCTCCTCGAGAAGGGTTGGACTCTCTTCCATTCTGAAGTTGCCCCCGCTGAGAGGCGTCAAGCTGGGGTGGGCATACTTGTTGCCCCCCATCTCGGTGTCTGTACGTTGGGGCCTTACCCCAGTGAACGAGAGGGTAGCCTCCCTCCGCCTACAGGTGGGGGGACGGGTCCTGACTGTTGTTTGCGCTTACGCACCAAACGGCAGATCAGATTACCCACCCTTTTTGGAGTCTTTGGAGGGGGTGCTGGAGAGTGCTCCTCCCGGGGACTCCCTTGTTCTGTTGGGGGACTTCAACGCTCATGTGGGCAATGACAGTGAGGCCTGGAGGGGTGTGGTTGGGCGGAATGGCCCCCCCGTCTCTGAACCCGAGTGGTGTCTTGTTATTGGACTTCTGTGCTCGTCATGGATTGTCCATAACAAACACCATGTTCGGGCATAAAGGTGTCCATATGTGCACTTGGCACCAGGACACCCTAGGCCACAGCTCGATGATCGACTTGGTTGTCGTCTCATGTGATCTGTGGCCGCATGTTCTGGACACTCGGGTGAAGAGAGGGGCTGAGCTGTCCACTGACCACTACCTTGTGACGAGTTGGCTCCGATGGTGGGGGAGGACGCTGGACAGACCTAGAAGGCCCAAACGTGTTGTGAGGGTCTGCTGGGAACGTCTGGCAGAGTCTCCTGCCAGAAGGAGTTTCAACTCACACCTCCGGCAGAACTTCGAACACGTCCCGGGGGAAGCGGGGGACATTGAGTCCGAGTGGACCATGTTCCATGCCTCCATTGTTGCCGCGGCTGACCGGAGCTGTGGCCGCAAGGTGGTCGGTGTCTGACGAGTTGGCTCCGATGGTGGGGGAGGACGCCGGACAGACCTGGAAGGCCCAAACGTGTTGTGAGGGTCTGCTGGGAACGTCTGGCAGAGTCTCCTGCCAGAAGGAGCTTCAACTCACACCTCCGGCAGAACTTCGAACACGTCCCAGGGGAAGTGGGGGACATTGAGTCCAAGTGGACCATGTTCCGTGCCTCCATTGTTGAGGCGGCTGACCGGAGCTGTGGCCGCAAGGTGGTCGGCGCCTGTCGCAGCGCCAACCCCCCAACCCACTGTTGGACACCAGAGGTAAGGGATGCTGTCAGGCTGAAGAAGGAGGTCCTATCGGGCCTTTTTGGCTTGTGGGACCCCTGAAGCAGCTGATAGGTACCGGCAGGCCAAGCGGAGTGCGGCTCGGATGGTCGCGGAGGGAAAAACTCGGGCGTGGGAGGAGTTTAGAGAGGCCATGGAGAACGACTTCCGTACGGCGGTCTGCCACAAACACTGTTTACAGTGGGGATGGTGTGCTGCTGACCTCGACGCGGGACGTTTTGGGACGATGGATGGAATATTTTGAAGACCTCCTCAATCCCACCAGCACGCCTTCCAATCTGGAAGCAGGGTTTGTGGACTTTGGGTCGGGCTCTCCAATCTTTGGTGCTGAGGTCACCGAGGTCTTTAAAAAGCTCCTCGTTGGCAAGGCTCCGGGGGTGGATGAGATTCGGCCAGAGTTCCTCAAGGCCCTGGATGTTGTGGGGCTGTGTTGGTTAACGCGGCTCTGCAATATTGCGTGGATATCGGGGGCAGTTCCTTTGGATTGGCAGACCAGGGTGGTGGTCCCCCTGTTTAAAAAGGGGGACTACAGAGCGTGTTCCAACTATAGAGGGATCACACTTCTGAGCCTCCCTGGTAAGGTCTATTCAGGGGTACTGGAAAGGAGGGTCGGACGGATAGTCGAACCTCGGATCCAGGAGGAACAATGCGGTTTTCATCTTGGCCGTGGAACAGGGTGTTGGAGGGTGCGTGGGAGTTCGCCCAACCTGTCTACATGTGTTTTGTGGACTTGGAGAAGGCGTTCGACCGTGTCCCTCGGGGGGCCCTGTGGGGGGTGCTCCCGGAGTATGGGGCACCGGGCCCCTTGATATGGGCTGTTAGGTCCCTGTACGACCGGTGCCAGAGTTTGGTTCGCATTGCCGACAGTAAGTCGGGCTTGTTTCCGGTGAGTTGGACTCCGCCAAGGTTGCCCTTTGTCACCGATCCTGTTCATAACTTTCATGGACAGGATTTCTAGGCGCAGCCAAGGTGTTGAGGGGATCCGTTTTGGTGGCCTTAGGATCGGGTCTCTGCTTTTTGCAGATGAAGTGGTCCTGTTGGCTTCATTGGAACGTGATCTACAGCTTTCACTGGAGCGGTTCGCAGCCGAGTGTGAAGCGGCTGGGATGAGAATCAGCACCTCCAAATCCAAGGCCATGGTCTTAAGCCAGAAAAGGGTGGGGTGCCTTTTCCAGGTCGGGGATGAGGTCCTTCCCCAAGTGGAGGAGTTTAAGTGTCTGGGCGTCTTGTTCACAAATGAGGAAAAAATGGAGCGGGAGATCGATAGACGGATTGGTAGGGCATCTGCAGTTATGCGGGCACTCTACCGGTCTGTAGTGGTGAAGATAGAGCTGAGCCGAAAGGCGAAGCTCTCGAATTACAGGTCGATCTACGTTCCTACCCTCATCTATGGTCACAAACTCTGGGTGGTGACCAAAAGAACGAGATCACGGATACAAGCGGCTGAAATGAGTTTCCTCCGTAGGGTGTCTGGGCTCTCCCTTAGAGATAGGGTGAGAAGCTCAGTCATCCGGAGGGGGCTCAGAGTAGAGCCGCTGCTCCTCCACATCGAGAGGAGTCAGTTGAGGTGGCTCAGGCATCTGGTCAGGATGCCTCCTGGACGCCTCCCTGGTGAGGTGTTTCAGGCACTTCCCACCAGGAGGAGGCCCAGGGGAAGGCCCAGGACACGCTGGAGGGACTATGTTTCTCGGCTGGCCTGGGGGCGCCTTGGGATTCCTCCTGAGGAGCTGGAACAAGTTGCTGGGGGGAGGGAAGTCTGGGTGTCCTTGCTTAAGCTGCTTCCCCCGCGATAAGCGGAAGAAGATGGATGGATGGATGGCATTTCAATTATTTTCTTCAATCTCAGCTAAAGGTGAATGACTAATCTTTTATGTTTGGACCATATGGTAATCTTGCACTAGATATGCTTTAAGCACAAAATAAGCTTAGACACCAAAGAAGAAGAAACCCACTAAATTGGAAAACACACAACTTCTTCTTTAGAGGATACTAAGGATATGAAAGGGGGTAGTTTTCAGATTTGACTGTGTTGTAATGAAATGTGGTTATCCTAGCATTAGGATAATTAACAGAAATAATGTCTTGGAACCGTCAGTCTGTTTTTAATTAATCTATATAATGTTTCATTCTAGTGAATTAAGTTACTGAAAAAAACTTTTCAATCATATTTTAATTTGTTGAGATGCACCTGTATGTCAAAAATTTGATATCAAACATAAATTTTCTTGGTTAAAGTTCAGACTTTTTGGATGTTGAACAAATTTCCATTTTCTTGTAATCAAAGTTTCTATGTACGCATTATTTCTTTAAACCTCACCTTAGCCTCTCTGTTTGTTTGTTCTTTTTTCCTTTCCTTGGTGGAGTTGGTCTCCATAGTGGCCCACCATAGATTACTCTCATACCAGGGATTATAGAGTGGGCTGTGAAGATGATTAAAGACTCCTCCAATATTCTGCCTTCAGGGAACACGTGGTGAGAAAGCAAGCCAGTAAGGATGTATTAGATGGAACACAAAAACAGAAAATGTTTCAGTGCCACTTTCAGCATGTTTTCATTGTCAAATGCTGCACTGGTCCTGTGTGAGTGAAAAAATACTCCATACATGTCATTATTCAAAGCCACATTTGAAGAATTTTCAACGAGCTGAAATGTATCTCTGTTTCTCGTAAGGAAAAAAAGTAGGAATACCATACATTTAATCCCACTTAAAACTGGGAAAAATCATGCACAGACATATCATTTGAAGGAGGTTTTCCCTGTTTAAACCTTATTTTGGTGTGCTTCTGACTATTGCAGTGTGAGTGATGAGAGCTTTTGTGAGTCTATTCATGCAAGTTCACCCTTAAAGCATGACCATAAGACATTACAGGATGTTTCTAAAAACACAAATAGCATCAATGGACTTATAGCAGGTTCTGATATTTCAGTGCGTTTTTGTACAATCAGAGAAAAATAAGGAATATGTTTGTCATAAAGCAAATACAGCTTTTCAGAAAAAAATGCCATGGTTTGGGGACACTTTACTGCAACAGGACCTAGTCAATTTAGCAATCAAAAATTAATTCCACCATCTATTAGTGTATTTGTGAAAAAAACTGAACAGTTGTATAAAAAAGGACAGTATAAAGAGGAACTGGCCTCTGCAAGAGGGCTATGACCCAAAACATACCTGTAAATTCACCAAGGACTGGCTGAGAATCAAGAAATGAGAAGTCCTGGATTGTGTAAAAACCCAGACCTTGATCTTACTGCGTTGCTATGGGTTGACATTAAACACACTGTGGATTCAAGAAACCCCTTATATTTCCCACAACAGAAAGTGAGAAGTGGCACAAAACTCTCCTCAGATCGATGTCAGATCCTGAGAACCACTTCACAGAAGTTACTGAAGCTAAATGGGGTAATACTACCTACAGTATAAGGGGGAATAATGCCTGTAATTAAAACAACCCAAATGAGGTTAGACATTAACATATGAACATTCTCAATAAAAAGCAGGATATTTAATGGGGTGTTCTAAAATTTCCAACTGACTGTAAATGTAATGGGATTCAATTGGACTGAATCTAAATTGACATCAACTTGCTGATGACCTATGCTGTGGATTGGTCATCAAAACTCTGCAATATGTGCTGTACAAATATGTTATTTAGTAAATGTATCATACGTTGGAAAACAGCTTTAAGTGGTCAAAAATGAAAACAGCATCATAGAAAGGCCCTCCATTTAACATTTACTATCTATTGTTGCTTGGCATAGGATTTTCACTTCTTTAAGGCCTAACATCTAGTTTTTATAAGCAGGCATCATACACACTGTAGTCTGACTTTGCCTGGATGAAATATACATGATTTTTCTATTTAAAAAGATATGTATTAACAAATACATATGTAGCAATAAACTATGCCTTTAAGAGTCAATCAGTTCAGCTAAGTGTTGCCACCCTTTTGCATCATGAATACTGAATTTTTACACTTATTTTCAACCGATGAACTAATTTATATTATTTAGATCATGAGGTATCAGTTTTCCAAGAAATAATTTTCAAGTTCAGTTGGTCAAACCAAATGACAGGATTTTACTTTGCTTCAGTCATTTTTAAAGTTCAGGGTAAAATGAGATGAGAGTTATTATTGAGTCCACTTGCAGTTTGTAAAGGCTTTCACCAACGGTGGTTTTCAGAAGTGTTTCCTAAGACCTTGCAGTTACATAATAGTTTCTTTTGAACAACACACGACTGCCTAACATCACAGTTATTGAATAGAGGTCTTTAGCTATGAGTCTGTCATTTCTACGGATGCTTTTCCCAAAGCTTTTAAACTATGCAATTCCCCAGGTGCCTTTATAGATTTACCTTTAGAAAGCTGAAAGGGGGGGACACACCAAGGTCACCAGTCCATCAGACAATCAACAGAGACATACATGACACTCACATTTTCTCACACTTCTATAGTCAATTTAGGATTGCCATTAAGCCTAGCCCGCATGGATTTAGACTGTGGGAGTAAAAATAAAAGAGTGCCAAGAGAAAAAGCCCATCCATAGGGGCTCCAGCTAATTAGCCTTACTTATTTCTTGGAGTGTGAGGTGGAAGTTGTGTCTTTTTGTCTATTAGTTAAGTTCTCTAAACCTCTAAAGAGGTTGATATGAGTTTTCACCAACCATTCAAAAATCTTTCAATCCACCATCTATCACAAACATGGCATTGAGTATTATTTGTCTTGGTTACACACTAAAACGCAATGGAATCATTTAAGAATTATATCACAGTATGTTCATATGTACCTCTTCAGATTATATGGCAATTACTTGTGTGAATTACAAATATAAATACTGCAGTGACACTCCTGTATAATGCTGCACAATGAATGTGCTGGCACACATTGAAGAGCACACCGTTGGCAGTATCTGGATGGGGGGAGCCAATGGAAAAACCCTAAAGCAGTTCTATAAGATATATGTGCTGAACTGGGCCCAGTGTTAGATCTACAGATCTCCTGGAACCACACATCCCCCACCCAGAGAAAATTCTGGCTGTGACATGCCGCCTCAGTAGCTAGAAACAACTGATCAGCCCCGAAATCTAGGTGTAGTAATGGACTCAGACCTGAACCTCCAGGGTCACATAAAGGCAATAACAAGGTCAGCCTTCTATCACCTGAAGAACATTTCTAGGATTAAAGGACTGATGTCGCAACAGGACCTCGGAAAACTTATCCATGCGTTTCTCTTTAGTCGGATTGATTACTGCAAAAGCGTCTTCACAGGTCTGCCTAAAAAGTCAATTAGACAGCTGCAGCTGATCCAGAACGCTACTGCGTGAGTCCTCACAAGAACCAGGCAAGTAGAGCACATCACCCCAGTTCTAAAGTCCTTACACTGGCTCCCTGTAGCTCAGAGAATAGACTTCAAAATACTTTAATTAGTTTATTTCATTGAATGGCTTAGCACCAAAATATGTTGAAGATCTACCGTTACTATACCAACCCCCAAGACCACTCAGGTCCTCTAATTCCAGGCTACTCAACATCCTTCGAATTAGAACCAAATATGGAGACGCAGCTTTCAGTTTCTATGCTCCTCTAATTTGGAACACACTTCCAGAAAACTGCAAAGCTGCTAAAACACTTTCTTTTAAATCACTACTAAAAACTTTTCTGTTTAGACCTGCTTTTGAGTAATGCTTTGATGTATCATGTGTTGTGTATGCTTCTTGCTTTACTGCTGTCTTTACATTATATGCTTTGTAATGCTTTGATGTGAGTGTGCATGCTTCTTGCTTTATTGCTGTTTTTACTTTATATGCTTTGTCTGTGTTTTACTTCTATTTTTATTTTACCACTTAATCATGTAAAGCACCTTGAATTACCTTGTTGTTGAAAGTGTGCTATACAAATAAAATTGCCTTGCCTCGCTCTTAGTCTCCTTTTTTTTATGTCAGGCACGCTGCTGCCATTTGTTAGTGACTCTAAAATAATATTTCGCGTAGATAATACTTTTTAAAAGTAGGCTTAAAACACACCTTTTCTTTCAGGCTTTAAATATTTAGGAGTGCTGAAAGCTATTAATCCTGTAATTTAGTTTTAATTTCTTTTAATTTGATCTTTATTCCCATCTTATTGTTTCTTATTTCTAACTATATTTTTATTCTATATTTTATTTTATGGTGAAGCACATTGGTTGACTTTTGGCTGAAAAAGCTTTTTCGTGCCTCCACGTGTCTCCTTCAGTCTATGTGGCAATTTGTGGCAATATCTGGTGATTTTAATCATGCCTCGCTCTCTACTACACTTCCATCATTTCAACAGTTTGTCAGTTGCTCCACAAGAGAAAACAAGACCTTGGATTTGTTTTATGCAAATATAAAGGAGGCATACATGTCCAAACCAAGACCTCCTCTGGGACAAACAGATCACAATCTTGTTTTTCTCTGTTCAGAATATAAACCACTTGTTCAGAGGCAAGCTGTTACAAAGAAAACTGTGAGAAAATGGTCACAGGAAGCTGAAGAAGCCCTGCAGGGTTGTTTTGCAACCACAGATTGGATGACTCTTTGCCAAGCACATGGAGAGGACATCAATGCCATGACTGAGTGTGTGACTGACCATATAAACTTCTGTGTGAACAACATCATCCCCACCAGAACAGTGAGATGCTTCCCTAATAACAAACCCTGGATCACCAGTGACCTGAAGGAACTGCTGAACAAGAAAAAAAGAGCCTTCAGGGAGGGAGACAGGGAATTACTGAGGAGTATACAGAAGCAACTTAAGGTCAAGATCAGAGACAGCAAGGAGGCATACAGGAAGAAGCTGGAGAACAAACTACAGAGGAACAATACCAGAGATGTCTGGTCAGGAATGAGAAAGATCACAGGCTTTAAGGACAGGAAGGATTGGATAGATGGAAGTCTGGAAAGAGCCAATGAACTGAACACATTCTTCAACAGGTTCAGTTCAGGAACTAGCTCAGCATCCTCCTCTCCTGTTCCCAGCCGAACAGACATCCCACTCTCCTCTGATCAACAGTTTCCCTGTTACACCTCAGATGTTTTATCCTTCATCTCAGCCATGGACTCTTCTGATTCCACAAGTTTGACTTCAACCAAGTCAGGAAATGCTGCTACCCTGCTTGCCTCCCCCTCCCACTTGTCTGTCTCCAAAAGTCAGGTGAAGAGGCAGCTGGAGAAACTGAACCGGAACAAGGCTGCAGGTCCAGATGGTGTCAGCCCCAGAGTCCTGAAGGCCTGTGCTGAGCAGCTCTGTGGGATCTTGCAGTACCTCTTCAACCTTAGCCTAACTCAGGAGAAGGTCCCAGTGTTGTGGAAGACATCCTGCCTTGTTCCAGTACCAAAGAGAACTCACCCATCAGTCATCAATGACTATAGACCTGTTGCCCTGACATCCCACATCATGAAGGTCCTGGAGAGACACCTGTTGGCACCCCTGAATAAGCAAACAAGAACGTATCAGGACCCACTGCAGTTTGCCTATCGTTGTGGAGTTGGAGTTGAAGATGCCATCATCCACCTGCTTCAACCAACCCACTGTCATCTGGACAAAGCAGGCAGCACTGTGAGGATCATGTTCTTTGATTTCTCCAGTGCATTTAACACAATTCAGCCTGATTTGCTTTGTCAGAAACTCCTGAAGACACAGGTGGGGCCCTCAACAATCGCCTGGATCAATGACTACCTGACAAACAGACCACAATTTGTGAGACTGGAGAATTGTGTGTCAAACCAGGTGGTCAGCAGCACAGGAGCCAGTGATTTAAAAAGGCTAAACAACCTGATAAAGAAGGCTGGTTCTGTTCTTGGGAAAACTGTGGAACATCTGGAGATGATAATGCAAAGAAGGATTCTTCATAAAATCAAAAAAATTATGGACAACCCTGAGCATCCTCTTCATGAGACACTCACACAACAACAGAGCGTCTTCAGTCGGAGGCTTCTTCAGTTTCGCTGCAATACAGACCGCTACAGAAAGTCCTTCCTGCCCACAGCCATCATCATCTACAACAACTCCTTAAAGAATTAATTATATGAGCTATACCAACACTTAATTTCCCTCTGGGATCAATAAAGTATTTTTGAATTTGAATGTGGAATTGAGCTTTTTCCGCCCCTTGGTTGCCATGGTTACCCATGAACTGCCCCATATCAGCCGGCTTAGAGCTGCAGTCCGGAGTATTTGAGGGAGAGAGATTTTTTGAATCCGACGTACCAAGGCCCCTCCCAAAACACTCCCCCCTCCCATCCCATCCCTTCCCCTTCCTTCCCTCCAGCCCTACCGCAGCAGTTGTGCACGAGCATCACCTGTGGCGACACAGCGAGTCAAATAAATAAGCAGCAAGCGCTATTGAGCACATCCCGATTGTATTTTTGCTATGGACATTTCGGAGGAGAGCAACTTCTGCATGACTGATGCTCTCTCACAATATGGCGACTGTACACGGGAAGACACAGAGCGGTCTGTGTGCGCGGCCCCATGTTCACATGTCTGCTCGAACCGAATGCAAGTTCACTGACAGCCAACAATGCGCAAACTCGAAATCTAGTATTATATATAATAAGCTTTATTGTATATTGCTTTTTTAGACAGTCTCGGCATGGATCACCAGTAATTTTTTCTATCACCAATAATATTACCTGTAGATGTTATGATATCTAAACAATCTAGATGGAAAAAACAAAACAAAACAATGATTCAAATGCAATGTTCTTTTCTTGTGTCATAATATGAAATTTTGTAGGCCCTGTAAGAGATGTAGTATATCCATGTTTGAGTTTTGATTTTAACTGGCAGACTCATTTCTGTTCCTCTATCCTTCCTTGCACATATTGCCTTCTTATTGAACTCCTCACTCCTCAATGGGGAGGTATTTGGCTCTTTCCAGTTGAATGAATTCAGTCCATATTTCTTGTGATCGAAAATTATGACTTAAAATACTGCAGAGCAAAGTGAATATTTTATTCCCTTTTTCCTCTAACGATAATCCCATCTGAATGGGACTCAAGTCAGCGCTGTATAAAATAAGGCAAAGCATTTTTGGAACGTAAGCAGAGGCTCGGTGGGAGGTCCTGCTCACACCTTGGCCAGGACATTGTAAAAATAGCTCTCTCTGAGATGGTCCGACCAGATGGAAAACACAAGCAAACATAATTTAGTGACCACAATCAGGTCCCATTTTCCCTTCCCAATCTGCTTCCATTACGGAGTATAGTTTTTTTTTTTCGTTTTTTTTATGAACGTAAACACATCCTGCTTGTGCCAGCAGCATTTTTTTGTGCTTTGGGAGGCTGATGGAAAACCCTGAACCTTGGCCCATCAATGCATCCAGCCACTGCAGGGAAAACATTGAAGAAAAGGTGACATAAGCATTAAAATCAAATTGACTTACATTGTGTTACCTTACTGCAGCACAGCAGATGGCCTTTCTTTTAATGTCTGACATATTTAAGTTGCATTAAGAACGTCGTCTGAGAGATATCTATTTTTGCCGTCATGTGGGTGAAGTTATTTTAGGACATAGCTGCCACTGTTCAGTCTCACAGAAAAGCGCCTTACAGGTTTTTTTTTCACCTAAGCATTTTCTGTGTTTAACCAGGGCTGGTGTTAGAGGCGCATTTGCTAGTTTGCCATTTGCTAGATGCTAGTTTTATCTAATGACCAGAGAGCCAACTCGAGGCAACGGCATTACATATCTATAAATGTTAAATCCAGTAAAGGTTTCATCTTCCCGCAGCTTCACTAAACGTTTAACCACAAAAATCATTCTATTATCTCATTATCACAGCATTCAGATGCCCTAATATTGTCATCTTGAATTAATAATGCTTTTTAAAAAGAAATGTGGTTGTTAATGTTTTTTAATTTCAATTCAGATCGGAACTAAAAATGTTGGATAACTCAAGTTGAACAAACCATTTATAACAAGCTTTGCAAACACCACCAAGTGATATCAAAAGATCAGCGGTGCATAAACACTTTATCTGACCACTATTCACTTACTCTCAACCTTTTCTCTTATTTTGACCACAAGAATCTTGAACAGTTAGTGCAATGGTTTTGAAAAGAAAGACTAAGATTTGACATGGAGATAGTCAAACTTCTTGAAATGAACATAGGGAAGAGAAGAACACCAGCTGGGTTGATACAAGGACAGAAAAGGAGCGATGAGAAGAAACATAATACTGTCGTTAGGACACCTGCGGGGTGCAGCGGTACATGTATAAGCCACAACAATGAGAATTTAACTTGTCCGCTTGCTAAACTGCTAATGCATGCTGGGGAAACGCCTGGGCAACAGAGACCGCTAAGTTCATTTACTGTAATTTCTGGTTATTGTGCGACATTAGAGAACTGTTTTGTGGGTGCTGAAGAGATTTGTTTTCTGTAGTTTCTTCATGTTTTGACAGACAAAGCACTGGACAAACCTGAAACATGTGCTTAAAACGAAAAGAACTGGAAGACTAAAAGCAGACTAGACGTATTTAGCTGAAAATAATTGCTTATGTTTATACTTATGGTGGGAACCTATATAAATGTAACTTAGTTAGGTACACTGGAAATGTAGGTTTTAGGCATGGACGTTGGTTTAAAGCATAATCAGGTGATCAAAGTAAATAAGAACAAAACTATTACAGTAGGTGGAGATACAAGCAGAACACATTTACTTGAAATAAATGGATCCATCAAGGTTTATCCTTCACAAAAGGCTGTATTAGTGGAAGTATCTGGGCTGAAAGAATCCATCAAACTGACTAACAGACTCTGAACAAAGAAGAAAATCACTGCTATTGTTACCCTTCCCAGTAGCAGTGAACTGACCAAGATATTTCAGGGGAAAGGTGAGTAATAGTCTGTTAAGGTTATAACAAAATTGTGTTTTTGTTCACATTCAACATAAGATGATTATTTCTGCACAATTCAAACACATGCAACATTTTCTATAAAAAAAATGTTGTAGAGCACTTACAGTAATGAGACACACAGACTTATAACTTGGTCAGCCATTTTGGATTCTTAAGATCAGCATTGGCAAGTTACCTTCAGAAGATGTCTGAGCAGATTTCTCTGACTAAGAACGTTTTATCTTTCAGGTAAACACGGAAGATACAATGGTTATATCATTAGTTAACTGCAGAGTATAAAAAAGGCTATGATTCATATGACTGAAGAATCTTTTTTTCCTACAGTGCCCTGCAGGATTTACTTTTTTCTGTGAAGGGTCCTTGCTTTCTTTTTTTTCTCCTCCCATGCCGACTGCCTTATACACAAATAAACAAAAACAATCACTGTATTTTTTTTTTGTTTAGTTTAACTGCATGTGAGGTCTCAGTATCCTCATAAAACACAGATGCAAATTACAGGAGAGTACTGTAACACTGAAAAAAAATGGCCATAAAATTAAACAATCAGAGTTAGTAACAGTGTCTTCGCTAACAGTTTTTTGACCCCTTCAGTTTCAAGATGATAATTGCCTCTTCAGATCAATAGCCCTGAATTGGCTAACTGCCTTGTTAACTCTGGCTTTAATCTGAATGGGCTATTAAGACACTGGCTAATAGCACAGCTTTTACATTGGTTTGATAAATGTGAAACGTGCTGGTAACACAGAGACTAAAACTGTCCAGAGGTTTTTTCAATATGCTTCACTGACAAAATGACCTAACTTAAATGTTAAGTGTTAAACTGGAATTGGCTAGTAAAAATTGGCAAACAGCAGATGTGATTTGATTAAATTTTTATCTTTAAAAATTTACAATTACAGTTTTTAAGTCTTTTTACTTATTACTTACTAAATGAATTGTTGGACACAGGTAAAAAAAAATAAATAAAACATTTTCCATACAGCCTCAAATGAGATGCTTTTTATAAAAAATAAAATAAAACAAAATCTAACCAATTCCAATGATGCTGGCGATGTGAGACATTTAAAATTCTGTAATTTCTTCTCAAAATGCTGAAAATGTATGCCACTAATAAGTAAAACTAAGCAATAATGTGCTTCCGGTGTTTTTCCTGTAATTGTTGCCGCAAATTGCTTGATTTTTTTATTCAGTTTGTTTTTACCACATATTCTTCAGTGGAAATCTCTATCCTCTCTTCTCTTAGCTATGCCTTTGTAGAAATTGCAGAGATTTTTTTTCATTTCTTTGAAAAAGAAATAATGATGGAACTTTCTGAAAAAGATGCTGTGCTGAGTAGTACTTCTCAGTAGCAATCATCACAGAAGTGTAAATGATCTGCGCCAAGGACACTCCTGATGGTATTGAGGTGTACAGTCTGTATGATCTTTTCTGAAATGAGTTCACAGCACAGACAGTTTGTTTCTTCCTAAATGCATCTGGAATACCGTTTCATTTTAACACAGCAAACATTTCCACTAAATGGATACAAAGAGTATTCGCTTTATTAAAATTCTTTCGGTTTATGCTCCATTTTGTCGAACTTAAATATAGGCCTTCAGACAAAGATAACATCAGTAAATACGAAACACTGTTTTTAAAGGATGATTTTATTTATTAAAGGGAAAGAAGTTCCCCACATCAATCTGGAACTTCTGTATAAAAGGTAATTGTCCTCTAAACACCCGGTTACGCCAATCGGAGGTCACTAAAATTAGTGTTGCTTCGGTGTGTAAGTTTGCCAAAACAATGTCAGACTCTGTAATCTTTTCTGGTCCCCTGCCTGATCGGACCAGTGACGACATGTTTAGCCGCATGCTGTCATTCCATCAATGGTTGTCTAGGTGGTGTCCTGCAAACGATGTGGGCTACATTGATAACTGGAGAACTTTTTGGGGAAAACCTGGTCTGATCCGGAGAGACGGCATCCATCCCACTTTGGATGGAGCAGGTCTTCTTTCTAGGAATATGGCCGAATTTATTAATCCTCCAAAACACTGACAACCCAGGGTCCAGACCAGGAAGCAGAGTCGTAGTTTAACCCACCTCTCTGCTGCTTCTGTACTGTTACCCACCCATTACCCTATAGAAACAGTGTCTTGCCCACGGCCAAAATTAAATGGATTAAAAGTTAAGCCAACAAAAGCAAATTATGGAAATCTCATAAAAATAAATACAACTTTGAGTGAAAATAAATCTATTAAATGTGGTTTATTAAACATAAGATCTCTCTCCTCAAAGACTTTGTTAGTAAATGACTTGATTTGTGATAATCACATTGATTTCCTTTGTCTCACAGAAACCTGGTTGCAGCAGGAGGATTATGTCAGTATAAATGAGTCAACTCCTTCCAGTCATTTAAATTTTCACATTCCTAGAAATACTGGGCGAGGAGGAGGAGTTGCAGGCATTTTCCGTTCTGATTTACTAATTAGTCCCAGACCAATTGATAGCTACAGTTCTTTTGAGCATCTAACCCTTAATTTTCCTCATCCAAGTTGCAAAACATTAAGACCATTTTTGTTTGTGGTTTTGTATCGTCCACCAGGCCCTTACTCTCAATTCTTGGATCAGATCTCACATTTTTTATCTGATATAGTATTAAATACTGATAGGGTTATTATAGTGGGGGACTTCAATATTCATGTGGATACTGAAAGTGATAGCCTAAATGCAGCCTTTAATGCTATTTTAGACTCAATTGGCTTTACTCAAAAAGTACAGGGATCGACCCACTCAGGTAAACACACTTTGGACCTTGTACTGACATACGGTATTGAGTGTGAGGAAATAACAGTCCACCCACATAACCCGGTCCTGTCTGACCACTTCTTGATAACTTTTGAATTTACTTTAACTGACCATCTTAAATCTGAAAGAAAATTTCATTATAGTAGAACTTTATCAGACAATGCTGTAACAATTTTTAAAGAATCTGTACCATTCTTACTTTCCTCAGTGTCTCAGAGTAACACAGTGGATGGCAGCAATTCTATCTCTAACCCTTCAGAAATTGATGGTCTGGTTCACAGCGTTACGTCCTCATTGCGTTTGGCATTAGATAGTGTAGCCCCATTAAAAAAGAAAGTGGCTAGCCATAGGAGGCTGACTCCTTGGTTTAACCCAGAGTTGCGTACTTTAAAGCAGAATACTAGGAAGCTGGAGAGAAAATGGCGCTTTACACATCTAGAGGATTCCTATTTAACCTGGAATAACAGTCTACTGCTATATAAAAAGACCCTTCGACAAGCTAGAACAGCATATTTTTCATCATTAATAGAGGCGAATAAAAACAATCCTAGGTTTCTTTTTAGTACAGTTGCCAAACTTACACAGAGTCATAGCTCTGTTGAGCAAACTATTCCCCCAGCTCTTAGCAGTGATGATTTTATGGGATTCTTCAAAAATAAAATTAATTCTATTAAAAATAAAATCATTGGCACCCTCCCAAACATGATTACTTCTTCCTCAGTAAATGAGTCAGTATCGGAAAGAACTGTAGAACCTCAGTATTGCTTAGGCTGTTTTGATTCAGTCGAGCTTTCAGAATTATCAAAAATATTAGCCTCATCTAAATCTTCAACTTGTATTTTGGACCCAATCTCAACCAAATTATTTAAAGAAGTGTTCCATTTGGTTCCTGGCCCCATTTTGGATATGATGAATCTATCCTTAGTAAACGGATACGTACCACAGGAATTTAAAATAGCTGTAATTAAACCTTTACTCAAGAAACCTTCCCTTGATCAAGATGACTTAGTGAATTACAGACCTATATCTAACCTTCCTTTCTTATCCAAAGTCCTTGAGAAAATAGTTGCTAATCAAGTCTGTGAACATCTAAACAGTAACGAGCTGTTTGAAGAGTTTCAGTCAGGTTTTAGAGCTCATCATAGCACTGAAACAGCACTGGTGAAGGTTACTAATGATATTCTCATGGCCTCAGATAATGGACTGGTGTCTGTTCTGGTTTTGTTAGATCTCAGTGCTGCTTTTGACACAGTCGATCATAATATTCTCTTAGAAAGGCTTGAACATGTTGCAGGGATCAAAGGAACAGCACTAGGCTGGTTTAAATCATATTTGTCTGATAGATTCCAGTTTGTTCATCTAAATGATAAATCATCTTCACTCTCAAGGGTTACTTGTGGAGTTCCACAGGGTTCTGTCCTTGGACCAATTCTTTTCACCATATATATGCTTCCAATTGGTAGAATCATTAGACAGCATGGGATAAATTTCCACAGCTATGCCGATGATACACAACTATATTTATCCATAAATCCTGATGAACCCAGTCAGTTAGGTAGATTACAGGCATGTCTGGAAGACATAAAAGCATGGATGAGCCTAAACTTTTTGCTTTTAAATTCTGACAAGACAGAAGTTGCTGTCTTTGGACCAGAAGTTCTTAAACAGAAACTGATTAGTCAATCACTTCATCTGGATGGCATTAAATTGGCCCCCAGTAATAACGTAAAGAACCTCGGCGTTATTTTTGACCAAGACTTGACATTTAAATCCCATATTAAACAGGTTTCTAGGATTTCTTTCTTTCACCTCTGCAATATTGCTAAAATTAGAAACATCCTGTCCAGGAGTGATGCTGAGAAACTAGTCCATGCATTTGTTACCTCAAGGCTGGACTACTGTAATTCTTTACTATCAGGAAGTCCACAAAATGCCATTAAAAGCCTTCAGTTGATCCAAAATGCGGCAGCAAGAGTTCTGATGAATATTAAAAAGAGAGATCACATTTCTCCTGTTTTAGCTTCCCTTCATTGGCTCCCTGTTAAATCCAGAATAGAATTTAAGATCCTTCTTCTTACATACAAAGCCCTTAATAATCAAGCTCCATCATACATCAGAGATCTAATTGTTCCATATGTTCCTAAAAGAGCACTTCGCTCTCAGACTGCAGGTTTACTTGTAGTTCCTAGGATCTCTAAAAGTAGAATGGGAGGCAGATCTTTTAGTTATCAGGCTCCTCTCCTGTGGAACCAGCTCCCAGCTTTAGTCCGTGAGGCAGACACTCTGTTTACTTTTAAGGCCAGGCTTAAAACTTTCCTTTTTGATAAAGCTTATAGTTAGAGTGGCTTAGGTCATCCTGAGCTAGCTCTGTAGTTATGCTGCTATAGGCTTAGACTGCTGGAGGACAGACTTACCAATTTTCTTCACTCTGCTACTTCCTTTTCTCCTACGACTCTCCAGTTGTATTACAGTACATTCTGTTATTTCGACTGTTAACTTTGTTTTCTCTCAGTGTTTTTCTCCCCATCGAAGATATACCTGGTCTGGTATCCTGCTTGGCTGCAATGCCCTGTTGGACGGGGGGCATCGACTGGGATGATCCTCTCAGTAACTGAACATCCACTGTGTCCTGTTATCAACTTTTTACTTTCTGTAACATAGAAAGTTCTCTTATATCGGATCTTCTGTTCCTTCTGTGTTCTGCTCTGTCTTCTCAAACCCCCAGACGGTCGTGGCAGATGGCCGCTCCTACTGAGCCTGGTTCTGTTGGAGGTTTCTTCCTGTTAAAGGGGAGTTTTTCCTCTCCACTGTCGCTACATGCTTGCTCAGTATGAGGGATTGCTGAAGGATTGCTGTGGTTGGATATCTGCCCAACCTCACGCCAATGACTGACGCAATCTGCTGGGATTCCTTAAATAGGAAACTTTTTAACTGATTGGAATGTTTGTATAATTGTATTGAAATGACTTCTTGTTAAGTGCCTTGAGATGACATCTGTTGTGAATTGGCGCTATATAAATAAACTGAATTGAATTGAATTAAACCCAATCGGCGACAATTTGTATTTTTTTTTCCATTTAGAGTTGGACTTGCTGATGTGTTATAAATCATTGCCCTGCTGCGTAACCCAACTGTGCTTTAGCTTCACATCACAAAACGGTGGTTGGATATTTTTGCTTTTGGATTTTCTGGTGGAGAGCAGAGTTCATAGGCTAAAAATGACAAAAATCCAAGTTGCTAAGTAGTAATGAACCCCAGACTTTCACACCACCTTGATTGACTGTGAAATGCTGTGTTTTCTGTAAGTTATATAACAATTCTAATTCCAATCAGTAATCGGGTTGCTTTGGATTGCTTTTCTCTTTTAATGGATGAAGTTATCCTTTGAAAATTGCACTCTTTTTACTCAGTCTATTTTTGTCTGGTATTACAACAAAACTGATGGTCTGAATTATTTAAGTGCGGCATAAAGCGGAAACACAAGAAATCTGTAAGGATGCGAACCAATCTATGGCAGTGTATGTGGAGCTTGCGTGCTGTCTCTGAGCATGCATGGATTTTCTCTGGGTACTTACTGTAGCTTTCTCTTAACTCCTAAAATATTCATTCTATTCATGTTTGGGTGATAGCTCTCTATATAAAAGTAGGCAACGGAATAATTTTAAAAGCATTCCTTTTTTTCCCTTTCTTTTAATCCTCTCCGTATCCTATTGTTGTCTTCTTTCTAAAATAAATGAAGTTATCTAATGATAATGGAAAATGAAATATGGGCTATTCTTGTTGCTTTGGCCTTCTATCATAACTTTAATTTAGGCAAGAAGTTCACCAGCTGCAAAATACGATTAACAAAAGTAGTTTAGCTGCATGACCTATGGCCCAAGAGTCATTGCTTGTATGTTAAAATAAGGTTAGAAAAGATTTGCTTTTAATCACATGGTTAATATTCAGCACCTCTCTATATATTTGATCAAACGAATAATTCCTTTTATAATCCACTAACTCCGCTAATTTGGGTTAATTAGGTAGTCAGATAGTTGACTGGTTAATTGGTCCTGGCATAAGATTTCTGCCTGGATTTACTGCCACTGGCCGGCAGGTTCACAGTGACTGAAGTTTTATCCTGATTTATTATCTTCTGACAGTAATCACAGACTTGCATCAGTGTATGGTCAGATCAATTTTGATGGATGCAGAAACAGACTAAAAGGTGTTGTGTTATTAAAAGAATTCCATCTAAACCACTTTTTTACTTCCTAATTAAACATCACCCACCCACCTTAAAATACGTGTAAGTTACTCTCCTTTTTGTCTCCATATCATGATGCATTGAAGAATGGACAACTGGACCATTTCTAGCAAATATTTTCATTTGTTTGCTGTAATGTGGGTGTTGCTCCGGTCTGTTGTGGTAAAGAAAGGTGTAGTGTGTTGAGCCAGGAATCAAAGCTCTAAACTTACAGGTATTGGTGCTGTTTGACCCTTACCTGTGGTTGTGAGATGTGGATCATGACTAAAATGGTTGTGGCCAGACTTCATAGAGATGAGGTGAGGATCTCTAGCATCATCTTAGAGCTAGGAGTTGAGGCACAAATTGAAAGGAGGCAGCTGAGGTTCTTTGAGCGTCAAATCATCATGCCTGATGGTTGTCTCCCTTCGGAGGGTTTGATAGGATGTTCCTCTGAAAGGATACTTTGGGACAGACACAGAACCTGCTGGAGGGACTGTTTATCCATCTTGGCCAGGGAATACCTGGCAAAACCACAGAATGAGCTGGAGAGGGTTGTTGAGTAGGTTCATGTCTGAATTTTCCCACCTGCAGCTGTTACTTCACTGATCTGATCATGGATAACCAGAAGACAGTAGCTGGTGTGACACAATTTTGACTGAATCTCTTTACGCTACACAAGATCTATAGGACAGAAAAGCTTACTATTGTTTTTCACATGCTATAATGAGACTTGCATCAACCATCAATAAAATTTTCGCCAATGAATCAGTTCTTTTCTTCCTTGGATTCCTTTTTGTCAAATCCTCAACACTGTAGACCAAACATTTCCCACATCTACCGAGATCATGACATTATAACCCTGATTTAGCCATCACAAGTTATGACCTGTATAAGCTCTTTAATTTATTTTGATTCGGCTTTTAACACCTCGATTTAAATGACAGAATAACCAGGGAAACTGTCAGGTAATCTTATAGCCTGATATTATGAAATTGATTTTCCCCTTCACCAGTTGCTAAAGTAAATAACTGCTTTTACTCAAAGATCAAGACCAAGTCTGTTAGACTGAAAGAAATTCTGAGTCAAATGACGACACTGGTGTCTGTTCTACTCAATCAAAAATAGTATTTCATATAAACAGTCTATAACATGGGGCATAAATATCCCATCTAAAGCCTTATGAAAGCAATGTCAAATAAGAACTATGCCTGCCAAAAATGTATCGGATATTATTCAACTTACATAGCCCAAATTGTGAATAGCACATTTTGGATCATAGCAACCAGCAGCCTTTCAGTTACTTCATCATTCTCAGGAAGCGGCACCACACAACATGCCACACAACACACGGGAGGTGACACGAAGGGAGACCATATGGGCTTTGCAATGATGCAGCGTGACATAACTTGTGACACCCGCCGCTTCCAGGCTGACACCTCATTAAGCCCTTTCCTCCCTTACACAGCATTCTTTACAGGAGAGATAATACTGTCTCGATGGGCTATGGTGCAGGAAGGCTATAACTCTGTGGGTGTGTGGAAAACTGAGCAAACTGGTTACATATTACGGTACTCCAGTATCGCCACCCTTGCTGTATAGTTTATTCACCACATTCTACAGTGGGTTCATGTCTGGTACATGCTAAAATAAAAAAATAAAAACAATAAATATATATAATTAATAAAAAGATGAAACACTTAATTACATATGATGTTACAGTTGAGTGTGAAAGGAAAGAAGTACCAAATGAATTTAAATTAAGGGAGTATCATTAAATATACATGCCAGTGGATTACAGCTCTAACAGTGTGGCCAGTCCTGTCTCAGCTATTTCTCACTCCTAATAAAACAAGCCCGATCCTGTACTTAATACTAAAAGTATTTTTTCTTCATTTTACTCTGAACAGTATATGAGAAATAATCGGAAAGTGAAATAAACTTTTGTATGAAAGAATTTAGTTGTCTGTTTATGAAATAACTTAAGCTGGGCAAAATTGCTGTACAATAAAATGGAGTGTAATGTCAAAGTTACAAAAACACAGTAACATGAAACAGAAAAAGAATCAGAGAAACTGACATGATAGTGCAGCATTACAGTGGGCCTGTGGCCCCATGAGAGTTAAGACAACTGTTAGAGACCCTCTCTAAAAACACCTATAAGTTCCCATTTTTATGAGTCACAAACAAAATATATATTAATATGCAATAATACATAGAGTGAAATCCATCTTAGCACTTCTTCTTTATGACAGGTCTTAGAGGTAAAGCCAATCAGCAGCAAGGAAAATTTATGTCAAGTAGCATTGTGCTGAGGAATTTCAGCTTCCCAAACTACATTTTAATTTTTGAATGTGTTAGATATATGCTATTTGTTTTCCCTTGGTGCTGATTGGCTGTACCCCATAGAGTGGAGATAAGGAAGACCCTAGATGTAAGCTTTTGTGGTAGTATCAAAACAGTTTCCATTGTGCATATTAATGCATTTAAAAGGATATCTGGTCTTTGAACTATTAAAATAGGCAGTTTTAGGAAAGTGCTTTTAGAGGGGGTCTCTACTATTTGTGAATTTCAAGAATTCGCGGGCGGTTGGGGTCCCTTACTCCCATAAATAGCGGGGGTCCACTGTACACACAGATCGGGATATAGACAACAACCTTAGGGTGGGAATTTATGTAAGCCATTTAATTTTGAAATACAGTAACAGATGTATAAGTTGGTATATAAGTCGATATAAACCTAACGCAACCTTTACAACATCTTAGGAACAATTGCAGAACTTTCTAATAAAACAGTACTTCCATTTGCAACGAGGAGTAAGATATTTATCTCTCATAAATCTAATCATGCACCACAAGGCATGTGTTAAACCTATATAGCTTTTCTAGTCATACAGACCTCACAAAGCACCACATTTACCCAGCCACACTCTCAAATGCAGCCAGATTCATCCACCGATGCCCAGATCAGCAGACAAATCGGTGTCAAGTGACCTGGCCAGGGCCACAGCAACCTGTGGTGGCGGGGGGGGGATACTGCAATCAATCTGAGAACGTTTCTGAATCAATATGATGAGTCTTCCCAATGAGCCACCTCCGCCTCTAATACAATCACCAATGATAGTCTACTTATCAACACACAAGCATGTTATCTTGGGTTAAAGAGCAAGACCACACCTCTAATCCCTTGGCAAATCTCTGCCTCCTTGCTTTATTTTGTTATCCCAACCATACCTCCTCATCCTTTGATACATTCCCAGTGTTTTCCTTACTATTCCATCCCTACAGTACTACTATTTACTTTCCCCTACAGTTATTTTAGGAAAGCAAGAAGGCAACCCATTTAAAGTTACTTCCTTGTAGAGCAGGTTAATGCATCTCCCTTTCATTAAACAAACTAAATAGCCTTGTGTTATACATTTTATTTACATCTTTAATAAGATGCAAGATACAACTCTGGAGTAAATGGTGTGTCTTTCAACGGAGTACGCAGGGTATCCTCCCTGACCCTTTTTGGCGCTCTACCAGATACTCCTACACATGACTCTTGTTCACAAGACATTAATTTGGCTATTTGTAAAGTCATGATGTGGAAACTAAAAGAACACAGCCAATTACTGATATTAAGTTAATGCTTAATACCAGCCCAGCAAATTAACCAGCTAATGTAAGCTTGTTAAACTTTTAGTGTTACTTGACTGTCACAAAGGGATTATATTCTACTCAGTTGGCTTTTTGCTTAAAAACATCCACTGAATTCATTAGGTGCTTATTCCATACTGTACGTGTACTTTGTTTGAATGTTTAAAAATTACCCATTCTTTATATTGCACTGAACTGAAATGAATCCCAGCACCTGTCCCTGAAGTAAAAGGTAACTCTTTTATATTATTTTATAGGATTGGGAGAACATACACACACACATATACATACATATATATATATATACATATATATATATATATATATATATATATATATATATATATATCAAGAATGTTTTTCAAGGGAATTTATTTGATTAAAACAGAAAAGGCGTTGAAGAGGTTCTGCTTGGATCTGGTTGCTCAGATGGCCTGGAACACAAAACTGAGGTGAGCGTGGTGAAGAGATGAGAAACTCAGGGAACTCAACAACAAAAGGAGTTTTACCAGGAGCTGGAGAATCCCAAGGGTCCCGTGTTCTGCAGAGTTGGGAGAGTTGGGAGAGATGAGAATGGAGTCCCAGAGGGTTCAAAGGCTCACCAAAACCAGGGAAAGACATCCACAATCCAGAAATCTTTAGGCCAGAGACAGTCCGGGGTCATACACAGAAGGTTATTGGCAGAGGAATATCCAAGGTCAAATAAACTTGAAACAGGTCAGGATCAGGCAAGGTTCAGCTACAGGACGACATAAACTTTTCAGAATCCAAGGGTAAGGCAAAAACAGTGGTCAGGGACAGGCAGAGTCAAAACACAGATTAGCACTAGTAGCTTGAACAGGGCTTGAAGGCTGTAACTAAGGCAGACGATCTCGCTCTGAGAAGACCTAGAGCAGAAGTTTAAATAGGGAGCTGACCAGGTGAAGACAATGAGCAATCAGCAGGTGGAGGGAAAGTGCAGCAAACTCAGGGACAGGGATGAAATCATGACACTTGTTTTTGCCTGAAACCTCTTTTGTTTACTTTTAGCAGAAGCGGCAGGTCTGGGTTCAGAGCTTTCTCTGTGATGGAGTTTCTTGTGTTTTTCTTCCTCGGAGAACAGGCTGGGGTTGATGATTCCGTGCATTTTAAAGCTGGCCAGTCTTCATTAGAGTGCGGAGTTCAACCGCTCAGGCGCCTGTTGGCCGATGTAACACCGGGATGTGAGGCTGTTCCTCCGTGTGTGTATTCAACGGTAAAGTTGTGTCATTTCCATAATCAGCGTAGAGATCAAAATTAATTTCCAGACAACGTAGCTTCGTTTCAATGCCCTCAATTCTGTGGAGCAGTTTTTCAAAATCCTCAGCTGAGCAAAAAGCCATGTTGATAAGTCCATAAAAAAGTAATCCAAGAAGAGATCCGGTCCAATACAGTAACTCCAGGGGCTGGGTAGATAAAGTAACTAAAAAAAGGTTAAGAAAAGAAAAGAATACAAGAAAAGCAAACAGAAAAGAAAATAAAATAAAGTGAGGGGAAATCGGGAGAGAGACAAAGAGAGGCTGCTCCTCCTTCAGCAGTCTCAGAGATATCATAAATATATATATATATATGTGTGTGTGTGTGTGTGTGTGTAGAATCTAGAGAACCACAAATTAAGACCTCGGACTACATCCCTGTTGTTTTAATTACCAATGTATTATTTTAGCAGCAGCAAAGTCATCAATCTTGCTTCTCTGTTTTGATTAAAAACAATCAATTATACATTTTTTTATTTTACTTCCTGTTGTAGTAGTGTGATATATTTTCTATTGGTTATAGGAAGATTCAGTCAAATGTGTGAAAAGCGTGAGCAGGACGCTATGGAATGAATTTGTGAATGTGTCTGTGGCCCTTCATCTAAATAGTAAATCTAAAGGGACATCCTGCATCCCTTCTTATAACCTATTATCTTCTCCTTATCCTCATCCCTGGTTGCAAACTTTTCCCCCCTCTAAACCTCTTTACGCTTACTCATCTAGTCTTAACAAAAAGATACACAAAAAGTGGCTAAATAATCCAGAGTCTTAAAGTATTCAACCTTTGGTCCCACGGACAATTTTTTGGTCCCTCAACAAGGTGCTGGGATATAGCAAAGTGCCTTCAACAGATACTCATCACAGCCTCACACACATCATTACTTCCTGCTTTGTCCTCTGTGTCCCTGCCTCATTACCCCTCATCTATTTTTAAAAAGGAATATATGCCTTTTTACAATTAGTGTGTTTAGAGGCCAATCTGTCACGCTCATTACAGTAAACTCCTATTCCCTGCCTAATTTCCCCTGCTCTCTGTTTTATCTCCCAGATTCTTACTGCCTTTCCTACATCTGCTGTTTTTTTGTCTAATCTGCCTTTTCATGATATTGGATGTGAAGGAGAATAGGCATTTCTCGTTTATATTTGGACTGTACAACTGAGGAGATAACGGCTCGCCAAGTACAGAAAGACAATCAAATGGCATCTGACTCAGTGAAGAAGACAGTGGGATCTAAATGATCCTTTTTTATGATTTAAACTATCAAACAAATTTGAAGCAATCCAAACCGCTGCTGCCAATGACAGCAACAGAAAACACTTCCTCTCTGACACACCGAGTCAAATTAGTTTCCATCCGAGATGGGTCCATGGAGGACCACTGTTTACCAGGTCAGCCATTTCTTCTCTAATTGTCTGATCTAGTATCAACCTGAAATGCATTACAGACTGCAGCCTCTGAGGACCCGCTCTCTTTGCTTCCTCCATCCTTTTTTCGCCTCGCTCTCACTCTGGCCCTCTGTGAACAGAGACAATAATTCCAGCTATGCTTTCTTTGCTCAGTGTGAAAGGGAGAGAAAAGGCACAGCAGTGAACTTTTTAGTCACTTTAAATCTGCCAGATGAACTTCACAGCCCTTTCCCACGCCAACCTGCATCGAAGTGAGCGCTATGTGAGGGGATCTGGGGTTGTGGGAGGGGTATCTCCTTACAAGCACATCTACTTTGTGCTACATATTTGCAAACGCAAAAAAGAAAAATGGATGACTTTTTCACTTCGTTAATTCCCTGTGTCACTTTATGCCAAATGATTCCTCTGCCTCACCATGAATGCTTCTAATTGATCATAAAATCTTAATTGGCTGGATGTCTCTCAGTCCATGCAAGCCCAGCAGACAAAGTGTTTTTCGATCACTTATTTATTACGTTCTTAATTGCAATTTCACAGTGAGTGCTCATGACATTTAGAGACCTTGTAGCAGTTGACAGACCTGACTGAAAAAGAAATTTGCTTAGATTCCATCTGCTATAACACAACAACGGAGCCTTGTCCATCAATAAAACAAAAAACTTGAAAAGTTGAAGATTTGCTGAAACTAATTAAAGCAAGTGTTTTATCAAACAAAAAGGGTTCAGTCACTCTCTACATTTGCTGAGAAAAAACAATTAGGAACAAACTTAAGCTGACAGATGGAATTGTCCAATTTGGACCTAATTTAGTACATATGCAGACCAGTGGTGGGTGTGTAAATACTTTAACCTGGAAGAAGGTTCCACGTGAAGAGCACGCCCAGGCATAAGTGTTGGCATCAGGACTGTGGCTAGAGTGTCACAAGCACTGACATAGATTTGTCATCCAGGACATTGCAAAACTAAGTGCTTGAATAGAAGCTGCTTTGACTTCTAAGTGTTCCAGTTTTCAGCTTGCCACCTCCTTGCAGATGAAACCATTCAGATAACCACTCCTTTGTCAAGACTGGACACATCCTTCTGGTAGCAAAATTGGGTGCTCACTGTTGTCAATGGTACATTTCAAATTGATGAAATCATTATGGTTGCAACGTGTTTAGATTTTTTGCACACCACTTGTAAGATGTTTGGGCCAATTTTATGTCAACATTTACTCATCTGAGAACAGTTTCCATTTTGGAAGAATATAATGCATAGCCGCATTTCCTGCCATGCAGGGTTAATAGTGTAAATGGAAATTATCTGGCACCAATATTTTTTTCTAAACAAATTTGTTTTCGAATACACTAAACCGAAGTGTGGAAACTAAACCGGCAGATGGGATTCATAAGAAACGTGAACCAATAGAAAATGCCCGACCTACTTTCATGCTAGACCAATAAATACTGTCATTTGTGAAAGCATGTGGAGGAACATTAGCAGAACGGTATCATTTGAGTTTGGTATCCAGCCACACAGGCTGTGGGGATATTAAATGCTTACAGCTCACACCATGTTTGTCACTTGAGTATTCAATTTTGAAAAAATAAATAAGTGCCATCATGGAGGTTGGTAGCATCTAGAGGTAAAAGAGATCACTGCTAGAGTAGATTTTTAAATAATTTAAGACTAACTCGTTATGATTTATAATTTGTTTTGCTTCCTTGATCTAAATTTATTTTAAAAGTGGCATTTACCTTTAACCCCTAATTTGCATAATATATATATCATAAATGCAATTAATTGATAATCCAAGATGTGGAAAGTCACATTTTCATTCCTATTTTCTTTAGTGCTGATTTGGAATACAACAGAAAGATGTGGTTTAACTAGCATGACTGTCAAACATAAGCATGTGAGATAGATTTTTCCTCTGGATGTTTAGTACAAAAGAAACACATAACACTTCCAGAGAGTTTGTTGATGAGGTAACCTAACATTTTCCCAACCAAATTGTAAAACCAACTCATACATCTACAAATAGTTTCCCAAAAGGTATTACTTCAATAGTTGCACAATAAAACATTCTTAAAAGCATTAATAGCAATTTAATGACTGAACTAACTTTAACGGTAAGGCGGTAAATTGACAACAGATAGATCAATTGGTTCGTGCCATGATAGTTCAGTACAGGTAAATCCCTCTGACCCACTACTGCTCCGTAAAAAAATGTTTTCTTAGTTCTTTAATATACTTGAAGACAACTTAAATTCCAATTCCATTTTCTTCCCTCTTCAGGAGCATGAGCTTGCCACAAAAACTATAGGATCAAATACTCTGTAATAGTGCTCCGACAGAAAGCAGCTTCTTTTTTTTATTTTCTGCATGAATAAATTGTCAGGGATCCACCTCCCCATTTGAACAACATCAATTACTACTACAAATGAATGAATGCACAAAGCACCTTCTGAGGTGTAATACAAACCAATTTAGCAAGGAGTCTATTCAAAACACAGTAAAGCTGTAATAGGAAAAAGGTGAGGATTAGCAAGTGTCACCAACGAATATGATATCCACTGGCTTCACTTAAATTAGAGTCATGATTACAATGACCACTTTTTGTCAGTGATCTGTCCGTTCTGAGATGGTAAATATGCAAATGCATTTTCAAACTTTGATACTGATCAAACATATGCAGTTATATTGTTTAGCTTACATTAATGTGTGTGTGTCACGCTGCCCTATTCCTGCCTGATTGTCTTCACCTGTCTGTCTCATCATCCACACCTGATCCTACTCACCTCCTGCCTTTAAGACCCCTCACTTCCTTTCACTCCCGGCCGGATCATCCTAGTCCTCCTTCCTCCTAGTCCTCTATTGTCTTCATCCCCATGGTGTGTCGTCTTCCTGCCTCTTCGTTCCAGCCCGATGTCCAGTGTCTCCGTTCACCACCATCATCACGATCTCCTCACTTTAATAAACATCCTGCACCTTCCTTCAGCGAGTGCGTTTGGGTCCATTCTCCACACACACCTCGTGACAGTGTGGTTTTTATGGCTAAACAACAGTAAATAGCCTTTGCAAGAGAACAGCAACTATATCTTCCTGTGCACATTACTGTTGGCGGTGATTCATGGCTGAATGCTTTTATTACTCTTATACCTACCCAGTGTTGATTAACAATAGTTATATGGCAATTAGATACATGTTAAATGGTAGCTTGTCCTATTTTGAAGTTGGGTTCCAGGAAGTACTTATAGTGAGTACCTTATAATAAACCTGGGGTGTCCATCTCCAGGCCTCAAAGACCAGTGTCCCGCCAGTTTTAGATGTGTCTCTGCTCAACAATGGTACTTCAAATGAGCCTACTACATTCTCAGAATGGGAAGGTTCTGCAGAGACCTGCTAATGAGCCATCATTTTATTCTGGTGTGTTGAAACAGAGAGAGAACTAAAAAATACAGGCCCTTGAGACCTTACTGTGGTCACCCATGCCTTAAACTCTTTTAAATGCTACAATTTACATTAGACTGCTGTTTTATTAACTGGAAATAGCCCATGTAACTATGCTGACACACATTTGCCGAGCCTGTTGGTTGTGTCAGCAAGCCTGAGAATCCAAATCTCCTAAATTTTCTTGGATTATTTTAAACAAATGAAAGACAGTAATAACGATTGACTGTGACAAGAAAGCTATCTTGCCTTTCAAAGGAGACAAGAGGTTGTATGTATAAGCCAGAACAACTGCTGGTTAAAACACAAAACAGAGACAGAGGAGATAAATAGACCAGTGGTCCCCAACCCCCGGGCCGCGGACCGGTACCGGGCCGTGGGTCATGTGGTACCGGGCTGCGAGCCACACATAAAGAATAAATGACTTCCAGTATTTCCGTTTTATTTATTATCTGAGGGTGACCGCTGTTTTATTTTGAAAAATAACCGGATATCCTCGTTTAATAGCTCAGTCTTGACACGTAATCCCACAACAAGATGGATAGAAAACAAAAGTTTCTTTGAAAAGGGGAAAAGCCCGAGGCTCTCACTGATTCAGCGTTTTGTGGTGAGTTAGATTTTTCATGCACTTTGTATTTGTTTTTGTGGTAAATCTTGAATTATTAAAGGTGTGTTTACATGTTACCATGGCGACCAGAGATCGTTAGGGGGCTTGAGTGTATGTTACTCGTGTTATGTTGTCTGCTCGATGTTAGGAGGACGCTGTTAATAAAGCTGCGAATACACATTGGATTTACGTCTATTGTTATAATTTTAAAAATATCCCGTTTTTATACCGTCCGTTATCATTTATGCGCCACACCTTAAAGGCTGGTCCGTGAAAATATTGTCTGATATTAAACCGGTCCGTGGTGAAAAAAAGGTTGGGGACCACTGAAATAGACAATGTCAGCGTGGAAACTCTAGAGACAATGCCACCTATCTTGTGGGACAGATACAAGTTTATTATTGTATGAATAAAATTGCTTACCTACCATTGGGGGCATTTTGTAGTTGAAAAATTTGATTTATTTTGCAACAAATGCAATAATGCCAAGTAAGACCATCTGGAAAGTTAGAGCATTTAAAAGAGAAGCAAGATAAACTTTGGATAAAACCAAGAAAATCACTCTACTACACGACAGGCCAGGCAGGTACATCTATCGCAGGAACAAAAACAGACATTACAACAAAACAGGCACGTTGCACAAAGTCACACCTTAGTTTATATAGGAAACTCCAAATAACTTACAGCACCATACTGTATACTACGTTTTTGAACTGAAAATCATGGTCACATTTAGGAGTCAGGTTAAGTTAGAACATTAAAATGTATCTAGAAATCAAGAATGATGAATCGTAAAATGTGCTTTTTGAGTTTGAGTACATATTAGTGACGTAACCAACAGATTGTTTTAATATTTTTAAACAGTAATAAAATAAAAAAAATCTGCCTGAAGTTAAACTTAACAGTAATATACCTATTTACGTCACTACAGATGTATTCTGCTATTGGTTTTTTGTTGCTACAAACTAACGTTAATATCAGAAAAACATTCTCAAATGATGATTTTGTTTATTGGGGTTGGGGGGCAACAGTTGCAATCAAGCAACTGCGATACCTGACAATGAGTCTTTTAAATGTATGTAGAGGCATTTGGCCCACTGTTCATGGCAAAAGGTTGTTTTTTAATTCAACCACATCTCAGGTTATGCCACACTATAACTGAGCAACTCCAAAACTGTATTTTTCTTTTTCTTTTTTGTCAATGGATATTACAGGACAAACTGATCAAATTTACATAGAAAAATATATAATCAGATGAATCCAACCATATGGACAGATTCAAGTTACCGTAGATGGCATACATCTCATATATTAGTAGTCTTAAAATAGTGCAGCCAAATTCAGTTTATAATCCCCATTGGTAAAAAGTTATCTATCTAAGGAACCCCAGTTGATTGCACTGAGTCACTGACTTTGAAGTAACGACTTATGTTGAGAAAAAATACAGAGCTACTGGTGTCCTTGGGATCATATTTCTGCTGTGAATCAAAAGTTTCTTGAGGTAAGGTCACAACCTGATGCCCAAACCTTCTCCATCTGTATTTTCTGGAATAGAACAGAATTCATGGCTACATTAATTGTAGCAAGTCAACCTGATCCTTAAATCTAAATATGTGGTTAATTATAGTTAATTGAAGATTTAACAAGGGGGGCGGTTATATTTTCATAAGGTGTTTGGATGGCATTTTTTAATGTTTGATATCAAATAACCATCTGAGTATGGCAGAAAAGGCAAAAAAAAGAAAAAAACTATTGGGGACTTTCACAGCACTGTATGCTGTATATCTTTCATACATTCTTCATAGTTAGTTTTATGGAGAAAAAAAAATCAGCTTGAAAACACATTGAAGATGTAAACTGCATTTACTTGACACTGTAAACATTGGTAGTACAGGTCTTAAAAGTTATTCTGTTGTGACACCTTTGCTGTAAAACAAGCTATATGGTGCAGTAGGCCGGAACGCAAGCACAACAACATATGGCTTTTATACCAGCCCACATTTTCTAAATGATCCCAACTGCACAGACATCATCACGATCACACAAAACTCAACAGCTCTCGCAGTTCAAAGCCACTCAGAGGTTGAAAATAGCTTTCAAAAACCACGGCTGAACAGACTGACCGAACAGATGCTAAAGAGAGGCTGTACTCAGCTAGAGAGTGAACAAATGGTTGGACATTTCCAATAGAGAGCCAAGATTCAAAAGATATTATTTTCCTGGATTTGGCATATCGTTTTTTTTTTTATTGCATAATTAGAGAAAAAAGGATTAGCCTCTAGCAAATACGAAAAGTGATCTCTTGTCTATCCTCTCCTTTGGCTCCAAAGATTTTGATACATTTATCTTATTTTGACTGGAAAACAGGGAAGAAAAATGAAGACCCTGATAGTCTGATGGAGAGACGCAGAGGCCTGGGAATTTATGTACAGCAAGAACAGTACACAAACACACCCGCATCCAATTACACTCACAAACACAACCATCGCTCACTCATGCAATCATATTCGCCAGGCTTTATCACTGTTTTTCTCCGCTTTGCTCCCCGTTGGCCACTGTCTTACATAAGCTGACAATGAATGTTGGCTGCATGTTAACTCCAGGGAGGCAAATGGATCTCTCGTCTATAATACAGGTTCAAAATGGTAGACAGTCTGACGGCACCTTGGAAAGGAGTTTAAACAAAATTGCAAGCCCCATTTTATCCTAAACATCCCATAAATATATACTTTCCAAGCACAACACTCCATGTACAGGAGAATAAAGGGAGGCAGAGGTGTAAATATCAGACTCATCTTTTATTGAAGCAACTCCCTTTTTCCCTTCCTCAGGGCAAACACACTTTCAGCCTTTAAGACAAGGCTTAAACTTCTCTGTTTAGATGAAGCTTATAGCTAACATTAGTAAAAATTGACTGATGTGTTTACTGTACTGCTACTGTTAGTGTTAACATGTGACTCATTCACACATGGGGCAAACATGATCAATTTGTTTGCAGATGATGCCAGAGTAGTGGGACCTATGGGGAGCCTAAGTCTCCTCCCCTTCCTGTTGGCCCATGGGTCCCATGGCTGAAAACAAGTTGAAGGGAAGTCAATAGAGCGATAAAAGTTATTTTCTGGTCTGCCTTGTCTTACGTCCTGAATCACACATATGATGTACCTCAATTTAAATGACAACTAATGATGTGTGTTTGTCAAGTGATTTGGGATTCATTTGATTGTAATTCTTAAATAGTATACAGTCAGGTACCTGTGCAGTGTGCACACAAAGGTGGTGTGTATGGGGTGGGGGGTTAAACTAACATCTATCGATTGTTTATTGGAGTAACTTACTGTATGTTTTGTGTGACATTTCTTTTTTGTAATAAAAATAAAAGGTGTCCTAGGCAACAGAGTTAATTTAATCTGTTCAAAGACTAACAACATCCCAAATGCACCCACTCACCTTGTTATGTGTTGGAAAGCATCAAATCTGTCAAAAAGAGTTCCAATGAGGGATGCAAAGCCCATGCTATGGCACACATCAGAGGTATGTTTTGGCTTGTGCAGGGGGGAACCGTCGGTCTGTGCCACCATAAAGACTCATGTAACCCAAGCGGATCTTTAAAGAGACAGAGATATTAGCAAAATACACCCCCCCCCCCCCCTCCAATTCCCGTACATTAGTCTGACAGCTTTACTCCGGAGGGAATCCAATGATGTGCACCTATCTCTCTCACTTCCTAAGCCTTGATAAATGCCCTGCTGTCACACGGTATGATTCTGTAATGTGATTTTGACCTCGAAATAAGAAACTGTGTTGGACAAATACCAAGGATATTGGCTTTCACTGTCAACGCGAGACTATGTCAAGAAAGCTTGTCTCCTGTCACTCTGTCCACCGCCTCTGATGGGTGTGAACTTCTCCATTCGTGATAGATTTGCAATAAAATCATGCTGATAAAAGGAGATGATCCTGCAAAGCTGTAATCTAACACAAACATAATATCTGACAAGCAGGGGTAAAATCATTTTATATACTATACATTAAGATATTGTTTGCACTGAGATCGAGACAAAGATTTATTATCTGTATAAAAAAGGAAGGAACATGAAAAGAGAGTAATAATAGGATGTGAAAAGGAGAGAGAAAAAAGACCTAACATGTTTATATCAGGATGAGGTACACTTTCACAGGACTATTTCTCCATCAGACATTTAATAGTCATCAAGCTACTGCTATGTGTTTCCCACTGTAACAGCTTCTGGAATTCATTAAATAAATTATACATCTAATTTGCCTTTGTGTTAATGGAGGAGAGTAATATTCAGTGAAACAACCTGGAAAATGTTTTTGTTTTTGTTTTTTTCCCAAAAGCTAGAGATGTTCCTTAACGTGCAAGTTTAATTAGATGGTCCAACAATATTGGAGTTCATAAAAAGTGATTATGACTTTCCATAATGAATGAAAACAGAGGTACAGTCAAAGCAGACATTCACACAAAGACAGCCACTTTTTTCTTAGAAAATGATTTTGTTTTTTTCAAATTCAGAGGTTTACAATATCTCACAAGAAAACAGCACACCCCTCGGATTTTATGGAATATTTCATTAAATATTTGCATGGGGCTGCCTTCTAAATACGAGACTGATAATACAATGTAAACCATTTAGTTTACAGCTGGTGTGAAGGTGTAAATTAGCTATCCCTTCGGTAGTCCACTTGGAGGTCTGTTTGGGGTCATAATATTTGAATACTACCCTGTGGCTCAGAGAGTGAAAATGGCTGATTAGGCACAATTAGGAACTATTTTACTTAGGGCTGTACTCTATTTGTTGCCAGCAGTTTAGACATTAATTGCCATTTGACTAATAATTTTTGACTAGGTGTGGATTTGGCGTGTAGAAAAGACTGGTGCATTTCATAAAATAGATGGCATGACAAGTAAAAAAAAAACAATGTGGAAAGACTCAAGGCATCTTTAAAGAAGTTAAAGCTTGGACACAAATGGGTTATATAAATAGATAATGACCCTAAGTATACTGCTAAATTAGTAATAAAGGGACATAAAAAAGCCCTGTTCTCAATCCCATAGACAACAAAGGTGCATGTGAGCAAGGTACTGCACAAACCTCACAGTCACACCAGTCTTTATAAGACGAATGGGCCAACATTTCACCAATCAGCTGTAAGAAGGCTTAGGACAAATACCCAAAATGTTTAAACCAAGTCACCCAGATCGAAAGGCATTTCTACCAAATACTAAAAGAAATATATATATAAACTGTAGAATTTGAAGAAACAAACCAAAACAAAAATCACTGTTTCATCCTTCTGGCATTTAGCAAATGCAAATAATTGCATTATTTCTAACTGATCAAAAACAGGAAAAGTTCATTTAAGAAAGGGATAAAAATTAGTTTACTGTCCTACTATACGGTGTTTGTAATGTCTGGCTTCATCTGTACATGCATATAATACAACTGTCATTTTTAGCAATTTAACCTAATAAATGTTAAGATATATGCAGGTAAATGAAGGAAACTACTCAATGCAGGCTTTCATGACACACATCTGAACTAAAAGAGTTCTTTGGGGATTATGGGGACACAGGAGATCTTAAAGGACAACACAACTTTTAGTCATTTTTGGCCTATCTACCTTTGTCCTGCAGGTATGGCAAATGGGAAAAAAAAGATATGGTGGATGTTATAAGAGCTAGAATTTGATCATAATTTAGCTTTTGCATTTAGGCTCTGTTATTAAGATCCTTAGGAACTTATAGGACTATTTGTTCTTAGTTCTCAGCAGCTTTTTCTAACTACTGGTTACGGCATCACACAAACATTGATCAAATGTTCAACACCTTTTGGAGGCTTCCAATAATGTACCTTAAACTCAATCAAAACATTATTTACACGCAGATGAAAAACACACTTCCCCCCTTTTGTTTGATGTCTTCAGACAACTATAGTTTACAAAACAGTTTTAGATCCTACTTCTTTCTAGGTAGGAGCTTTCCTAGGATGAAAGGAATCATCTGTGACAGAGCTTTATGGTAATTAGATCTCTGGCTTGCAAATTGATCACATTAGTAGACTCATTTGTTAAACATGTTTGAAAGTGTGGTATGGCCAAAGTAAAAATCTGGACATTTTAACTATTAATTTAGATCCGGTTCCAAGTAAGTTTTACCCACAAACTATTGAAATTTATTACAACCGAATAAATAAACAAATAAATAGATTAATTGAATCCAAAATTATTTGCATTTCACTGTGATCCAGTGGTGACCTGAAGCTTGATCACTCTAGATACCTGCATCCCTGGCCTGTAAGGAGATGGATGGATGGATGGATGGATGGATGGATGGATGGATGGATGGATGGATGGATGGATGGATGGATGGATGGATGGATGGATGGATGGATGGATGGATCTTTTAAACAGTGTTATAAAATATAAACAGGAAAATTATGGAAAATATTTTATCGAGTAAAAATCAAAATTTCCCAGACTGCGAAGTACTCCAAACTGATTTGTTATTACATGCATCAGACCCAGCAAATGCAATAACGACAGGCAGATTCATTTCAAAATTAAAAATACATCTATTTGATCTCAATAGTTAATTATTTTCGTCACTGGAATGCTTTGAGCAGCAAAGAGATGAACAGAACCACGGTTGCATAACACTGCTGTGAAAAGCTACAATATCTGCCTTTATTGGGAAAGGCAAACAGCATTATTAAAAATAATGATAATGAGGACAGAGTCAGAAAAGAACCGTACGACTTAAAGGTTACCAATGATGAGTCTGTTTCAAAGCAGGGCTTGATGCTTGTGACTTAAAACGACAGCAAAAAACTTAAAAAGCAAATTAAGGATACATTTGCTTTCTTTTTATGGTCTTCCAGTATACAGTATGAATACAGTGTTAGCTCCTCAGTTCACTGAGAGTGAGCTCTTCACACAGCAACATTACATGTCAGTCAATGTCTTCAGTGTGGGCTGCAAAAACTGAGAGATGAGTTGCTGAAGGACAAGGATGCTGAGTGGGAAAGATGGGGGAGGAGAAGGAGGAGTGGTGGATGGAGAAAGAAGCGAGGATGAAATAACTGCACGGCATGGGAGGTGATAGTGCAAAACTGACGTGATAGAAGCTGTGAGACAGGCAGAGGAAGACAAATGAAGAAAAAAAAATTAAGGAGGAGGGGGGAAAAAGCAGTGTGCTGGCCTGGCCTGTCAGAGACCAACAGGCAGAAACAATCAGCAACTCATCGCTCGTAGCCGTGAGCAATTCTGTGTTTAGTTGGATAAAATATATGACCCTAGAGTAGATAAATGCAGCTGGTTGACACGGTTTGTTTGAGGTGAAGATTGAGTCTGTTCTCAGGGTGACCTTTTGACTTGAAAACCTGTTTTTGCTGGAAAAAAACACACATTTACAGTCCAACAGTCTGTCATTCCTCCCACTTCAGTGTAATTATGCCTGGTAAATAAAAGTGACTGGTAATAATGCCAATTGTCTACTCAGGGATAAGAAAAGTTCCCTCAGATTAGTCACTTTTTTGGGCCCACACATAAACTGTGCTGAGCATTATGAAATCGTCTTGCACTAAAAGGTGACAGAGACAAACTGGGACACAGCAGACTCCTGAGAACATGCTTCTAAAGGTTCCTGTTCACTCCTACACAACAGCAAGAGATCCAAAGTGAAACGGTTGGAGACAATACATTCCATGCAGCAGTTGTCAATGTGATCTTCTGCATCTCTAGGTTTTGTTTTGCAGCTCCTAGTTGTTCTTTCCTCTGCTGTTTTTTTTTTTTTGCCTGCAGTCTTCACAGTGCTGTTTCTTGCTTAATTTCCATGTCTTTTTTGTCACCTTTCCAATTTTTTTAAATTCAGTTCCTTCAGGTCCATTTGAGTCGGTTTGCCAGTAATTATCTATTCTGCATTTTTTGAGTCTCATTAGTTGTCTTTTCAACTTATCAAAAAATACCATCTACATCCTAACATTCATACATGTCAACAACCTCTACAATCCATGGATCTCCTGTATATTACCCAGTAATGCACCAGCGTTATCCATTATAGAGAAACACTATTATAAACGTCTGACAAGTTCAAACATCTTCTCATAAAATAGATATAAAAGGCTTTACTGTTCAGACCTGCTAATCATAAGAAGGTAGAATTCAAAACAGTATACATTTTTTTTTAAACCATTTAGTTTTGATACAAATTGTGGTTTTATCCTGCATTTGAATGGTCTGGGTTACAGTCTCTTCTATCAGACTATCAGTCCTTGCAAAGAAAGTTTCTAATGGAATCAAAATGGCCTCATGAACCCCTCTGTGGGATGCATAGGCAATTTGCAGCCAGTCTATTAAACGGAGACCAATGAAGCAGTAATAAGATTGTTTCACAGCAGTCACATTCTAAACTTTTAGCAAAAATCAGTCTAATGTCCCTATTTATGCTCAACATTTATTAAGAAGACACATGCACCAAAGTTTTCTTTAATGTTTTGTCATTTCAATCAGTCTCTCTTCATCTCATATGTATTTTGGACAGACTTTAGGGAGCTTCTGGATGCATACCCTAAGGCAACAAACAGAGCAACACCACCACAAGTCACGGGGGCGATGTGGTGCAGTATAGCTCAAGTGCAATCAGCAAAAAAAACAAAAACAATGATGAAGTGGCTGACAAAATGGCAGGATTTCTCCAGCTACATTCCATTATGTATTTAGAGACCATTGCGCTAAACTGCAGTTCCTCTTTTTATGCATCTTTTTGAGAACGTTTATGTAGAGTTTCTCCATCATCACCATGTTTACTGTTGTCTGAAACTTTCGGCTGAATTTGGAAGCTAACTCAGAACTGCCCTCTAGTGACTACATTACCAGACAACCATGCTAGCATCATAAATACATTGAAAGCATGAGGGCAGTGATGCTTAACAACATTATGAATAGGCAGGCATTAAGTCTAACTGAAAGTCTAAAACTAGCACATTGACATGAATTGTCAATGTGCTAGTACAAAGACTTGCATCTCCAGCCTGTGTGTGGCAAAATAACTTAGAGTACAGGGATCTATCAGAGGGTCGTGTGAAGGAAAAGCATTAGGAATTCAGCTCAGTCCTGACCGTTCGCCCAACATGTGTAGAAAAACATGAGGCCAGTCTTCCTACTCTTAGGGTGAATCCCATTCCTGTGTTAGACAGTGCAGAGTTACTGCTCAGGTGTTATCAGAGGGTGAGGGTAGCAGACTGTGCCTCGTGTACCCCTTTGATATGACCTCTACGGACTGAGGAGGATGGAGATTAGGATGCACCATCTATGTCTTTGTCAAAGGTCATGAAGCGACAAAGATAAGACTTCTAGAGTCACTCCCTGTGAATGCTTGTGGCATTTTTAGTCATGGTTAGTGGTGGTACAGTAATTGCAGTTTACTGCAAAACAAGTTGGACCACATGGAAGTCATTGGGTTTGTTTTTTTCCCTCTTCATTATAAGGATACGTCGCACTCTCTCTCCTTTGCTGCATGTTCATAGATGGTTAATTCAAGCTGAAATTGTATGAGAGCCAGCAATAGCAAGTCATATGATATGCATCAGTGATATTGGACCAACAAAATGTGCTGCAATGTATTTACCAAATTTACCCAAATTGTTACCTATCTTGGGATATAGCAGTAGTTCACAACTGCATCAAGGAAGATCAAATCACGTCAAAGCTGCCATGAAAGCAGAGGGAAACTGCAGACGCTGAAATAGTACAGAGCATTACTCTCCGTAGCTATGCTTGTGTTGCTCATATGGTGACCTAGAGGGAACTTCACTTTGTAAATTTAAAAACATTTTCTAACTTCCTCTAGCCATATTAATGATGGACCACTTAATTGTCAAGAATAGCACAGTGCAAAAGTAGATATCAGGAAGGCTGAGTCAGCTACTAAACTTCAGGAGAAAGTTATCAACCTAAGTTAGTGCTGAGTTGGTTGGTACGACAAAGTTATTCTGCACAGCACACAGCTGTAGAAGATTTTAAAGACCTCATAAAAAACATTGATACAGAGTGTAAGCAAATTAAATGTTTGCAACATTATTAGTCAGTAAGAAACATGACATGAAATGGCTTGATCAGAAAGGTCTCACTAATTAAACATCAAGTCACCAAAAACATAAGCTCCATGGCCTGCTGTGAATGTCAAGCAGAACGAGAAAGCAGCCACCCGGTAACTCCAATGCTTTCCTATGCAATCTAGCTTACTGCAGGGCTCATTACGGAGCTCTTAACGTGTAATGCTGCTTTTAAATTGTTTTGAGCACAGAGGAGGATCACAGGAGGTTTTTAAACAAACAGAGAGGAGCTAAACTTCACTAATGCCCAAGATGCCAATTTTATGAATCCCCTGTGTGAGGTTATAAAACCTAAATCAGGCTGCTCATCACCGTTTTATAGTATTTCATAAACTACATCAAGACCATATTAGCGTTGTCATTAATGTCTCCCTTAATTACCTGAAGCACACATTGGAGATTTTCCCGATTAATCTGCAAAGATGTTCATTTGTAACTCTGCTGCTCCCTGTCACGTCGCCTTTGTTTCTCAGTCTTCATCGGGAGCGACAGGGCAGAGCTTTTATTTGCACCACTCGAGCAGAGGACAGAACCCATTTCACATGGTGGAGCAGATCTTGGGACATAATTACGACAGCTTATTGGTAAATTAGATTAGGGTATAGAGGTCTGCGACGTGTGGGAGATGGAAAGAAATGTTTTGAGACCCCCCCCGAGAAGGAACTCAATAACATTTCGTAGAAGCGCGCACACTTGGACTAGTCAATTTGTCTCAAATACTCAACTCTTTCTGCAAAAAGCCTTAAATGAGATTGCAAAGGTGTGAGATTTCAGTTTTATTTCATCACACAGCCTCAGATTCAATCACCATTTCTGTTACGATGACTCTGTATGGACAAGTGTGAAAGAAGGAAAGAAAAATACATTGCTTCTTTAATGGTCCTGAAAGCAATTAGTGCAATATGCTTGCTGTATGTTGCCCTTCAACATTTCAATGAAGTGAAGCCCCGGAGCGGAAAATGCTGCCGGGGAGCATAAAGAAACACCGTGCAGCCACAACTTGCAGAGAAAGTTCAAAGAAATCTACACACAAGAAGTTTAATGAATAAGCAATTACTTCTGAGGTTGTAACTCTCTAAGAAAACTTTGCACCAGTCTTTATTTATTATTTTGACCAGAAACTACTGCAAGTTTCATCTCACTGGAAACAAGAACTTCATTAGAAGCAAGAGCAAAGATCCAGAAATCTCTTAACAGGTAGAGAAGTTAAAATGTTTATTTCAGAAAAGAGGACGAGGATCTGTGACACATATTGACCTGTTAAATATCTTTAAAGTCTGGCCCACTTGAGTTGTGTAAAAATATAGAGGCTTCGAACTAGGTGAAAAATGTCTAACAAAAAAAAAAAAAATCAGACTACTATCTAGAACTAGACATGCGTGTCAGGCATCATTAGTCTGTTATGACACTAGAAAACCCAAAACCCCCTATCAAAGATGGCTTTGACTGTTTGCATCATACAAGACAATCCACCTAGATCACAAGTGTGTGAGGATTCAGATCACGTAGCTGGGATTGCGGCATCAAGAGGGAAGGGCGTACAACGTCCAGTTTCACCTGCAGTGTGTTTAACCTCTGGGATTTCTCCTGGGCTGAAATCTGTGAAACAGTCCTCATGCATGCTGTCCAAATAGATTCAGTGTTTTAAATACAAGTAAAGTTGTGGTGCATCACCCTTAGCATAGTATTATGTTTGTTAGATTCCGCATATCAACATATTTCTCACATCGGACGAGCACTGAAGGACAATATGATGTCTCCTTTCTATCCACACCACTGACACAGTTGCTTTTGCTGTCTTTGCTTTGTACAATGTCAATCACATATTACCTCTTGCAGTTACGGGTTTATTACTACCACCTGAGGTGGGCAAGGGAAAGTAAACATTTGTGGGTCAATTCCATTGTAATTTTAATCGTTGCAAACACAGAAACGGCATAACGTAGTATGAGACTAAGTTATGTCATAACGTCCCTGCTATGGCAGAGCTTACCTAAATAATGTAAAAGCGGCACACACGTGCAGCATATATGGCACCACTGAGTTGCAATGATCATGCAGCAAAATTGTATCTTGTAGTAGTAAATAAGTAGAAACGTGATGCTGGAAAATTAACCTACAGTGTAATAGTTAAGCACTGATACCCCATGAACCATTTTTATGCTAGCAAAAATCCAAACAAGTGCATTCATTTGTATTCAGACCCCTTGACCCACTACTTCCTTGAACCACTATTCACCGCAAATGCAACGGTGAGTTTTTAAGGGGTACATCTCTACCAGCTTTGCTCAAATGTTGGCTGAATGTTTTTCCCAGTCTTATATATTAAATAGATAAAATTAGATGGAGAGCATTTGTGAAAAGTGACTTAGGTCTGTGGGTTCTACTAAAGTGGCATAGCCCCTACTTTATTAGATCTAGCAGTTCTACTTAAATGGCAAGAGACTGTTTATTTGTGAGAAGGCTGGTCTGGAACACAACTAAAGCAAAGCATTATGGGTTATAGGAATAGGAGATGAGAGACTCAACCTCTCCTCAGTTTGCCCGTCTGCTTTTTTTTTACCTTGCTAAAGCTTTAGACATAAAAAACACACTGTTATTAATGATTGGATAAGGCACTAAAGGAACAGCTGGTTTCAACCTCCTCTGTTGGACAACAGTTGATGGGAGGGAGGGTGTCGGCTGCTACCTACCTGTGGAGGGGATTTGTCTCCACGTCAGTTGGAATAGATAGTAAGTGGTGCTGCTGGTTGTATAACTCAGGAATAGGAGGGGGAAAGGGTCTGCATTTTATGAGGGTGGGGGGTGGTTATAGATCAAGAGAGCCTGTCGAACTCCCTTGATCTTATGTGAGCAGAAAGTAGAGAAGCAGTGCAGCTGTTGCAGTACCAGCCACATGGGTACTTCAAAAAAGCTGCCCAGATGTTAAAAAGCACAGCATGCACTCTCATCACGCCTCCACTAAACCCACCCCCAACACCTCCACACTCGCATAAACACAGACGGCTGGTGAGAATATTACCCACTTGACTTGATACTCCCACTGCACTTGACACGTCCCCGCCCCTTCTTGTCTGCTCCCATTTTACATCGGCAGATGTTTGGATATCACACACTGTTTGCTTTTATTCTTTCTTGCTGCTGTGTTACGAGAAAGAAAAAGTTGAATGCAAGCCAAGACTCTTTTTTTTCCAGTTTAAAAGATCCAGAAGCATCAAATTGCATCAAAGCGGCCGAGTCAGCACACTGCTCAGCAGGAGGTCGTAGTTCTCCGTTCAGCGTACATCCAGATGGCCTAGCTGATTATAGTATAATGGCAGCATTATCAAAATGATGGAATCATCAGCTCTCGTTCTTCACAGAATTGGCATTTGCATGATTACAGCTTAAACAGGAATCTCTCAGTAAACTGCATAGAAATATACAGACAACAGAATCAGTTTCCTTTTAGCACACAGCTGTGTTGGATTTTAAAGAGCTTCTCTGTGACATTTCCACTTGTCGCAGTTGGGGAAACAGAGGTGAAACTAATGAGGGCTCAGTTGTGTTAGCTATGCCTGGGAGCCATGACAGTGAGGCAGCATGTACTACAGCACAGCCGCCTTTAAGTGGATTGCAGCCATCTTCAATATTCTATGCCTACACCACTGTGACAGTCCAAATGTCTTGCGTGACAAATATGTGTTGGTTCTTGTGGACAATTCAGTGTGACTATGAGGGCACAAAAACAAAATTGGTTGGCGTTTAGTTTTAAGATGATAATCCCTCAATTAGTCTACAGTAAAACACATTTGCATTTTTAGCCTCTCCATAGTGTAGCAGCTTGTAAATTATATCCCATCCGTTGTTCTTTCTTAATATTAACCCTGGTATACCCCTAGTAGAGGCTGGGAGTAGGAATGCTTAGGCCTTATTTCTATTTGAAATGTATGAGAAACTTTTATTTAGTTTAGTTTATTTAGTTTATTAATGCCAGTCATATCAGTTTTTTTTTACAGTCATTGCAAAATGCATGCAAACTGTAAGCAAAATACCATCTCTGAATGAACAACACATCAAATCTTGAAGCAGATGGGCAAAAGACCCAAAAGACCACACCTGGTGCCACTTTTGGCAGGTAATACCAGGTGACTGAGGTTATAATTCAGACAAATTCACCATAAATGAACAATAACAGATTGGAAAAAACGTAGTCTGTTCAGATGACCCTTCGTTTTAGCTGTTATATTCCCATTGTGGGGTCAGATTTTGGTGTAAACAACAGGAAGGCATGGATCCGTCCTGGCTTGTGTCAATAGCTCAGAATGCAGTTTGTGGTGTCATGCAGTGAGGGATAATCTCTTTCCCCACTACTAACAACTGAGCATCATTTTAACGCCACACCCTACCTGAGTATTGTTTTTTAAAATCATATGTATTGCTTTACAACCTCAGTGTGTTCATGTTCTGATGGGTACCTTCTGCAGCATACAGAAAGGTCAAATGATATCAAACTGATTTCTTGACGTGGAAATAAGTTCACTATATTTTAACCAGATCTCAATTGGGATGTGATGGAATGGGATATTTGCATCAAGGATGTGTAATCAACAAATTTGCAACAACTCTATGAAGCCGACATGTCAATATGGATCAAAATCTATCTGTCTGTCTTGGACATTTGACCACTAAAGGTGGAACCAAAATTTCAGGTTAGCACTGGCTGTTCCATGAATATGACAATCTCCTGCATTCTCTCTTTGTTTAGACTAACTGTTCAGGTTGCAAGCCTTTGCCGTCAAAGAAAAAACTCAGGCCTTGCCAGCTATGGTCTGAGTAAACAGGACTTTGACTTGTAGACTGCGATTCCAACAACAGTGGACATCACTGGAAAAAATAACATCGATCCATTTTCTTCAGCTTATCCGAGGTCAGGTCGCGGGGGCAGAAGCTTAAGCAGAGAGACCCAGACTTCCCTCTCCCCAGCCACTTGGGCCAGCTTCTCGGGAAGAATCCCAAGAGGTTCCCAGGCCAGCCGAGAAACATAGTCCCTCCAGCGTGTGCTGGGTCTTCCTCTAGGCCTCCTTCCGGTGGGACGTGCCCAGAACAGTAAAACATGGGGGTGGCAGCATTATGCCCTGTGGCTGCTTTTCTGCAGATAAAACTGGTATGAACAGTTCCAATCTGCAGTTTAGACCCCAAAGTGCATTACAAAGTGGTTATACAACCGCTAAAATATGAACTCAAGGCGAAGGAAAGAGGTTACATTATTTAATGCAACATTAAGCCAAAACATACATCCAAAACAAATAAATGAATCCATAAGAGCAAATTAAATATTTATAATGGCTTAGAACTAAATCTGACAGAAAATCATCTTTAGAGCCACCCCAAAAGGGGTGTGGACATGGGATGCACTTCCAAGCTGATACATTTGAAGAAATTTGCAAGGCAGGGTGAGCAAATCTCGAGTCAGGACATGGGATAAACTAGAAAAGAAAAAAATATAACAAAATAGAATTAAATTCCACTATGCACAAAGGTTTTGTGGTAAGCTTGTAGACTTCTACCAAAGTACATTAAATGTTAAATCAAGTAAAACAGAAAAAAAGTGTTTGTGTTTTAGCATACTTTTGTAACCAGGTTACTGCTTTGTATTGTTTTAAATTATCCACCCTTAAAGATGGGTTAGTTTTTTAAGTTGCATCGCGTCAACTTAAAGTTTAGAGAAGATGATGATTATGTGTGGAACCATTATTTTAACATCAGGTGTTTTACAATGAAGCTGGAGCCTGAATATTTAGCCTTGCAATCAGAGGGCATTCTAAATGTGTTTTTCTACTGAAAGACTGACAAAGATATACAACAATAAGCAATAAATCTTATTTACACAATGTGCCTAAATGCACATTGTGATTGGATGTGATTGTGGAGGGAAATCTTTTAGTACACCAAAAACAAACCAACTATAGAAGTACAACTACATTTATAAATATGGTAGGATGAGCGCTTTATTTAGGGTTCTGAAACAACTTTGCAAATCAAGTGGCGTTTCACCAGGTGATATTTTTTATGGTGGTCTCGTATGTGGGACAGGACTGTGAGACAGCCGCTGTGTGAAAAATTACAGGAAAAGAAACATTGTTTCTATTGCCTTCAAGCCAGGCCCGTTACTGCTATTGATTAATCATTTGGAGCTTATTTTTACATGGGAGGTAATGATATCTGTATTCTGTTCCTGCCACAAACTGCAGAGATGTATGAAGGAAAAGGGAAGTAATCAAATATGGAAGTAAGGCCCACATCAAGCCAAATTGGACAGTATGAAATGCTGTCAGTTGAACTGATAGAGGGTTTGTAAAATAAGTTACAAGTCTGTGGATTTTACTCCAATTTTTCCTAATAGACCAACACTAAGTAGAGCATAGTACTGAAGTGTTTATACCAATACAAATCTAGAAGTGTAGTGCACAGTTATATTCAGCCCCACCCCCCCAATTTATTTAAACTCTGTTATAAAAACATATTTCACTGCAATTTCAGCTGCAGCTCTTTTGAGGTATTGTCTGTACCAGCTTTGGTTGTTGCCTGGGTGGAAGCCAAACTTCCATCCCAGTCGGAAGTCTTTTGCAGCCTCAAATTCACCTTTTTCTGTGCTTGCCCCATATTTAGCTCATTTCATCTCACTATAAAGTTTAACCAACTTCCTTTTTTGCTGCTTTGGAAAAACATCCCAACAGGATGATCACCAAATTTTCAGAAACTAAGACTTGTTCTCCAACCTGAGCTATGGATCTCTGCAGCTCCTCCAGAATACCCAAAGTTCTCTCAGTTGATTCTCTAATTAATGCTCTCCCTGGCCTCTGTCAGTTCAGGTGGACAATCACATCTTGGTAGGTTTACAGTTGTGCCATATTCTTTCTAGTTTTTAATGCTGGGTTAGAGAGTGCTCTATGAGGTGCTAAAAGCTTGGGAAATTGTTTTATAACCTAACCTTACTTTAAACTTTTCTCAAAACTTTATCTTATCCCGTCAGCTTTGTTCTTTCCTTCTCTTTGGTTCTTTGGTCTGGTTTCTTCTCTAATGTTCTCTAAAAACATTAGAGGGGGTGGATGAGATTCGACCGGAGTTCCTCAAGGCTCTGGATGTTGTGGGGCTGTGTTGGTTAACGCGGCTCTGCAATATTGCGTGGACATCGGGGGCAGTTCCCTTGGATTGGCAGACCGGGGTGGTGGTCCCCCTGTTTAAAAAGGGGGACCACAGGGTGTGTTCCAACTACAGGGGGATCACACTTCTGAGTCTCCCTGGTAAGGTCTATTCAGGGGTTCTGGAGAGGAGGGTCCAACGGATAGTCGAACCTCGGATCCCGGAGGAACAATGCGGTTTTCGTCCTAGCCGTGGAACACTGGACCAGCTCTACACCCTCAGCAGGGTCCTGGAGGGTGCGTGGGAGTTCGCCCAACCGGTCTACATGTGGTTTTTGGACTTGGAGAAGGCGTTCGACCGTGTCCCTCGGGGGGCACTGTGGGGGGTGCTCCGGGAGTATGGGGTACCGGGCCCCTTGATACGGGCTGTTAGGTCCCTGTACGACCGGTGCCAGAGTTTGGTTCGCATTGCCGGCAGTAAGTCGGCTTGTTTCCAGTGAGAGTTGGACTCCGCCAAGGTTGCCCTTTGTCACCGATCCTGTTCCTAACTTTATGGACAGGATCTCTAGGCGTAGCCAAGGCGTTGAGGGGATCCATTTTGGTGGCCTCAGGATCGGGTCTCTGCTCTTTGCAGATGACGTGGTCCTGTTGGCTTCATCGGAACGTGATCTACAGCTTTCGCTGGAGCGGTTCGCAGCAGAGTGTGAAGCGGCTGGGATGAGAATCAGCACCTCCAAATCCGAGGCCATGGTCTTGAGCCGGAAAAGGGTGGGGTGCCTTCTCCGGGTCGGGGATGGGGTCCTTCCCCAAGTGGAGGAGTTTAAGTATCTGGGGGTCTTGTTCACGAATGAGGGAAAAATGGAGCGGGAGATCGATAGACTGATTGGTGGGGCATCTGCAGTTATGCGGGCGATTTACCGGTCTGTCGTGGTGAAGAGAGAGCTGAGCCGAAAGGCGAAGCTCTCGATTTACCGGTCGATCTACGTTCCTACCCTCATCTATGGTCACGAACTCTGGGTGGTGACCGAAAGAACGAGATCACGGATACAAGCGGCTGAAATGAGTTTCCTCCGCAGAGTGTCTGGGCTCTCCCTTAGAGATAGGGTGAGAAGCTCAGTCATCCGGAGGGGGCTCAGAGTAGAGCCGCTGCTCCTCCACATCGAGAGGAGTCAGTTGAGGTGGCTCGGGCATCTGGTCAGGATGCCTCCTGGATGCCTCCCTGGTGAGGTGTTTCAGGCACGTCTCACCGGGAGGAGGCCCAGGGGAAGGCCCAGGACACGCTGGAGGGACTATGTTTCTCGGCTGGCCTGGGAGCGCCTTGGGGTTCCTCCCGAGGAGCTGGAACAACTGGCTGGGGAGAGGGAAATCTGGGTCTCTTTGCTTAGGCTGCTGTCCCCGCGACCCGACCCCGGATAAGCGGAAGAAAATGGATGGATGGATGTTCTCTAAAAACACACACACCCTCTGAGGCCTAAACAGAAAAGCTGGATTTATTCTCAGATTGAATTACACACCTGTTTATACTATTGAGGTAAAACATAAAGGCAGCTGGCGGCACAGCAATTCATAAAAAGCTCACAGAGCAAAGGGGCATAAATACAGATGCAAACAACACCCTCAATCAAATCTATAATGGGATAATTAAGAAGTGGTTAATAAATGTATTTATAAACTGGTGTGTAATTGTTTTCGCTTTGCAAATGTTGATTCAATTTAAAGCACTTAAAACAGGTATCCTATTTTGCTTAATCTCTATATAAATATCAGAGATCTTATTTCTATTTCCGTTTTTGGTTTGCATCTGAGCAGTGGCATCGTCAGCCGATTTTCCCGATGCTTCAGCCCCGAATGTTCTCAGTCTAGCCCCCGATGCTTTAAGTCTGTTGTTCCACCGCTCCCTCAATCACACACAACGGATGTGCGGGTGTGCTCTACTCTGATCAGCGCTGCCACTGACTTGACACGATGTCAGGTTAGAGTTAATTTTGGCAAGACATCAGTATCAAAATAAGGCGTATATTAAAGCCTTATTAACTTATTAATGGCCCAACTCCTTCCCATACCATGGCTTGCCCTAGTCAGTATGTCGCTGCCATAGGCACATGGCCCCTCCCTTCTCCTAACAAGTCCTCTCTGTATAAATGCATGCGCAAAAAACTGCATAGCCCCAAACCATAAGATATATTACGATTAGCAAGATTTCTAAGACTAACAGAACTCCATAGATCATAGAAAAATTACAAAAAACACTGTTAACTCCGGAGCTTTTTCTAGAGAGAGTCCAAGGGTAAGAATCTATCTTTGTAAAATTAAGTGATTCACAAAGGCATACGCTGCCCTGCTGGTAGCAAACTAGTTATCCTTAGTAAACACATTGACTAAGGAAATTGATGAAAAATTACTAATACAAAAGCAACAAAATACATTTCTAACTACAGAGCACAGCCCAAAAAAGAAGAAAATATAATTGCAAATTTGATGTAGGAAACACTAATATAACAATGTTGATTATAAAATATATACATACTTATAAACTCAGCAAAAAAAGAAACGTCCTCTGACTTTCAACTGTTTTTACTTTCAGTAAACTTAATGTGTGTAAATATTTGTATGAACACTAAGAGTCAACACCATAAGACATAAACTAAAAATGTTTCACAGACATGTGACTAACAGAAATAGAATAATGTGTCCTTGAATGAAGGGAGGCTCAAAATCAAAAGTACCAGTCAGTATCTGGTGTGGCCACCAGCTGCTTGAACTACTGCAGTGCATCTCCTTCTCATGGACTGGACCAGATTTGTCAGTTCTTGCTGTGAGATGTTACCCCACTCTTCCACCAAGGCACTTAAAATTTCTGGGATGAATGGCCCTAACCCTCACCCTGCGATCCAACAGGTCCCAGACGTGCTCAATGGGATTGAGATCCGGGCTCTTCGCTGGCCATGGCAGAACACTGACGTTGCTGTCATGCAGAAACTCACGCACAGAACGAGCAGTATGGCTGGTGGCATTGTGCTGCTGGAGGATCATGTCCGGATGAGCATGCATAAAGGGTACCACATGAGGGAGGAGGATGTCTTCACTGTACCGCAAGGCATTGAGACTGCCTGCAATGACAACAAGCTCAGTCCGATGGTGATGTGATATACCGCCCCAGACCATGACGGACCTCCCACCTCCAAATCGATCCCGCTCCAGGGTACAGGCCTCGGTGTAACGTTCATTCCTTCGACGATAAACACGAATCCGTCCATCACCCCTGGTGAGACAAAACCGTGACTCATCAGTGAAGAGCACTTTTTGCCACTCCTGTCTGGTCCAGCGAAGGTGGGTTTGTGCCCATAGGCGGCGTTGTTGCTGGTGATTACTGGTAAGGACCTGCCTTACAACAGGCCTACAAGCCCTCAGTCCAGCCTCTCCCAGCCTATTGCGGACAGTCTGAGCACTGATGGAGGGATTGTGTGTTCCTGGTGTGACTCGGGCAGTTGTTGTGGCCATCCTGTACCTGTCACGCAGGTGTGATATTCGGATGTACTGATCCTGTGCAGATGTTGTTACACGTGGTCTTCCACTGCCAGGATGATCAGCTGTCCTTCCTGTCTCCCTGTAGCGCTGTCTTAGGCGTCTCACAGTGTGGACATGGCAATTTATTGCCCTAGCCACATCAGCAGTCCTCATGCCTCCCTGCAATATGCCTAATGCACGTTCACGCAGATGAGCTGGGACCCTGGGCATCTTTCTTTGGGTGTTTTTCACAGTCGGTAGACAAGTCTCTTTAGTGTCCTGCGTTTTTAGAACTGTGACCTTAAATGCCTACTTTCTGTAAGCTGTTATGGTCTTAACGACCATTCCACAAGTGCATGTTAATTAATTGATTATGGTTAATTCAACATGCATGGAAAACATTGTTTAAACCCTTTACAATGAAGATCTGTAAAGTTATTTGGATTTTTACTACATTATTGTTGAAACACACAATCCTGAAAAAGGGACGTTTCTTTTTTGCTGAGTTTATATGTATGTTATAGCTCTGACAGATAGATTGAAGCAAATTCCAAACAAGTCAATTACAGTGCGTCACGGAAGACCTACTAGATGAAATAAGTAAGTCTTCATTTTACCTTATTTGCTCATTTACCATTCTGGCATTATTGACAGAGCCAAACAGACTATTCAAGACAGAACCAATGATGGGAGAAGACCAAGTGATGAGAGGGAGAAGAGGAGAGACAAGAGCTAGAGATAAAGACAGAGAGAGACAGCAATAGGTGAACAGTGTATGAATGATAGTATGTGCATGGTGTTTGTGAGCAATCTATTTCTAAATTTAAAAAAGTGTGGGAGTTCACGGGTGGAAGGAGAGAGATGGAAAAAGCAAAGCAAATGGGAAAAAGAAATGGACATTCAAGTAAAGAAGAAAAAAGGGAGACCAACAGAAACAATCTTAGAAAGATTGATCGAACTAAATTATTTTTTGGTTTTGCTGTTTTCAGATGTAATTTTCCAATACACAAAACATTAAATTCAACATTAGATATATAATTATAAGCCATTGTATATTATATGACACATTACACTGTTTTGACACGCATGCAATTATTATAAATTATAATTTAGGCACCTTGATGTGTGTACTATAGTCTATAATCTATTGTAACAATTTATTTTTTTTTTTACACAAAAATATCACATCTTGTCTGGGCTAAGCCCAGGTACTCCTTAAAGGCTGGAGACGCCCCTGGAGAAGACGTATAAAACAAATGAATGAGAAACAGTTTTTGCCTTGTGCTACAGCTTCTACGTGCATGCACTCCATATTGTCCCAGCAGTCCCTTCCACCAGGGGGAGTGTTGACACTGAGTAACCATTGGGACACAATTCATAAACAGGCCCACATCTGCTCATACAGATGTGCAGGCTGCAGAGTCCCACGCCCCTCTCAGCATGAAGGGAGAGAATGATGCAAAAGAAACCCAACTATTTTTCCCCTTTTTGTTATATGTATTTTTCCTTTTTTTTTTTTTTTATTCGGTCAGCCAGTTTCAATTTCAACTCTTTGATCTGTGAAAAAGAACGGCAGCAGACTGCAACAGTTTTATTTCCCTCAGGATCAAGGGAAGGAGCTAAGGGGGGAGGACGGGCTAATTCCGCTGTGCTGACAGCAAACAGGCAGACTCGAGGCAGGGAGAGGTGGCAGGAGGAGAGGAAGGAGGGAGGGGTGCAGAGGAGGAAGACGAGAAAGGATTGCGACCAGAGTTGTGAAGAGGGCGAGATAATATGAGGAATGGCAGAAAAGAGAGTAGGAAGACAGCATATGGTTAGACGGGACAGAAGGGTGACAGTAGGATACTAACATGGGAGAGATGACAGAGTAGCTGGTAAGAGGGGGTGCAGACAGAGTCTGGGGGAGAAGGAAGACAGGAGGAAGAAGAAGAGATGGGAGGCAGGGAAAAAAAGAGGTTAAGGTAACTCCTTTCTTCAGGTGAGATGAGGGCAGAGACTTCAATTCCATCACAGGACAGACCTGTGGCACCCAGGGGGCTCAGGGGTCTGCTGAATATTACATGAGCCTGTCGGTCTGTGAGCTCACACGCACACCCCTGCAGATGCATTAAGTTTAAAACCCGAGCCGGCGCATACATTTGTCCACGTCCTGCAGAGGGCAGATGAAGCCGGTGAGGACAGGGGATCAGAGATCCGAGGATCCAACAGGAAGAGACACCAGAATTAGACGTGGGGAGCTGGGAGACCCTCAGGGTGTCGGAATGAATTTTTACCATATCAATGAACTTTTATCGTTGCTGACTCAACTGAATTGTCATCTATATTGCATAGTACATACATGGCCACAGTGAGTTGTGTGCTACGTTTAAACTTTTCCACAGTGCGTTTGTCTTATAGTTGCTGGCATGGTAAATTTTTTTATCTGCTTTGATTCAAGAACGATATTGGCTTTCCAAGACTAAATAGGCAGCCTTAAAAATACATTTGATCCCAGACCCATATCCCAGAAAAACACACCTAGTTATTCTTGTTTGTCTGCAAACAAATTAGGCAACATTTTTCCTATTTGAGGTCAGACCGAATTACGTTATTATTTCTCTTTACTAACTACGGATATTTGTATTTAGACAATCTTGGATTACTTCATTCAGTCAGAAATGTACATACATGTCCAAACATCTTGCATACTCATCTAGAAATACTGTATCTCATAATAGTTTGCTGAAACGTTGGCCCATCCCTCTTTTCTAATCTGATGGAACTGATTTAGAATTATGGGCTGTCTTGTTCACAAATCTTTTTTCCAGGGTCCCAAAATCAGTGATTTTAATGACTGCTCCACAACAATGAAATGTCCTTGATCCACTTTGCAAATAATCCACTATTAATCTTGCCCCAAAATGTCAATGTTCTTTCCTAATGATGTCTTCTATATTGTAAACTGCACCAGTCCCTCCCACAGCAAAATACCCATACAACATGATACTTTCAGCAATGTAGTTCACAGTTAAGAATGTTCCTGATGTTCTCAGGCTTGCAAGCTTCCCCCTTTTCCACCAAAATGTAACAATGGTCATTATGGCCAAACACTTAAATTTTAGTTCTATCAGAGCTCACGATATGTCCCCAAAAATTAGGGTAATTGTCCCTTTGGCCTTTTAGTCCATGTTGTTACGGAACTCATTTACTATTGATGATGCCATTCTTACTAGCTTTAGATCTTCCCAAGTTCCTTTCTGGGGTTGATACCAACATTTCACAAAAACCATGCCCATCTCGGGGAAAAAGAGCTAATCTCTCAGGACGGTTCGGTTGCTGGAAATTTGTATGCGGTTTATAATTGCATATAATTGTTTGAAAAGATGAACGTGTCACCTTAGTTCATTTGGAAATGGTACCTTAGCATGAAGCGATGTGTGGAGCTCCCCAGTTATTTTCCTGACATGTTGGCTGATGTCTTCTGATTGTCCCATTACATCACGCAAGTAAACTGTGTTTGAGTTGATTAAATATACCCCCAGGTGTGCCTCCATTTGATTTAAATGCTGTAAATTAAGAAGCTTAAAAAAACATTTCCTCATCAAGCTGTCCTTCATAATGGTTTTAAAGCATAGTAATTGTTTAAGTAAAAAAAAAGAGCTTCTGAAATTATTTCTCTCATTACTCTAAAAAATAGTGGTTTTGTTCATTATATGTAAATAAAGATATGAATAATCTACTGTATGTTTAAAAATACCTCCAACATTCTTGCACACTTGATTTTTTTATTGCTTTGAAAGGAATATCTGTGACTCATATACTGGCTCATTTCAGGTTAATTAAAGCTTTGTTATTTACCCTATTATAATGTGAAAAATGGCTTTGATTGGCCTGGATTAAAATAATTACCTTGCGTTTAACCTCAGGCTAACTAATAATATTTATCCAATATAATATTTTTTTATCTGAAATATACAATGGTTTGTTTCTTTCAAAAGTCTTTTTGGATGTTCTAAATGCACCAAAAGTTTTTTTTTTTTTTTTTTTACGTTTAATGATTTGCTGTATTTTAGTCCTGTTTTAGAGAAGCTACTTTTTTCTTTCAATTAAAGCAGAGACACTGTCGATATAAATATGCAAATTGCGTGGAAGAATGAACAAAATGTATACCTGAGCAGTGGTTATGCCTTGTTAACTTCATTTGTAGAATGATTTGCTTAGACTACTTTGTATTTGGGAATTACTTGGGTTGTTACATACATCTGGTTTGAATTTTATTGAATAAAAATATGAAAGATCTACATTTATTGAGAAAAAACATTGACAGACTTGTCTTACCCGCCATATTTCTTAGGTTTTAAATTATTTTTACGCTTCAGTGGTGAGACCTTTCAATGCAATTTCCTTTTGCGCTTTCTAGTTAATGTTTTGAATAAACAATACAATGACTATTCTATTCTTGTAATTTAGAAGCATATCAAACCCTTTTGCAGTTGTACTATTCATCACAGGTACTGTATATGAAGCGGATATTAGCTGGCTAATTATATGAGCAATCTTCTCAGTCAGCTGTTTGACATGCAACGATGTAAGAGTTCAATGTAGGGTCCCTTTAGATTCCTGTCCATGACTGTCTGTGTGTCTAATAACCAGAAATAACTCAAAATAGCCAAATTTGTCTTTCTTTTAAGTGTTGGATACATATAGAAGCCTTCTTTCAGTCAGCTAAATTGCAGTGTACAGTATCAATAGGGGAAAGAGTTCCGCTTCTCTTCTCTAGCATTTCATAAATACCTTTAAACTCTGAGAATAATAAGTGTTATGGTAAAAAAAAGTATCTCAGGGTTTCCATAATAAAGAAGACTTGAGACCCAGAAGGCGTTTAAGTATTTAATTCAAACATGTCTGGCCAGAACACGGAGGGGACAGAGTTACTCGTGCATCACCCTAACCAACCTTTCTAACTAACCGCTTAAATAGTATTCAGCAATCATTGTTTATCTCTGTGGACGTCTTCTCCATCCTTCACGCCCTGCCTCCAGAGTAACTGCTTCATGCGAGTCATAACAACGCATAAAGTAGCACATCCGAAGGCCAGACTGTTATCTTACTGCCCCGGCGTCTGTCTCTCTGGTGACCTGACACACATATCTTTCTCATAACATTAAGCTGGAACAATTACCTTGTCATTTTACCCTAGATGGATTCACTAAACAGAGAATATACACTTAATTCCTAACTGCATAACAATTTTCCACCACATAAGACAGTATAAAATTGCGGTTTTGAAATAAAACTTTTGAAACATGGCTTTTGTAATAGTAAATGGCGTATTACTAGAATTGTCATCCTTTTGCAAAGGTTTGATTACTAATGCAGTTCTGACAACAGTATCTCTTTCTGATCATTCTACTGTCTTCTTTAAAAGGACAATCTTTCTTGATACTATCAAAAGTCAGCTACCAGAACATGGTGTATCAATATCTTTGTAAATAGTTTTAGTTCCAATATTATGACAGCAATGGATGGAAATGTCCAAATAAAGTTTTTTAAATGAAATAAAATATAGACTAGAGCAGGAATTAAATCTAAAAAAAGTGTAGACAAGCTGAAAAGAGAGGAAAAAAAACAACGCTCTGGGGGGGTTATTTTTTAAACAATGTATTCACACCTATTCTGCGGAGATGAAGTTTGAAGTTATATACATCTCCAAAATGATAAATCAAAAACTTCTGGTATGATTTAACTAGAACTCAGTGCTGAGATTTGTTCATAACGAACTGGCTGATGGAAGGGAAAGTAAAATTTTCTAGTACTCTGCTAAACTGCTTCCAATCTTACCTGGCAGACCAGGTAATTTTAGGTTTGTGTGCACTACAATTACACACGTGGCTCTCCAATGCACAATCCTTGGCTCACTTGTCTGCAATATCTACAACCTCCCCCTTGCTCAGAATACAGCATTGCATTACCTATTATATTGCTGTGTCACCACATGACAACAGTTAGGAAACAGCTCCCAGTGTATCAAATATAATTGAGAATCTGTGGCAAGACTTGGAAAATTGATGTTCACAGATGTGTTCCTTCCTGTATGACTAAGTTGGAGTTACTTTGCAAAGAAGAGTGGACACAAGCAATATAATACATGAAAGCTTGCTGTTGTAATGAGAAAAAGGTGTGTAGAAGTTAAGATGTATGCAAACATTTGCAAGTCACTGAAATTCGAATAGTCACTTTTTAGGTATGAATCATTTGGATCCCTCAGACCAAAGGATTGTGTAGAATCAGCTTTAATAGCCAATATCATGTGCACAAACAAAAAACACTGACTTTGGTTTTTCGAGCACTCACAGCTTACAAAAATACGATAGAAATACTGTATGTAAACTATGGAGGACATAAAAGTAGGATGAAGGAACAATATGTACATGTATTTGCAGCTATTAAATAAATAAAGAAAAAAGGATTCTTGTAACACTGCAAAAATGCTTATTTTGTTTTACAGTACAGTAGATGACTGCCGGTACTCTGGCTGTAAGGTGTTCATTGTGCTCTACAGAGAGACAGCCTGGGATGAAGAAACTGTCTCTTTGGTGGCTGTTTTTTTGTTTGTTTTTGCAGAGCTAACCTGAAGGTAAACATTTAAATCGTTTGTGTCCAGGATGTTTGGGGTCTGCAGAGATGTTAGCTGTCCTTTTCCTGACCCGAGACCTAGTGTTTCTAGACCCAAAATGAAACGACAGGAGGCAGCATGGAGTTTGAATATTTGCTGAGAATCTGAGGTGTGCAGAAACCGTTGGCATCTTAAAAGTCAGTATTGAAAAAACATATTTGCTTACTTACATCGTCAACTCTTGGCTATTTGTTTTAAATTGACAGGTTGTTTATTTATCAAATTCAATTCTTAAATGTTACTGCCATTAATATTGATGCAGTCCTTTTTTTTATGAATTTTGTTTAATAGCTTTAATTATTTTCCTTTTTACCTAATCATTTCAAAATACACTGTGTATTAACGAAGATGTACAAAAAGAATAATGTTAAGCTCTTGTCTTGATAAACTTGATGTCTTCATTTGAAAGACATAACATAACTTATTTCAAATAAGTATAAATATATAAATTAACTACAAAGATTACTATTGAATATGTAATTTAACTCCAACGTTTTGTTTAAACCTCACCCAAAATATACATATTTTCGAGTCATACGTACTTTCTTCTGCAGGAAAACTTGCTGGCAGTTGTTATCTTATCACAGTGATATGAGGTATAGCTGATTTGAAGCCATACTGAACTATTTCACAATCTATCATCTAATTTAAAAAATGTACCCCTGTCAGAAAGGCGCTGACTTTCTGGCACAGGCAAAGCTCTTTACTCTGCTGTCAGTCAGAGAGCGTGGGCTGTAAATCAAGTTTGTCTTACTGTATAATTTTTTTCACAGTCATGGCTGGTATCTTTACTTACTACTTGTACACACTGAAAAACAAAAGAGGGATTTCAAATTAAAATTTCCATCGTACAGCAGATAGTAGGTACAAAAACTCAAAACATTTGATAAATTTGCATCTGATAAGTGGGTATCTCCTTGTTTCATGAATTTCTTTACATTTTTAACCAACAGTTTAACATGCAGCAGAGAACAGGGAAGACACTTAGATCTTTAGTCTAGATCTATGTAGTCACCTCTAACACTACAATGTTCGGTCTTTGTAATTCAAAGCCCTGAATAGAGTTGAGAGAAGGGCCTCCTGCCTCTCTCTTTGTTCCAGGGGAGACTCCAGCTTTATGGATTAAAACCTGTCGACTGCAACGTGATGTTGGTCGGCGGACAGCTTTGATGGTGTCTCCCCTCCTGCTATTGATTTCCCTTCCGCTGGCCATCACTCAGGCTGCCTGTAAGTGAGTTGTGAAACTCTTTGCGTCTCGCCCCTCTTTGTTGATCTCCGGCCATTCGGAGAGCACTCTGTGTGAGGATAGAGTTACAAATGCCATTAGGTGTGTTTGTGTGTGTGCAAAAGGGCAGTTTGGAAACAATATAAATCAATCGCTTTTGTCCCAGTCTGAATTGAATTAAAATTGAAAACATGACAGAGGAAAAAAACAAAACTTAGCACATGCATTTCTAAAAAGGAGAGCAATTAGTGTATTAAACAATTTTAGCAAATAAAACCAAAAACTACTGCAATCAAAACACCTCCATACCTTCCAAATGCAATTCCTATAAAGACAGTCACTATATGATAGGTTACTTTCACATTTAAAGACTACACTATAATAGAAACTTTAGCCAGGATTTAAACTGTATTTGGATGGAATGGGTAATTAACAAAACTTCCAAAATAAGGCTGTTGTGTTTTATTTTTTAGAGTGTTAGTGAACAGGGGTCCTGGGGTTGTAGGGGTATATGGTGAAATATCCAGTGTGTGGCCAGACTAGCTAGCTAACAAACCATTGATCGTCAATATGTCAGGATTTTAACCATACTTCACAAGGCAGAGAGCAACTGGACTGTTTGGATTAAGTCGAGCTTTCAGAATGATTAAACATATTAGCCTCATCTAAACCCCCAACTTGTATGTTGGACCCAATCGCAACCAAATTATTTAAGGAAGTGTTCCCTTTGGTTCCTTGCCCCGTTTTAGATATGACAAATCTATCTTTGGAAAATGAATATCTACCACAGGATTTTAAGGTTGCTGTAATTAAAGCTTTACTTTAAAAGAAACCTTCCCTAGATCAAGATGACTTAGTTAATTACAGACCTATATCAAACCTTCCTTTCTTATCCAAATCCTTGAGAAAATAGTTGCTAATCAAGCATGTGAGCATCTAAACAGTAACGGCCTGTTTGAAGAGTTCCAGTCAGATTTTAGAGCTCATCATAGCACTGAAACTGCACTGGTGAAAGTTACTAAATATTCTCATGGTCCCATATAATGGACTTGTGTCTGTTCTGGTCTTGTTAGATCTCAGTGCTGCTTATACACAGTTGATCATAATAGTCTCTTAGAAAGGCTTGAACATGTTGCAGGGATCAAAGTAACAGCACTAGGCTGGTTTAAATCATATTTGTCTAACAGATTCTAGTTTCAGAATTTCTCAAAGTACAATGGGAGGCAGATCTTTTAGTTATCAGGCTCCCCTCCTGTGGAACCATCTCCTCGTTTTAGTCCATGAGACAGACACTCTGTCTACTTTTCAGAACAGGCTTAAAACTTTCCTTTTTGATAAAGCTTAGTTAAGAGTTTCTTAGGTCATCCTGAGTCTGAATCAATGGGGCACAACTGCAAGTCAATGACACGATGCAAGCTGCTGGGATTTCCTGAACAGAAAACTTTTAAATTGATTGGAATATATGTATGATTGTATTGAAATGATTTTTCTTGTAAAGTGCCTTAAGATTACACCTGTTGTGAACTGGTGCTATGTAGATAAACTGAATTCAATTGAATTACTGGACAGCAGTTGCTGCACTCTGATCACTGAACAGGACAGTGTGTGAGCTCATAGCCCAAACGGTTGCACACCTCCTGTCTTGGAGGGAAACAGTCTGGCTCAATCCTCACCCTCTCTGGACACTGGACACTGTTGGTTGAGGGTCAAATTCAGTCTGTCCATCATCACAGCAATGTTTTTTCTCTGGCACTCTCCAGTCTTGCATGGAGGAGTGATGCGGGAAGTAGGAGAGAGTTGCTCGATTCACGATGCCAGCTTTCTGTATTTCTTCCTCTATTAAAGTCCCCTATTAGCTGCCGCTCTCTCCCGCAGGCTTGGACAGTGTAAAAAAATTTATCTCGCTCTCAAAGTAGACAGAGTCAGAGAGCGTAAAAAAAAGTAGGAAAAAAAATATACAACCAAAATGGTTAATTTTTTTATGAGGGTCCAGCACAATGTGTCAGACTAAGCCTCGCCCAGAAACTGGAGTTTTCCTCAGGCGGCGGCCAACGCAGGGGCTTCTCCACGGTGACTCTTTCCCCGTCCGAAACTCGGACACTGGATAGAAAAAAAACATCCCATATCCACTCAGTTTCATGTTGGGCACCAGCTGTCATGGCAAGAAAATATATTCTTCCCTACATAAGGATGAGGCTGAAGTCTGGATCAGCGTTTCCTTATGTTTTATTGCGGCCAGTCATGTAAATGAGCCTATCTGGGCCAATGCTCAAACTCTCTTACAGCGCAGATCATGTCTGCCTTCTCTGTAAGCAGCTTCAGCCTTCAGTCTCATAATGTTATGTCTTCATTGCAAGGTTAACCAAAACACTCCTCGCTGCAGTTAGATCAGACTAGGTGAAGGGCCTCTTCACTGACTCTAAAGGGCTCTTATTATGCCATATTCCCTAGATGACTTTATTAATATGTAATTAATCAATTAATTGACATAATCTTGAAATATTGCTGTAATAAGTCACATTACTATAACGCAAGTAAAAATAAATTGACAAAGATTTGTAACTAATTTAAAGTGTTCTTAGCTTCAATATTATACTTTAATATGTCACACTCTCACTAAAAGCTCAGAGCGGACCGACATAGGCAGCCCAACAGGTCAGTAAGATTACTTGCTTACCCCATCCCTCACTTCAGAAAAAATATATATTCAGTTGATGAGCAGGAAAGTATCTCAGATCTATAAAACCGCTCCAAACCCCTTCACTTATTTTTTTTAGCTGCCAACATTTAGCATATGACTCGAATTCCATTAGAAAAGACAAAATGTTTAACAAGTTTGCCTTAAAGGCGGCACTAATCCACAACACAAGTGTCAAAAGATAAGGCCCTTTATTTTTCAATGAATGAACCCACAGTGGCAGCAATACTATTTTTTTTTTTTACCAGTGTCAGACTTCAACAATACTTTGTGAAACTGTCCACTGATTAAGTAATCTATTGTATGTCAGTGGACCTTTGGATGATGCGACCGATGAATACTAAAGGGGCCAACGGATGTGTTTAAATTGATAGGAAGCTTCCAAAGTCTCTTTATTTTTACAGTGATATTTTATATATATTATTTCATTTGTTTACATTGAATACATTTTTTTAAATTTTAATTTTAAAACCTTTAGGCTAAACTTCCAATTTCCATTTCACTAAAAATCTAAAACTTTGGTCTCAACCTAAATTTCTTTTCAAATAAAAAAACCTTCTCATTGTTGGGACAGTGATAGAGCAAGAAAGATTATATTTTAAAGCTAATTAGGACTCTAAGCTAAAAATATTTTGTGCCCAATGACATATTGATGTTCCTGCGTATACGTTCAGGTAATTTCCATGCCATTGTCAGGGTTTGTGAACCCAACGTTATATATTTTCTGTGCATTGGGATCAAGGCTATTAATAACCTTTTGCAATACTCTAGGAGATATTCTAACACAAATGTATCCCTCTGAGCCTCGTAGCAGTTATTGCCCCAGTGTCACAAGAAGAGTGACAGCTTCTGATTTGAATAATGATATTTTTTTTTCCATCATGCATTAATCAAATCATTTTGGCTCATCTGTAATTTCATCCACCCCTCACAAGAGGGTAGGGAGTCATTTTTCTCAGAATAGAAGATCATTTTGAAAATAAAATGATCCCATATTATTTGACAGAAATGGCTTGGGAAGAAAACGCAATGAATGGAATTTTACCTCAATAAGCTCCTGACATAGGAGCATCAAACACTGTTTGAGTTTCTCCATGTAGAATCAAGAATTGCACAACCCTGTGTTGGTTGTTTCCAATCATCTCCAGCACAGAATGGTTGCCATTATTATTTTAATTTCCTAGACAGGAAAATAGCCACTGTTTTGTGGCTTGTCAGTAATTATGAATTTTCTTTTCTTTTTTTCGCCACTGGTAGGATCTCTCTTAGCAAACTGATTCAGGAGAAAGGTGCCCGACTAAGGCAGTTGTGGAGGAAAATGAAGTAATTACAGATATGTTTAACTGTAACTTGCGAAATAAACTTAGTTTAAGGATATTTACTGGAATGGACAGTTACTGGTCAGTAGCCTACGGGTCAGCTGCCAGGAAGTAGAGGGTCACAGAATATAAGCTGTGGGGGTGTCACGAGACACTGGTTTACGAGGTGTAATAAATTACATTTGTACCAGACTTCCTACAGAGGGGGCTTAGTGAAATGTGACTTCAGAGTGATCAATTGTGTGTGACTGACATGTATAAAACTGGGTAGTGAGTCTGACTGGGTCAGACACAAACCAGGATGCAAACGCTGATCTGTCTCTCTCTGCATCCAGGAATATGACAGAAAACTGTCTCAACCGTCTTTGCTTAAAGTCAGCTGTTCATACAGCTGCAATTTCAGTCGTTCAATAAACCTTCAGGATAAAAAAAGGCCAAGAGACTGGGATTCCTCATCTGGACTAGAGATACTGAGGTCTTAACGTGAAGCCAGGCCTGCTGGAGATTCTTGTTGCTATGCATCCAGTTTATGTGAATTTTACTCAAAACATCCACCTGCAGACATGAGACCATCATTATTGTTGATCTAACCCCCTGCAGAAGGCATTGTAACCGCTCCTTGATGATTTATCTTTGCTTGGGGACAGAGATTTCTCTGTACCTATGGATGACAGATGGGGTTTTGAAAAACACATGCTTTCATCTATATCCCCATCAGCAATTCATAATTCCCAACCTTCTTGAAGTTCTTGGATTGGGACTTGTAAAGTACGCTGTCTGAGAACTGACTTGACTGACTTACTGGAAAACTCAACTGCCTAGATAAATGTAGTGTGATACACTGTGTGACAGGGAGGAACAAAATGCATAAGCTTTTATGGCATTTGTTTTTTTCTTCTTTTCTTCATCCTAACCCCAGATCCAGACTCTGGTAGGTCTGTGACACGTTTTGTAACGGTGTCATTGTATTTTTGGAAATGACCCTTTAATATGCAGCTTAAGAGTTGTCAACTAATCCACATATTATGGCGAGTTGAAAAAGGTGGTGGAGAAAGTTACACAGTCATTTCTAAGGGTTTGGAACTGCAGTGAACCATAATGAGAGCCATTATCCTCAAATGGAGAAAACATTAAACATTGGTGAACTTTCCCAGGAGTGGCCAGCTTATCAAGTTACTCTGGGACCCTATCAACGAGTGATCCAGTAGGTCACAAAAGAAGCCAGAAAAACACTTAAAGACCTGCAGACCTCATTTGCAGTGGTCAGAAACAGTGTTCAGTATTCAAGTGACAAGGCAAAAATGAAAAAAACACTGCTGCCAACAAGGAGCACAATTGCCCACCTCAGCTTTCCAAAAACATTTCGGTGATACCCAAGACATATATAGTATTCTGTGGATTGATAAGAGAGAAGTGGAACTTTTTTCTTTTTTGGGGGGGGGGGGGGGGGTAATTCCATTACATCTGCCTTAAAACTAACAGCATTTCAACATATTTACAAGACATGTTTACTGTCGTTTTGTGGTAGTGTGATGGTATGTGGCTGGTTTGCTTTAGCAGAACCTGGACAACTTGCTATAACTGAGGGAATCAGTACTTCTGCGCTGTAGCAGAATGTCTCGAGGGAGGATCTCCAGACATTATTTTGTTACATTAGGCTCAAGCTCATTGGTTAGGAAGTAGGGGCCAATGATCCACGGCACACAGCGGGTCCCCCTCTGAGTGGCTCAGAGGGTGTTTTGGAGTGACCCAGTCTGGACTTAATCGAATTGAGATGCCGTGGCATAACTTTCAACAGGCTGTTTATGTTATAAATCCTCTAATATGGCTTAATTCAATTTAGGTGAAGCCCAGTAAAAAAATGTTTTATGTTGCAGATTTAATTGATGTTATGTTGCTGCTTTTATTTAAAATGCTATTTACCAAGGGGAAAAAAATACATTAACCCTAACACTAGGAGTTTAGGCTCTTTTTTATAGAATAGAGTGGTATCTTTTCTATTCTTTTTAATGTATACTTCAGTCTAAAACAGTGTCGTCTAAGTTCCAAGGTTAGCTGTTAGCTTGGTGAGACTTTGATACTAATTAATGTAGGGGTGTCAAAATTATTGCGTTAATTTACGATTTTTTTATTCGCGTTAATCTAATTTCTATTCTTTAATTTTACGTAACTTCATGTATCCTTGTTACTCTCACTGAGCAGCGGTGGGCTCGTCTCCCGTATAAGAACGCTCACAGCAGCCAGGCAGGCAATCGGCGCGCTGCAGCTCTGCCTGCCCCCAGATCCATCTGGACTCAGAGCAGATATTTACCCCACTGAGTCCAGAATGCTAACCAATCGCATATAAATATTGTTCTCCCACACTAATGTAATGAATTTAAGGGAAAATAACTGAAGATGAGGGCTTTTCTCAGCAATTATTGGGTGTGATTAAAAAGAGTTTAGATTAATTAATTACAGATCATAACTAATTAATCTAAAAGTTTTTTCGAACTCTTGACAGCACTAAACTAAAGCAAGCAAAGACCAAAGAATAACACTGATTCTCATGTATTAGGACCATAATAGGTACACTTGACATGCTTGTTCATTATCTCAACTGAGAACGAAAATCCTTCAGTGGGTTTAAAACCACTGCAACATAACTTTATAAAGAAATAACTTATCGAGCTGATGTCTATTAAACATATTATGTTTTATAACTAACGTTGTTGCTGTATATGAGCGAGGGCTAACAATAGGAAGGTAAATATGCCAAGCCAAAGATGAAAGAGTGGGAGAAAGCCATAGGGCAGACACAAGCAACACAATTCACCCATAACACCGTTACTAGAAAACAACTTTTAATGGCTTTTGAACTCCACAAAAAGGGGTGGCGAGGCATCTGGTGCTTCACAGTGACTGTTCTGAGGGATTAACACGATCAGAACTTTAAAAAGAGCATTTTTTTTATTGGAAAGCCTGTCTTTTCAGGAGGGTGAATGAACATGCATTAAAATGGTGGTGATAAATGACTTTATTTTAAAATGCCTGCTACGCACACGGGTAGAAGGGTTTTGGTGCAAATATTAAAATGGGAAAAAAATAACAGAAAACAGGGGGAGGTAAAGATAAATATTTCAAAGCAGTAGAAAGAAGAAGCAGAACAATTCTAGAGATGGGGCAGTGACATGAGAAAAAAATGATAATCTGTTTGTACACCTGGCTATCTTGTATATATCAATCAAGTGTGAGACCCTTTAGTTCTTCTCACACACCCTAGTCCTCTCCGGCTCTCAGTGTTATTGTAAGGTGACACTAGCAGTCAGCCAGCCTCTGCCATCCCAACCCAGATGGAAGTTGAGATGTATGAGTAGCATTTAGCCATCAATCAGCGCTGAGAGGCCCCGGTGGCATGCAATAACACCATGCCAATGCTCGCCACTTCAAACAGTATAGAGTATGAGGACTGCATAGTGAGTGATGGCAGCACTGAAAGAGTGGCACAAATATCAATTCACAAGTTGTCCAATTTGTTTTTGGAGTTTTCCTCTTGGCTTTATGGTTATTACGGCCAATATGTTGTGTATGAATTTGCTTTAATAAAGCCCGGAGTTATACCCACAGGATGCACTGCCCTGAATATACCTCTCCTTGAGCACAATAACTCGCTACTGTGAGGTAATAAAAGCTGTGATAATTAGAAGCATTAGAATGGTTTCACAGCTACACAAGACTAAACACCAAACATTTGTCTCATTTTAAAGGCCTAGAAGTATTTCTTGAGATGGGATTTGGGCTGTTAGATTCACTATATTTGTGTCCTAAAACTATCTTGTTACAGTTCATTGTCAGGGTCTTGCCTATGAAAAGCTGTTATCGCCTTTATAAATGTCTTGTTTGCTGCATTTCATTAGCTTATTGACAAAGCCACTTTGATTCTGACATCCTTTTTTCTGCTCCCCACAAAGTGAAAAAAAGATTTAATTCAATCTTTGCCACAGTTAATTTAACTGTGGCAAATATATTCTGTCTCATCTGATGATGTATTCTAAAAACAAAAAAACAATAGAAAAAAAACCAAAAGCTCTCATCATTGTCTTTTTCACGGATCATCAATTTAGTTTGACTTTCTGATTACTGTGGCAAGGAAAATGTAAAATGTACTTGGTAAATAAGCCAAGTTTAAATGACATTCTGATGGTTATTGAGGCTCTGTTTCTCCGGCATATATACAGTAGTAAATCATTGAGCGTGCCTAAATGTTTCTACAAGCTACCCAACAACCACAGATATAAACATGTAGCTGTCGCCCTGACTGCTGCTAGTCATTGCAACAACATGTTAATGCAGTCGCCACTTTGATTTGGATGGACTACTTTCCCCAAAACAGGACGATTAGTTGAAGCAAAGTGATTAGTAGCTTGATTCGTGAGACATGTTTTACACAGAATACAAACAAAAATAGTTTATTCAGTTTATTTATATAGCGCCGATTCACAACACATGTCATCTCAAGGCACTTTACAAAAAAAGTCAGTTCAATACAATCATACAAACATTTAAAAGTTGTCTAAGGAATCCCAGCGGATTGCATCGAGTCATTGGCAGCGGAGCTCCGTTCTTGCAGACTCCAACCACAGCAATCCCTCAGCAATCCCTCATACTGAGCAAGGATGCAAAATAATGTTTTTTTATATAAAAATAATGATGTAGCCAGCAAATTTTGTACCAGCAAATGTTCTACACAAGGAATATATATATATATATATATATATATATATATATATATATATATATATATATATATATATATATATATATATATATATATATATATATACATAAATTTTTTCAGAGAAAAGCTAAGATATATTAACTTACGGAGAGTATTATGTCCTTAAACAATGTATGAAGAATCATACATTCCAATAAGTTTAGTTTGTAGAATGGAGAATAACTACAATCAATAATAAAAGATTTGATGGAAAAAAATACATTCTCGTCAAATGCATAACAAGCCCTATCACCCAGTTATATGGCACAAAAAAGAACAAGTAACACACTGTACTGTTATAAGAGCATAGCTGCCATTACAGGGACACTATAGAATTTTTGAGGTTTTTACGAGGTATAATTTCTAATAGTTCATAATAGTTCCCCTACCCTTCCAGCACTTCGGTCTCCTTTATGACCTCTAAGCTATGCATATGGCTGCACATCCTTAGCCTGGGTCTGGTTCTACTGCAGATTTCTTCATGGTCCTTCCTCTGCTGTGGCACATGTTCAAGCATGGCTCTGATGAGCTGATTGCCATTCTGTGTGAATCATTAATCCTTTATCATCACTGACAAGTGCATCTCAGTGAATCAGAGTATCACCGAAAAGTTAGAATTTTCAGTAGTTTAATTTAAAAAGGTGAAGTTGATATTTTAGTGTTTCATTCTATATAGATATTACAAGTGATTATGTTCATTTTGATGATTATGGCTTACAGTAGATGAAAACACAACAAATCTAAACTAAATCAAATTCTAGGCCCATAAAAAAGGAAATGGTATTTTATGGCCTGCTGATTGGACAGCAGACAGTAACTGCCACCTGCCACAAGGGGAGTGTCACTAAAGATCATTGCTAAAGAAGCTGGTTGTTCTGGAGCACTATACCCAAGCATATTGAATGTAGCATAACTTTAGTTATATATACTGAATTATAACAATTAACTCTAAATCCATCCATTATCTATACCCTTTCCATCCTCTGCAGAGTTGCGTGGAGCTTGTGCCTATCTCCAGCAATCACGGGGCGAGAGGCAGGGTACACCCTGGACAAGTCGCCAGTCCATCGCAGGGCGAAACAGAGGACAAACAGCCATGCACGCACCCACTCATACCTAAGGGCAATTGCAACTGTGGGAGGAAGCCGGAGTACCTGGAGGGAACCCACGCATGAAGAGAACAGGAAGAACATGTAAACTCCATGCAGGCTGAGATTTGAACCAGGGCCGTCTTGCTGCAAGGCAACAGTGCTACCAACTGTGCCACTGTGCAGCCCCTAACACTAAATTATTTTACTGATGATCCTGATGTTTTCTTTAACTGATTGTAAAAAAGAAACAAATAAACAAAACAAAAAAGCTATTTAATTTAAAAACATTTCCATCCAGCAGATTTCTTTATTGCAAAAAGTAAGTTGGTCCCTTGCACTTTAAGTCCTCCTGTATCCCCTCCCCCTCCCACACACAAATAACACTGACGCATACTTGGATGCTCCAGGCGACATCCACGTGTTTATATCTTTAGACAACAACTAGTAATCTCCACATCATTTAAAGAAGGTCCAGTATATATAGGATATATATACATATATATATATATATATATATATATATATATATATATATATATATACATATATATATATATATATATATATATATATATATATACACATTGCATTGCATCACACTGTCTTAAATTCAAGATGAACAGAACTCTCTGCAGTTATACATTTACTGATTCTGTTTAGATCAGATATAACTTAATGTAAAACATTGACATTTTTGTTACTTTTTCAGTTTGATTGTGCTTTGGAAGCCAATACGAAACGAGGGAGTCGTCTCACTGCATGTCTGCAGGCAGAGCTCCAGTCCATAGAAGTCTGAGTGTGCATTAGTATGTTTGCTTCTCTCATGAATCTTTGGTTGTTAGTCAGCCTCTCCTCTTGTTGATGGCCTTGTACTGCTAGCCCACGCACAAATAGATCCACAGTCACAAACTCGAATGGGCTGACAGCAGCACAAGGCTTCCATGTCCTCTGAGTGCATGTACTCCCACTAATTACTTTCCCATTTCTACCTAATGCCATGAGGTTCCTTTCAGAGTCCTAGATCAACGCAATTAAATCATACAGCTATTGAGCACACACCCTCACCTGCTTCCCGGGCACAAATTCAACTATAATAATGTCTTTATAACAAAGCCTTAGAATGTCCATTAATGTATAGAAGTTTTCTGAATGGACAGAAAATGCCCTCTATTACATCCCTATTAAAAAGTCATAATAGTTAATTTGGTCCTAAATAACAGGACTAAGTTGAACCAGTCAAAGGCCTCCCTGCTGAGTCAGGGGGAAGAAATGAAAATAGGAGATTGAGATGAATATGCATTTTTAATCCTACTAATATGATCACACAGAAATTCCCCAATTTAAACTTCAAAGAGGTATGGCAATTTTCTATAAAGACTACATTAAAAATAGTGAAACAATTCTTGTAGCCATAAGTAAAACAATGTAGGCCCATCATGCTTGTGGTATTTCACACACATGGCCTAAACAGCCTCTGCTAAAGATCAGGATTTTAAACAGATGTTCACCATATCATACCATTGCAGTTTCAATCATTTCATTTGACATTTTAGAGCGGGGCATCTTGGCATCTATTGTCATGTCACTTCATACCTAGCATTCCGTACCCACTTTAAGAGCCGAAGAAGTTCTCCACATTCAAAGTCTCCTGTATGGTAATGCGGTTGTATGATGCCAATAAATAAAGTCTAATGGCAGAAGATTACAAAGAGTCATTTTTGTTTAATCAGGAGTCAGAGTCATATTTTTAAGTGGTCGCCAACAGTTCACCGAATGGGGATCAGAACCAAAAAAAATAGGAAAGTTTCATTCAATAAGATGCCACTAAATTATTCTTGAGATTTGAACATTTTTGCAATCATTTATCATCACAGTGAATTGGTTTGTTTAAAGCTATAAAGGTCCTTCTATAGATGATACTTGGGCTGGACGATAATTCGATAGCAATATATATCGATCGAAAGACGTGTGGTGCGATAGAAAAAAAAGGGGTCGATAAAAAAAGTTCGATGGAAAACAAAAAGTTTTCCCTCATTTTTTCATTATAGCCTATCATGTAGCTTAATACAACAATCATTACTTACTCCAAAGAAATCATTACCACTGATGGGCAGCTCTGTCAGCCACCCCTCTCTCCTTTCAAACCACAAAAAGGATGAAATGATTTGAGCTGAAACATATTTTTTTTTTTGTCCCTAAGCGAACCATCTCCGTAACTTCACGTCGGTCAGATGTCACAGCAAGGGAGCAGCGGAGGAAGTTGTTCAGGATAAATGTTTCAGTGACTCAGGTAAAGGTTGCATCCCGTTTTGAACCGATCCTCGACGCACTAAAACACTAAACCTTGTAATAATAAACCAAATAAAATAGTACGATCAGTTGTCTTAAGCAGGACTCCCCTCTCCCGGCTCGCTGCGAATCCGTTACAGAGAGACACAGGAAACATACCCAGGTCGCGCTGCTAACAACACCTGTGGCTTTTAAAATGTCCCCCTTGGTTCTGCCCCCGGTCCTCAGAAGCGAAAAACGCTTTAAAAAACACAACAGGGTTGGATAGGCCAGCCGGCTGAAATGAATTAGAATAAGCCTTATCGACAAACTAAAACAAAGGTTTCAGCCTTTAATATTATAACGTTACATAAAATGTTTAAAAGATTAAAAAGCATCAAGATAAGCCTTTAATTTCATCCATTCCATTCCATCCATTTTCCATACCCGTCCATCCTATGTAGGGTTGCGGGGCGGCTGGTGCCTATCTCCAGCAGTCAAGGGGCGAGAGGCAGGGTACACCCTGGACAGGTCGCCAGTCCATCGCAGGGCAACACAGAGACATACAGGACAAACAACCATGTACGCACACACTCATACCTAAGGGCAATTTAGAGCAACCAATTCACCTAACAGTCATGTTTTTGGACTGTGGGAGGAAGCCGGAGTACCCGGAGAGAACCCACGCATGCACAGGGAGAACATGCAAACTCCATGCAGAAAGACCCCAGGCTGGGATTTGAACCCAGGACCTTCTTGCTGCAAGGCAACAGTGCTACCAACTGCGCGACTGTGCAGCCTTTAATTTCAATTACTAACAATTAAAAAAATATATATAATATAATGGTTAATAATATGACTTTTCTTTGTATTTACTGATGTTAGTCAGGTCTCTTTATTTGTTTCTGTGTCTTACAAACTTATTTATGATAAAAAGAGGTGTTTGAAAAATGAATTAATTTAATTCTTAGTTAAAATTAGTTAATCGAAGAATAACTAAATGACCGGGGAGGCACTTCAAATTTGTTTTTAACATTTTGTGATGTTTATCGATAATTATCATATCGATCAATATGACTATTCCCTTTATCGATATGCTCTTTTTCTATATCGTCCAGCCCTAGATGATACACACCGTCATTCAGAGTTTAACCCTATCTCTCTTCTAGATAAAGCTATTGGCTGAGTTTTTGCTCCACCTAATTGTATGTGGTCAATTTTCTCCTATAGGCTTGAAAACTAGATCAGAGCCCATCTGTTTAGCTGTGTTTCTCTCCTTGAATAAGACACCAAAGGAGCTTCTTCTGCCATTAACTTTTAATTTTCTTTAACATAGAAAGAACTCCTAGATCAGTGCTTTTGTTTGTTCTTTGGGTGGATGCTCTGTCTTCTTAAACCCCCAGTCTGTTGTGGTAGAAGGCCGCTCACACTGAGTCAGATTCTGCTTGATGTTTCTTGTTGTTAAAGAGTAACTAAACCCCAAAACAACTTTTTTTGGCTTCTAAACTGTATAAATGGGTCTTTACCAATGCAGGCTTTCAGTTTCTGGGGATTTTTTTACATTTTGGTGTAAACTTGTTTAATTCTACACTTTTTGGTCTAATAACGTCTTAGTGCTGCCCTCTTAGGGTTGAACTGTGGCTACTGCATTTGAATTTTGTGATTGGGGAGAGCAGTACATCTCTACGTCACAGGCATTGACTGTGTCACAGCAGCCATGGTCTCACAGACACGCCCCGTGGGTTTGGGTATAAAACTATCAGACATATGCCCCCCCACCCCGTGGCGAGTTTGGAGTTGGATTGCGTTTTTCAGGTTACCATTATTATCACATTAGCACTTAGTTAGCATAGCTAACATACTGTTTTGAACGTTAGCCTATGTTAGCATTACCACTCAGAGACTGGTCTCCTCCGGTCTCCCTCTCCCTCAGCAGCAGCGCCAGCCTCGGGCAGCGCTGACTCAGCGCCCCGAGCCAGCGGCTCGCATTGATACGGCTCACGGCCGCTGAGCTCCATAAAGCCTCCCTCTACTCCTCTATCTCCGGTGATGATGGAGGAGATCCGCTGGTTCAGGGCGCCGAGTCAGCGCCACCCGAGCTCGGTGCTGCTGAGGCAGAGGGAGACAGGAGGAGTCCGGTCTCTGAGTGGTAATGCTAACATAGGCTAACATTCAAAACAGATTAATGTTGATCAGATCGATCAGTCGCAAAACTGCCAATGTCGCTTTGGTCACTGTCCATGTTTCAGTGTCAGATTAAGCAAGCTGTCACTGTCCTCCTGAACACATCCCCACGTTCCCCCCTCTGCTCATCCTCCAAACTTGGCCATACCCCTCCGTTCTTCCTGGCACCGCCCACTTTGTAGAATTTTTTAAATGTTGTCTGGGGGCAGGGTTATGCCTTTTCAGGGGGTTCAGTTACACTTTAAAGTGTACACTTCTGTTGCTACATGCATGCTCAGTATGAGGGACTTTTGAAAAGTCAACAACAGTGCAAAAGAGTGACCACTGTCACTACATGCTCATCCAGGAGCGAATGCTGCAAGTCAATAACTCAATGCAATCTGCTGGGTTTTCTTTAGATAGAAAACTTAAACTAATTTGAACAATAAACAGAACTTGACTGCTAGGATCAATTGGATGTCTATATAATTGGATAGATTCTTTTTTCCAAAGTGCCTTGAGATGACGAGTTGTGAATTGGCACAACGTACATAAAATGAGTTGAACTGAAAAATGGAAGTAGCACGGACAATGTGATATGTAGTACCAAAGTAGATTTGGCAAAGAAGCAAATTGACACTGGTCAGGAATGTGAGTCAAACAAAAACGACCAACTAACAGCCAGAAAGACTTAACATAGAAGCCCAAGAGAAACTCAAAGGTCAAACGCTCAAGGGTATGACAGGAAGGGAGGAAAAACAGAACAGGAAGTAGAAAGAGATAAGGCTATACACACAAAGTAGAAATAAACTCAAATCATAAAACAAATGTGAAAAATTGTAAGGCTCCACAGAGTTAACACAGAAGAATAAACTAAAAGGAAGAGATATAAATAAATAAGGAAATGATCAAAACCCAAACACAGATGAAGCTCAAAGTACAAAGACCTAAGCATCCTAACAGGTATAGTGTTTTAGAAATCCAGACATGTGTCTTAGGTGTGACAAAAACAAGTTTCCCCCTAAATTCTCAGCTGCAACTTTCATCTTTAGTTTTGAAGAAAATGAATATTGCATAAACTGAAAAACCTAAAATGCATGTGAATTTGAAGAGCATAACCACATCTTGATTTTGTTGTCTAGAGTTGCTGATTTTCTTCAGTGCTGAAATTCATTACTGGACTATTACATAGAAAGAACAGGGTCTTAAACAACTATTATTGTTTTATAATGTAAAGAAGAAATGGAAAGAATAAATGATGCAGTGTTTGCTTCAAAGGCCAATTGGGAAAACCATGTTAGATTTTTAATGAGCTCTAGGTTGGAACACCACATGTGCACTAAAAGAGAATAAAACATCTAGCTGGAGATGGAGAAAGCCTTGTTTTAATAATTCACATTGAAGCAGGAGAGGCAGATGGATGCTGTACATTGTCTGCTTGTTAGAATGCTGCAAGACTTAGTGGTCCAGGGCTCTACTGGCCCAGGAACAGATCATGTTTGTCATCAAAAATGATGCAAATAAAGTATCAAAAGGCTCTTACCCACCACTCTTCAATGCAACACCATCTCCACATACCTGCGTGGATGCGTAATAAAAAGAACACCTGCAAGTCAAGAAAGGTTTCATCTTTTGAAGTAAGTGGTTTTATAGCTGAGTGTAATGTTCCTTTTTAAAACGTTTTTTTCTTAGTCACTGAAAGATGAGAGAATGATGACTGACTGGAGACTCTTACTCTAAACTTTCGATTTGCACCAATGCCTGTAAATCCCTCCTAAAACAAAATTTCAGAAAGCGAACAAAAAAAAAAACACCATATTTTTTGCAGTATCCCACTGAATCATTGTGAACCCTGACTTCTAACCTATATCAATTCCTTCCTGACCTTATTCCAATACCTGACCTTATCCCAACTCATGAACCTAGAAAAACCCACTTAACACTAGATTTTGATTAGAAATAAGCTTGAATCTTGACCGTCTTTGCAGGGATTTGGAGAAGTCATCTAAAATGCAAAGGTTTACCAAGCTTTTGTAGTTGAGTGTTTCAGTTATCTAACATTATAAGTAAATGCAAAACTTCTGTAAGGATGTTTTGTGCATGTTATTGTGCCCCTCCTCTGCCCCCGTCTATGGCAAATGGTCACATGAAGTAAATGCTAATTAAAGTTAATTTTCTGACACGATTTTTTGTTGAGTCTTGTTTAAGTCTGGGACCTAAATAAGCTAAAGAACCACTGGACTAAGTTGATAAGCCAACTTTTGATAAAACAATGTACCCTTATGGAAATTGCTCACTTGAAAAAAAAATACTATTCAGGAGGTTAGAAATGTTTGAGCTTTGGCAGCTGACTAACTTAATTATAACTGCATGAAAAGGTGGTTTTAGAAAGCATCAACTCGGCAGGCTACATACAGAACTCATTTTTCAGATTTCTATTTTCTTTTTTTAAACAATCAAAACCAGGTAGGCTATTCTTTTTCTGAATCACATTGATGTCCATGGCTGCAACTTGGAAAAAAGTTCAAAGAGAATGAATACTGTGTGTATGAGGTTATGTTTGATGTTTGCAGTGAACTGCAAATTGTGCCAGAGAAAATAGTCAGTCGTCCTAGTGAATAGAAATGTATATATAGAAATATATATATATATTGTCCTGGAAATAAAAATTACACTTTTGTTTCAGAACCACACTCATATCTCACATTGCCATTATTACTGTCTTGCCTGACATCATATTTTATAGTCAAGCTTAAATTGTGCATGTTCACCATAATCATTTCATCACACATAGGCTAAACCTGCATGATGGAGAGAAACAAAGTGATGGAAAGTCAGTAAAAGTCATCAAATCCAAATCATTCCTTCAACTTTGGAAGGGAATGAATCTGCAGCACAGAAGCTGAGAGCTAAACGGTTTACTGAAGCTTCCGTTGTTAATGTATTTTACTCTGAAAACATTTAACCAAGTAAAAAAAAAGAGCTGATACACAATGTCTTCTTATATTTACCTCAAAAGGGTGCTCATTCGGAGACAGTGTCTCCCGTGGCTTTTCCCAGTCTAGTCTGACCTCTCTGCTGCAGTATATTGCATTAGTTAGATTTGTGTGGTGATGAGCTGCAATTCCCCCTGGGCTGTGTTGGAATTGTAGGTTGACGAGGTTAGGCCGGTGGATAAAGCAGCAGGGATATAACAGCCTAGACATGCTCCCTGGCTGGATCTTCCCAGAATAACACCCAAGATTGGTCATGGATGGAGCACCTAGGTCGCTCAGTGTGACACACTGTATGTGTGTATGTGACCCTGCGAGCTGCACTCCATCTTTGTCACGTACCCAGTGGGATTGCAGCACTTCCAAGTGTCAGATGGCCTGCCAGGCAATCACAGCTCAAAATGTCATCCTTAGTTGCAGCCTTCCACGCCCAGGCCAGCCACCAGAAAGACCATCCATTTATCTGTGCCACTCCCCTGCACACAAACCATTCAACCTTTCCTGCTAGATCAATAAAAGGAGAAAAAAAAGATGAATCTAAGGTAAACCGAATATTTTACATTTGCTCCTTCTGAATTTGAGAGGGAAAATGTATCATAAAATTAAACTGTCCGAATACAAACCCTCCCTTTGATTCTATTTTATGTTTTGTAGATTGTCTCAGGAGGTACATAAATTTGCTCAACCTGTTACTCAATGAGCCGTTAGCCAGGTATCAGTCATGCGTCCGGTGAAAGAGAGGCTTTCACAGTTCACTGGATTATTGAACGCGCTTTCATACCAAATACGAGATAAAAGTTTAAAAAGGAGCTACAAGGAGGCATTTTTCCGGTTTGTATTACTAATCTATAATTGTCGGATGGTAAAAGTACACCAGCCTGTATTACCGCCACACAGGAGAAAGTCACTACTTTACAAGGAATGATAAATGGCAAACAACTGAACACAGAAACCAACCATGGGAACAATCTCACATATGAGTTTTGGCAAGAATCTATTGGGTGGTATACACACACACACACACACACATATATATATATATATATATATATATATATATATATATATAATTTAAAGACCACTGAGAACACTTTAAAATAGCTCAAAAAGATGATCAGAGTGGGTCTTCAAGTACTTATTTCAGATTTTTTGAAGGTTCTTTGATGATTATTATCTGTACTAACTCTCTTACCAATAGCAGAAAGACTTCATGTTACTGTCAGCTTTTTGCAAAGTAAATAATAATTCAAAGTAGTGGACATTATCAAACTACAAACAAACAGTCCAACTCTCACCGGAAATGAGCCGGACTTACTGCCGGCAATGTGTATCAAGCTCCGACACCGGACAGCCCGCATCAAGGGGCCTGGTACCCCATTATCCTGGAATATCCCCCACAGGACTCCCTGAGGGACATAGTTGAATGCAGTCTCCAAGTCCACAAAACAAATGTAGACCAGTTGGGTGAACTCCCATGCACCCTCCAGGACCCTGCTTAGAGTATATTTCACACAGTATGAAAAGGGCATTTCATTATCTAGAGAGAAAGTGCAAACCAGCTGATCTGTTTTTTATTTTAGATCCCCAAAGCTGGAACCTCTGTTGCAGCCTGTCAAGCCACTCTTCACTTCGACAGCTGAAGAGCTAACATACACCTTTAACAGTGTCATCAATCATACCTTACAAAGGATGCTCCCAGGGAAACCCAAAATTTAGCTAGGGAGGTAGACAGACATGCAAAATAATAAACCATTGAGCTCCCCGTTGTGCAGTGTAGGAATCAGCAGGGTTATATATAACTAGGAAGGGGCAAAGCACATGGTTTATCTTGCACTCTTGCTAAACTTTGAACACTTGAAAGAGAAGGTTTTGGGGACGAGAGAGGAAAAAAAATAGCTACATTTTCACAAAATATCACTATCACCATCATTGATCAGTGGGGTTGAAGAGAAAAAGGAGATCAAAGGCAGTAGAGTGATGGCCTCTAGCGATCCAGACTGAGGAGGTGAAGGACAAAGTCTGTCAGAGCCCCCTCTTCCCCCTCTTCTTTCACCTTTTTCTTACTCTGAGCCATACCTGGGCTTTGCACACCTTGTGCTTTGAAACAGACCCCAAACTGCATGTTCTAACTTTGTATGTCCCAGAAGCTCACTTAGACTCAAGATATGGTTATCCCTTCACTCATGCTGCTGTCAATCTTGAAGACAGTTAGCAGCCTGATTGTCAACACAGCATGCCAGTCTATTTGCAGCAGTTGCTGCCTTTAAGCTGTACATGGATCTCATGTGTCACTTATATATATATATATATATATATATATATATATATATATATATATATATATATATATATATATATATATATATATATATATATATATATATATATATGCAAGCCACTATGTATACATAGTGGCTTGCAAAAGTATTCTGCCCCCTTGAACTTTTCCACATTTTGTCACATTACAGCCACAAACATGAATCAATTTTATTGGAATTCCACGTGAAAGACCAATACAAAGTGGTGTACACATGAGAAGTGGAACGAAAATCATACATGATTCCAAACATTTTTTGCAAATAACTGAAAAGTGGGGTATATATATATATATATATATATATATATATGTATATATGTGTGTGTGTGTGTGTGTGTGTGCTCGACAGAAGCCAGCAGTAGTTTTGGAAAAACCTCAAAAAGGTTAAGAAATAGCTGATTATATTATATATATATATATATATATATATATATGTGTGTGTGTGTGTGTGTGTGTGTGCTCGACAGAAGCCAGCAGTAGTTTTGGAAAAACCTCAAAAAGGTTAAGAAATAGCTGATTATATTATATATATATATATATATATATATGTGTGTGTGTGTGTGTGTGTGTGTGTGCTCGACAGAAGCCAGCAGTAGTTTTGGAAAAACCTCAAAAAGGTTAAGAAATAGCTGATTTAGAAAGATATGGTTTTAACTGGTTTTTAAGAGACCACAGTCCCACCGATCTCAAGTCCAACGGAAGAGACTTTAAAATACTGATGCTACACCAGTTTGATTGAAATTCATTTGCAGTAGAGCCAATAAATTTTAGTGAAATATTTATAAGAGACAGAGATTACTACGCTGAGATATAGTTAAGAATGGAAGATACTGACAAGCATATGGTTAGCTGTCTAAAGCAAAAAAAATAATATTTCAAAATTGTCCTTCAGTTAGCCTGCAATATAAAGCAGTGTAACATCTAATATTAGTTAAACCAGGGTTATGCATCATTCTTGCTGCAAGATCCTTGGTTCTGACAGAGAAACAAGAAATAAAAAGGAAGAAATTGCTAAATGAATATTGTGCCGGCACTTTGAATAACACACAGCTCAGACAGAATAACTGAAGCCTTGACCCAAGGGAGAAGAAAGGTTAGAAGCTACAACCACATGTGCTCAGTTGGAGCGACCAACATGACTCACACTGTCTAATCTCCAATAGACAGTACAAGTCCTTCTAGTATTATGTTTTCCTCATATCAACCAAGGCACTATGATCTGTGGAAGTACACGGTGTCCTTACGTGGTGTTGACTGTCTAAATATTTCGAAGGTCATCCTTCACACATTAACCTTGTTATGAGGAGTATTTCATCATCAATTGTTCTTCAACTCTAATTTCTCCCACACTCAGTCAGCCTATCTCTCCAATAAAGTCAGCCCACCTACATTCAAAGTCAGAGAAGCAAAGACCTTCAGAAAACTGGTGACCACAAACCGCTCTTAGATCTGATCAGAAGACAGGAAATTGCTGAAGGTGCTTGTATACCATTTACTGGTTAGATGCTTTAAAGATGAAGAAAGAAATGGCATCTGAAGATATAGGCAAATGGTGTTCCCAAATGTGTTTCACAAACCTGCCATCTTTGAGAAACACCTCTGTGCAAGTGGATATAAGACTGTAAGAGTAAAATGTGTTTGGGATCTACAGTGTTCTCACCTGCACACTGTGCACTTCTGAGTGAAAGATGGATCTTTGGAGAAATCTAACAAGCATTGCAACACCTCAATTCAAAATTGGATTTTTATATATTCACAGTTGAATAAAAGAGATTTGAGAAAAATATAGTCACTTATACTGAATAAAATAGATGTATTTTTTCTTGCTGTCTGCCATTAAAATCAGACGTAACATTTCCTGATTTAGTTTAGTTAGAACTACCAAAATTATTTTGATTTGGTACATTCCAGAACAATTACAGACAGATTTGTGAGCTTTTCATTAACCAATTCACATTAACTGATGGCATAGTGTGGATTTACTTTAAAGGGAACACCTCAAGTACATGGAGTTGTTGAGTGACATCAAGGGGAAATCTAAAGAAAGCAGTTAAGATATCAGGAAGACAACTGGCAAATCCTTGAGCTTGAAGGTGCCACGTTCATCTGTTGAAACACTATTATGCAAGAATAAACACCAGAAGAGTTGTGTTCTACTGAGCTTCACAAAGAGCTGCAAAGGTGTGCAAGCAAAGCTGTCTTTAAACACAAAACATTTGAAGTGGTGCAGTTTAAGAGGCAAGACTTCCAAATACCAAAGGAATGTTTGAAAATTTGAAATAAATCATAAACAATTCTGGCATTTACATGACTAATTTGCACTAGCCCAATGTCCTTTTGATGTCCTTTTTCTTGTTGTTCTTAACTGTGTGTGTGCATGGGAGTTGGGTTGGGGGGAGGGGGGTATAACTGTGATCAAGCTTTTAAATCTGTGGGTGAGGTATGGGAATATGGTTTATGTGGGGTCATTTTAATCTTTAAAGCACTTTGAGTTGCAACTCTTGTATGAAAAGTGCTTTATAAATAATGTTTGACTGATTGATTGATTGATTAATAGATATCAAAAAAGTATAATATTTTTCTCATTCTATTTAATGTAAAACAGAAATCTGATTTACACTTCAGATAATGAAAACAAAATGTTATGTCTTTTTATACAGACTATGCAAATACCTTGTTTCAACTGTATTTAGCAAACTGTTTCAGTGTGTGTGCATGTTTGTGTGTGTGTGTGTCTGTGTGTGTAGCCCTGGGAACGTAAGGCAATATTGAGTGAGTTTTAGTGTGAAATCCGTTAACATGTCCTGCCTTGGCAGGGCCCAAACACTTGATTGATGAGAAAACTGCTGGGGATTTAATGCTTCTGCTATTGCACCCCGAGCACCAAAACCGCTCTTATTCTCAGGACCCACGGAAATATGACCGTAAATTGAAACCAAAGGAGGCAGGGGTTCATATGCGATACCCTAGAAGTATACCCTAAATTTATTTTCCAAACAGGGCGTGGGAGGGGAGGGGGGGGGTCGGCTGTTTGTAGGATACTTGCACTGCAGAAAGAAAGAGGTTCTCGGTAGATGGTGAGGAATGAAAATGAATGAAACCATTTGATGTTTTTAGGTTGGTGCGGGAGTCATTCCACACAATTCTTGGCCCTACCAGCATGTGCTCTTATGTGGTTGACAAGTTTATTTATCTCAGCAGTGTGAATTAAATCTCTGAGCCGGGTGTCTCTGTGCTGTTTACCTGCTCAGAGTTGGCTGCCATCCTTAATGTTATCAAAGCAATGTGTAGATGAAGGAGGCAGCCGAGCCTGTTTTTGATTAGGCACATTCTCCCCATGGAGTGAGCTGAAAAAGGGGTGATTTTCTTTTTTTTTGTGCTTTCATTAGTTTCTACTACATCGGCAGTGGAAAATCTGCTTACGTTTTCAGTTCTTTGCAGTTTCTCTGGCCTTTTCCCTCTTTTTTGTACATTTTCGCAAAGATCAGTACCCACTGGTGCTATAGGCTTCGAAATAAAAGAAAAGGAAAGACATAAGACAGAAATAATCTGATTAAAGAATTGAAAGCATAGAAGTATGGAGAAGAAGAGGGAGAAAGCCCTATATGGAGTAAGAAAAAAAAATGGAGTAAGGCCAGTAGCAGCATATAGTTGATGGGTAAACAGGCCCTGCATGCCAGAATAAGGAAGTGCCCTCCAGTGGCTGGGACTGTGGAGAGAATAAATGCCAGTGATACAAACAGCCCAAAACGGTATTAATCTCCCCGATAGCCTTCATGCTCGCCGTGCATTAGAGCAAATAGCGCGCTAAGCCACAGACCCATTCAATCTTCCCCCGCGCACTCCCTCAGCACTGCCTGCAAAACAGCCAAGGCCCAGCGCAATAAGGCATGATGGAGGAGCCGAGTGTACGAGCAGCCCCATCCGCTGTTGCATTTTACATTTTAATCACATCACACAATGAGACAGGTGGAAATCAAGCGCGGGCAGGTGGAGAGGGAAGCAATTAACGGTGGTAGTGGGAAAAGGGGGACGAGGAGGAAAGGGAAGATAAAGGTGGGGAGAAAGAAAACTTGGCCAATGCAACTTTCATCAACGTTTATAAAAAGAGCCATAGATTAGAGGGAGCATCAGCTCTCTGGCTTTGATTTAAGGTTGTGATGCAAGCAGAAAATTGGTGGGACCTGAAATTATGGAAAGTGTACAAATATTTGGAAGATGTAAACTTTTCTTTATTGGCTTGTTGTAGGGCAAATTATCTAGTGTGTTTACTCTCTCAAAGTAGCCAAGGCTATGTAGGCAACACAAAACTCAGACCCAACATTACAACAGTCTCAGACACAAACTGAAATCTTATATTTTATTTCTTTTCTCTTAGGCCCAGTCATCAGTCTTTGCTTAGCATTTGTGAGTGGGGTTTCTGCTTGGCTCCTAAAGCGTGTTGCACTCAAGGTTTTACTTCTAAGTTTGACAAATGAAGAGACAGGAGACATAGAGTGTGAAGCTGCAAGCTGAGAAAATAGGCTCACTGGACAAAATACAAACAAACAGAAAGGCATTGAGTTGAAGTTGTATGTTGACTTCTAATGGTTTCTCTGTGAAAAGACAACATTTTCAAGGAAAGCTTTTAATACCCGGAAACCACGTCAGTTTTTATATGCCATGTGGTTGTGGAAAGAATTGCTTTCTGATCTGAAGTTTGCTGGTTTCATTCCAGTTTCCCCAATGCCACATGTAGATGTGGACCCTGAACCCACATTGTCTAGCTTTCTGTGTATGGATAGGTGAATCTTCCTTGTAGAGCAAAAACACATTGAGTGGCCAATATGATTAGAAAAACAACATACAAGTTCAACTTATCTAATATTTAACAGCAAATAAATAATTTTTGGCATGTGTATAGGATCAAAACATGCTCAGCCTAACGTAAATGACAAAGCAGATTGTAAACTGAAAAATAGGCATTGAAATAAAAATACTGTTAATTAAGAAAATGTGAAAAAAAACTATAAACCTAAAACAGTAACAAAAGAAAAAAAAATCCAAACATGAAAATCAGAACTGAAAATATATATTTAAATAAAACTTGCAACCCAAACTGTTCTCATGTAATAATTGTTTATTTGTTTATTCGATGAAACAGCTTTTTTGTATTTTCAGTTCTTATTTTCATTTTTACTGTAACCAAAGAAAAAAATCTAAAAATGAAAATAAGAACTGAAGATATATATTTAAATAAAACTGTCAAAGGATCTGAAAATACAAAAAAGCTGTTTTTTTAAGTTTTCAATATTCTTTTGAATTTACAGTATTTTTATTTTTCAAATTTACAATCTCTGCTTTCTGAGTTTACAATTGTTTTCAAGAGTACTATTTATTCAAATTTACAATGTCTGTTTTTTGAGTTTACAATCTGGCTTTTCATCAGGGCCGCTGCTAGGCTTTTGGAGGGCCTAAGCATAATTGGCCAGGGAGGCCCCCCCTCCAAACCCAAACAAAACTCGAGTTCCTACTTAACCTGTTGCTATTTATTTAAAATTGGCATTAAATAAACATATGAACACGAACATTTAGATATTAAGTAATATACAGCATAAAACAAAAACAAAATAAACTGCAACAACAGCATTAATATATAAATAATATATAAGTAATATACAAAACTTTTTTTGAGCAGCACGGCATGCCAAGGACCAGTGCTGCTTGGTCGTGTCCTAATATAATATATATATATATATATATATATATATATATATATATATATATATATATATAATGCCCGTCGGGAATAGTCCTGGTCCTGTTAGTAGCTTATGGTCTTTTGTGCAGGCTACGGGTTTGACGTTGGCTGTATGCTAACGTGTATGCTAACGTTGATGTCAATAATATAGTTTTTGACAGTGTTTTCTGTTTTGCCAAAACAATTAGGCCTTGACATAGGGTGGCCAAAAAGGAGGACATTTTTCAAGACTCAACAAATCTAGGATAAAAACTTATTGTTGTACTTACATCACTGTAATACAGAGAATTAGAAACTACTGGACCAGTTCTCGGTTCGGAGGAGTGGTAGTGCAATTAAAATCAGAGATGAGAGTCAGGATCTTCACATTCATTCTAAAATCCTGCTCAGTAAATTATCAGCCGGCAATTTACGGAACGTATAAACACATAACATACAGTTCATATTCATGCAAAAACTTAAGTTTGTTAGTCATGACACCTTTCTTTGTAACCTTCAGGTTAAACTTGTTTCTGTTCTTTCAACCAAATTATTGTTTAAAAAAAAACTGGCCTGCATGACAGACCATGCAGAAAAGTGTGTTTAACTCAAATGCATTTACATAAAACTGTCAAACAAAAGAAGAAAAATAAAATCTATTACACTGGTCAACTCAACGAGGTGGCAGCTTTCATGTCTGCCGTTAAACTTTACAAACAAAAACATCTGATTGACGCCAAATATAGGCTTATAATGTCAGGAAAATAAAACACAAGGGCTTTAACACGGATATATTCAGTAAAGTTATTTACTCAAGTAATCAGGTTTTTTCCTATTTTACAGACGGAGTTTGAGGCTTAATTAGCTTGTAAACTCGTCACATACTTTATATAAATTACATAAAAATATTTAATTTGCCAGAATTGTGAGTGATAGGTTACACAATTAAGAAAAAACAATGGTGGGCCTGTTATAACTAATTTATGTATTATATGCAATAGGCTAATGTAATAAGTTTCATGACATTTCTTTGGAAACCCTTTTTGGAGGCCCCTGCCAGGTACTTGGGGCCCTACGCGCTCTGCGTAGTTTGCGTATGGACAGCAGCGGCCCTGCTTTTCATTCACATTGAACTTGTTTTGACCCTATACATTTGAAACAGTGGTCTCCATAAAGAGTGTAAAAAGCAACTGAATGGAACATGGTGCATCTTGACTTTACAGTGGCCCTATGTTGGAAGTAGTGGTATGTATATGTGTTAAATCAATGACTTGTATTACCACTGTTCATTGCAATTACACCTGGTAGCCTTTAATATATTTAAAATATATTTTGATATATTTTCAGCCATAACAAGGTACACTATATTGCTGACAGTATTCATAGCCAATTGCAGTGGTGTAAAAAAATGCCACCACTGGACTGTAGTGCAGTGGAGACATGTTTTTTGAAGTGATGAATCCTACATCTGTCTGGGATTCTAATACATGACTCCAGGATTGTCAGTTGCCTGACTACAATGTGTCAATTGTAAAGTTTGGTTGCAGTAGAAGGAAATTGTGATTTGAGGGTGTTTTGGAGGAGTTGGGGTTAGCCCCTTGGTTCCAGTGAAAGGAAGATTTAATGCTTCATTTAATGCACATTTCCATCTTGCTACAGACTTTAACTTGCAATAATGTCTTTGACTCAGTCACTCTAACACATTAACACATGAATATGCTTTAATCTAAGCCATTCCAGTGCAGCTCTGCCTGTATAAAGTAGTTGCTTTGCTGAAATCTTACTGTAACCCAGTTTCAAGCCTTTTAAAGAACAGGTTTTCTTTCAGTACTGTCATGTATTTAGCTTAATCTATCCTTCTAAACTCTGACCAGCTTCCTGCCTGTGGTGAACAAAAGCATTCCCACAGTGTGATGTTGCCACAACCATAGGCAAGTTTCCACTACTGGAACTCCAAGGTAATTTTACCGGAACTTCACGGTATGCGCGTATCTCCATTTCACCAGGTAGTTTTACGGGGCCATTTCAGGAACCAACCAAATACCAGTCTTGGGGCATGTACTCGAAAATAGCCCAGTAGAGTTGCTGGGCGGGAGCTGTGGGTAAGCCATGCTGATTGGTTGTAACTCCGAGGGAAATGAGCAGACATCACCTGACAACCGGCTTTGTAAAAAAAACAAAAGTTGTTGGCGAAGCAGTTTATAACAACAGCAAACGGAAACACTGCAACCACCCGTGCTTCTTCCATGTTGATCTATTGTGCTTTGGGCACCTTTTGGCGCTGATCAGTGAATGCCACTCACTGCCGAAACAGTCATGTAATATGGACGTCTTAGCAAATTCCTTAAAGAGCCAGTTTTGTATGGAGACACGAGGAGCTGAGTGGGTAAACAGATTTTCCCCGATAGAGGAAAGGCCAGTAAAACTACCTTGAAGATGCGATAGGGGAAACGTGCCTCATGTGTTACTTTAGGAATCATGAGCTGTGTCCAAACTCTAAGTGAATGCATCGAGCAAATCAATGGATGCATGTGCCATAACTTTCTCCAGCTGAACAGAAACAAAACAGAAGTTAATACTTTTGGTCCTAAAGAGGAATTATCAAGAATAAGCACACAGCTTCAGTTAATACAGCTAGAAACTACTGATCAGGCCTGAAATCTAGGTGTAGTAATGGACTCAGACCTGAGCCTCCCGGGTCACATAAAGGGAATAACAAGGTCAGCCTTCTATCACCTGAAGAACATCTCTAGGATTAAAGGACTCCTCGTCACAACAAGACCTTAAAAAACTCATCCATGCGTTTATCTTTAGTCGGCTTGATTACTGCAACAGCGTTCCCACAAGTCTGCCCAAAAAGTCAATAAGACAGCTGAAGCTGATCCAGAACGCTGCTGCTCGTGTTCCTCACTAGAACCAGGAAAGTATAGCACATCACCTCCATTCTAAAGTGCTTACACTGGCTCCCTGTAGCTCAGAGAATATACTTCAAAATACTCCTACTAGTTTATAAATCATTGAATGGCCTAGCGCCAAAGTATCTTGAAGATCTACTGTCACTATACCAACCCCCTAGACCACTCAGGTCCTCTAATACCAGTCTACTCAACATCCCTAGAATTAGAACCAAACATGGAGAAGCAGCTTTCAGTTTCTATGCTCCTCTAATCTGCAACAAACTTCCAGACAACTGCAAAGCTGATCATTCCAGCTATTATTAATCAGTTACTCAAGGCAGCTATAAACAGATGGGTTTTTTGTCTCGAGTTCTTTTAAATCACGGCTAAAAACTCATCTTTTTATAGCTGCCTTTGAGTAATGTTTTCATGCATCATATATTTTGTGTGCTTCATGCTTTATTGCTGTTTTACTTTATCCTAAATTCATGTAATGCTTTTACGTGTCATATGCTCTGTGTGTGTTTTATGCTTTCTTGCTGTTTTTATTTTATCCCCTAATCATGTAAAGCAAAAGTGTGCTATACAAATTAAATTGCCTTGCCTTAGTTTTCTGCTACGCATAGCACTTCGTCAGAGCACCTTCTTCACCATGTTTATTTTGTCGCCTATAGTTTGTAGACAACATAACTTCTTATGTTTTTCTTTTAACATTAGGTTTCATTTTGCCACTTGTTAAGAGAAAAAGCAGAGCCCCTTGGCTGTTTCTCTGATTAATCTGCAACACCCTCCCCACTCTGATCAGTTTAAGTGCATAGTCATGTATTGGTAGGTTTGCAATTGTGCTACCCTCTTTCCATTTTCAGTTGATGAATTAAATAGAGCTCTGTGAGATGCTCAAAAATGGGGATATTGGTTTCATAATCTGACCCATTTTTAAACTTCATAGCCTGCTGCCTGACTTGTGTGGTGTGTTCTTTCGTCTTCTTGTTGCTGTTGGTTTTGAAATATTATCTAGCAAAGCTCAGACAATGTTAAAGAAGTTCACTGTATACTGAGAATAAATTACACAAGCGGATTTTGCACCAATTAGGTTTCCTCTGACAGCAGTTGGTTGCACTTTATTTAATTTATGGGTATCATACTAAAAGAAGCAAAATACATACAGCTAAGCCTAAAATTATCCATACCCTAAGCAGATTTAGGTTTAAAATACTTTCTTTCAACCAAGACGTTGGATTCTGAAAGGACAACAACATATCTCAAAAGATCAGAATCAGATTTACTGGCCAAGTATACTTACATATACAAGGATTTTGACTTGGACATACAACAAATAAACGAGTATACATTCTGTGACCATATATAATAATATATAAGAATTTAAAATATATTAAATATAAGTAATGCAAAAAGATGTGCAAGATGCAAACGTGATCAAGTCTGTCATGTTAGAGCTTGCGGTCAGATGGTAGTGACCAACTTATCTACAGTTCAGGAGAGAGATGGCAGTGGGAAAGAAGCTGTTCCTGTGTCTGGTAGTTTTTGTGCGCAGGGATCTGTAGCGCCTGCCAGAGGGGAGGAGGCTGAAGAGAGTGCCTGCAGGTTGAGTGGGATCTTTGGTGATGTTCTCTGCCTTTTATCTGGTCCTGCCAGAGTACAAGTCCTGGAGGGAGGGGCAGGGGCGCAGCAATGATCTTTTCAGCAGTCCTGACCGTGTGCTATAGTCTACTTTTGTCAATTTTTGTGGCTGCCCTAACCCAGACAGTGATGGATGAGCAGAGGATGGATTCAACTGTAGCAGTATAGAAGATGACCAACAGCTCTTGTGGTAGGCCATGCTTCCTTAGTTGCCGTAGAAAGTACATCCTCTGCTGACAAAGGTGTCAAGTAACGAAGTACAAATACTTTGTTACCTTACTTAAGTAGAAATTTTGGGTATCTATACTTTACTGAAGTAATTATCTATGGGCCTACTTTTTACTTCTACTCCTTACATTTTCACGCAATTATCTGTATTTACATTTTAAAAATAGCCTCGTTACTCCTGGTTCATTAAGTCTTTTATTAAGAAGACACACAAAAAACGATCAAAAAATGCACCAACTGGATAGAATTTGACAGCGGTTTGATCATAATTTTAAACATCTACCATTCGGACACCCCACTGAATGCGATCCATTGCGTACTGCGCACACGGGGTCCCGTTAACCAAATATTTTCCATATTAGTCCGTTTTTTATTTGCAACGGTGACGGAAAATCCAAAGGCCACTGGTCATTTTGACAGATTATAATTCACACCCCTGACCATTTGGTGCAGACGCGCAGACATTTTTAGGTTTGAGTTGAAGCCCGGAGTACAAGTAACTGAATCAATAAATTTATAATAAGAAGATTTCCATGAACCCATTTGAGCATCATCTCAGACCAAGAGGCTTCGGAACGTGACTGTTTCCTGTGCGGCTGGTTAAAGACACTTTAAAGAGCCCGGTGTTGTGCCAAGCACCCGTGCGAAAGAGCGCATGCTCCGACATTTTCTGCTGCTAAAGCGATAGGAAGCTGGGTTCAGAGAGTCTTTCCGGCCTCTAATCACTTGAATCAGAGAAATCTTCCCTGATTTCAAAACTTTGGCTGAAGTGGAGCTTTCAGTTTCCAGTCTCCAGTGCGTCAGCACGGATTCAGCCTCTAGAACAGTGGTTCCCAACATGAGGTTCGTAAGCCCCAGAGGGGGTCATTACAGACTGCAGGGGTCTGCACAATCTTGTCTGTGCTGAGGTTGTAAGACTCTTGGTGATACTATTCTTGATTTATATATATATATATATGGACAGTAGTCCACATATGGTTCTGTAATGTAATTGGATTGCACTAAAATTAATACATTTTAATGGGCATATACAGGTCCTTCTCAAAAAATTAGCATATTGTGAAAAAGTTCATTATTTTCCATAATTTAATGATAAAAATTTAACTTTCATATATTTTAGATTCATTGCACGCCAACTGAAATATTTCAGGTCTTTTATTGTTTAAAAACTGATGATTTTGACATACAGCTCATGAAAACCAAAAATTCCTATCTCAAAAAATTAGCATATCATGAAAAGGTTCTCTAAACGAGCTATTAACCTAATCATCTGAATGAACTAATTAACTCTAAACACCTGCAAAAGATTCCTGAGGCTTTTAAAAACTCCCAGCCTGGTTCATTACTCAAAACCGCAATCATGGGTAAGACTGCCGGCCTGACTGCTGCCCTGAAGGCCATCATTGACACCCTCATGCAAGAGGGTAAGACACAGAAAGAAATTTCTGAACGAATAGGCTGTTCCCAGAGTGCTGTATCAAGGAACCTCAGTGGGAAGTCCGTGGGAAGGAAAAAGTGTGGCAGAAATCGCTGCACAACAAGAAGAGGTGACCGGACCCTGAGGAAGATTGTGGAGAAGGACCGATTCCAGACCTTGGGGGACCTGCGGAAGCAGTGGACTGAGTCTGGAGTAGAAACATCCAGAGCCACCGTGCACAGGCGTGTGCAGGAAATGGGCTACAGGTGCCGCATTCTCCAGGTCAAGCCACTTTTGAACCAGAAACAGCGGCAGAAGCGCCTGACCTGGGCTACAGAGAAGCAGCACTGGACTGTTGCTCAGTGGTCCAAAGAATTTTTTTCGGATGAAAGCAAATTTTGCATGTCATTCGGAAATCAAGGTGCCAGAGTCTGGAAGAAGACTGGGGAGAAGGAAATGCCAAAATGCCTGAAGTCCAGTGTCAAGACCCAACACTCTAGATGAGCTTAAGGCCGCTATCGAAGCCTCCTGGGCCTCCGTAACACCTCAGCAGTGCCACAGGCTGATTGCCTCCATGCCACGCCGCATTGAAGCAGTCATTTCTGCAAAAGGATTCCCGACCAAGTATTGAGTGTATAACTGAACATAATTATTTGAAGGTTGACTTTTTTTGTATTAAAAACACTTTTCTTTTATTGGTCGGATGAAATATGCAAAATTTTTGAGTTAGGAGTTTTGGGTTTTCATGAGCTGTATGCCAAAATCATCAGTTTTAAAACAATAAAAGACCTGAAATATTTCAGTTGGTGTGCAATGAATCTAAAATATATGAAAGTTTAATTTTTATCATTACATTATGGAAAATAATGAACTTTATCACAATATGCTAATTTTTTAGAAGGACCTGTATGCAGCTGAAACAGATAGCCTAGTGTGTCCCAAATGTTTAAAAATTAACATTTTTATATAACATTATAATCATTATGGCCTTTTTGGGGGGGGGGGGGGCTTAAGCTTTATTCTTTGATGTCATTTTTTAAAATACATTACTTTTACTTTTATACTTTAAGCAGTTTTGAATCAAGTACTTTTTTACTTTTACTTGAGTAAAAAACTTGACTTGATACTTCAACTTCTACAGAAGTCTTTTTAAACCCTAGTATTTATACTTCTACTATTGAATGTGAATACTTTTGACACCTCTGCTGAGCCTTTTTGAGGATGGTGTTGATGTTTTTACTCCCATTTCAGATCCTGGGAAATGATGGATCCCAAGAACTTGAATGAGTCCACCATTGACAGTGGACTGTCGGATATTGTGAGGGGAGGCAGCACTGCGGGGATTTTGGTTTTTATTAGTGTTTGTGTTTTGATAATTTCCTTGTTTATTTATATCCTTTACTTTTTGCCAAATTCTGTTCATGCCTCTGTGTGGATTATTGTTCAAAAGGTCCTGCCCTATAGGTTCATTTGTTTTTGTTTATTTCTCATTTCTCTCCAAAACTAGTGTAGTGGGATAATAACCTCACTAAAATGGGGACAAAAAAAAAATAAAAAATTTGACCGGAATTATTGATCGAGTGAGTGAGCAAATAATTGATCACCAGACAAGATTTCTGCAGCATCAAATGACTATATTACCACAGAATCAGCTTTTAAACAGATTATTTTTAAACAAGCTTATTAACAACAGGGGAGCACTTCCAAATGTCCAGCGTTTTCAACTCCCAATACACAAGTGAAAATGTAACTCAGTGGATATAACAGGGATAAGAAAACAATCGATTACAGGTGAAACTTTCACAGAAAAATACCCTTCCAGGAAGATCTAAATATCTAGCTTTTATCCTCAGAGATATGCAGCTATAAACCGATACAAAATCTCCGTGACAGTCTTATTTTCCGTGTAGCTGCAACAGAAGCTTGGAGAGTTCCTTTCTTTCTTACGTTTAACCAATGAACGGCAGCCCACGTGCTCAACGATTTAAACAGAGAAAAGAAAAATCGCACCTGATTTCTGACCATAACGTTGAACTGGTGCCTGAGTCCATATGGCGGAAAACATCTCTCCACTCATGGCCGGGGCAGGAGTAAATCGCTGAGATGGAAGCTGTATGGCAGGGGATACTTCTTTGAGAATTAAATTAAAAAAAAACCTGACTTGTTACAGAAAGTTCCCAGAAACCGCCTGCCTCTGTCCTATTGAGTACGCGGTCTTCCTCTTCAAGCCCAAGTACACCATATAACTGACTGGCACAAATACGCCATACTGCCCACTCCCGCGCCATCCCGCTCTCCGAACTAGCCACATGCCACCTCCTCCTCGTCAGTAGGGCAGTAGATCCACGCAGCTCCAATTTTCACAATAAATCCTCCTTCGGCCAGTCTTAAGCTTGCACAATAACCGAGTTTGCTAAAATGACACTACTGCGTTGCTCTCTCCTTTCCAGATCCAAAAAACCGCAGAAACTCACTGGGCTCCAGTGGCGGCTCCAGCGCTTCAGAATGTGGATCGGCAGCCACCCCAATGCTCGGGATTCGAGTCACACTTGCCACCTCGGCAGATTAGAGCAGCTCGGATGCCTATGTTGTGCCGTGCAAACATCAGTACTTCAGCTCTCCCACACGGAAAACAGTCTTGTTCAGTTCACATGTTCTCCTTGCCATCTTGTCTAGCTTCTCTCCTTCCCTTGCTTCCCTCTCTCCTGATAGGCCAGCCGGCCCCCAATTAGTTCCACCTCTGATTGGCTCCTCACAGACTAACTGCACCCCTTACACTAGGAAGTTGGAGAGAAAATGGCGCTCTACACACCTAGAGGATTCCTATATAACCTGGACAAATAGTCTGCTGCTGTATAAAAAGACCCTTCGACGAGCTAGAACAGCACATTTGTCATTTTATATTATTATTTGTCAGCATATTTGTTATATAGAACAGCATATTTGTCATATTTCATATTACGAGATAGAACAGCATTTTTGTCATTAGTAAATTAGTGAATTTTTCCTTTTTGGGGATAAATAAAGTATCTATCAATCTATTAGACAGCATAGAATAAATTTCCAACAGTTATGCCGATGATATACAACTATATTTATCCATAAATCCTGATGAATCCAGTAAGTTAGGTAGATTACAGGCATGTCTGGAAGACATAAAAACGTTGATGACGCTAAACTTTTTTCTCTTAAATCCTGACAAGATATAAGTTGCCATCTTTGGACCAGAAGCTCTAAAAAGAAACTGCTTAGTCAATCACTTCATCTGGATGGTATTAAATTGGGCTCCAGCAATAACGTAAAGAACCTCTGTGTTATTTTTGACTAAGACATGACATTCAAATCCCATATTAAACAGGTTTCTAACATTTACTTCTTTCCCCTTCAGAATTTTGCTAAAATTAGAAATATCCTTTCCTGGAGTGATTCTGAGAAACTAGTCCATGCATTTGTTACCTCAAGGCTGGACTACTGCAATTCTTTACTATCAGGTAGTCCACAAAATGTAAATAAAAGCCTTCAGTTGATACAAAAAGTTGCAGCAAGAGTTCTGATGCTCCATCATTCATCAGAGATCGGATTGTTCCTTATGTTCCTAACAGAGCACGCTGCTCTTAGACTGCAGGTTTACTGGTGGTTCCTAGGATTTCTAAAAGTAGAATGGGAGGCAGATCTTTTAGTTATCATGCTCCTCTCCTGTGGAACCAGCTCCCAGCTTTAGTCAGTGAGGCAGACACTCTGTTTACTTTTAAGGCCAGGCTTAAAACTTTCCTTTTTGATAAAGCTTATAGTTAGAGTTGATTAGGTCATCCTGAGCTAGCTCTGTAGTTATGCTGCTATAGGCTTAGACTGCTGGAGAACAGACTGACCACTTTTCTTCACTCTGCTACTTTTCTCTTCTACTACTCTCCAGTTGAATTATTTGTAATTTGGTTAACTTCAACTGTTAACAGGTTCCGCTGGAGGTTTCTTCCTATTAAAGGGGAGTTTTTTCCTTTCCACTGTCACTACATGCTTGCTCAAGATGAGGGATTGATGTGGTTGGAGTCTGCAGTAAATGACTCCATGCAATTTATTCCTTAAATAGAAAACTAGCTAAAACTTTAAACTTAATGAAATGTTTGTATTGAAATGACTTTCTTGTAAAAGTGCCTTGAGATGACATCTGTTGTGAATCGGCGCTGTATAAATAAACTGAATTTAATTTATGCCTGTGTTTTGTTCCTTGTCCATTTTAATTTATTTATTAGATCATTGTCAAGGTTTTCCCCCTTGTTTCATAGTTCTTTGAGCTTTTGTTCAGCCTCTTTAGTGTTAATTATTCACTTTTCCTCTACCTGCCGGTTTGCTCTCCTCCCACAGCTGTTCTGAATTACCTGACTTCCTCACCTGGATCTAATGTCATTATCCACCCATTTCCACTGTTTTAAGTCCACTGGTTCTCACTGCTCTTTACTGGATTTTCTGTTAACTACTGCTGGCTCCCTGGTTCCCTTGTGTTTCCCTCAGGTTTTCAAGTCTTCTCGCTATTTCATTGTACAATTCTCCCTTCGCCAAAGTCAGTCCCTCTTCAAACCACACTTAACCTGATATACCTATCTCCATATTGATCAAAAAATCTATAATGCCAGTTTAGTCAAACCTCTCTCATAATTGGTCTCCAGTTGTTTTGCATGTTTTCACTAATATTATGACAATTTATTTTTGTTTATGAGCTTTAAGTCATTACGTTTGAAAGGCGTCCATGCCATCACCGTAACATATGTTGACTGTGTCAATTTAAAATAAGCTCCAGTCAAAAAAACCGTGCTAGGGAAATTAAAAGATTACTTTAAATCCTAATTTGCCAGGGTCACAAACATTTTTTTAACTTAAGTCTACCCAGGCCACACCTTTCAGATTTCTATTAACTGTTTCTTTTAAACGATGCATTTTTTTCACTTCACAGTTAGGTCCTACTTTATTTTAGTCTATCATATAATATCACAATAAATATAGTACAGTCCCCTCAGTGTGCATCAATGCTTTACGGTGAAAGGATCTACACTGAAAGAGCTTGTTTTAATCAATCCAACCTCAGAGTATAAAACACATTCTAAGATTTTAATCTCACTTTCTTTTTTATTATATCTCAACAGTAAATGAGAAACTGAATGTGGAAGCTGTGATGCTCAACTGAATGTGAGCACACAACCACCAAATCCCATATAGTAAACTTATAAACAAGACAGCCCTCAGCCTTTTCATGAAAGAGAAGCTCATCCAAGTCACACTCCAGGGTGGTGAGTGTTTGTTCCACAGTTCTAGAAGGGGCCATCTGTGAAATCTACAGTGACACATGTCCTAGTCTGCATGATGGAACTGCTCATCCAATAAAACATTTACTATTTACAGGACACTTTCACTGATGGAGAAAGTCTGAGAAAGTTTTGCTTCCCTACAGAAACTGAAATCTTAAGACAAATACGTCAAGCGTCTTTGTGACTGAGGTCATCATTTTGGAATGTATATAGCCCATGAAAATCGTAAACCATTCATATTTGAACAGAGAAGAAATCATCCATATCAAACCAAGGTGGACAGCAAAGCAGTCAGTTCTTTGGGCACAGCTAAATTAATGAAAAAGTAAAGTGCAGAAGGAGTTGGAAAGGTGGCCCCAGTGGCTATAAACTGGATCTGTCCTTTACTGATGACCACAGGACAGGTCTCTCATTGCTGCAGGGAGTTCAGCTTGTTAGTACAGGGGTCAGCAGCCTGGAGTTAACTGGAGAACTAGAGAGGTCGGCCAAGTGGTTAGAGGTTAAAAGCTGGGTTTGACCCCACGACATGAGACCACTAATGAGATACTTAGCTTAGCAAAAATGCACTCACATAAATAGATGCGGATCGATTGTCCATGATGAGATTTTCAAACACTCATGGAGCCTTTTTTTTACTAAATGTAAAAACACTGTTGAAACCAGATACACTGTCAAGAATACTCTCTTTTTCACTATTTGACATTAAATCCGACCATGCTTCTGTTTTAGATAAGTTAGGATACAAATTTCTTTTTCAGTTTACTAAATGCAATAATGATAAGTGAGAGAATTTAGCTACCTTCAAATTCAGACGTTTACAAGGTTAGAATTTCAATGCTTTTGAACAATTTGGATTTGTAAGCTTCTAATAGATCAATTCAAATAGCTGAGTTAATCAGAGGCACACCTTTGGATTTATTGTAAGCAAACACTTCAAAAACGCTGTTTCCTCGTAGGACGTCTAGGGGTCACGTCAACCGAATATTTTCTGTATTTGACAGTTTTTTTAAAATGGTGACAGAAAGATCTGAAGGCCGTCTGTCATTTTGACAAATTGCAATTCCTACCCCTGACCACTGGGTGCAGACACTAAGACATGTTCCACTCTAGGCGTGGAGTACAGCTAACTGAATCCATCCTAAAAAGATTCCCATGGGAGCATCTGAACATCATCTGAGACCTGGATACCGTACTCAATGGATCTCGCCATCAGGTAGCTGACAGCGCCTTGGAGAGTTAAGGAGGCATGGAGCGCAGCTTAACCACTGATGCAAAAAAAGTGCATGCAAGGCAACTTTATTTCTATAGCACACTTTCAACAAGTCAATTCAAGGTGTTTTATATCCTTAGGGGATACAATAAAAGGCGCAAAAAAAGCAAAAAACATCAGAGACACAACATATGACATTCCAGCTATTATTAATCAGTTACCCAAGGCAGACTTTATCCTAAATTCATGTCTGCTCTTGAGTAATGTTTCTACGTGTCATATGCTATGTGTGTGTTTAATGCTTTATTGCTGTTTTTACTTTATCCCCTAATCCTGTAAAGCACCTTGAATTACCTTGCTGTTGAAAGTGTGCTTTACAAATAAAATTGCCTTGCCTTACCTTGCCTTGATTTAAAGGCAAAAACTCATTGTTTCAGCAGCTTTGCAGTTGTCTGGAGGTTTGTTCCAGATGAGTGGAGCATAGAAACTGAAAGCTCCTTCTACATGTTTGTTTCTAATTCTAAAAATGATTAGAAGACTAGAGCTGGAAGACCTGAGTGGTCTGAGGGGTTGATATAGTGGCAACACATACTTTGGTGTACGCCATGCAATGATTTATAAACTAGGAAAAAGTATTTTAAGTCTATTCTCTGAGCTACAGGGAGCCAATGTAAGAACTTTATAGCTGGGGTGATGTGCTCTACTTATTACCTCCCACTGAAGCAATAAAAAATATCACAGAGTCTTCCCAAATTCTTATCACTTCATTTGAAGAAATGTTTCCTGATTTAAAAACATTTCCCTCCATTACGCATAGACTAATATGTTCATAATTAACACATATAGCCTTTTAATCCGCTCAATGTGTGATGGCACAACGTGGATACTCTGTTCAGTTCCTTCAGATTAAACATTGATTGAAATGAATGACATTTAAATACTACTGAATATGTCATTATTAATTCAGTTCAATTCAGCTTACTTTTATAGCGCCGATTCACAACAGATTCATCTTAAGGCACTTAACAAGAAAGTCATTTCAATACAAACATTCCAATCAGTTTAAAGTTTTAGCTAGTTTTCTATGTAAGGAATCCCAGCAGATTGCATCGAGTCATTGACTTAGGAGAAGAAATTAGAAAGTTGGCAAGCCCAACACCTTCTGTTATTAGTTGGTAAAAAAGTGCTAAATGCACAAAGTTGCATTACTCTCCTGTGCATACAGATGGGAGCGGAGGTGTCTGTGACCTTTAACGTTCCATCTTCTTCCACCTCTCCCATCCCACGTCTTTAACCCCCAACCTGCGGAAACCTAAGCCCCTTAAGAGCACAGCTTGCAAAGGAAGTTTCCAGAGATATTCAGAGATCAAGAGCCAAATATTGAGAGGGAGGAAGATGGTAAGGAGATGGGATGCTTGTAAAGGTCACATTTGCCTGCCTTCATGCTGTGTCTTTACCCCCCTCGTCTCTCATTAGTTCTGCACAGTGGAGAGAAAAGACATTGAAAGGTAAACAACTTCCCTTAAAGAAGCACGGCCGTTGATGAGATAGTCGGCTCCTGTTATGTGTTAAACAACCTAGTCGTTACTTTTTATGCCTCAAATGTATCCACCTCAGGATCATATATTGTTTACGTGCTAGCAGGAGAAAAGCAGAAACTGTATATAGTGCCATATATTACATCCTGACATGCTCATATATAAAAAGAAAACAAAAAAAATCATCAGAACTTAATGTAAGGATAATGACGTCCATAACAATATGGACTTCATGAACCTTAATGGATCAGATAAAACGCCAATAAAGAACTAAGACAAATATTTGCATCTGTGAACAATTTGCATAAATCTATAGAATAGCTGACAACTCAGCCAGATGTTTCTGCAAAAAAGACAAAAAATAAACAAGTCAAGGTATAAAGAGTACATATGCTGTAGCATATTTGTGATCCAATAAGGTCAAAGCAGTGAAACTGATGACTCATGTCAGCATGTTAAAATCCATTTGAATTTTCTCACACACAAGTGTGCACACACACACACACACACACGTTTTTTCTCTTTGTAGCATCCTATTACCAAAACATAGGCTCTTGGACTATCCACCCATTCGGCCCACCTCAAAGCTTATGGGCTCTACAAGTATAGGAGGCCTCCATGAATATAGAAGTGCAAAACCGCATACACTCACACACATACACACTTGAGTTTAATATAATTGGGAAGCTTCACAGCTGACACTAGATTTCGTTTTAAGCAAGGCTACACAGCACAGACAGACTGCATCTACTATCAGTGTTTCCCGCTGCAAATAAGCTGCCTAAATGGCTAAAAGCGATGGAAGAATGCATGTCACGCTCTTTTCCATCCTTTAGTCCATTTTTTATTACTCTAGTGTCAAAGCCCCTCTTAGTAATATCAAGTGTGCAGAGCATCAAACTGTTTTTAGTTGCTTTTATGATGCCATGAGCTAAAGTAGGCAAGAATTCCTTACTGTGCATTCACATCTGCGAACCCCAGTGATATGCCTGATTTCAGTTTCAGTCTTGCAACATGAAAGTCAAGTGTTCAGCCTGGATTTATTCTAATACCATACCAAAAAAGAACATGCTCAAGTACTTGGAATAAATCGTTTGGGAAAACATGAAGGCATTTGATGCTTCAGTGCACATTTGTCCAGGAAAACACTTAATAAGAAAATTCAGGAAAGATTTTTTTTATTCTTCGGTTAGAAGTTGGATAAAATTTAACTGAGTGTTCATTGAATATCCACAGGTTTCCCATCTGCGTCCAAAAACTATGGGGAAATTTGTGGAGACTTTAGTGAAAGATGGACTGTAAAAAGCCAACAGTGAAAAAAAACTTATTTTAAACAGTGGTTGCGTTTACATGTGCCAAATGTCTTTAATCGGATCATAGTTTAGATTAGAATTTGACTGTGCAAATGGGCCCAGAAAAAATGAATCCGATTATAACAAGTGTTTACATCCGCCACATGTTCAATCGGAATCAATCATTTTGACATGCGTAGAACTATCTAAAATGCCGGAAACAGCCGTAGAAGAAGTAGCAGACTTCCGCTTTAAACAAACCCTGCAAGTGTTTAAAATGGAGTGGTACAATGTTCTTAAAGCTACATTGTGTAAGAACTTCTCCCATCTAGCGGTGAACGGTCTTGAGACAATCTCAAGAAAGGAATTCCTTGTCTCAGCAATGAACTTTCAGACTAATTTGGCTATAAACAAGCAATAGATACATATCCAATGTGGGACCAAATATAAAAGAAGACTTGGGGGGATTTGAATACAATTGGATTTGTGTTTGTCAGATGGTAATATATGGGCAAACCATTAGGTCAAGATTGATACTTCACAGTCACCTACCTGACTAATATGGTGACACAGCCTCAGATGGTTAGGTTGTGTTAATCATTGACAGCTGTCTTTTGGAGAGAACCTATTTTTAATAGAACTGTGGAAAAAGTCCCCAGAATATTTTTATTTGGTGATAAATTATTGCCATCTCTATCATCATTTCAGCATAAATCATGCCAGTACCTGTTTTTTTTTTCAGTGTAGTAACTTTTAATCTGACATACTTTGAACTATTGTAAGAAAGTGGCATTTTATTTGGGAGCAGAAAATATGACTGTACATTTTTGAGTAGGTGCTACAATATGGTGAGTAGGTGGAGAACAACGCATCGACAAATTATCAACAAATAGTAAATACTTGAAATGCCCATTCCTAATTTAGAGAGACCATTCACACTAGTCATGCAAAATACACCTTTGTTTTTGTTTTCGTGCTTAATCTATACATTATTGGTAGATTTTATCATTGCCACATTTTTGACTAAGAATTTTGGAATAAACAATCTTTCCAGACCACATGGTACGTCATAATTTCATGACAAGTATTTATACATCAATGATCTTATAAAATTAAAGCTAAAGAAGAAAATTGTTTAAAGACTTAGTGGGTGACTGCAGCCAGTGAGATTTACATATAACTTTACTTTAAAGCTTAACTATACAGTGATATTTCAGAGCAAAATCAAACTGCAAAAGAGAAAAAACAGACTGCAGTAAACCGCATGAGAGAGCAGGCAACTTTATTACTGTGAAAGTAAAAAAGGGGGGCAGAACTAAGCTAATATTAAAAAGCAAAAAAAAAAAAAACTCCCTATGATCTTCAAACCTTTCATTATAGAGGGGCACTTTATATTCTGCAAACTGCTGACACCTCATATGCTCCCTATATAGGAACTTACTAGCGCAGAAAACCAAACAGAGACACAGTGCTTTTACATTTGCATTATAGCGTTTTATTTTGTCACATTTTTCTTACACGTAAAATGAAGCCTCAACGCCAGAATATATCTAACAATTTCTTATGGCTGTTTAGCACTCTCAGAGCCAGTAATCTACTTTATGTTGCACTCCAGAGGGGGAGATGAATGAAAGCTGGTATAAAAGTACGTCCTGTTCTGTTGAACGAGATCCAAGGTGTTAAGGAGGGGAGGAACACAAGGATCCAACAGTATCCTGTCCTTCATTTGTCCAGGTTTACATTTATTTCACCCAGCATCTCTTCACAGGAGGAGATGATGGCACGACAGCCTCAGATTTTTCTGATCCCAGCAGGAGGTAAGAAACAGACATAAACCTCTGGCTCAAGCTATGTCTCAACCATATTTGCTCCATGGTTCATTGCATCATGTGTACTGGCTGTATTTATCTTGGTCTATATAGCCTGATCACCTGCTGTCCACGTGTTTGTCTACTGGCAGGGCCACAAATACTCTCAACAAAATGACAGTGGTGCAGCCTGACCATGTGTTCTTTTGAAATATGTGGAAAATTGAGTCTAAAACACGGAGTGCAGGTGCTTCTTGATGTGCTTCCATAAACACACCTGACATTTGGAGGCATTTAAAAAGGGCTGCTTCTTCAAACCTCCCAGTTTTAAAAAGAAAAGAAAAAGTGATAAGAGGCATAAATGGAACAACAAGGACCCCAACAGAACATGTTGTTTTTTTCCAAAGAAGTTGAATACTCGTCTAATGCCTACAGTATATGAATGCAGTAAAGCTGATTTCTGAGACAGTTACATGTGTCAGCTAAAAAAGATAAAAGACAATTTTGGACTTAGAAATAGCTTTTGAAATTAGTGTCATTATTTGCCTCTTATTTGTTTTTTCTTTCTTTTTAGATATTTTGTGTTGGCAGAAGTATGAGTCCAGGTCATTTACTCGTTTGGCAGTCATAGCCGTTCTGTCCTTTTTCCCTTTGATTTCATACCTTTAATGTTTCATACAAGTTTAATGTCCTTAAATGTAGTATAATTTTCACAGAGTTTCATTTATAATTATGTTCAGATTTGTAGCTTTTGGGATTGTTACACTAATTTCCATGACCAAATTCAAGAAATATTGAAAAAAAAAGCACTGAAGAAAAAGTGCAAGCATAAGGCACTCAAGAATGCAGATATAGAGATAGGCATCAGCCCCCCCGCAACCCTGCATTAGGATTGACGGGTATAGAAAATGTGTGTGTATATATATATATATATATATATATATATATATATATATATATATATATATATATATATATATATATATATATACAGTGGCTTGCAAAAGTATTTGGCTTCCTTGAACTTTTCCACATTTTGTCACATTACTTTTTTACAAATAAATAACTGAAAAGTGGGGTGTGCGTAATTATTCAGCCCCCTGAGTCAATACTTTGTAGAACCACCTTTGGCTGCAATTACAGCTGCCAGTCTTTTAGGGTATGTCTCTACCAGCTTTGCAAATCTAGAGACTGAAATTCTTGCCCATTCTTCTTTACAAAACAGCTCCAGCTCAGTCAGATTAGATGGACAGTGTTTATGAACAGCAGTTTTCAGATCTTGCCACAGATTCTCGAATGGATTTAGATCTGGACTTTGACTGGGCCATTCTAACACATTTATATGTTTTGTTTGAAACCATTCCATTGTTGCCCTGGCTTTATGTTTAGGGTCGTTGTCCTGCTGGAAGGTGAACCTTCGCCCCAGTCTCAAGTCTTTTGCAGACTCCAAGAGGTTTTCTTCCAAGATTGCTCTGTATTTGGCTCCATCCATCTTCCCATCAACTCTGACCAGTTTCCCTGTCCCTGCTGAAGAGAAGCACCCTCAGAGCATGATGCTGCCACCACCATATTTGACAGTGTGGATGGTGTGTTCATAGTGATGTGCAGTGTTAGTTTTCCGCCACACATAGCGTTTTGCATTTTGGTCTCATCTGACCAGAGCACCTTCTTCCACATGTTTGCTGTGTCCCCCACATAGCTTGTGGCAAACTTCAAACGGGACTTCTTATGGTTTTCTTTTAACAATGGCTTTCTTCTTGCCACTCTTCCATAAAGGCCAACTTTGTGCAGTGCACGACTAATAGTTGTCCTATGGACAGATTCCCCCACCTGAGCTGTAGATCTCTGCAGCTCGTCCAGAGTCACCATGGGCCTCTTGGCTGCATTTCTGATCAGCGCTCTCCTTGTTCGGCCTGTGAGTTTAGGTGGACGGCCTTGTCTTGGTAGGTTTACAGTTGTGCAGTACTCCTTCCATTTCTGAATGATTGCTTAAAAAGTGCTCCGAGGGATGTTCAAGGCTTGGGAAATCTTTTTGTAGCCTAAGCCTGCATTTTTTTTTTGTTTTTTTTTTTACACGTGTCCTATTTGGCAGTGTGGAGCTCAGAATTGGTGTCTGAGTACCAAGTACCAGATTTACTTTCACAAGCGGAGCAGTACAGTTTTTGCTATAGTCCTCCACTTGATATATGTGTGAAAAATCTTTATTATGAATTGTTGGGGTTTTTATTTCCTGATGTTATGGACACGGAGACAGAAAATTAAGGAGAAGAAAGAAGGACGATGAAGAAGAGAGGTAGGAAACAAAAAGTCAAGAGAGAGGGTGAGTTGAAAATACAAGAGAGGAAGGGGAACAAAGAAAACACAGGAAGACATTGAAGTCTGCCTCCATACCCACAGGACGGCAGAGAGAGGGGGAAAAACAAAACAAAACACGAAAAAGGAAAATCGTCAAAACAAACCAAACATTGTGAACTAAGAATTACACAACCACATCAAACAAAAATAGATATAAAAATACAACAACAATGTCACAGAAAAACTCATGGTACCGATTAATCAAGCTCTAGTAATGATAACCTCAGCCCAAGAATATATCCTTAAACACCAGAGACCCCACATGTATGTGTGTGTGTTAGCATGCTGGTGCATATAAGGTTTCTCCATAAGAGTGTTCGATACTTGGTGTGAGCAGGTATCAATCCGTCTCCCAGGAGTCGATGCAGACATGAAGGAGATCGGAGCAAAGACGTCCAAAGGACCCCCAGAGCCCCAGGTGGACCCAGCGGGGCCGACCACATCCCCCAAGAGTGGAGCAAAGGAAAACACCAGGGGAACGTCCAGCGGCTACTATGCAGGGGCCCGGGGGGCAGCAGTGACGAGCCCACGGGCCCCGCCGGCAACCGACCGCGCCAGGGCGGGCTGGTCAGTGGACCGGGAGAGCCGGGGCCCAGGGGCACCTCACCCCCCAGCAGGGACCCGACAAGGGACCGCCCGACGAGGGGCCCCCGGTCCTGCAGGGGCCGCGGCCGGCCGCCGGCGGCCACGCGCTACCACCGCCCTAGGCCAATCCCCACCGACAACAACCCTTGCCCTACGTCGGGGCGCCCCACCGATAGCTGCAGGGGACGGACAGCATCCCCAGGCGGGCTCAGCCAGCATCTGGACTCCAAGTTGTACCAGCTCCTGATCCCGTGCAACGCAGAGCACCGAGACCAGGCATCCAACAAGGGCCAGGGCCGGTCCAACCCGCCAATGAACCGATCACGCACGGTGCGCACAGAACAGGTGATCAAACGAGCAGAGACGCCGGATCCGCATCCCGCCGAGCCACCGAGCAGGCACCACCCAACAATCCCAAACCTGGCACCCCTAAAAGGGGTGCCCCAACCAACCAAAGGAAGATATCGGCCCAGCGCATCGGCCGACCGACACACTGGCCCCCCCAGGCCCGGCCAGGCAGGTCCGAACCGGATTGACCACCGATGCTCCGGCAGGCAGGGGCCCCCGTCACTGGCGGGGAGTGACGGAGGGGAAATAGGCCCCCATTTAAGTGTAAGGCCTGAGGTGCGCCAGGCGAGGGGGCAGACCAAGATCCAACCTGACAGGTAGACAAAGACATACAGACACAGTCATACGTTCCCTCCCTCTTAAACCTATACATTCTCACTGACTCACCAAGACATCCAAAAAAAAAAGACGCTGTACCCTCACTCACACACCCCATACACATTTTATGCTCCCAGGTCCAGGTACCGATGCCCCAGTAGAGCCACCAGCCCCCGGACCCGGGAGATGGACCCCCTACTTCCTAGGACGGAGACAAGCAGACCGCCGAGGGCCCCACAGTGGCAAAGCAGCCCGACAGCCCAGGACCCCGACCAGACTGCCTGTTCCTCCTCCGGACCCCAACCCCTGATGGCCCGTAGCGAACAGGGGTGTGAAAAGACCCCTAGCCTCCATCCTCCCGCTCAAGTATGGTGTTGATGCGTGTTTTTATAATGTGCATTTAAAACAGAGGGGTGGGATGTGGGGAACGCAGCCATACATCCCCTAACAACCACCCCGAGCCCTCAGTGTCTATATGTGGTTTAACAGTGGGCACCGGCACCAGAGGTGAAGCTGATTGAACTGCTCCCCCTCTGGATGCCGAAAAGTGTGCCCACCCCAAAGTCCCTACATATGTGTCACGTAAAAATGTTATAAGTGGGAGTGTTTAAGTTGTATATTAAAATTGGGACCCAGGACGCCACGGGATAGCGGGGAGGGAAGCCCCTTCTCGCACCCCAGTGATGTGCCCATGCCCCAAGACCCTATATGAGTGGTAAAGTGATGGAGCGGGTGGACAGAGGTGTCCAGGGATGGGGAGGGAAGGACTAGGAGACAAAATGTCTTCCCAGGGAGCCAGCTCCCCCACTGACCCCAATAGGCACCGCTGTTCACCGGGATCCACCAAGGGGAGGGAGGCCATGGCACGTTCGACCCGGGGCCCACGACCACAGCACCACAAAGCCCCACGGAGCCCAAGGCAGTCCCCCCAGCCCCATCCCAGAAGGGGAACTAAACCCACCCTGACATTCGCTCTACTCTCAAAACACAAAAGACACTAGACACCCAGGTTGAGTTCGCCCCCCCCCCCCCCTGCACACCCCTCCTCCCCGTTTCAAGTGCCCTCGTAGGGGGAGAGCACCTGTCGCTACACAGCAACAGCCTCCCCGTCACCAAAGGAGGCCCCCAGCGCCACCCGCACACCGGAGGCCCCCGTAACCCAAACCACGGCGACGTACCTGCCCAGACCAGGAGCAAACCGATGAGCCGGGCGGCCGACCCACCAGGCCGACATCCACCAGCCCCATTACTTGTGGAGCGACCACTGCTGCTCAATGGCCCGGCAGGAGACCAAACCCAGCGCCCCACCCACCTGCCCTGCACGCCCACCACCCGGCCCGTCCACCCGCAAGTCGACCGGACCCGGCCAAATGCCCGACCCCAGCACCCTGCACAAAGACCAAGACCCAGGAGCCAAGTCCAGTGCGAAAAAGGACTGATCCGGCCCAAAAATGCCACCCAGCCACCGCGACCAGCAGCCAGGCACCCCAACCAGCAAACAAGGCGAGACGCCATATAGGGACCGGCGATGACAATCGGCCCAGAGAAAAAGAGAGAGGCGGCTGCACATGCCGGCCGCTGGCCGGCCCCGACCCCCACAGGCAACAGAGACCCCACGTCGGCCGACCCCCAGCCAGGACCACAGCTAGGGGGCGCGGTGCCCCAGAGCCCCGAATCCCCAGGCCCACCCCAGACCCTACCCAGGCGCAGCACGGCCACCAGGCCAGTAACCCATGTCCGCCAGTGCAACCCCCCTAAGGCACCGCATGCAGCCATCAGGAGTTACCACCCAAAGCCCAACCCCAGGCCGGTCACGACGTCCAGCGTCCCATCCGCCCAGTGATCCCACCCCTGGGATCCCCCCCCAGACGCCTCCAACCCCAAAACCCCCACATCAGCAACAGTATCCCAAACGACAAAACCAAGTGCCCCCCACCTCCACTAGGTGATGGAGCCGATCAACGGAGCCCAGAGAGATTGATCAGATATGGAGCCAGAGGCCGTCTCAAGACCAATATGGTCCAACAAGAGATTTCTATACTGATTAATATTAAGAGCTTTTTTATTTTTCCAGTTCAGGGGGATAGTTTTCTTAGCGATGCATAAGGCAATGTGAACCCTTAGAACTCACTTTGTGTCCATGGTGACATCATTTAAATTTCCTAACAGACAAATTGAGGGAGATGGTGGAATGTTACATTTCAGACACTTTGATAAGTCCTCACATATCTGGCACCAAAATTTCTTAACGGGTGGACAGAACCAAAGCGCATGAATATAAGTATCTGGTACATTGCTTGTGCATTGTAAGCAGGTATTAAATGACGTAAAACCCATCCTAAACATCCGTTGACCTGTATAGTGTACTCTATGAAGGATTTTGTATTGTATTAATTGCAAATTAAGATTTTTTGTTATTTTAAAGGTTCTTAAACATATCTGAGACCAGAAGTTTTTATCAAAGCTGGCTGATAAATCCACCTCCCATTTTGAAATAGGGATGGCTATTGATTCATCTAATGTAGATAAAGTTTTGTATACTTTAGACAGCAATTTAGGGGGGAGGGGGAGGGGGAGATTAAGAAAATCTGAAACTCTTGCTGGAATTTGTAATTCAACTGTATTGAGCCTAAATTTTCCTTTAATAATAGATTTAATTTGTTGATATTCTAAGAATTAGTTTTTATCAATTCCATATTGTGTAATTAATGTATTAAATGGGATAAAGTCTGTTCCTTCAAATATGTGTTCCAGGTATTCAATTCCATTGCACCTCCAGTCTGGAAAACTTATCATACATTTTTTTTGCAAGATGTCGAGGTTATTCCAGATGGGTGTACGTCTGCATGGGATTATTGTGGACTCTGTCATTTTTAGAAACTCCCACCATGCTGTCAGAGAGGAGCTGATATTTATGCTTTTAAAGCATTCACGTCGTTTTATATTTGAGCTAATAAATGGTAGGTCTGAAAGTTTTATCTTATTGCATAGTGTCTGTTCTACGTCTATCCAGGACTCATCTAGGTAGTTGTTATTGTTTTGCTATGTTTTGTAGTTGCTATGTTTTAACCATCTTGAGATGTATTGGAGCCTGTTGGCTAAGAAATAATGATGGAAGTTTGGTAGATCTAGACCTCCTTTATCTTTGGTATTCTGCAGTGTTTTTAAGCTGATTCGTGGGGGTTTATCTTTCCAAAGAAATTTAGAGACAGAGGAGTCCAGAGATCTAAACCAGTCTAGTGATGGTTTAATTGGGATCATTGAGAATAAGTAGTTGATTCTGGGCAAAACCATCATTTTTATTGAAGCAACCCTTCCCATAAGTGATATGGGTAAGGGATTTCCATCTAGCAAGATCATCTTCCACTTTTTTTAAAGGTGGGATGTAGTATAGCTTTATTTAATCTGCCAGTCTTGGTGAGACATTGATACCTAAATAAGTAATATTCCCTGACTGCAGTTTTGTATTAGTTCGATTCTGGACAGAACAACTGATTGGAAGAACTGTAGATTTTAACCAATTTAAAGAATAATCTGAAACGTTTGAGTAAGAGTTTATCAACCCGATTACCTGAGAGAAGGAGGTTTGTGAATGCTGGAGAAAAAGTAATACATCATCTGCATAAAGACCGATTTTATGTTCCATGTTATTGCATTTTATGCCTTTAATATTGTGAGTTTGCCTGATGCCTGCAGCTAGTGGGTCAATAAAAATAGCAAACAGGGAGGGAGAGAGAGGACATCCCTGCCTGGTACCTCTCTGAAGATAAAACTTAGATGATATTTGGTTATTAGTCCTGACACATGCGGTTGGTGAACTGTATAATATTTTCAACCAGTTTCTAAAAGAATTTCCAAAGCCAAATTTATGTAAGGTTGCAAATAAGAATTTCCATTTAACTCTATCAAATGCTTTTTCTGCATCTAGCTATAATATATGATATATATGTAAAATTCTAATCATTTTAATTTCAAAACTATGGCTGAAATGTTGCTTCAGCCTCCATACGCACAGACGGAGCAGAGTTCAGCTCCTTGTAGAGCATACGGAGTACGCACTTTACTCTATCAATTCATAGTAATGCACCACATTTAACGTTCAGTAATGGTCACGGCATAACGACAGAAACCGTAATTAATTAGATTACCCTTATACTGACAAAAGAACGGAGTTACCCAACCACATTTTTTCAAATTATTATTACCAACGCTGTGGAAAAGAGAGTCCATAAAGTGATTCCAGTCAAAGCGAGGAAGTTAGGAAAAATGTTGTCTGAGAGCAGTAGCTTGGATAGCTTACCAACCAGTATCCTGTGAAAAGACTTAAATGCATTCTGCTGCACAAGCAAAGTATGTGCTTGTGGGACACCACTGTTACAAGTGATCGCTTTTGACAAAAACAAATCTAAGAACAAATATTGGGGGAACTTTTAGATAGAGGTTATATTTTCTGCTCTGATTCTTACCAGCCTTGTTACTCTGAAGTACAGGCATGCACCAGCACTTTCGTCCAATCCTAGTACCCCAAATAGCCTGCTTTATATTATATAGCAGCTGTGCAAGTCTGACCGTTTTCTACATAATAAGTATACGTTTTTCTTATGGGGGTTTAACCAAAATACGAAATTATAGCTGTGTTACACTTTGTCAGTCCAATCATTCACTGTAAGTGCATCTCCAACTAGTTTTGACACTTTTGGCAGTAAAGTTCACGTTAAGTAAATGCTACACATGTTGCGGATGGATTTGAATGGAATGTAAATTGTAATTTTTTATTTTGGTATATTTGCGGGGGGGGGGGGGGAGTCTGCACAGTAATTATTTTGGTTTCTTTATACTGTACTTGCTATTTATGAAGCCAAGTTTTCATTCACAACACCTGTTTGTAGCTTTTATGTACACTCGGACTAAAACAGTAAGCTCACCCAGGTAAGCACCCCAGAAGAGATAGACCATTCTTAACTTAAGTCTGGTTCACACGGCAGGATTTCAAAATGATTGTATGATTTCCGAACCTTAAGAGACAACACACATGGTGATAAGAAATCGTGGATACATCAGTTTTGGTTGTGCAGTGTGCGAACACACAGCAATGATGAGACACCACACATTAACTGATTTTACTCAGCTCAGACGGCAAATCTCACAAAACCTCATGATGTAAAACATTACTAGTAAAGTAAAAGAAAATATATGGATGCCGAGGATGAGCCATTGGCAACAGTTTGTGGACTAGTCTTAACAGAAAAAAAAAATGACAAAAAGAAAAGACTTAGCTGTAACAGGCTGTATGCTCGTTTGTCCTCGCAACACACCACACGGTGCGATATTGGGCCAAGACAATCCAACATGTTGAATATCCCCGATTTATTATCAGAGCGATCCTGACGTCATTCCAAGTGGACCAGAGCACTTTGAACGCACGTAGAAGGAATATCTGCTAGGATTATCTTAACAGCCACCTTGCTAATCAGGGCGTCCTTGCGAATGTTATAAGGGGAGAATCGGGCCTGAAATCGACTTAAAAATCCTGCTGTGTGAATCATCCTTTAAATGTGATCCACATGTAAATGGTTTGACATGCAAGGAGCTGGAACATCAGAACAGTGGCATAATGATTCAAGCATGGATTTCAACAGTCTGCCAATCCTATTGATGACTTTGGTTCTGGTAAGATCGTGTTTTGAATCTCTTTTTGCTGACCTTCACTCATCGTGTTGCTTGACTGTTAGAAGCTCCAGACACTGCTCTCAATATATTGTCGGACTTACGTCACCACATTTGCTATCTAAAAGTGTTGTTGTTCCAGCCTCTCTTTACATTTCCATACGGTTATGACCAAACATTTCAATTCCTTAGAATATTTAGGATTAAAGTAATCGTATTTCTACCAAAAGGCTTCTTCTGACTGGAAGTAGTAATGTTTTAGACTCTGAATCAGGCAACAACCACAGACAATAGATAACAGTTTTAAAAGATTTACTGAAGGGTTCTGGAGCGGGGTGGAGATATTGTCAGGGGAAGTATTCGAACAGAGGAGGCAGGTAGGAGGACAGTTACTGCAGCTGGGTGGAGTGGGTGACCCGGTGTCTGTCTGTTGCAGGTGGAGTAGCGTTGGAGAGCAGACAGGCAGGAGATTGGCTGGAGTATTAGCAGGCAAGTTTCTTTCTAGGGAGAAGTGACGAGGAAGTTGATCAAAAGGAATCCAGGGGTTAACCAGGCAAGGAGGAATTTGACGAGAGCAACAAAATGAGGACACGGAAGCACCGTCCAGGAATCATGCTAGGTGAGTAAATATCTGGCATCATCCTCTGGGAACTGCTTCTCTTTTGAGCTCCAGCGCTGATGAGGCTAATGAGGATCAGCTGGTGCAGCTGCCTGTCACACCCTGCACAGATCTGCTAAAAATGAAAAAAGTAGTGCCAAGCACCATATGAGAACAGAGAAGAAGGATTATCTAACGCATACAGAAAGGTGATTCACCATATATTGAGCCCATTTTATCCCAACTTAACAAAGTTAGATAAAAGAGCATTTAATGATAAATGGGCTGAACTTCAGTCAATTGGGCAATATGTGGTGGGGAAGAATGGAGGACTCAAACCTACAGTGGGTTGAAAAAGTATTTGGCACCCACCGATAGTGCAAGTTGTCCAACTTCAAAATAAGAGGTCTGTAATTTTCATTACAGGTACACTTCAACTGTGAGAGACAGACCGTAAAAAAAAAAAAAAATCCAGGAAATCACACTGTACGATTTTTAAAGGAACATGGGGCAGGATTTGTACATAAAATAAACATCCATGTCCAGTTTTTTTATGCTGTTGGGTGATGAAGCGTTATAAACCAAAAATAATGAGCCCACCCACGTATCGTTCCATTTTCTTAACCTGGCTGTGTGCTGCAAAATGTGCTGCAGTTCGGGCCCGAATTTCCCGCGCTGTGGCGGTGTGACGTCAATTGACACTGTGTGCGCGTTCTCGACAGCTTTAAAAGAGGAAGAAAAATGGTCGCAGACCTCCATTTATTCAATTGTGAGAATGGATTCTTCTGCAACTGGGAATCGACTCACAGGCCACTAAAAAGTGGCACCAAGAAAAAGAAGTATGTCACTGTGAAGAGGTATGTTTTTTTTAGTGAAGCATTTGTGCACGCTCCCGTGCGGGTGGCTGCAGTTACTTGCAGCACCGGCCGCGTCACTCGTGAGTTTCGTTTCTTCATTCTGTCCCATGCTCCTTTTAAAGAATGGATTTGAATAATGGTGCAGAAATTAAGAATTTGGTCAATAACAACAGTTCACCTCAATACTGTGTAATGTAACCTAGGTTGGCAAGGACAGAGATAAAATGTTTTCTGTAAGTATTCACCAGGTTTGCATACACTGTAGCCGGTATTTTGGCCCAGTCTTACATTCAGATCTCCTCTTGAGCTGTGATGTTTTGGGGATATCCCTGGGAAACAAATATTTTCAACTCCCTCCACAGATTCTCTATTGGATATAGGTCTGGAGACTGGCTAGGCCACCCTAGAACCTTGAAATACTTTTTTGTAGACACCCCTTCATTGACACAGAGTGTGTTTGGGATCATTGTCATGCTGGAAGATCCAGCCACATTTCATCTTTAATGCTCTCACTGATAGAAGATGGTTTTTGCCTAACACCTATTGATACATGGCCCCATTCATCCTTTTCTTAATATGGATCAATTGCCCTGTCCCCTTTGCAGAAAAAAGCCCCAAAGCATAATGTTTCCACCCCCATGCTTTACAGTGGGTATGGTGTTCTTGGGATCCAACCATAGACTGTGTATATAAGATGGACGGAGCCTCCGTGACATCACCCATAGGTTTCTGAAGAGCTGAATTAGAGCCAACTGGGTGGTTCCCACCAAAGCCATCTTGGCTGCATTATGCATCTCGTCATGCCCGGAAAATACAAAAAATGGGCAAAGAGGTGGAGCTAAGAGTGGGGTTGTGAAAGTGGAGGCGGATGATGAACAGCCAATGTGGCATGAGCTAACTGAGTTAACCAGAGCTAAAGGAGGTTAGCTGGTGCTTCTAGCCAGAAGACCGCAGTTGCGCTAGAAGGACAGCGGCTGCCTAGAAAGCTCCTATCCCTCTGCCTTCTAGGCAATTATTTTGTCAAATAAAAACATAAAGCCTTGTTCGTACATAACTTTCACTAAAACTATGTGAATTTTATTTAAAACAAGTTTTAACAATATGTTTAGAAGAAATGTGATCATTTCAACCCATTTTTGAATAAGCAGCATTATCTTTAATGCACAGAAGATATATAATTTACCTACCAAAAGAAATGGAGCAGAGGCTTCTTGGACGGTATGTTTGTACAATCAATACCACAGCAAGCCATCTTTGTCCAATAAGTGCACGATTAACATCTGAACATGAATAAACATTGTGGATGCAACTGATGGTCAAGTTCAGAGAAACAAAATGGCCTAGACTGTCAAAGTGAGTCAGAGACTGGAGGCCTTTCCTGGAGCAAGCAGGGGGGGAGCAAGCTGGAGTTATTTGTCTCTCAGAAACAGTTTCTAACTTCCCTTCAATTCATTCATGTCACCTAAAAGGTAAACCCGTTTCTCAATCAGCTGTTCAGCTCTGATGATTCAGTAAGAACATCTCCTGGTGTCATCTTCATGTTTCCAGCTCACCACATATCCAAACCGATATCATGACCAGCAGCTTTTAAAGCTGTGGCTTTAGCAAACATCAGATGATACTAGAAAGTCAAAGGCCTATTAAGATTATTCTAACGACAGGTAGGCTTATTAAACGTGCTGCTGTTGTTTACCGCGACATCCGCTGGTTTCCTCTTTCTAGCGCAAAGTGGGCGATAAACAAACGAGAGAAACGAGACTGGTGACAGAAAAGCTGATCATTGATCAGTTTTATGATTGAAGGAGCAACAGGAGAGGGGAGAGGCAGAGAGTGAGAGAAGATGAAACAGCCGCGCAGCGTAAAGACAGAATAACTCCAGCTTTGTCTTTTTTTTCATTCTAGCTGAAGTATGAGACAAATCGCGTTCCTTTTCACCTCAATATTTTCTCTGAATACGCGATGATTCCGTTTTTTACGGGACGGTTGGCAACCGTAGCACTGTCAGTGCTTTTACATGCAGTACTGGTTTTTAAATCTTGTATATTCTCCGAGCCGGTGTCGTCCATGCTGTTTTATTTTTGCTGTCTGTTTCGCCGACACGTCTTCCTTGTGAGCAGCAGTGGGCCTATCTAGACTAATGAGCTGAGTGGGAATGTAAGTGCGCGTATCTTATTAATGACAACAAAACACAAGAGCAGGAAATTGGCATACCGCACAGTTTCAAAATAAAACATCCTCTCGTTCATTGATTTAGATGACAATGTTTGATCGTTTTGGCTCTGACAGAAATACGGAACAAATTGCGTTCCTTATTACTTTAATACGCAACGTATCCATTTTTTTCTAAATGCGGAACGATTCCGTTTTTTACGGAACGGTTGGCAACCCTATTTGTACCCCACAAGGTGAAACCTTGCATGGAGCCTCAGTGATCTTGTATTTTTATTTTCCATTTTCTAATAATTGATCCAACAGTTGAGCTCTTCTCACTAAGTTGCCTGCCTATTGTAGATTGTCTTACCCCAGTCTTGTGCAGGTGTACAATCTTGTCCCTGGTGTCCTTAGACAGCTCTCTGATCTTGGCCATGATGGAGGTTGGAGTCTGACTGTTTGAAGGTGTGGACAGGTGTCTTTTACACAGATAACGAGTTCAAAATGGTGTCATTAATAAAGGTAATGTGTGGAAGAGAGAAGATCTTCTTAAAGAAGTAGTAACATGTCTGTAAGATCCAGAATTTGGGCTTGTTTGTAGGTGCTAAATACATATTTTCTGCACCATTACACAAATAAGATGTTTACCAATCCGACAATGTGATTTCCTGGGACAAATTGCACAATCGGTGACTGGCATTTGGCCCACTGTACATCATTCTGATTGTAAGACAACCACTCTACCAGCTGAACCACATATTGAAGTGTAGTTGTCTTTTGGCTGTGATTGAGCTAAAAGAACAGGTTCCAACTGCCTTTGATGCTCAAACAAAGGCCATAAAAACCAGCTACAGAAAAAAACTCAACAAAGGCAAGATTATCTCATGGCATGTTAAAGTTTCCCATGTCATTTTATAAAGATATACCATCAGAATTCTGTAGACAATTCCACTTTCTCTGGAGGTAGGAGACCATCAAAGCAGTGTCCACACCATTTGTTTTTCTACCTTCCTTCTGTAAGTGGTCAATGATCTGTCATGGGGTAAGAGGCAAATTAATGCTGTGTCCCTGTTTTAGCTGTTGCAGTAGGTATTGTTTTAAAACTGACTGAAATATTACAGAGTTGATATTTTAAATGACCGTTAATTTATATAAACTATTGTCATGATAAACAAGGCCATCACTACTAAAACAGCAATCTCTATGTCTATTTCCACTGGAGAATGAAGACCCTTACTGTACATTAACAGTTTTCCAAAATAATGCCAACAGTTCAAAATCCAGCATGTTGTATACACAGAGGTTGGAAGTTTAAAGTATAAAAACAAATTACTTTGTCCTGCCTTCCTGTTATTAGCTAAAAGTCATGCACTCTCCCACACACTGAACAAACCATACAAATATCTCAAAACATCTTACGAAATATATTTTCCTTGCATGCCTTACATTTCCGTCTCCACTGAATTAATCTTACAGTACAAAGCAAATTTTGCCAAACTTGAGTCTTCTTTAGTCAGTCACAGGATTCACATCAAAGAGCATTGTCAACATGACCTGGTAGCAGTCTGATATAGTTCCAATTGGCCAGTAACCTTTTCAGTTTCCTGGTTCATCCCTAGTTTTTTTATTATAGCATTATTTTACTTTTAGGAAAACTTACAGATTGAAAAAGGACATTAGCACTGAACACACAATATATTTGTGAATAATATTTTATTAGTAATAACAGCTCTAAATGGACAATTAGTTCTGCTAATGCAGAGAATGTCCCTATGGGTTGTTCTGAAGGCTACAAAGAAATGACCTTTAGGTTGTATAAACAGCTGTATAAATGAAAGGAGTTATTTATGTTATTATGTTATTATGAAAATTAAACAGAGAAGGTGATGGTGAAAAAAAAAGAACAGTTGTGGGTGGTTTGAGTGTAGGCCAAGAAAGGACAAGAGATGATGATCGACAGGACCGTAGCTACCAGACCAGTCCACCCACCCGTCATTAACAGTGGGATCACATTCAGCCTGAGGCTCCTCGCTCTTTCTCCGACCCCGTCCTTCACCTCCTGAGCCTTGAAATGGAGAGCTGGTGGGCTAGACTTAGACACAGAGGAGGTTTTGCAGGTTTTCACACACACAAACTCAAACATACAGACATACACACACTAAAGAAGGAGCATTAAATTCAGCCATGGAAGACCTTGGTAGATGGAGTGCGGGCAGCCCTTCTATACAAGCAAGATCCTTGACTATTGATTGTAAGTCTGCTTTATTGTGTCGTTGCAGAATGTGAAGCTTAACCATACAGCTCTGAACTGTCCCATACAGTGTAATGTTTGCTTTGTTCTGAACAATTTTATTATGTGAGATTATAATGTACAATTCTTCAAAGAGAAGTTGTCAGATTTAGAGAGGATTAAAAAGGTTAAGCAATCCGCTTAAACATGCTTTTCTTGTAAACATCTTAAGAATTTTTTACCTCACAAATAACTGACTTTTTTACAAAGATGTCTTTTCTACCATTAATTCTCTAAGGCCTATCATGGCTTAACAGATGAATACTACAATATACCTCAGTGCATAATTTAGGCTGTTACTTTTTAACAATGAAATCCTACAAGATGTTAAAGAAATGACTTTAATCTGGTCATGAATACATTGGAGTCTGCAAACAGTATAATAACATTTTTAGAGAATTAAATAGTCCTTTAATATGGTTCCTTTTGATTCCATGCAATATCAACGATACCAAATCATCAGTGGGATTTAATAATTTTGTGTTTAACACTTTCATAATGTGTTTATCTCAAGCTTCATGTACAAATGTTGCAGAATACAAAATAGACAAATGTGTTAACTGCCAAAATACATAATTAGAAGCAGGTATTAACTACAACACTCCACACCAAAGACATGCCAAAATGCCCACTGGAAAAATGAGGGAGCTTTAATTCTTTCATACTTGTTTTTATCCAGTGTTGAAAATGCTTCAAGCTCATTGAAACAGGCAGCTGCAGTCAAGACTAGAAGGTGGACGCATGGAAAGCCAAAAGACATATCACAATTTGTTTGGTTTGTAATATCTAGTGGGCTGAGAAATGCTCCTAAATATGCAACCAGGTACTGCAACCACATTCTAAATAAATACCATTAATGGTCAAACAAATGTTAAGCATTTAAGGTTTTCTTTATTTTGTATTTTCAGATTGTAATAAATTATTCAGTCTGTATTACCTTTTATTTTTCAGATGGTTAAAGAAAGCTAACTGAAGCAAATGAGAGACACATGGCCTATATTTTAAATCTAAAAAGGCACTGACAAGTCATATTATGCTGTACACAGCCATTTGTTTTGTGTTTTTGTTTTGTCTGTACCACACCCTGGGTCAGAATAAACCAAGTTATGTACTCAACTGTGGTAAAAGTCTTCCATTCTACCTTTGTCCTCCTCCAACACTGCTGAGTTTACGCTTGTTCTCTCAGTGGCATTTGAAAATATACCATACCTAGGTCAAACAATTTTGATGACAAATTCTCACATTCTTCAAGTACCCATGCACATATCAGATTCACCGACTGTCACCTTCAAAGGCTTTTAAATGTTCCAGAAATATTATATGACCTGTGGGAACCTTAAAGCACTCACAGGCACCAGGAAGTGAGCAGGAGATGGGGAGATGGGAGAGAGGTTAGACCTAGATGAAAGCAACTGAATGATAATAGAGCACATGGCAGGGCCAAAGATGATTAATACCATTCTCAGCTCCCATTTGCTCTTCATTAACTCACTGTCTGCCATTAGGGCCTGTGCTCAAATGAAAGGGGAGGAAAGAAGAGCTCAGGTTGGGCATCATTAGAATGAACAAAGATGGAGTGAGAGCGCAGGAGGAGGCGGGATGGGGATGGCTATAAGGTAGAGTGCTGATTAGTACAGCAGTTAACTACATCTTCATCAAGTCAAGTATTGCTCTTCTGCCCTGAAAAAAGGACACAAGACGACAAAAAGAAGCACAAATTCAGCACTACAGTCTATCTACGGGAAAAGTCATTTAGAGTTTCTGCTGGATTTTTATGCCAGACCTTGTCCTTTTGAGTAAATATTAGACCTGGCATGTTGTTAGAGACTCAGACAACTGTCAGAAATTCCAGCTGCAAAAAAAAAAGGTCTCCAACTTTTTATATAGTTTGTTCCTCACAGAGATGAGCATACCCCGAGGGAGCAGGGAGAGTCAGATGGGTTGGAGGAGGAGTGAAATGGGGAGATAACACCTGAGTGGAAGTGCATTTAGCCAAGCAGAACACGTAGCATTTTAGCAAAAACACTGGCAGAGATAAAAGCACAAAACATTATGAATCCCTCTCCAGGTAGTGGATAAAGACTGGCAAAGATGGACACACACAATTGGATTTAGAGAGGTGCTTCAGTATATTTCAATCAGCACCGGTGATAACCTTTTAAAATAGGAAAATGTTGATCTGATGGAGAGGAGGAAAAATAAGTACATCTACCAAGACAGCCCAGGAAGTCATCATAAGTGATAGAGAACCACAGGAAACCTATTGAGACTGAGTAACTATTCTAAAAAGTGAAAAAGTGTTAACAGGAAAGCAAAGAAAAACAACCAAGTTCTTCAGTTTTTTTTACAATATAAACAATGTTATTCATAACTGCTTGAGATCTACCAGATTTGAGGATAATATACAGCACTGGTTCACATTTGATAGCGACCATGCACTATCTTTCCTCAGGCCTGAGCCTTTGCCGATATCTTAGATTATAAATGGAAATGTCATTATTTTTAGCAGTACAGCAGCGTTCATATTTAATACCCTCCTGACTCTGTGTCAGTCCCTTAAGTGCATCCCTACAGCTCTGATAGTGTTGCCCAATGCATCATTATGTCATCAGTGTGGGTAAGTGCAACTCTATGAAGACAGGATGGGTGTGAAAGGATACCGAGTTGGAGGCAAACGACTTCGTCTGAGGTCACTTTCCACTGTAGGACATTAAGAAATCATCTTTGTGTGACTGTTCATCAGCTGTGAACGTGATCTTCCTAAATAATAAATGCAGAGGAAGTATTTTTACAACTGAGTGAATGTATAGGATTTCGGCAGAAGAAATCTGCAACATGTTCCCTACATCTGTAGAGATGCACAGAAGTTCCACATATACTTAGCCCCAAGAATCCCACTGTATTAACACAGGAATCTAAATATTTAAAAGAGCAGAAAACTGGCTCTTAACAAGGCATGGGCCAGGTTCCTCCTTTAACTTATAACTCAGTTTTAAGAAGTAATCTTCAACAAGTGTGGAATCCCCTTTACATGAAATGCCAAAGTGACACGTTTTCCCCATACATATGTAGTAGTTTAACACTTTAACACAGTCTCCGCAACCAGTTTCTGTTGGATAATGGAAGACAAAGTATACATTTTGGAAGTTCATCCAGTTTTGAAAAATAAAGACTGTAATGAATTATATAGTAGAAAAGGTAAGTGTTTCAAAACACAAGTGGAATCTATCAAAGGAAAAAAAAATAATATCTGTTTATTAGAGCATTGAAAGATAGATCCTGGGGACCGAGACTGTGCTTAGATGTTAAAAATAGAGAGAACGTCAGTGGTCTTTGCAGGATCCTGGCAAATTCTTCTAGCAAAGACTGGAAACACACTGCACCCTCTCCCCAAGTCGATGGTGCACAAGAACACTACAAATAGTTTGATGATCCACAAAACCTTCATAGTGAAGTTGTAGCGTTTTGTGCTCTGTGGTCCATGAAAGTTTGTCCATTAAAACATTGCTCTTGTTACACCTCTTATATGCATGGCATTCTAACTACCCAAAATGATGAAACAGAAATTATAGAGGGAAAAAACATATGTGGCAATTCTTTAGAGAATAGCAGTCTTGCAAAGGCATTTATTACAGAGAACTCTTTTCCAAATTTGCTGCCTAAGACAGTATTAGTTTAATTTCCAGGGCCCCAGCATAAGTGTCTTAGACTTCTAAAATTAGAACAACAGAAATTATCTTAAATTCAGTTCAATAAACATATTTACTTTAGAAATAAAACAACATTCAACAGGTATTTGCTCATTATAACTGTTTAGATCTTCCTCCAGTGTGAACATCCTGATAGAAAAGGCCTGCAGCCTCTCGTGATTCAGGTACCTATGACTTACATTTCATCTGAGTGCACGAGAATAAAACAAATGGTTAACAGTCTTGTGAGTACATGGCACCTCTCTCCTTCAACTCTCCTGTTCATCTGTGTCTCAAAATCCAAGTGCCAATAGGCAGATATAAATTACCATTATGTCATTATACTACCATTATGTACAGACATAAATAATCAATAGTATGGCAACCAGTTATGGTATTCTAACTGTTGTATTACTGTACTGTGAATACATTTTTTCTGATTATTTCAAATAGCTAAAGCTCTAATATACTTTATTAAAATATATCACTTTCCATTTCCACTTCTAGCACCTCAAGGCACATTCAGAACATCGGTGACCTACCTCGATTGACAAGCTGGTAATGAACGAACAGAACAAGTTCGCTGTCTGTCCTTTAAATTTGTCACAAATGTTTAAATTAAGAAAAAGCTTGATTTCAAATCAGAATGAAATCAGAAACTGTTGAAACTGCTGCACATTATTGGAAGCTTTAGTCCCAGCAGGGCAGAGATGATGCCTAACTATTCTAAAAAACAACAGTAAAAAGTACAACTTTGCTTACATGATTTCTAAATGCCCACTTCTACAGTCCAATATCAACTTTTATCAAAAGATGTTGTTTGGATGGCAGACAGCCCAGAGACGTGAAAAGTTCTTCTAAGACCAGGCAAATCGAAAACTTTACTGAAGTAAATAGACCGAATCAATAGGAAGAACTGATCAGCCTGAAACGATTTGCTTGCATTTCATTTTTCTGTTTGCTGTAGTCCATTTTGCTTTAAGTTTCTTTTAGGATTTTGTTTTGTTTTCAAATCCATAAACACCATGGTGGTTTCTTCACCATAAGGCTAATACGCTATCTTTCAGAGTCATGCCCTTGTCATAATAAAAATCTGGTTCTTGCATGACCCAAACGGAACCACTCACCAATGTATGACCTGTGGAAGCCATCTGAAAAGTACTTTTCAGCCAGTGGCAGAACTGAGCCTGCCTGCTTACCTTACAGGGACCTCTGGTTAGAAACAGCCAAAGGTAAGCAAAGGACACGGGGTTAGAAAGTGTACACCTGAAGAGATCCAGCAAATTCTGTGAAACAAGGGACAGCTCAATTCGAACAGTACTATGCCCCCAAATGTTTCTGAATATAGATGGTCTCTGGTGCTAAAAATAAAATGACTGCATGTTTCTAAATACCAAAAACATCCTCTTTCCAAAATCATCACATGATAATATTAAAAAGGTGTTTGAATTTAGAAAATTTTAAATAAATTCTAATCATGGGAATTATACAGAAATCTCATTCTTAATATAATTGAGATCACTACCTCACAAAAGTAAAAACTTCATCCTCAAACTACATTTTCAATAGATTAAGAGATGGATTGATTATTTAAGAACAAATGTAAGTTATTGTACCTTAATTTTACTAAGTTATTAAAATAAGTTGTATCAAGTCCAGGATTTTGCTGTTTAAATCATAGCGAGGAATTTATGTGTTTTTCTTTTACATTTGTGATCACATTTAACAACAGATCCAGATAGAGAGTAGGTTATTTTATAAAACTGGGATATGTAAAAATCCTACAACTGTGACATAACTAGTTCTGATTCAAAAAACTTTGAGAATAACTTCGGCTTCGAGCATGCGCAATTCGTTACCATTCTGGACTTAGTGGGGGTAAACACCAGATGGACCTGGGGGTGGGCGGAGCTGCAGCACATGGACTGCCTGCCTGCCGGCTGTGAATGTTCGGAGACGGGAGACGAGCCCACGGCTGTAGCCCCTGAAAAAGTCGCTAAATTTTTCTCTAGTCGCTTTTAAAAAAAAAGAATCACTGGAGGGGTCTAAAAACCCACTAAATATAGCGACAAAGACGCTAAATTTGCAACACTGTCTGCAACTCACCACTCATCCTCACTCATCAAGCCCTCGCCACTGCGACGGAAGCGTTAGCTCAGGATAATCAGGCCTACAGGCAGCCAATCCCTAACAACTCAAGTACAAGAAGCCCAAAGCATAAAAACAGATTTTATTTAAAAGGTAACTCACATGCAGAAACAGTCAAATTAAAGATTAAAAATTAGATTAACACGATTAAAAAAAACATAGTCCACTAAATATGGCCATAATTAATTAATCCCACATAACAAGATAATTTGACACCCCTAGACATAATATTTAATACATACATAATATTTATGTATTTCTCTCCTGATCAAATCGCAAGAGTTATCCTCTCACACAATCAGATTTTTGACTTCACAAAAAAAACTAAAAAACTTTTCTGCCAGTGGCATCTATTTAGGTTAGTCATTGACCTGAGGAACACCTTTAAAAGTGTGCTGTCAGTGTAAATAATATTAGTTTAATACGGCTGTTCATGTCTTTTCATTGAGCTGCCACTCACTCCCTACATTGTGTTCTGGCACAGCTTCCAGCGTTTCCAGGTTTCCATTCAGAGATATGTACTTTGGCACAGGAGGATTTATTTAGTTGATCACTTAAAGAAAAATGTCTCCATTGTGAATGCACCAGCGTCGCTCTGAGCCACAAAGCTATATCTTCAGCAAATGCCATCTGAAAAGCTCAGAAGGAATTATCAATTTTTAAGAAACATATTTTTATTGTAACCAAAACAAATATGCATTAATTCTCAGCACATTCTCCGAGAAGACAGACCTGCACATCCCAACAGATTTTTCATAAGTGTATTGTGCTACAGACGATGGCATTTACAAAATGTCAAATAGGCTTGGCGAACTGCAATGCATTAAATTCATTGTAGTAAGTGTCCAAATTTAAACACATGATTAATTTGTTGCTTATTTACTGCTATGAACATGGGGTGGCAGGGGGTGGGGGTTCTTTTCCAGAAGGAGACCAGGTAGCGGAGATTCCTCCCTTTCATGCCATCTTTAGCTCTTCACCTTCCACATAACGGACACTAATCCATCTGGGGACTGGAACTAAGTGCAGGCTTATATCAGTTTTATAATGCCACCTATTTTACAAATACCCAGAAAAGGATTCAAACAAAAAACATGTGCCTCTGGGAAAAAAAATGTCTTCTGATAAAGCAGGCCCATAAAAACAGAACTATCATCACTATACTCATCATAAGGCTTTTGAGACCATAGTTTAATGATTCTAGAGAGAATGGGATTACAGGGCAACAAAATAAGGGGAAAAAAGGGAGGGGTGTGTGAGGGGTGGAGAGAGGTGATGGAGCAGTATGTCATCTCAAGGGGCTCTGAGCCAGCTGTCAGCTACTCTGATGGATGAGAGGTAAGCAGTGAGAAACATGTAGATTTCACAAGGCAGCTATGCACGTGGGGGACAAAGGCTGCACAATACTGTATGTTTGGATAGAGTTTAGAAAACAACGTATTATTGTATGATCTGCAACATTTGGGTGAAATAAACAATGACAGCAATGAGCATGTAGAGGTACATCATAATCAGAATTTTCCCTGAAGGTAAACTCTGAACGCTTCAGAGAAATAGGTTCTGAGGTTCTGCTTATTATATTTCTTCCATTTTTGGTTTTTCGTCACACATTTAAGTTTAAAGATTAACCTACTGTTTTTTTTTTACCAATAAAAACAGAATAACGTTCAACTAAAATTGAATGTATTAATTTAATAATGGTAAAAAGCTACCCAAACTGACCTGGCCCTACAGTAAAACACATATGTCCTCTTTGATAAATCATCAATTTATTATGGTTAACCTAACTGTTGTGGCTCAGTTTTAGTAATAATTAATATATCACTTGTACAGAATCTGTCTGACAACATGAAGCAGGGTAAAAGATCTCAAAAAGCATAACATCATCACATATCTAAACAAGTTGATGGTCTTAAAGCTGTGGTCCTTAGCATAATGTCATCAAGGAGAGGAGGAGATTTAGATATATGAATGGCTATAGGAAAGTGGAATCAACAGAGAGAGCATCACTGCAATGACTCAACATTACCTACCTTTAACAATGGACTTTTTCTAGGAATGGATGATTTTTTGATTTTTTTTTGCCAAAACCCTCTGGCTTCTTTTTGTTAGTATGCTAAGCTGACTGAGGCGCATCACCCCATAGTGCATGCTGGGTACCGGGGCGCATTTTCGTTGACTGACAGCTCTCTCTTGTAGATACTTAGTTCTATTGGTCAACGCTCTAGGCTTGCGTAAATGATTTGTTTAACTGTAGAGGCCAGGGGAGGGACTTGGGGGAAATGTCAAATATCAAACACGCCAACAAACTCAGGATATCCAAGTCTGAACAGAAGCAGCTCCAGCAATTGGTTAGTTGGTTTCTTGTAGGAAACATATGCTCAGCTTGAAAAGAGGGGGGAACACAAAAAATATGTATTAACACTACAGTCATTTTTAAAGAGAGCTCTGTTTACTGTTAGAATAAACAATTCACCAATGTGGTAACTCTATAAGGTAATACTGAAATGGCTATTATAGCAGAATAATAATCTAGTGGAATGGCCTAGTCAAAGTTTAGAATTTAAAGGTTGTGACATTCCATTAAACAGGCCATTCATGACAACCTTCCACAGTGGCTGAATTAAAACAATTTTGTAAAAAAATAATGGGCCAAATACCAAATTCCTGTACAGCGAGGTAAATTATTGATTGTCAGTTCTTGCAAATGCTTGATTGGCTGCCAAGGGTCGCATAACCAGTTTTTAGATTTACAGGCAATTACTTTTTCATATAGCGCCATTTTGGTTTGGTTAGTGGGTTTTCCCTTAGTGAAATCATCAATTAAAAGCAGTTTTTTTGTATTCAATCAGGTAATCTTTGTCCTTTTTTTAAAATTAGTTTGATAATCTAAAAAAATGTGACAAAAAAAACAAATCACAAGAAATCTGTATGGGTGCAAATGTATGTTCATTTAATTTTACAGTATTTAATTCTATACCCTGCTTTTGTTATTTTGTTTTATATAAAAAACATTAGGAATAACTGGAGAGTTTTGTTTCACACCACAAAAAAAAAAAAAAGGTGAGGAAAGATTCTTTGATTTTTAAAGGGCCGGAAACCGAAATTGAAGTTCTTCATAAATATTTTAGACAGCAATATAATGCAGCTTTTATAGCTTCGGGGTCACTAAATTCAATGGGTTTGGTTTCCTACATGGTCAATATTTAGAAACATAATCCTCAGGATGAATCCACTAGGGATTTCTGTGCACTCTTAAAGCAAAATAGCTCCTATTCTGTAAAACTGTGGGGAGCGCAGTTTTGTACCGCTCTCTCCTGGGAAAATCTGTACAAGGTTCAAGATGGTAGACCTTGGGGTCAAAAAGAAAGACCTTTTCCATTTGCTCCTTGTGGTTTGGTTTGCAGGTTAAAGTCAATGAGGGGCACAGTTCTAATTGGGCAGGATTGAGGTTTAGAGTTTGGCTCTGGACCAAAATAAATTTACCCTACGAGTCCACAGGTAAGAACTGGGGTACAACCTCGACATGAGACCAAGGCCAATATAAAATGACAAAAATCCAATGCAGTTAACATTACCTTCGTGTTTTTTGGACTGAGAGCATTGTGCAACTCAAACAATGTGTAGGTTGTTTTTTCTTTTTTTTACTCCTGGTTGCATCTAAGGTGTTAACCATTTTCTATGACACTACTTTGCTACTGCATGATGTAGGCTATTAAATGGTGTACTTTCCTAATATTGAATTCTGAACATAATTCTTAAAATAAACGCCTATTATAGTAACACTGGGGACTAGTTGTCCAGAGTAGCATACTGTATAGGCAATAGATTAAACTTGTTTAGTTAAGTTTGGGAGGTAGGGTCACTTTGGAGGTGACTTCCTTCACTAAAATGCCCAACCCTAGTTGCAGACCCTTAGGATCTTTACTACATTTTTTAAAGTCATTGCTAATCACCTTTTTTACAATGGCATACACCAGTTGTGTTGCCATGGTAAGGATGCTTCAACTGTAGACACTTCTTGGCATGTTTTGGTTAATGCAAAAATCTAAGTAGCATCTAAACCACCCAGAAGAACAGCTTGGAGTAATAATATGATTAGTATAGTAACCTATACTTGTCAGAAGTCAAAATTTTGTGGGTGTTTCATGTTTCCTTATTCAAAGTTTATCCTATATAGAGGAACGGAATAAAATTACATCAATCATACAGAAACCTTCACCCAACTTTTATTTCTACAGTATATCTAAAATTGAACGCAGACATTTTTCATCCTGTCTCAGCAGTCCACCAGCACTCCTCCTAAATAAAAAATTTCAAGGGTTCCTTACACAAGCATCTGCTCATGCATTCTTTTTTTGTTTTTTTTGTTCAGGGACCATTCGTGTGATAGGTTTGCCAGTCTTTCACAGAGTGACATTTCCTCAGAAGTCTAGTAACCCAGTTAGGTTAAATCTGTCTTCATCAGCAACAAAGATGCATAGAGAGTCCTGACAGGGAGCAGATTGACTTCACCAATTATTATATCCTGATCTGGTTAGATTAAAGGCATATCTCTCACACAAGAAAAATTTGGACGGAGGAGCCAATTACCCATTGAGAGTTGATTAAGTCTAGAGAAAACTGATAAAATCCAAGGGTTTTGTTCTTTGTTAAAAAATATTAAAATACATTTCCATTCCTTTTAACTCAATTCGTGTTACATAATGAAATTACTTATTCAGTCTAGAAAAAGAAAACAGATCTGTAATGCTTTTACAACCGATGTCTGAAAATATGTTCATTTTCAGGATGAAGTCAAACAGAGTGTATGTAGTTCATAAAATAAATATATCTAGTCAAATTAAAGATACAGTATTATGGTTGTTCTTGAAAATAAAATTGTTTGATCCACTGCTTACACTGTGAATCTGCAGTTAAACCTTATCAAACTGAGAAAGGGATAATTCTAACCAGTAGTGCTGGCTTTTCCCCTTTTTTATAAATCACCTCTAATGAATGGCTAGCTTAAGATAATTGGAAGTTTTCATTATCCATCTTTTCCCATGGTACAGCAAATGCAGGTAAACATATTTTTTTTGCCTGATTAAAGACATTTTTAAAACTTCTGTGCTATACACTCTGGCATGTTGGAACTGAAAATACATGAGAAAAATTGTAAAAAATAGACTAGTAAAACTGGAAGTAAAAGGTTAATATGAAGACAGAAATCCAATTTTAAATATATTTGACTGTTTTCCTTACCTTTAATCTTCCCAACATTTGCAAACCTCGTTGGGTGGACTGTGCTTGCTTTTCATATTTTATACTCACCCACACATTAGGATATTAAAACTAAAAGGGCACCTTTTGCATATCTCAGACACAGCTCCTATGTTGTCGACACGAAAATAACTGCACATACTATTGTGACTATATTTTGTTAAACATATACAAATGGAATAGTTTCCACCATAAAGCAACAATTAAAAACAGAGATTATGGGGGGGTCTACGCACATGGCACATGGTAGTTTTTAAAAGATTCTGTCCATTTGTCAATGATCTCCTACATTTACCCAACTAAATCCTTGAGGGATATCAATCCCAACTCTCTCAATAACAACACTTTTAAGCATCTAATGTGAATTTCTTAGGCATGTCATGGTTAGACAGGTTATATGGATTGTGTTCCAGAGTTTTTTTTTATTTTTGGTTATCGCTGGAAAACTTTTATTGGGGGTTTTAGATACCTGGGATCACTCACCTATTTAATTTTTATACAGAGGAACAATGATTCTATCTGGTGCTCCCCCTTGGCGATAAAGTACCCTCTCAAAAGCAAATTCTGGGTACCATATGAAAACAGTTCCTTTTGATTGTTTGCACCTCTGATTTTGTCATCGTGGTGAGGATCCTTTTATCCCATGATGATAGGTGGGGGTTGGAATGTAGATGAATAAGTCACTCAGGAGCTTCACCTTTAACCTTAGCTCTGTGTTCACCACAACAGACCACAAAACAGTGTTATCACTGCAAAAAGCGTGGATCTAGCCATCTCTGCTTTCATCCTGCCATCTCTTGGGAACAAACACCAAAGTGTTTTAACTCTAATGCTTGAGGTTGAGACTCTTCCCTAAGCATTAAGGTTTTTCTTCTTGACAACAATCGACTTAGACTTGGTTTTTCTCTATTTTAATGAACAGCTTTTGTTTCTGTTTAAAATTGTTAGTTCTTTGTTCTAACCTTCAGCTATGGCCATGAGATATGGATAATGATGTAAAGAACAAGATCCCAGATACATGCATCTGAGTGAGTTTCCTATACATGCTGATTGAAGTCAGGCTAAAAACCCAATTTTCCAGGGGATCTTAAAGAAGAGCTCCAGACACGAAGATAAAAAAAGGAATCAGCAATTTAGTGTCCAGCTGCAGGGATTGCTGTGACACAATCTCTTTTCCTTTACATACACTTTTGTCTGATTATACTAAATAAGATAACTAGGACCCAAAGGTTTCTCTTTTACCAATAAAAGTTAGAGAATCAGGCTTACTTAAACAAGATGAATCTAAATCATGATGTTTTTAGTGAAGATCAATTCTTCCAGATTTTCTGCTTCCAATCACAGCTGTTAAAGTTGCCCGCATAACAAAGATTGAGCTCAGTGTATCCCACCTTCCTCTGCCTGCGTGTTGATGCCGGGGGATTGCAGGATAACCGTAGAGTATGACCAACTGCTACTGCTCTTTGAGTCATCTTGGCACATCCTGCTGTGCACATTTAGCACCTTGTATGCACTCGCTATCTCTATCCAACACTATAATACTCCGACAGCACAAGCAGGGAGAGCAGACTCCTCTAATCCGGTACCAGTAACCAGGCTGAGCAAATGGGAACAAACAGAAAGGCCATAAAAAGCCAAGTGCAGGAGGGAAAAACACTAAACACACAATAATAAACAAAGCATGGGAAGTCAAGTTAGACCTTAAATCCAAGATCGTTTTGTGAGTACATAAAAATAATTCTCAGTTTCAGATAGTATACCAGTAGAGATCAAAGAGCATCTCATTGATAATTTGATGCTCTTTGCTTGATGATTTGCCAGTCAAATGTTTCATTTTGGTAGGCACAGGAGTTCGATGGCACATTCGCACCTCCCCCTAATAACCGGAATTTCTGGGCAAACAAATTAGAATTTGATTAAAGCGAACTAAACAGGGCTGGTGTGAATGCATTTGTATAGGTCTAACTGAGGTATTTGGGTTTTTTTGCGCTCTGACTAAATTACAAACCCCGTGATGCAAAGAACTAAGCCAGTTTGAAAGAAATAATCTGTCCCCAGGTCTTTAACCTCTCTCACAAACCTGTGAAAGAAAGTTGCTCCTGAAACTGACCTTTTGGCCTCAAGTAGAGTTTATGTATTGAAATTGAGATGTTCTTGTTCCGTTATCCACTACTACTGTACTATCCGACTGTTCTAGACTAAAACTGAGAGAAGACCAAAGATCTGATAACAAATTAAAAGACCTCATACTTTCAATTGGGAAGTAGGCAATGGTTTACTTAACCCATCTCAAAAGATTACTTTACTTACTCTACTAAATGCCTAACTTTTGTTTTAGAATAATTAATCTATATTTTTGTACAAGTCAGAAGTATGTGAGGTGTCCAGAAAATAAGTATTTTGGGTTTACTTTGTGTCTCAATGACCGCTCATTCCCTGACTTGCTTTATACACCCCTCCCCTGTCCTCCTGCCTCTCTGTTGTTCAGGTTCTAATTAAGATTCAGATGGATGACCGGTCTCGGATGTTGGCTCAAACTGCACAACTCCACATGCACTTCACTGTGAAATGGGAGACACGTGAAGCATCCCTAAGCTTGCAAGGTCCATGTGTCGCAGAGGAAATTACAATATGCGAGTGCTGGTCACCATTAGGTGATGCCAGATTTTTCTTCAACAGTAGCCCATTCCCTTCTGTAACACCACATCAATTTCACAGATTTAGCGTAACCATCCTTGTGTCTCCGTAATTTGAATATTAATTTGCATAATTGGATATTTGCCTTATTGTGATTCACTCTCCAGCTTTTGTTGCTGAAAAAAGCTTTTGTTTGCAGACCAATCAGGTCTTTGACTCTTCCATGTACATGAGTTAACGTTTGTACTTGACAGGTAGGAAAATGTGACCTTGTCACACTCTCTATTCATGTTTCAAACATAGAATTTGAGAGCAGAAATTATTAGAAGTGACATAAATCAGATACTAAAAACAGTACTTGGAAATAATTAAGTACTAACTGAAGCATTTTTGAATTTTGTTTAAAAAAAACTTTTAACTGAAAAAAAATACTAATTGTTTTGATGGCCAAACTAGAAAAAAACATGGGACATTAACATAAAACTAGCTTTGCTTAATAATTTCTTTGCAGGCTTGATCCCTGCTCTTTGCCATTGAGACCAAGCAGATTAACTGTATACAGTCCATAAGAGTGACCATTGGGCAAGTTTATGGCTTACATTACTAGCTTCCATTTTCAGGACTGTTCTGATTCTTCACATTTAACACACAAATTTAAGCTAAAAAATTAGTTAAATTAGAAATGATCTGTGCACAGTCTGCATTAATATTTGCCTTTTTATTTTACACTCCATCATAAAATATGTTTGGAAACTACAGCCAACTACAGAGGCTTAAAAACCATACATTTTAAACATTTTAAGCCAGGATTTTAATTTCGTTTCCCACCAATTTTGACTCTTCCTATCACATTGGTAATTATGGAGTTCCACTGAGTTGTGTGCTCGCATTCTTTTTATTTTTTGTATGATTTACACAGGACTAAACTGTTGCACAGCATAGATGCCACTATGTAAATGATATTCAGCTAGAGTTAGTGCCAGATTAGACCAGTTATGGACAAGAAAACCTAAAACACATGTTATTCTAAAACTCAACTAGGAATACGCTTTTGTTGGAATTAGAATTTGTTAGATGCAGAGTATCCTCTACATCAGACTGTCATACAACTACAGAGCGTCTTCAGTCAGAGGCTTCTTCAGATCTGCAGAGCACTACAAGAGATCATCCTTACCCACAGCCATCGGCATCTACAACAAATCTTTGAAGGAACTTGCATAATGAGTTACAACAACATTTAATTTCCCTTTGGGATTAATAAAGTAATTTTGAATTTGAATTTGAATTGAATATAATAAATTATTTTCCTAATGTATTACCATGATTTGGTGTTAACTGGCACAACATAAACAAAATAATTCAGATATACCACATCATTTTCTGTTCTTTTTTCCCCCATTATAGTTTTCAGAGATCTTCACTTCTTTCTGCGCTACAACAGAAAGTATTCAGCCTGTTAATATATTCAGCAACTCACACAGACAAGGAGAATATATAAAACAACAGAGTTTGATTGAGATGAAGCACATGTGTTGGGATTTGTGCGAACTGGAAAACAAATTATTTTAGCTCAGCTGTGAGTGGTAAAACCTGGAGAGATGCTCTTTGACATCCAAGCTTATCTCAATGTCAAAGCGTTGTAGAACTGATTTTTATCTCTGAACTGCCAACACTACCTGTGGGGGTGCTGTCTGTATCTTCTATCACTTTTAACTTTGACAAGTATTTTTTTTAACAAGAGGTCCATTTGAGAAGCTGCAGGGACAGTCGTATCCATAGTGCCATACAGGTCTGACGAAGCATGATAAAGAGAAAGCAAAAACATCCTTTGTCACATCTGTGTCATAAAGCAGGTTTAGCGTTTTTTTTATATGGCAAGCTAGAAAAGAAAAATCAGGGAATTACATTTGTCTAAAACAATATTGGCATCAGTGGAATAGAAAAAAAATATTCTCCAAAAGAAATACCTTGTTGGTCATCCCTGTCTTATACAAAAGCAGTCAAAAATACAGCAATAAAAGTCAACATTGATTGAACAGAATATTATAAATCTGTCAATTTTCTTTAACAACTGGGATTATAGAGATTGAATGCGACGGCAATCTGATAAATTAGGTATTCAATTCAATTCAATTCAAAATTCAAAATTACTTTATTAATCCCAAAGGGAAATTAAATGTTGTTGTAACTCATTATGCAAGTTCCTTCAATGATTTGTTGTAGATGCTGATGGCTGTGGGTAGGGATGATCTCCTGTAGCCCTCTGCAGACCTGAAGAAGCCTCTGACTGAAGACGCTCTGTAGTTGTCTGATGTGGAGGATGCTCTGGATCTATGGTGTCTTCTTTTCAACTCATCAGGGTTTTGTGCCTGGAGTTGAGGTATTATTTGAGCTTTTGTGATGTTAATCAGCTGCTGCCAGTTGTAAACCACCTTGTTGCCATGGTTATGCATCATAACAAATGTCCAAAAATAAAAAGTATCAGCAAAAATCCTTCCAGCTGCACAGCATTCAAAACCAGAGAGAACAGTTGTCCACAAAAACAATGTTTCTACCAGAAATGGAAGAATAAAAGTTTTAAAAAGAAAAAAAATATGAACCAAAGTAACAGAGCTACTCCAACATGCTGCCACCTTGAGCGGCGCAATTCCGGATTGTATATGACAACAATAATAGAAATCTTCTTGGTAAATGTCCAGCTTATTCTGTCGTTAGCAATATTTTAAACATGGATTACAAGCAGTCCAAATTTTGCAGAGCTTAGCGAGTGTTTTTAGCCTGTTTATGGGTTTAGAGTCATGTAGCGCTTAAATTGTGTGGTTAGTCCAGGTTGACTTGCACAAGCCTCTGAAGGGTCTTATAATGGCTTTAGTTACCACAAAGGAACATAAATGAGTTTTGAGTAAAAATGAGCTTAAAGTGTCACTCATGTTTTTTTACAGGAGAGCTTCTGCAGTGGGGTTGGGGGTGTTACGGTATATTAAGTCACGTCATTTTCCATATTGTTGAATAAAATGCAATGTTCCATACTGCATTCACTGTATCCAATACAAGAAAGTGTCATTAGTGGAAACTTCCGCTTCGTTTTTGTAAAACATCTGAAAAGAAGGGTCTTACAATTCATTTTGTAATTTTGTTATTAGGGGGCTCTTACCAGGCTCTGAGTAACTAACTACAACAGTTTTCCACTCTCATCTTGGAAAAACAGATCAAAGTTCTGAGTGTTACAGCAAGCGAATGGCTAGTTCAAACAGGACTTAGACAACAGCAATCTCAGAGTGATATGACATCTTTCTTTTGACAGTTACTTTTTTACACTTCATTGATTTTACATGACCCGTACGTTTTCTGAATAGTGCTTATTCAATACATTGTGCTGCTAAAACTGGTATATGTATGTATGTATTTTGATATTACATCCATTAGGCCTGTGCAGTATACCGGTTCGTACCGAACACCAGTGTTTATTTCCGTTAAATGAACTTTTTTAGATAACGCTATACAGGTGAATAGCCTAGACAACGTCTAGAACGTTTGCAGTTCACAGTGGGAAAGTGTTTCACCGATTTCACTGCTACACACTATCACCACAGTGTAAAAAGTAGAGTTTTGAACTAAGAATGGCTGCTGGCGAGAGCTGTCACAGTGAGGCACACATTGCTGACCCAGAGGAACTAATTCCAAAAAGAGGAGCCACGTCTGTAGTTTGGAAGTTCTTTGGCTTTAAAAGCTCTGACGAGGACCAAACAGCAATCTTTTGCAAATACTGTTGAGCAAAAGTGGTACCTAGCGGTGGTAACACCATCAACTTGCTTCACCACCTTAGTCGAAAACACGTCTTAGAATACCAAGAATGTCTTAAGCTAAGATCTGCACCCTCCACATCCACAGCTAAATCAGCAAGTAGCAGTCAGACATCCATTCAAGACGTGTTTGTTAAAGTGACTGCAAATGAGAAAAAAAGCAAGTGGTGGGTCAAGATAATGAATGCAATTACATTAACGTTTTTTTTTGTTAGGACATGTGTAGCCCAATTTAAAGTTTTCGGTATTAACTTGTGCAATATAATTCCTGCAATGTTTGTTGGTTTACAAAAGCCAAAGAAAATATGTTTGCTTCCTTTCCCAGTGTATTTTCCAGTTGAAATACCTCATAGGATGTTCAATGATAAAGATGGTTAACTGCACTGATTTATCAAACTATGTTCAATAAAACATTTCCATTTTGACTGCAATCCTAATCATTTACCAGTGTCTGGACATGGAAAAAAAACATGATTCCATCCATATGACTGTAAAATGATCTATTTAAAGCCAATGTAGAGCATTCATTAATTTCTTATAAGATTATGTGGGTAAGAACATTATTGTATGGGAAATAAATAACCATTAAATTCTGTAAAACTGAATTGATTATATTTTTACAACCTTGATATGAAAATATTGCCATACTGTCCCACCCTACCAACCATCCACCCACCCACTCAACCCACCCATCCATCCATCCATCCATCCATCCATCCATCCATCCATCCATCCATCCATCCATCCATCCATCCATCCATCCATCCATCCATCCATCCATCCATCCATCCATCCATTCACCCACCCCTTTTTGAAACCAAGAACACCAGAATATATAGTAGAAGCTTTATTATACAAGCTTGGATGAAAAAGGATTACAGGGATTGTAGCGACCAAACAATTTTCATGAATTACTTCAGAAGCGTTGAATCAGCAAGCAACAAACCTGACAACAATCTGTGACCTCTGCACAGCTTCACACAATGTCACATTATCAAACGTGCCATCAAACTCAGGATATTAGAGTTGTGAACAGAAGGAGCTCCAGGAACCAATTAGCCTGTTTATGGTTATCTTGACAAGAGGAGAAGACATAAAATGTGCTGTTACCTTTGTTTAACTCTACAGCTGTTTGTTTTTAAAGAGCCCGCTGTTTGCTGTTGAATTTGACAATATCTGTAATCATTCAGACTTATGGCTGACGATAGCACAGGGAGGCATCAGATCAAACTGTCTGCTGGTGAGATATACTCATCTGGCTGATCAAGGCAGCAGAACAATGTGTTAAACAAGACATGTATAGGGAAAGTAAATGCAGTGAGAAAGGCAGTCGGAGATTCTAGCAATAGACAGTTGAGAAGCATGACTCTGCCTGACTGAACATGGAATTGCGACTGTTAGAAAGGTCGGAAACAACTAATATCAGTGATGTGATCAAACCTGGAGATTGTCCAACAGCTGCAAATTTATGGAACATTCCTGAATTCTTAGTGTTTGGAGAGAAAAAAAATGAGACAAGGTAAAAGGAACAATCATTTCTAATCTGGTTTTATGAGCACTAACATTTAAAGGAAATACATTTTTTCCACCACTGAGGCTTCAGAGTGATTAAATTCATTAAAATCTCTTCAAGTAATTGCAGCTCATCAATGGCAGAGTAAATATTCAATTAATAGTGCCTTTTTAATAACTGATTCATTCAATCCATCGCACCGAGTCTTGCATGTCTCCATGTCGTTAATTAAAAATTTTCTTTGGGAGGTCAATTTAATTCCCTTTAGCTGTTCATTAGCCATAATACTGAGCAGCAAAAAAATCCATTAAAAGCAGTGTTCATCTTCCCTGAGCCGTGTATATGATTGTGTTGTGTATTGGCGGATGATGGGAAAGGGGCTGGGGAGGGTTAATCTTTCCCTCAGTTTCTCCCTGGAGCAAAAAGTAGGCTTAAGCCCTCCCTGTGTCGAAGTGGCGAGCAGAGCCACGGCGAACCTGAGCGGAAGCTCTTTACCAGTCTCTGTAGCGTGTTTGGCCAAGGCTGACTGGCTGCCAAACAGCCAGAGACAGAGCGGAGATGAATCAGCACTGACAAGGTGAAGCCGGCTTCGTGTTCGCCGGCTGACAGCTCAGGTGCTCAGAGAGACGGAGACACAACAGATTACATTTAGGCCACTGCAGGGAGAGGAGGGGGAGTTAAAGGAAAATAGGAAAGAGGACACAATCCAAATGGATTTTTAAACCCAGGAAACGTTTCCTACAGATAGGTGCGATAGTATGTGTGAGTGTTACTGTAAGCTGTTGTTATTAAAGGCTACTTTGATTTGTCACCACAGGACAGCAGTAAATAACAGGTTTTCAAATTCCGTGTGTTGAAATTATGAATAATATGACATGGCTCCTCCATGAAAAGATACCAAATAAGCCATCATGTGCAAGACGCTTATTACAAACCTACATTAATATTTTACAGATGACCTTCAGCTGTCGTTTCAAACGTCCCTGGAAGACATTTGAAACATAAATCTGATGACGCTGACGAGTAAATAGTAATATTCTTCCAATAGGACATCCCATCTGTGTCTGTTAGAGATGTAATGTGACACAGAGCAAATTAACTTTTAAGAATGTAGTGATACATGTGTTTGTTCTAAACTGTCATGGTGCAGACATCAGTCTAGGGAATGCAATCAGAAAAAGAATATGTCAGTCAAAGGCAATCATCCCACTCATACTGTGTCATGAGAGATAAGGATACTATTGCAAGCATTCCACAACAATGCCTGGCCTTAATGACACAGAAAGAAGGGCTGCACATTATCAGAAGTGATGGTGATATTGGTAAATGTTGCGATGGTTACATCAGTTGCGATATACAGACCATTTTCAAAAAAATAGAATATCATGGAAAGATTTATTTATTTCCATAATTCTATTCAAAACGTTAAACTTCCATAGATTATAGATTCAGGGCCCACAACTTAAACGATTTCAAGTATTTAGTTGTTTATTTGTACATAATTTGGTCTTCCAGCTCATAAAACCCACGAGAAAAAGGAATTTAAAAAAAATTTATACTGTAAAGAAATCACCATTTACTTCTACGTTTTTGAAGAAAAAAAAAAGAAATTAGGATCACATCAAATCAATCAAAATATGGTGCTTTCAAAACGATATGTCCATCTTCAATTCTTGGTTGGGAATCCCTTTGCCTTAATCACTGCCTTGATGCGCCGTGGCATTGAGGCAATCAGCCTGTGGCATTGCCTAGGAGTTATGGAAGCCCAGATTTCCTTGATGCTTGCTGTCAGCTCTTCTTTGGTTATGGGTCTGGAGCCCCTCATTTTCCTCATGATAATACCTCATAGATTCTCAATGGGGTTTAGGTCTGGCGAATTGCCTGGCCAGTCAAGCACTGTGATGGTATGGGCATCAAACCAGGTTTTGGTGCTTCTGGCGGTATGGGCAGGGGCCAGGCCCTGCTGGAAGATGAAGTCTACATCTCCATACAGATCCTCAGCAGAAGGAATCATGAAGTCCTCTAAAACATTCTGATAGACTGATGCGTTGACCTTGGATTAGAAAGCAGAGTTTACCAACACCTGCACCGGACATTGCACCCCGAGTCATGACTGACTGTGGATTTTTTACAATTGACCTCAAGCAGCTTGGGTTCTGTTCCACACACGTCTTCCTCCAAACCCTTGGACCTTGATTCCTGAATGTAAGGCACACTTTCATTTAAGTACACTTTCAATTAAGCACATATCTGCTTAATTGCTCTGCATGTTTTACTTGATTAGATTTTATCAATGTTTTATACTAAGTAATACAAAATTTTATCAGTGTTAAAATTTTATCAGTGTTTTACTATTTAATCTCATATTTATCTACTATTTATTTTAATATTTTAACCTGTTGTTTTAATCTTTCTTCCAGTGTTTCCTCTGTGGGAGCCCTCTGACTCGGGAGCGGTGGTTCAGCTGTGGCTGCCTGGGTGCTCTCCAGGTAGTGCTTGGGTGGAGGTGGGGGTCTTGGCCTTGCCTACACTGGGCGCCCTAGGCCGGTGCCTTGGCTGTCGAGCTGCTGCTGCCGATGCAGATGGCTCCCCTGATGGCGTTTCCTTACCTGGCTCATCTGTGCTCGGCCCAATGTCCTTGTTTACTGTTGCTTTTAAGTGTGTGCATGCATGGGATATGGGTTGGGAGCAGGAGGGGTTATAACTGTGATCATGTTTTTATTTTGGGGGTTGTATATGTGGGGACATTTTAATGTGTAAAGCCCTTTGAGATGCTATTTTGTATGAAAAGCGCTTTATAAATAAAGTTGATTCCTTGGACCACTGGCCAACAGTCCAGTCCTTCTCCTAGGCCCAGTTGAGACGTATCTGAATGTGGCGGTTTCTGAAGCTGTGACTCCTGCCTCACTCCACGCTTTCTGAATCTCTGCCAGATTCATGAATCTTCTTTGTTTGATAATCCACTGAAGCCCACAGTCAGCTCTTCTGCTGGTGCATCTTCTCCTGCCACATGTTGCCCTTCCACTAAACTTTCCATTGATATGGTTGGACACAGCACTCTGAACAGCCAGCCCCATTAGCTATGAACCTTTGTGGCTTACCCATCCTATGGAGGGTATCAATGATGGTCTTCTGGCCAGTTTGCAAGTCTGCAGTATTCCCTATATTGAACCTAAGTGAGACAATTGAGCCAAAGTGAAGCCATTTAATGACACCTGGGAAAACCTGTGCAGGTGCTTTGAATATAGTAGATGAGTAGTGTGAGAAAGTTTAAAACATTAATTTCCTGTAAAATTTGGGTAAGTATTCTAATTTTTTGAATTCCCATTTTTGTGGAAGTTGTGGGCCCTGAATCTATAATCTATGAAAATTTTACGTTCATACCACTTGGAATATATTAGTCAACATTTATTGCACTTCAAACAGTCACAGTGATATTAATATTGCACACAAAGATATTGTGATGGTGATATACTGTCCAGCCTTAAAGAAATGTACTGAAGTGGAATTAATGTGGACTGTTTGGTAAATATGCAAATGCTATACTAAGGCTATCCTCACACTGCAGGCAAAAGCGCATCGAATCCTACTTTTTTGCCCCTATGCAACCGATATTCGATCATTGTATGACAGTCTGAACAGCACAAATCCGATATTTTCAAATCCGACCGAGGTCAGTTTCATATGTGGTACTAAATTCATATCTGATGTTTTTGAAAGCAACTTCAGTCTGAACGGTCATGTCGCATTAAATCTGTGATGTATGTCACTGACACAGATAGTGCAGAGTTCTGCATGACTTCTAACCCCCACCCATTAAGATGATTTTGAACACGGTACTCTTGTTTATCTCTCAATCAAATCCGGACCCAATCTGACCTAGAGACATAATACACACAATACACTGACAATACAGTGAACACATCTTTGAAATCATTTATTTTCAGTAGAGCTGGCACTTGACACTTTCATTTTGACCGACGTATGGGGTCAAAAAATTCTGTCATAGTCTATTTTTTATCTGTCAAATTTTTAAATAAAAATGACACATTCAATAATATTTTATTTTAATTTATTTTAATTAATATTCCACTAGAACAGGCTGAACAAAAAATTCCCATTGTGCTATCATTCATCTAGCAGATTAATACGTAAATTAAATATGAAGATTTCACCTTATGTGGCCTGAGGCCGTCACAACTTTCACCTGGTTCATGGACAAGCACTGCGCACCTGCTTGTTCGTTATGAAGGATGAATCTGCGCACTGCTGTCCCACTGCAGACGGGACCCGCAGTATGGGCTCCTTCTCCATCTGTGGATGTGCCCATCTCTGTCCAGAGATGCTCCAAAGCCTCCATAACTCTTCAACGTGCTGTCAAGCTGAGGTCCCGGATATCGAAATGAACTTGGTACGGTGTCTAGATCTGAGATGATGCTCAGATGCTCTGATAGGAATGTTTTTTTAATGATTCAGTTCCCTGAACTGCATGCGTAAAGTTGAAAATGTCCATGCATCTGCACCAAGTGGTCAGAGGTGTGAATTGTAATTACAGTTAAAATGGCCGATGGCCTTGTTTAAAAAAAAAACTGTCATCGACAGTGAATAACCCCTATTTGAAAGTAAATTATATTACAATTATATATTTCGCTTGTATTTATGTTGAATGTTACACAGCTGACATTTATTTGATGCAGAGGTTGCTGTGCAGAAACAAAATATCGATATTAATATTATTAATAGATCTATTTTATATATATTTAATTTATGTATTTTTCCACAATGTAAAACAACTTATGCCGGTCACCTGCGGGTAGTGAAGTCAGTTTTTTCGCTTCCGACTGGGCAGGAGTGGCCAAACTGCTGCACAAACACCAACATCTGTAGCCATGATTTTTTCCTTTCGTAAACAGAGCATGTTGTGTGTGATGTCTTGACGTCTTCTGCGCATGTGGGTTCACACAGTGTCGTGTTTGCTGTCGCATTTTAGTTATAAAGTGGAAAAACCACAAATAAAAAATCGGATTTGATCAAAATTTCGGAATTGAGCATTAAGTCCTGCAGTCTGAACATAGCCTGAGACCAACCAGATTACACAAAAATAGTGAAAACTAATTAGACTTTATTTTATTAATTTAATTAAAATTATTCCTGGTGGTGTTACTGTAGACCTGATTGTGGGAACATTGTCAAGAAATGTAAGTCAAAGTAAAGTGGTTTGTTTTGATGTCTAATCATATGTAGTAAGTTGTTTTTTCAAGCAAGCGGTTTGCAGTTTAAAAAAAAATTTACATTTCTTTAATTGTGTTTGCTACGGTGATAACATACCAATGGGCATCTCCTTGCAAAGCTACAGTACTTTTGCACTGTTTGCACCCGCACCTACAACTGGATAAAGCCCAACCTGTTGCCTTAACAAGTGTACTTAGCATGCATGCAGTTATTCCTAAATGATAAGGAGGTTCCCCAATTTAGATGTAGAAATTAATAAGGTGCTAAAGTCATTTATGTAATACATTCTAAGCAGTCTCTTAAATAAAATATGTTTTTCATAATTTATCGAGTGAATTATTAACCTATTAACAATCTCACTAAGTTATTTCAATGATTAATTGAAGTAATAAAAGAAGATGGAAGACAGCCTCAGATAAACTGATAAGACATGCCTTGATCTTGGGCTGCCTCTTGTTGTTTCACCTCCAAGCAAACCAGGCTGGGACCCTGAGTGTCTGGTTCTGAACCTCCCGTTCCTCAGCTTGCCAAGGGGAACTGTGACACTGCATCTTTTCCATCCAGCCTCAAGGTCGACTCTCCAGGGAGGCACTGGCTTGTCATTGGGCATTGGTGTTGGATGTTCTGTGGAAACTCTCTACAGAATTCTCTATCAAATCATAACAATTTGTAAAAGGAATCTTGCTGAATAAGGTGGATTGTCTCATTCAATTAAATTATATTTTTGCCTTCCATTGCAGCTCTGAGATAGCAGAGGTCCATCAGTACAGGACAAGTCGGTCATATTTTACTTGATGATGTGATGATAAGCAAGGTGCATCTATGTTTAAGTTATCCCATTTAAGGTTTAAAAGTTAATATTCCCACATGGTTCATCCATATCTATTCTGTAAGGGAACCTTTGTTTACATGTAATAACGCTAGTCTGAAAGACACACATATACAGTACTTAAAACAAAGCATCATGTTTTAGTGGAACTAAGTGGAATGAAAAGAGGGAAGGTTGGGAGCCCAAACAAGAGAACAAAAATGTAACCACAAAATCAACAATGTGTTCAATATGCTCCTAAAAGTTTGTTTTAGGCCTAAAGATTAAGAGATATTAGTGTAAAAGAAATAGTTCTGCTGCGCTCTGCACTGTTTTCAGAAAGCAGGGACAAATAATTTAAACAACCTTTCAGTTCGGAGAGCATATTATGCATCATATCCTCATAGCATCAACAAAATAGTTCTAAGCTGCATGAATAAGACTAGAAAAAGAGGAGTGAACTTAAAGGCTGTACACCTTTCTATATGTGCAATTGACAATTACCATTACAGCATAAAAAGGGCAGTGAAATAATTAGTTACAAACAACACATGAGACAGTGTAGACAGTTCAATTTGCAATTACAGACTTAAATAATTTAAAATGTAATATTTTTCATGTGAACTCTTATTTTGTGTGTTTTTGACTAACATGAACTTTATAAATGTCACAGCACTACTGCTGTGGCTCTGCAGAGACAATATTACCCATTCTAATGGCTCCAAGATGTTGCTCTCTGCTGACATACTTAACAAATCAAAGTATCTAATTTGATGAGGACACTTTCGAGGTGGTTGCATTGAGATGCAATTATTAAAATTTGCCTCAATTCTCACTAACACTTGTCCTAAGGCTGTCAGAAAATCTTAAAATTTTGAATCTAGACACAACACAGGGCCGGAGCTGAAAGAGTGCACTCTTTGAGAAGAAGCACAGTTTTTTTTTTTTTTTTTGTCATATACAAGTGAGAAACTTTGAGTTTACTAATCTAAGCAGCATCTTTTACTCGAATGAGTTTTTAAAAATCCAAAGTTTCGCAATTAAACTAAAAACTGATCAAACAGCAGTTCAAGGACTCTGCAAGGGTCTGTTTTGAGATCTGTTAAATGAAGCAATCATACAGCTGCAATGTGCCAAGGGTGTGTGTCTGCAATGTCTCCTATAAATTCTATTGTTGCCCAGGGCCAAGCTTCCGCTGGAATACAAACATAGACCACTCATAACAATAATCTCAGCATGCAAGTGTGCACTTTTGAAGACAGCCCATCTGTGGAGGCTCCCCAATTAGTTGCTGTCATATGGCCCACGATGGAACAGATTTCTATCTTTGGAGCGTCACTATACAGGAGAAAATAATACACACTATTCTAAACTAATCTGCTGTTAGGCCGCAGGATCTTATTTGCAAAGCCCTTAGGATCAACATTAAGCTTTTCTTCAACCGAAGTACAACTACTGTCTGCTCTTAAATAGGTGAATTGTGTTGTACTTTATCTCCAAATGGAGCGCTGTATAGACAAATATCTCACATTGTCTGCCAGCACAAACAGAAGATCATCAATCAGGGCCTCACAACTGATCAACCTACAATAACTGTGAACCAACAAACGGCACAATAGCATGAGAACAGTGCAGCACCAAATCTGGGAGGACAAATAACCGAGAACACCAGCCGCAGAAGGCAACACATTTATCAAACGGACAGCAGAGATAGCGCTCGGCTTTGCATTCACGTGTTTACCTTGCGTCCGCCTGTGTTCAGCTTTATGGGGGTGAGGAAGGGGTCGAAGATCATGTGGCTGGTTTCGATGTTGACTGGCGACTGCCTCTTCCCGACAGAGCAAAGGTTCCAGGCAGAATTTACCAGCCCCCAGAAGGACGGCACTGCAACACAAAAGACACAGCCGGTGTTGAGAAAGACAAGCATTTGGGAGAGCAAGGCCGAAGCACATTCCATCTAAAGGTCCAAGAAGTAGTGACCACAATGTAGGGTGCTTTAGATTTTGTACTTTTCTTTTCTTTTGTACACAATGGAAGGAATGGTGCTGAAGTCACGTGGGCCTTTAATAGCAATGTGTAACCTTAAACAATACCAATACAAGAAACAGTTGACCAAAACAGCTAAAACCTTCATCAAGCATATGCAATAACTCAGAATTAGTCTTTTACATTGCTATAGAGGAATTTTGGCTTGTAATCTTGGCCCACAATTGTTTTAATTCAGTGTAAGTGTTTTCCAGCATGAGCTCCTTGTTAAAAGTCATGCCACAACATATTTGTATTTTACTAGGACAATTGAAAAACCTTATTATGTTCTTGCCCATCTTCACTGATCACTAGATGGGAGGTGGGGTTATTGTATTTCAAGGGTAGGAACATCATAAACACAAAATCACATGTTTAAAAGGAGGTTTAAGCAATTTAAAAAACCAATGCAAATGAAGCTACACGAATAACATGAACAATTTGGTATGCTGTAAAAAATAAATTTGTTCAAATTTAACCATTAACATTGTGAAAAGACTGCTGTCACACCTATATAGTTCTAGAAGTGAAGTGTATTTTCAGGTGAAACACTATAAAGCAAAAGTCTTATGCATCATAGAGTTGCCACAGTGACCCAATATTTGAAGTTGTGGATATGTGATGCACATATAGCACCCACTCATATCATGTCATCCCACTCTGGGCTGCCATGTTGCACAATACAGCCCCCCTGGTCAAATGTAAAACCTGTCAAACTCCATCAAGTGCTATTAATTTAATGTTTAATGTGTCTACATGGCGTCCTCTGTGTCTGGTGAGCTCTCATTTTATTGTCTGACTGTCAGATGTTCTGTTAACTGTCTAACAACATCATAATTCCACTTGTGATGCCACCATTTATGTCCGCTGGTGTCCTTAAAATTCATTTCAGTCATTTTTGTAATTCAATTTAAGTCAGAGTAATTCCAAACTTTTCGAAGTCTATAGCTGCCAACAGCCTTTTGCAATATTCTCAGAGTTTAACGTATAATTTGTATCTAGTACTTTTTTGTCACTATTCTTAGTACATAGTATCCAATTTAGCTTAGTTTAAAAAGCAGTTAGAAACACCATAGACGACAAGGGCCATAAATATTGAAAAAAAAAGAAATTTGAAAGAAAATTCTAAAATTAGACAAGGCGTCTATATAAATATGATCACTAAGAAACATACGACAGGTTAAATAAAATATACAATAAACCAGAGAAAAACATGATATAATCAGTAAAAATCAGAATATCAAGTGGTGTCAAAGGGAGAAGGAGATGAGATTTAAGTGATTTAAAAACAGAGAGAAGCGGTCTGTTTAATTTGGAGTGGTAGGTAATTTCACATCTTAGGAGCTTCAACCAAAAAGGCAAAGTCCTCCCTAAGCTTACTCTTGGTCTTAGGAGGACTGAGGAGTGCTCCAATGAAGCCATAAATACAATGTAAAAATGTCCAAGTTATATTGGCCAGCATGACAAGGAATCTTTAAAAGCCAACTATCTCAACAATAAACATATTTCACCAAAAATATGTTGGTGTTTAGATATGTTGAGATCCCCTGACAGCTGATTAAGCTCTCTAATGTCCAAAGATGATAAGGCTTGCAGACATTTTAAGAACTTTTTCTGAACGTACAATACAATGTGACAAACAATCCCCTTCTTTCAAATATCTGGGTGTGCATGTGGAGTGTATGCTTTCACGGTCGCCTCACATGGATTATATTTGCAAAAAAGTTCAGCAGAAAATCAATTTTTTAAAGGGACTTAGGTCTTTCGGCGCCAGTACCAGGGTTCTTAAACGCTTTTTTGATGCTACCATACTATCCATTTTGCAGTAATAAAGTCCAGTTTGGCTGGGTAATCTTTCTGTCAAGTCCAAATCACAGATGATGAAACTTTTAAATACTTGCTCTAAAATAGTAGGCCAATTTGTGGAGAATTCACTTTCCATTGGCTGGAGCCCATTCATTTTTGGACTGACAAGGAGGACATCCTTAGATTTGTCGCATGCACTACATAGAGAATATCAGATTCTCCCATCTGGAAAACGTTTTAGAGTACCCCCATGTAAAAGAAATAGGTATAAACATTATTTTGTGCCAACTTCAGTCGCTTTGCTTAATAAGCTGTGAATATTATGATAGTGGGTGACTCCTTTTCAGAGATGCTTATCATTTTCATTGTATGCAGTTTTTGTGTATTTTGTGGACCGATTGTTCATTTCATTGACCGATTGTCTATTTTATTGTATGATTGTTTATTTTATGATTGGAGACAGGTTATCGCAAGACAATTTTCCATGCAAATGGACAAAGTTTTTATCTATCTATCTATCTATCTATCTATCTATCTATCTATCTATCTATCTATCTATCTATCTATCTATCTATCTATCTATCTATCTATCTATCTATCTATCTATCTATCTATCTATCTATACCTTGAGCTAAAATTAACAAGACTTAACATACGGTAAAGATAATTGTATTTTTCCAGTAATGAGCACGTCTATCTTCTCTCCATCCCTAATCTCCTCTCAGAGTATGAATCATATGACAAAAGAGCTAAGCTAGAACTTTTTCCTTCATTGATATCTATTTTACATGTTTAGGATGTGATTTTGCTGTGATATCACATTCTACAGCCTGTCATCTTACAACTTACAGTGAAACATTCAAATTTGACAATGCTGAGCCCACAAAGTGAGATGTGTAAAAGTCGTGTGATTTTTCAAACAGCAGATTATTTCAGGCATTGTTTCTGTAAGAAGGAGCTCTTAACTAAATCAAGACTTGTTGAATCAAACGAGACTAGCAGAATAATAACTAATTCATTGCATTTAAATGCAGCACAAAACGATTTTATTAATCCCAAAGGAAATAACATGGTAAAAAAAATATTCTTTGAACAGAGAAGGTAAAGTGGTAGATTCAGTAGAAACAGCCTATAATCAGCTGAAATGTACAGTCAGTGTAAAGTCAGTAAAGCGGACTGGCTTAGTAAGTGAATGCCAGGATTGGTAAAGTGATAGAAATCACAGACTGTAATTCCCTTATGTAAGACTTGACCACCAGGACAGAGGATTCCATACGTTTTCAGGGAGAAAGAGGCAGACTCGTCAACATCAACTGGTGCAAGACACTGATTTTAGCTGAATATTTTTTACTGTGGCCCTCAGCTACATTCTCCCCTTTAGGAAGCCATAAGACTGAGATGACTCACTGGAATGCAAATTCCACTGAGAGTTCCAACAAAAGAAGAGATAATTTCAAAATATGCAAACACATGATGAATCAGAGGGAATGTGACACAACACAGCGTGAATTTAGAGCTAAAGGCTCAGGAAGTCAACAAGTTCTCCAGATTCTGAGCCAACGTGTTTGTTTGCTGCTCTCGTCGGCAAGCTCTGTAGAGAAAAACACCAACTCCCTGTTCAGATAAAAGCATGGAGTCAAGAGAAGTGAAGTGCTGGTGTATTAATCTCTTCCTCTGCGAACATGTTAGCTAGGGGTGGATGCACTGGCAAAGACCAAAACAGGTATTTGTCTAGGGGTAATGTGTGATGTACCGTGTACATGCACCTTTGTTTTTGTGATGCAAAAATTACACAGCTATGAATCATTTCAGAACTTCACATTTAATGTGACATGTTTCCTGTGTTAATCAACTGAACTAGATATGTGTGTGTGTGGGGGGGGAGGGGGGGGGGTACAAAGGCTTGTTCTATAAATGTACACAGACTTAAGCTAATTACAGATATTATGGATATCATATAGAGAAACACGCAAGATCAGTTTTTCAGTGTACTTTCACAAATTTCAGGACAACAAAACACTAAGTAAACTAAATTAAACACCACTGACATTTAATGACAGCTAAATAAAAATACGACAATTTTAATTAAGTTTTGGCAAAAACGCACTTCATAAATTACAGTCACTTTCTGTGGTAGTTGCTTATAGATCACTCCTGGTATAAATTACAGTGTTGCACAGATTTGTTGTGTCACTGAGCGAAGCAGACACCACTGAGCAGCAAATCATGCACATCATGAGTTTTTGATCCGTTTCTGTCTTAGAATCCAAAGTGTTCCCACACAATCAAATTGACTTGAGGGTTTTTCCTGCTGCTGCTGCTGCTGCTGTTGGTGCGAGTGCAAATTATTTCACCCATTCTCCATTTCATAGCAATTTAATTTAGGTAATTCCATGCTCAACTTTTTTGGAAATCACAAAATGGTCAAGATAATTTTTACAAACCAGGCATCAATTCAGCTGCGAAAGGATGACATTTTGCCTCTCCTCTTTTACTTCAGCTAACTATTCTAAACAACCCTGCAGAAGCCACATGGGCTCAGCCTTCAAAAGAAGCACTGGAGATATTCCATAAAAACATACATAGCAAATGGAATTAGCATAACATGAATTAGTTTTTTTTGACAGTAACATTGTTTTGGGATCATTTGAAGTCATTAAAGGTTAAATTCAATTAATTCAGCAGCACTGTATATTGGTCCAAGACAGAATCTTGCACACCAGACTTTCAAGAGGGCAATGACCAAACTGAAGTAGATGCAGAGATTTCTGCCCAGTGTTCGATGTGATCCACAAGTGACATCATTCTCATATATATATATATATATATATATATATATATATATATATATATATATATATATATATATATATATAACCGTCAGGTGTCCACTAGAAAGCTGAGGATGGATTTCATGTATCACCTTGAAAATCAGTGGTTGAAATTTTAAAACCTGAAATCAAGTTTTGAAAGTCTGAAAATGTATACTTGAAAAAAAGCAAGGGTGAAACAAGTGATTTGAATCTCTGAAAATGTGAGGCTGAAACTCTGTACTTTACATGTTGAATTTATGAAAAATAAAAATGCTAGTACAAAATTATGATTGCAGAGATTCAAAACTTATTTTCAGACTTTCAAAACTTTATTTCAGGTTTTACATTTTCAACCACTGATTTTCAAGGTTTCAAAACTTTTTCTTTCGGTTTCAGATTGTCAGTGTTCTCACTTCATACATGTAGGTTTTGTAATGACCAACCCACAGTTCAAATAAATATGGTGGAAATTCTGTAAGATCGCCTGAGCAGGACTGTGTACAAGAGGTGTCCTGAAAGTTTTATACATTCAGACAACCTTGCAAGGTGGTGGCTACATATAAGTCAACGTGTGGGATGCTGACAAAATCACCACACTGAATGTTGACATTCCTATTTTATTCAATTTTAGCAAATTTTAGCAGTTCTTTGTTTCATTTTATGGTGTTTGATTTTGATGTTTCCCTCTAACAGTTTATTTTTTTCAGTTGACTTGTTCAGGATATCACATGAAAAGGAAAAAAATATGAAAAAGATTTAAAATGGACTAGTTTTTTATATCAAAAATCTGTCATTTGTAATAGAAGTAGCTAATTTAATAATACAAATAAGCTTCCTTCAATTTGTTAAGAGAATTACTTATACTTACCAGTCAAATGTCACTGTCAAAGTCTATTTATGTGGGGTACTTATGGTGTAATTCTTTTGTTACATCAAATAAAGTGCAAACACAGTTCAGTCAAGTTTGTAGTGGCAAAATCTTAGCTTGATATTTTGTTATTTTAAGAATAAGGTCACAAGCTGACCTTTTTAAGCTAGATGTTAATTATAAAATACCTTTCAATGTTTATTACATGTTTGCCTGCAGCTTATTTATTATTTATCCAAACTCACTGAAGTTAAGTAATCATGCCACACACTAAAATTATGTTTCCACATATCATTTAGTCACCAAGCAATTGCTGTAAAGTGCTGATAATAGTTTTATCAAACTGTAAAGCAATGTACATTCTGGGAAAACATGGTTGTGACATAGCTGCATTTGAACTGTAATTTAATTAAATATAATTTTGTTTATATATACATATGTCAATAATAACCACCCAAGTTCATTCCTTCACCGAATGGTATTTGGTCCATTAATCTTTAATTCACAGTGACAAGTCAATAAATTCCAGCCCTAGGAGAACTTCAAGCTAATTTCAAGCTAATCAACTTTCAACAAAACAAGCTAAAGTGAGAATCTGATGACAAGTACTGTACCCTGTAGCAATTTTTTTTCTTCCTTTTTTTTGTTTTCATTCAGTATTACTGTTGTGCTTTGGAAATACAAGCCAATTACTGCAAGCTAGGAAAAAGGCAGTGCTGGGCCAATATTTATAACGTACATTGCACTTTGATGTCAATAAATGTCAATGACTTGAGAAGATGTTGCTTTTAAGAAAACTAGAAGTTGCAAATCTTTGAAACAAAAAGATGCATATCTGAAGCTAAAAACAAGCTTTAAAAAGCTTTAAAACAATAAGGACACTATCATGAAAATAAATCATAAGTATAATATTCTACAATACAGATTTGGAACTGGGTTTGGGAAAGGGGTATGACTTTGTGGATGTGAATGTTATTCTATTTGTGAAACAGTTACTCCAAATATTTCCATACTCCTCATTTTGTCTCTCATTTAGGGTTGTCTGAGCTTTAAGGTGGAATAATAAACTGAAAAAAATAATGACCGTCCACATGGAGGTAATCCCAGTTTATCACCATAGAGCTAGAGTTGCAAGTTGGCTTAGCAATTCCCAAGAAACACCAGCTTTCCAGTTTATCAGGTCCTCATGATGACATGCAGTTAAGTTATAAATTACCACTCTAAATGGTCATCATAGGTTAATTTAGTAGCTTATTTGCAAGAAATTGACATGGAGGATTAATATTTGAAACTATAATTAGTGCTTTACCACTCAACTACTCAACTCATTAATATGCTACGGAATAAACCAGTTTCTAGACATCTGTACAGTTTATAAAAGCAAAGAGTAACAAATTGACCTTAAATTTGCACTTAGGGGAGTATTTCAATAAATCAGCGATCTGCCGTAAAACCTGGTAAAATATGTATTGGATGGATTCGTATCAATATGAAATATAAAAAAAGGTAAAAATGCAGGAAACATACTATCACGTCATGATAATGCAGATAGTGTAATTCATTGAGGAATTTAAATCTACAACACATCAGAGTGTAAATATTAAAATTCATGTTTTTCCTTCTTTAAATTTCTGTAGCAAATCATAATGTTCCTAAACAGCAGACTTCTATGATAGACAGCATTCACTGATCTAGTTTGGTTTCAGTTTTCAAAAGTTGTGCAGGTGAATGTAGAGTTCTGCTCCTTACTTCTGGACAAACACTCTCCATGTGTACAGTTTTAAAACGACACTATTTGTTTAGTACATGTACCTGTCGAACCAATAGAGCTGCACCAAAAAACTTTGTGTGAATATATGTACCATTACACCTTCAGCAGCTCCAACACTGAATACATTTTGATGGAATTATCTTTATTGGGGACCTTTCTTATTGGACAATTTACAAAAAGAATGTAATGTGTTATATGATAGAATAGGGATTTCAAACTCCAGTCCTCAAGTGCTACTACGCTGCATCTTTTAGGTACATCCCTACTGCGACAAAGCTGAATCCAATGATTGAATTGCCTCTTCAGCATGCCAACAAGTTTGGTGAAGGCCTACAGCTGCCTTTGAGAAATGCTTTAATGTATAATATGTTGTGTGTGTATTTTATGCTTTATTGCTGTTTTTACTCTATCCCCTAATCACCCAAAGCACCTTGAATTGCCTTGTTGTTGAAAGTGTGCTAGAAAAATAAAATGACCTTGCCTTGCCTAGTAATTAACTTTTCAATTTGATTCAGGTGTGTTGGAGCAGGGAGTGTCTAAAAGCTGCAGGATGGCTCTCGAGGACTGGAGCTGCAGACCCCGGTTATATCATATAAGCATGTCGTTTCTCTAAATTGTACAATAAGAAAGCTCCCTGATAAAGAAACTTGAATATTCCTATTGGTTTACAAGTGATTTTAGATGGATAAACAATAGACTTAACATATTTGTTTTTGTCATAAATAGTGAAATGTGAAAATGTCGGGCAGCAAGCTTGGACCAATAAGACAAACATGCTTAGGTTCAACTCCTTAAAAGGCCCAAATGATTTAACAGCAGCATTTAGGTTTATATATTGATATGGGATACTACTTCTATTACACCATGAAGGTGCCACTAGCAAACTGACATTTAAACATCAGACTGAAGACTCCTCACTAGCAAGCTCAGCACTTCTGTCATGTATGAACAATCATCAGCAATTTAACAGAGGCAAATACAGCCAGAGAAAATGGAAAAAACATTAACATGCTCTGGGTCATGATTTATTAAAAAGCATTAACAAATTACAGAGTAGCATTATTCATCAGGAATTGTGCTTGAAAGAAGACAGAGAGAGCAGTCTTCTGAAGCAGAATCCTTCATGAAAATGACAGGAAATCCATGTGCACAATGGGAATAGGAGTGTGTGTGAATCGATCTATTATACCCGCACCCCCTTTGGTAAATGTACACATAATTATTGCCTGTTGATAGATTCCTGAATGCAGCAATGGAGGCAAGGGATATCACTCACTGCTGTAAAAGGCATAAGCTGCTCTGTCAATAATCTCCTCCTCTAGCATTGATACGCATATATTTCACTTAGAGCTCCTCACAAGTGTTGAAGCCACTTCCATTTCTTATTGGCAAGCAGTGAATGTGGACATGGATATATGGTGTGGCCTTTTGGAGATGTCACACAGAGCTGATTTATAATGTGCATGAGAAAAAGGCAATTGATGGTGGGAGATTTTTGGTTCATGGACAGTGTGCAGCCATATGTTTTCTTTGAGCAATTTGATTTTATGAATATAAATACATTTTGGACATATCCACAATCAATGCAAAACAAGGTTCTCAGGAGCAGCCACAGGTCCTAAGATCCTGAACTAGGAAAATCCCGTCACTTTCTCTCATAAGGTGCCCCACCATTTTCAATGTGGACTTTCAAGTCCAGCTCTAACAACTGGCTTCATCTCAGTGGCAAACCTTTCCTATGTCAGTGGAAGGAATCACTTTAATCAGAAGCCAGAAGCAGCCTCATGGTGAGAAACAACCAGTTTGAATGTTTGGAGCTCCATGTTTAAAATCAGCCGGGGGTCAGTTTACCTCTTCCCAAATTCCCAATTTTGTTCTCACAGGTTGCTTTTTCATCTACATTCATTTTGTTTTGCTTTTTACTCATTTTGCATGTCACATTATGTTATCAAGTTATATGCAGTTAGGTATTATCATTAACTGTGAAGATAGTCATACACCTTTTGTATGGTCATTGTGACTGTGATCCCCATTTGGACCAGTTGCCCCTTATGAAATATGCATAGACTAAGATTTCTGCTTAAACTAAAATAAGTAAGCACCCTTCTGCTGGTAGATGTTTATTGTAGTTATATAGGCACAATTCCTTACAGCAGACTAGAGTAGATAATAGAAAATTACACTAAATTATCGGTTTTCAAAGAGGGTACAAAACTTCTCTCTAGCAGATATGAATTGAATGTATGGTGGGGATGAAAGGCCCCATGGCAAATGGTACAAAGCAATCAAATCTACAAAAGGTGTCAAAATGACCATCTTCCCTAAAATCTCACTTTTAACTTTTAGTTGGCTTAATTTAATACTTAGTGCTTTGGCGAATGCAAGCAATCACAAATTCAACATGGAAGACCTAACCTGACATTAGATCCAGGGACCTTGATTGCTAAGGACCACAACACAGCTTTACCTGCTATAAACCTACATAAAGGGAAAGTTTGATCATATAATTCTTAAGGATTTTGTCCTTAAATGTTCTCATACCTAACATTAGTGATAATCTTTTAGTAAAAATACTATACAAATAAAGGAAAATAGCAGTGATAAATGCAAGAAAGAGTAATTTATATTCCAAAGGCCACAGGTTATGCTCATTAACCTCTACTGAGATACTAGAATAGACAAAGGAGGATACTCGAAACATCCTCTACAGTGTTTGCATCAACTCATCTTCAATCTTCTTGTCTTTGTTATGGGTTGAGGGTTTTCTTTGGTTCTCTCCTCTTTGCACACTTCTGCTCATTTTTTCTCTTCTTGTGTACACCTTCTCTAGTTTTTTCTACTTGTTTGAAGCAGGTAGGATTTTACATGCCGAGGTGAACAGTGGTGTGCCTCTTTTTGGTTAGTGTAGTACCTCGAACACTACATGGACAGTTTTGCTTTGGTCATTGTCTTTTTTTAGGACGCTATCTTTGGTTGCATCATGTTTTATTGTGTCCATTGATCATCCTGACTTGGTCTGTGGTACTCCCAGGCTTTGAGTATTTCATCTTTGAAGTCTTGTTTCTTCTACGACAACTGGCCCGAGTTGCTTGGCTTTGCGTGAAAAAGGTAGGGATTTCAATTTGTGACTATTGCAAAGTAGTGAACTCCTTAGACTCCTACTCAATGGATGTCCTTCACAGAACTACATTGTCGGAGTGCACTACTGTGGGAGGTGGACCTTGGCATCACTGTGTGTGTGAGGCCATGTTTAAAGACTAATTATGTGACTGCTGTGTCTGGGTGACCCATGTGGCCTTATTAGAGTTTGGGGTTGCATGAAATGGATCCTAAGGGATCCAGGTAGAAGGAGACATGTGCCGGGCAATTAGACCTAACATTAATTACTTCCACAAGTAAGCATCCTACAGACAGTATGCAGGTGAAAAGCTGAAGCCACTTACATACAATTAGGAGATTCCCCTTTAACTAAATCAAACAGTGGATTCAATCCGAAATCTGAGGATACTAAAATAACAAAAACTGAAAGCCTCCTGTTTGCAAATGATGTGAATAAGATGAACATGGAAATGAGATGAACAGGGAAATGCATGTTGGATACTGCACATGTATGCCTTTTATTACACAAAAGCAGATTTAGCCTTAGCAAAATATCTTCATTCTCTCAACTAGATATGGATGAGAGGTCTGAATGGGGATTGCAAGTGCACAAACACACCCATGTCCGTACACACAAATTTACTTTATCTTGATTTTGACAACGTGTTGACTTCTATTCATTCACATAGCCCCATGTATGACTAACCCTGACACCAGAACGAGTGCATACCTACTCTAAACCTTTACTTAAACGTAACTCACATTCTACCCCAAACCACAACTTCTATCCCAAAAGAAGATCTAAAAAAAATTGTGAACCATTTCATTATTTTTTGTCTTTTTTTACTCATTTTAGAAAGTGAAAGAAGAGAAAGAACTGGGGACTCATTTATAAAGCTTGCTTATGCACAAAATGGGATCTGTAAACTGCGTAAGTCAGTTTCTATGTCAAGCTTGGAATTTATAGAAAAAGAAAATGTGGTGGAAAAATGTGTGCAACTTTAATCTCACAAAGGACCTTGCTTACACACATTTTGGACACGAAGGACACTGGCAGCAAAGCCGGTGAGATGGCAGTATTGTGAATGTAAGCCACATTTTCAGACTTATAGAGCTTCACACACACACACACACACACACACACACACACACACACAACCAACAGTCAGCACCCACCAAGTGTCTGAACTGAGAATAAAAATGAGAATCTGAATGAAAACATGTTGCATTTAAGAATAATATGACAGTATGTTCATATGTATTTCTTCAGAATATACAGCAATTGCACGTATTGGTGCATTAATTGTGTCAAGTACAAATATAAATACTGCAGTGACACTCCTGCATAATGCTGCACAATGGATACGCTGGCCCTCGTTGAAGATAACACCACTGGCTGCTGTAGATTAGTATTTATTTGTTTAAATTTGCTTTTACTCCAATCTTATTGTTGCTACAAGAAGTAATCATATAATAAAAAAATTATATTTATTGTTCTTATTTGTTTTATCACTTGTGTTGCTGCTTTTATTTTTTATTTAGTCTCTTTACTCTTGTTGTCTTGTTATACATTTTCTTATTGCTAACTATATTTTTCCATTTTACTGTGAAGCACTTTGATCGCCTTTTGGCTGAGGAAAGCTCTATATAGATAAACGTTGATTGATTGAAATAGACCTGTTTTCCTTGCCTCCATGTGCCTCCTTCAGTCTCTGTAGAATTGCGCTTTCGCTGCCTGTCGTTCGCCATGGTTACCAGTGAACTTCACCATATCAATTGGCTTAAGTCCAAGCAGAATATTCACTAGGTACTTTGCATTGACCGTTTATGGCAGAAAGTGGGTGTGTAGTGGACAGGATATGATCCGAAATCACCTGAGCAGATTTCTAGGGAGAGTGTGAGCAAAAGTGGGCCCAACCAAGTATTTAAACATACAGGAAAAAAGTATGATATAAAGTGTATCGTTTTGTAACTGCTGATGCAAAGCTGGGTTTCAAATTGGCCTGCAGTGGGAGAGAGAGCATGTACGAGGTACAGGGGACCTAACAGCTTAGGGATAAATGCTTACTTAAGCAGGTATGGAAAGCAACATCTTAATGATAATGAATGTCTAAGAACAGCATTAAAAAGGCAATGTCTTTTTCAGCGAGCTCTCAATTTGAAACGCAGCAGCAGCACTGTTGGTTCCATCGTGTTTACTCACTAGGGGGTAATTTTATAGGCACTTTGGTGTGTCTATGAACAGAAGGAGATATGATTAAATATAAAGGCTCTGGACAGGCAGCAGGTGCAGAACAAAATGTTAAAATATGTCATTAAGTCAGCCGTAACTTTTTTTTTTCTATCATTTTACATAACATGCAAGGTAACAAACCCGATGCCAGCAAGTTGTACGAATAAAGCAGTTACAGTTTTGTAACAGCAGCCTTTTGAATATGATGGAGAAGATTAACATACTTTAGGCAACTCACTTTAAGAGCTTAAACATCTAGTTGTCATATACCATGCATTTATTTAAGTAATACCTTCAAAGGCACATTTTGTATAACATTTAAAACCTTTATACATTAAATCTACTATATTTGGTGTTCTAAGTCTAAGGTCTCCTTCTGTTCATAGTTTAAAATAATCGTTTAATGGGAAATTTCATGGATTTTGCATCTGCTAAAAAAACAGTTTATCTAAATATTGCAGTTGTTCCAAGTATCAGAGTACACACGACATACAGTACCTGTACTCAAGCAGGTCACTTTGTTAGGTGCAGTTGCTTGTTAACAGACAAGACATCTTACAATTTCCTGTTATGAGAGTAATTTTGTGCCTGATGAAGTTGTCATTTAACTCTTTTGGGAACGAAGATGCAGCTGAAAATCATGTCAGAATTAAGGTTGTCACCATGTGACTCACATGAGTATCTTTAAATTATTCATTTTTGATGTTATAATTGCATTGGAAAATGTATTGTTTTTTACAACCGCTGTCTGAATAGTTATTCATTTCCATAGTTGGGCAGCCTGCCTAGGATGAGGACTCAAGGAGCTCAGGATCCAGAGGAGTGGAATGAATAGAAGAAAATGTTTGGGAACTACAAGCCTGAGTTGCTCATAATCAGCCAATAATTTCACATGTTCAAGTAAAACAATGGCTGTTATCAAGATTTGATTCCTCTGGTCACAGTCCAAGAAGAACAAATTAAATTTTAGCTGGAGCTGTTGGTTTTCTCATGGTCTCTCCTCATCTCTTTGTTCTGTTGTAATCCACGTGTATAAACCTATATCTAAATTTGAATTGAGAAAAGATTGTGCTCAACTTAACTGTGTTCCAGCTCCAAGGAGAAAACTCTCGGATTTGCTAATGTGTTCATGATCATGGATAACTTTTATTCAGAATAAGAGCCACTAAATGATTTCTCTGCATTATTTGCCTTGAAACACTATACGAATATGATCACAAACAGATGCAACACTACCATGGCTGCATTTGATTTTGCATTTGATGAGATGTGGTCCAAAGTATAAATAAAGATTTTTTAAATATTTTTTATTAAACTTACTAAATGGCAGCCATTTTGGATTTAGAGGTTGTGATGTATATACTTTTTTCTTAGTGGCAACTTAAACTACGAAGCCTAAGTACCTTGGGAATACAGCACATAGATGTCAAAGATTTGTTTAAATGTCACTAGTGGTGACGACTTTAACAAATAACCCCACGAAATCTAGGTATACATTTGTCTGTTATTTTCAGCAGTGTTATTACTTGTGACATTTTAAAGATATTTTTCACAACACCTATATAAAGCAATTATTTTTTAAAGATAACTTTTTTGGTCTTACTTAATATCGCATAGGCCAAGGAACTATAACGATAAGTCTTAAACAAAGCCAGAAAAAAAAAAAAAAAAAAAAATATATATATATATATATATATATATATATATATATATCTATGTCATATATATCTCTATATATCTATATCATATATATCTCTATATCTATATATCTATCTATATCTATCTATATATCTATCTATCTATCTATCTATCTATCTATCTATCTATCTATCTATATATATATATATATATATATATATATATATATATATATATATATATATATATACACACATACACATATATACACACACACACACACACACAGTTAATAAATCGCAATTTAAATTAGTCTTACAAAATTGTTGGTTTAAATAAATCTATCAAAAAAAAGGGGTTCCAGGAATTTCTCTTGCTTGAACTTTTCAGTACTTGTATTAAAATCCCATGACATCCTCCACTATCAACAAAACAGAAAAAAAACACACAGAAATAGTTTGGGGCTGTTGTGTTCCAGAGAAGACTTTATCACCTGATGAGACGATACATCATTACCATAGTTCATCAGCGGGCTCTTTATATCACTTGTACCATTAGCACTAATGGGGTTATGGTGAACACTGCTGACATTTAGCAGAAGAAAAACCTAAATCACCAGACAGCCATTACAGGGGATGCCAAAGAAACTGGGAACATTTTTTAAGATGCAAATGTGCTGACTAATTCCGGGTGAATTTACTTGGCAGTGTGCAGATGGAAAGAAACTCAAAAGATGAGGTTTGAGAGCTGTTGCCTCCATGGTAAATCCTCAACAAAGGATTTACTGGGGGGTGTATGGGGGTTTGTTGGAAATGATAAGAATAAAGTCTGTGCAGGGGCATCTGCTGCTCTTCCTGAATCAGTTTTTCATTTCTTTTGTGGGTGGTTTCATATTTTAATTTCACTTCCTCCGGCAGTCCTGAAGCTGGCTTAAAGCAGGGAACGGTGGTTGGTTGGGGTGTGCATGGAGGTCCTTGAATTTGGACCACATATCTGTGGTAGGATCATATTTCTGCGTAAGAGATAAATGTTTGCTCCCTTTAGTCTGTGGCCATAGTTTTCAACCACATGGTGGTCTGCTCCCTCTGAGTACAGCGCCAGTCTCTGACTCAAGAGTAGAAATTTAAGCATTTTGGTCTCATCTATCAAGTGACGGTTTTATCGAGTGCGAGATAAAAAAGACAAATTGGGGAGCTGTAGCAGCTGTAGCGATGTGGGCGATACTACTTTTGGTGAAGAAAAGGTTAAGTCAAAAGGTGAAGCTGTCAGTTAACTGGTTCCTCTACATTCCAACCTTTACCTACGGACATGAAATTTGGCTAAAATTGGCTTTTGAGGATCAGAATGCTTACTGGGCAACTCCCTTTTGGAGGTTTCCCTGGCCTGTCTCACTGGAAGGAGACCCTGGGGCAAAAACAAGAATTAAGCTTGAGGGACCATTTATCTCTTTTGGCTTTGGTACATATCCCCCAGAAGGAGCTAGAAGTGTTGCTGGGTAGTGGGATGTCTGAGTGGATAAGATCAACCATGTCAAGAGGAACACACTTATTACATTTATTTACCTTATATTTGATTACATACGTTTCTACACAACTTATGTTGCACAAACCAAATGTATGTAAAGCTAAAATAAAAAGGAACATTGTGTAAAACTCTAAGCGGATCCACTTACAAAGTTTTATTTTGTCAAATGTTTCAGAAGGTTGTAGATACTGTTACTGTACAATATAGAGCACATAAAATTGGTTTACAATGTCAGTAACCATAGACTTCAATGTCAATCAACTAAAAGTGATTATGGTTTAAAAAGTATATAAAACAGTATCATAATCTTTGAGACTGGTTTCTAGATGGTAGAAATTCCATGTGATCTTGGCACTACTCAGATTAGATGTTAGCTCTAGCTTCCGGGTAAATCTATATCAATGTTTAACAAAATGCAGAAGCCAAACAAAAAAAAATCCTCCTGCAGTTTAGTCTTTGTATTCTTGTGGCCTCTCCAGAGAATTGTGCCAAAAAACAAAACAAAACAAAATATTCCTCTTAGGCTTACACATGTTAAGCCTTGATATTTGTCGGGCAATACAGGATAAATAACTAGAAGCTACGGGAGTTGACAGCTTAATAGTTGAAAAATTAGACCTTTTGTATAGGAGAGGCAAATGAAAAAGTATGGAACTATGAGTTGTCATTAGTCATTATGGAAATCAGTTGAAACACCATAGCTATTTTGCGTTCTCTATTTGTTACATACAACTGTTCTAAGATCAAATTGCTTTTGCTAAAACATTTTTTTTTCAGGTCAGCTTTAATGGAACGTGGTGGAAAGCCTGGAAAACTGTAAATGGAGCCAACCAGCCCTCTCAACCTAATGCTAAGTACTCAGCTATTTCCTTACTAATTAATGACTTGCTGTAGAAAGCTCTGTGCCTTCCCACTACTGCTTAGCTAAATCTCCTTTCAAAGTGAACAAATTACTAAAACATCAATTATGTGCATAATGCTAATATTCTGTATTCCCTCTTAATTTCAGCACTGCTTGACCTCAGATATTGCAGTCATGATGAAATTAAAGCAATTTGCGTTTGTCACAGATAAATGGATCTAAAATCATTACAGCCCTGTAACTTGGGTGTTACATTACTGTAGGCACCTAAAGGGAGCATGAGCCTGCTGTGTCATTTGATGAGTGTGTTAGGACACCCTCAGAAACGGTCAGTGATAGTGGCTCGTGTTTGGGGTCGTTTCTGTGATGCTGGGCTAATCCTGCTGGCCCAGCACAGTGCAAAGGCCTCATTAGCAGCATCCAGTACACAGAACAATAAACATGGCACTCAAGCTAACATTCTTTGTCAAGTTCTTAATGGTGTGGAATATACAAGCTGGCAGCCAGCAGAGGCTTTACTCTAGGGGGAGGAATAACAAATACAGTCCCTCGAGGTGGGATGAGTTGAAGCTGAAGGAGTGGCAAAGGAACAAGAAGTGGGGTACTACTCTAGAGAAGGGACGGAATATACATTGTTTGTCTCTCTTTCTCTGTCTGATTTGGTGTGTGTTACAGGAATGGTGTAAAAGTATCATAGGGAATCAGGGAGATAGGGAATGTCAAACTATTTCTCAGTAAGTCAATTGGAGTAGGTTTTAGCAGACCATACCAGGGTGTTTAAAGAGCAACTCACCCCCTACCAGAGACTTACTCCGCACACATTTTCTGTTTGAAAAATGCGGCAAAAGGAGGTGTTGCCTGGTGGACCAGCGAATGCTCGGGGGGGAGTGGGCTAGGCGTGGTCTGGGCTGTGATTGACATGTTGACAGCAGCGCTGCTGCAGTGGCACAGACAGCGAGAAAGACTGAGAGCAACGTGAGCTCCTTTGTCTCAGAGCGATGTTTTGAGGTGAAGGATTTCCCCGCAGAGCAAATAATGCACGATTCAAAGTCAAGTGCAGTATATAGTTTCAACCTGAAGAGGGCGCCATACTTATGTTTTTAGACAGAAATTTTTTATTTGTACTAAGATGCACTAAAACACCAAAGTAATGACCAGACATGTACACAGCACTATTAGACACTCATTTACACAGTTTATCAGCAAAAAGTAAAAAAGTTGATTTGGGGGTGAGTTGCTCTTTAAGAACTCTTTCGAAATTCTTTATGCAAAACTTTTTGTGTGCCATCTTCTGGATGATAGCAATGACTGTGAGTAAAATACCCTTAACATTATTACTCCTACTATTCTATAGCTTGACTGCATGCAACACACTGCGACTTCAGTACATGAGCCCTTTGGTACAAATGTGTCTTCCTTTAACACCAGTAGCATATAAAAGGAAATTAATTTGACTGCTTAATGTATTAAGGTGCCAAGGCATTGGTGTTCCTGGGTTCCACGATTTCTAACCAGTAATTAAGTCCTCTGTTGAATGCATGGGGATGACAAAATACCATTAAAGTGAACAGCAAAAAGTATTGTACTACATTAGCAGCTTGCCCTACTCTGTAACAGTCATAAACTCTGTTAATTACTGGTACGTCTTTTGTTGCAGACTCCAGCGTTCAGTAGGGGGATGACACCAAAATGATGGAGATCCTTTGGCTCACAGCAAACCTACTTCTCGCTTCAGGGGTTTTGTACTCACTAACTTAGCCCCAATATAGAGTAAAAAGACAGGTACAAGCAGAAACTGGGGTAGTAATTACTAACAAGTAAAAAAAAAAAAAAAAAACAGCTCTGCCAATTTGTCCTGGGGATAATCTGCTTTTCACAGATAGATTTGCTGCTAAGTATTCTGTATTAACGCATGTGCTCAAGTTTTTTGCTTTTTCCTTGTAAAGGAGAGCTTAAATAATGGTTTAAGTTGTAACAAAGGTTTTTAACAATAGCAAAAACAAGTAGACGAACCATGCAGCATGTCACAGTCAGAACCGACTAAGACTGAGCTAGAGCATTTCTTCCATTTTCCCACAGCTTTGTGTCTCCATTTCAATCACAGCGGGGTACTCGACAGTCCATGTCATTACATTTTATCGTGGTCTGCTAGACTGCGCAGTGGGCATGTCCTAGCAAGCAAGTTCGTAGGTTTATGCAGCATTAAATCCCTGTGAGAATGAGCGGACCTAATCTTTGCCTTACTCTCTCAGGTCGGCTTGCAGTCTAAGCAACACTCAGGGAGCATCCGTGTCTACACGGATGAGGGGGGAACATGATTAAAAATCACAGTGGCAACGACTCCAAGTCCTCTGGGGGTCAAGATGAAGCATCACTTCAGAAAGGCAAGAGCGGGAACCCAGGAACAGGACTGGAATTAGTAAACGAATTCCCTCCTTCCATCTTTTCTTTCAGGTAAGCCTGAAGTGGGGAAGCTCCAGAGACACTGTCAGTACAAACACTTGAATGCAAATAAGCAATAGCCTAAATAAAACAAAATTAAAAACTTAAAAATATATATCTGAGAATGTTTTTTAAAGGTTTGATGAAGTAACACTCAGAGATTAAAATGTGTTTTCAGCATTGGAACCTTTTCCAGGAACTGCCTTGGTTTTCTGGGGCCATTTTTACACCTTCCATTTCTCCTTCTGTGTCCTGTCTAATTCCCCCTGTGTTCATTTCTGATTTTTTTTTTTTTTTCTGAATTTAAAAGTCACATCGTCTTTCCTGCTCAGGTTTTTCCATGGTTGTCCAGCATTCTACTCACACTAGGTTCTCATGTAAATTATCCACCTTCCAAGTAGATATAATCCTGCCAATAATCCTTTCCTCACCACTTTATCAGATTCTCCTGCTATCTGTATTCTGTTTTCCTCTATGCTGGTCTTCTGGCGCTCTATTAGCGTTGTTGTTTCCAGATATTCTTCAGTTTTTCTCGTGGCAATTTGTGGGTTGTTGTGTCTCTTTCAAAAACTCTCTCCATAAAGTTGAAACTGTTGTCCACTCTGCATTTTGCTCGATCTTCTCCACAACTTATGACAATTACGTCACAGTTTTTTTTAAATAGTCTGCCGCTTTATTCTTAAAAAATTCCTGCAATTTCCGCCCTACATTTTTTAAAAACGCATACCCAAAATTAACTTAAAGCTGTTCTTGAACCATTTTGAGTAGAGACATGGCTGGAGTCTCTTTGGAAAGCAAACACGCTAAAATTTATCCCAGAACTGTGTTCATATCTCTGAGTGCTATTGTTACCAAGCAATATTAATTTGAATACCCCCAAAAATTATTTTATTTGTGTCCGAATATTTATTTTATATAAATACATGCTGTACAAATGGCTTTAAAAAGAGGTGGTGACCTAAAACACACTGTGAGTCTAAAGTCTGAAGTTTTACCTTCATCCACAACAAATTTGACAGCAATAAACCAAAAAATGAGTATTCTGCACACATTTTTATAACTACAGGTCAAAGGTGGTCAAAAGTGTGCTATATGCGCCATCTCCTGGGTAAATGCCGTAGTCCTCACTGAATTAAAAATATCATCAGAATCATAACTTCATCTTACCATATAAAGCTCCACGGCTTCCTTCAATGTTGTATTTTGATCATAAAGGGTGTTTGGACACGGGGCTGAAACAATATGTTACTGGTACGCACTGTGCGTAATCTCTTCATGAATAAGACATTTTACGCACGTCATATAGAATGGCTGCGAACAAGTCCGCCCGGTCATGTTACATATCTGCGTTTACAGCATTACATTGGCTATTCGATGCGTCAATCATCAGAGTTCTGGACTGCAATTGGTTCGAGTTACTTACCATAACGTGACTTTCCATCCATGCGCCATTGGTTGGAGATGTATCCTACGTAAGGAAAACATTGGATGAATTTTTATTTATTTATTTTTTCCTTCTGGGCATGCTCAGTGACCTTTGTAGGCGGAAGTGGAAGCGAATGAAACGGAAACAAAGCCGTAAAGACTACAAAAATGGCCAGACATTTCGGGAGCGCATTTCCACTGTTTGTTTTACATTTTTTATTGGTTTTGCTGTTGTCCTGTTCTAATAACTTTATCGGAGGACTTTAATTGGACCCTTATTGATGTAAAAAGACAATTTTTGTTCGAAATGGATCGGTTTTGTCACGTTTATTGGACTACAAAGTGGTGAGTTCCATATTTTTATACCTCCATCAGGAGAACGTTTGTGTTGGCAAAAGCGCTCACTGTGTCTTCAGTTATGATTGTGTCCTTAAACGCCAGGCATAATTAGAATCACAAGACTCTAAGCTTTCCAATGATATAAAACATGTATAGGTTCATAAAAGTTAGAAGTCAGAAAATTGGTGGATTTAAACTAGGAAATGGGCTGAGCGCGCCCGCGGGCCCTCGGAACGCTAACGAGATTCAAAATCTATCCAACAATTCTACAGCTTTTTTTATTCTGAGGCACAAAAAAGGCTACAGCCATGTGGATCTTTAACACATTTTAACGAAACTGAGGCATCTTTGCTTTTTTTCTCTGGCTTTATTCATTACATTTTAGTGAATGCTACTAACTCCCTCTGACTTTGAGGTCATTCAAATTCACTTTAACAATGTAAGCACTGTGAAATGATCCGTCTATCTCCTTTCTTTTCTAGCCTTGGAAGGAAGCTAAATTTTGTCAAAGTTACACCTTTGCAAGGTTTGTGGGTACTTTATATATGAAACAAAGTCGGGTTACTGTTACAGAATTATCAGGTACAGTTATGCTACTAAAATTCACAACTTCTAGTTCTATGATCAAAGCCCAGCGGTACAGAGCATACAGAAGAAATACAACTGATTTTTCATGTGGCTGTTGACTGAAGGTCCAACTCGAGGCTAATGAATCCACTCCCCTTTTTATTCACTTCTCACTCACTTTTAAGCTTTGCATCAGCTTTTAATTGAAAAGAAAAATATCTTTTACCCCCCTCCCCCCCAAAAAAAGAAGAGAATTACCAGTGATAATCTCCTGGCTAAGCGCCTGATAAGGTCCAGTAATAGAAATCATTGTGTCAGCTTTCATGTCCAAAAGAAAGGGGGACTTCAATAGCAGGCGACGACTTCTTCTCAGGCTCATTTCAGAGGGGAAATATTAATAATGGTTTTTCTTCCACTCTATCTGCCTCTGCGTGGGTTATTTCAGCCATTATGGCAGCAGAGTTACACCATCAGTGCTGCTCTTTCCTTTTTCTCTACCCCACACCCACTCACAGACACACACATACATACATACATACAGGTCCCTGTCCCTGTACATGCTGTCCCTGCTAATGAAGCGATGGAAAGTATTAGAGTTGAGACTCTGGGCAGCTTTTCCAATGATGACATTGAAGTGTCACACGCCCACTAACCGAGCTATGACTGAATTCAACTTTACAGGTAATAGGGTGATTTGTCAAAGTTCACTCATGCATTAGTTTAAAAGCAGGTTAGAGGTCTTCTGCAGCTACAGTACATGTAAGGGGTGCAAAATATTGCAGAAAGACACGTCAACAAAGTTTTTTGTTTACATTTTTTTACCTTTTCACTGAACGTGAAAACTGAAATTGAGTATGTACAAAAAAGGGGGAATAGAAGTGCACCTGCTGTTTTCATTTGTATCCATGGTCTGCTCTGTTGCATTTGAATTAAGAAAGAAAGTCTCTCAAAATTAATTTGTACCATTTTGCATTTTGATTACAGATAGAGCACTAAGCTGTATATATAATCAAAACAGAACCACACAGGCTTGTCCCAATGGTCAGGGAAATGTGCCAAGCTTGAGTAAGCACACCAGCAAATCATTTGAAAATACAGGTAAAAGTCTAGCCTGAAAATATTTCACTTTAAAAGGAAACATAGTGTACAATCTTTGGGAAGGTACTTTGAACTTTAGCAATGCAGACCAAAATAAAAACACAAATCTAAGGGTAAAACCTGAGGTTTAGCCTTTCAAACACCTTATTGATCTTATCCTTGAGATGTTTTATACTTGAACCACAGTCAGAATTTGCTGGGGATATTTCTGAGGAGTTGCATGTGAGAAGGAAAAAGTACACGACTCATTCAAGTTTCCTAGATCTTGTAAAGCTGTTAAACAGTGGTGTCCTTCACAACTATTGACATCCCTAATGAAAACTGTACAAACCCATAACAAAATGTAATTTCAGTAGCATGTTCTCACATCAATGGTGGCATTATATCTAATGATACTAAAACAGTTTTTTTTGGCAATTTGAAGTCTGGTTATTAAAGCATTTTAGCTACATGGGTCACCCACATGTTATAAAATAAAATAAGTCTAAGCCATTATTATGACCCTTGAATGTGAGTGCTTTTAGCTTGATATATTTTCATCTATGTCTGAGACACTTCTTTTGGAAAAGTGAAGGAAGTAGGTCTTGAGTTGTTTGACAGAGTAGAATTAGGGTTTATTGGTCTGCCTGATAATCAACAAATGGATTCAAAAAGCCTTCACCATTTTGAAATCGTTTCACATTTAAAACCGTAGCAAACAATCTTTTTTTTAATGTATAAAGCGCTTTTCATTCAGGAGTTGCAACTCAAAGTGCTTTAGAGATTAAAATAACACCCCTCATAAACCATATTACAGTACCATCTCTCACCCACAGATTTAAAAACATGGTCACAGTTAAACCCCCCTCTCCTCAACCCAACTCCCATGCACACAAACAATTAACAAAAAAAATTATATAAAAAGGACATTGGGCCAAGTGCAGATGAGTCAGGTAAGGAAACGCCATCAAGGGAGCCATCTGCGCCAGTGGCAGCAGATCAACCACAGCAACCGAGTCAGACAGGGCGCCCAGAGGAGGCAAGGCCGAGACCCCCAGCCCAAGCGCTACCTGAAGAGCACTCAGGCAGCCACAGCCGACCACCACTCCCGAGGCAGAAGGCTCCCACGGAGGAAACACTGGAAGGAAGATTAAAGCATAAAAATAACAGGATATATATGATAAACCTGTGCAGTAAAACACGGAAAATATAAGCAATAATCAGTTAAAAGCTATACTTAAAAGGTGAGTCTTGAGCCTGCTCTTTTTTTTTTTTTTACGTGTCCTGTTTTGCAGTGTGGAGCTCAGAATTGGTGTCTGAGTACCAAGTAGAAGCCCAACAGATTTACTTTCACAAGCGGAGCAGTACAGCTTTTGCTATAGTCCTCCACTTGATATATGTGTGAAAAATCTTTATTATGAATTGTTGGGGTTTTTATTTCCTGATGTTATGGACACGGAGACGGAAAGTTAAGGAGAAGAAAGAAGGAAGATGAAGAAGAGAGGTAGGAAACAAAAAGTCAAGAGAGAGGGTGAGTTGAACATACAAGAGAGGAAAGGGAACAAAGAAAACACAGGAAGACATTGAAGTCTGCCTCCATACCCACAGGACGGCAGAGAGAGGGGGAAAAACAAAACAAAACACAAAAAAGGAACAGCGACAAAAACAACCAAACATTGTGAACTAAGAATTACACAACCACATCACACATAAATAGATATAAAAAAATACAACAACAATGTCACAGAAAAACTCATGGTACCGATTAATCAAGCTCTAGTAATGATAACCTCAGCCCAAGAATATATCCTTAAACACCAGAGACCCCACATCTATGTGTGTGTGTTAGCATGCTGGTGCATATAAGGTTTCTCCATAAGAGTGTTCGATAGTTGGTGTGAGCAGACATCAATCCGTCTCCCAGGAAACGATGCAGACGAAGGAGATGAAGGAGATCGGAGCAAAGACGTCCAAAGGACCGCCAGAGCCCCAGGCGGACCCGGGCGGGGCCGACCACATCCCCCAAGAGAGGAGAAAAGGAGAACCCCAGGGGAACATCCAGCGGCCACTATGCAGGGGCCCGGGGGGCAGCAGTGACGAGCCCACGGGCCCCGCCGGCAACCGGCTGCGCCGGGGCGGGGCGGTCAACGGACCGGGGGAGCCGGGGCCCAGGGGCACCCTACCCCCCAGCAGGGACCCGACAAGGGACCGGCCGACGAGGGGCCCCCGGCACTGCAGGGGCCGCGGCCGGCCACCGGCCGCCACGCGCCGCCTCCACCCTAGGCCAGTCCCCACCGCCAACATCCCAGCGCCCCACCGATAGCCGCAGGGGACGGACAGCATCCCCAGGCCGGGCTCAGCCAGCATCTGGACACCAAGTTGTACCAGCTCCCGGGTCCTGATCCCGCGCAACGCAGGGCGCTGAGACCAGGCATCCAACGAGGGCCAGGGCCGGTCCAACCCGCCAATGAACCGGCCACGCAGAGCCTGCTCTTAAAAACATGAATGTTTTCTGCGGCCCTGAGGTCCTCCAGCAGCCTGTTCCAGAGGTGAGAGTCATAATAATGGAAAGACACCTCGTCATAACTGTGTCCTGACTTTAGAGATGACAAAGGTGATTGCTGCCAGAAGAGCGCAGAGACCGCGAAGGTTCATGTGGTAAAAGCTGTTCTGAAAGATAAGAAGGCCCAAGACCATTAAGACACTTAAGAACATTAAAATAACCTTAAAATCAATCCTAAAACATACGGGGAACAAATGCAATGAGTTTAAGACAGGTGTAAAGTGTTCCCGCCTCCTGGTCTTTGTCAGGACAGGTGTTGCTGAATTTTGTAGAAGTTGTAAACCTGAGATACCAGAAAGCAGGGCATTACTGTAATCAATTCTACTGGTGATAAAAGCATGCATCAGTGTCTCCGTGTTGACATGTATCTGTGTCTCCATGTTGGCCCGGGAGAAAATGGGGCGGACTCTGGCCATCTTAAGATGATAAAAACCAATGTTAGTGATATTTTTAATGTGAGGGATAAAAGACAGCTCAGAGTCAAAAATGACGCCCAGGTTCTTCACCTGTAAAGAAGGATTTAAAGGCAGTGATTGTAGTTTTTGTAAAAGTTTCTCTCTCTGAGCCTCTGAACCAATGACTAAAACTTCAGTTTTGTCCTGCTTGAGCTGGAGAAAATTTTCTGCCATCCAGGATTTGAAAATGTGTCATCAGGAGACACAGAGCTGAACAACTGTGTATCGTCAGCATAACTGTGACAGTGTGAGGTCTATGGTGTTTACAGATATATTCTCGGGCTGAGGTTATCATTACTAGATCTTGATTTATCAGTACAATGAGTTTTTCTGTGACATTGTTGTATTTTTATTTCCATTTTTGTGTGATGTGGTTGTGTAGTTCTTAGTTCACAATGTTTGGTTTGTTTTGTCGATGTTCCTTTTTTGTTTTGTTTTGTTTTTCCCCCTCTCTCTGCCATCCTTTGGGTAGGGAGGAAGACTTCAATGTTTTCCTGTGTTTTCTTTGTTCCCCTTCCTCTCTTGTATTTTCAACTCACCCTCTCTCTTGACTTTTTGTTTCCTACCTCTTCATCTTCTTTCTTTCTTCCCCTTAATTTTCCGTCTCCGTGTCCATAACATCAGGAAATAAACCCCCCAGCAATTCATAATAAAGATTTTTCACACATATATCAAGTGGAGTACTATAGCAAAAGCTGTACTGCTCCGCTTGTGAAAGTAAATCTGTTGGGCTTCTACTTGGTACTCAAACATCAATTCTGAGCTCCACACTGCCAAACAGGACCTTAGAGGAGCAGGTATCTAAACGTACCATAAAAGTCCTGTCTGTGAGATAGGATGTGAACTATTTGTGAACAGCATCAGAGAGGCCAATCTGTTTTAAACGGGTGAAAAGAATAGTGTGGTCTACTGTATCAAAGGCAGCGCCTAGATCCAGTAGAACCAACACTGTCACCTTCTTTCATACCATGTATCCTACAGACATACAGCAATGCCACAACTTCAACTCAAAAATCTCAGTGACCAGCAATGCAATCTCACACTACACTATTTAGACTTCTCACTCACTTCTGTTTTCAAGACACTTCAAATTGAAAGTGAGTCTTACAGCATGATTTACCTAGTGATCAGTTCAGTCAATAATTATCGAAAACAGCTAAATGGCTTGTCTGACCAATGACCACACCAGTTAATCCTTTAATAAACACAATGAGACATCACAATCATGGCAAACGTAACATTCTTGGTCATGACGCAGCAGAGCACTGAGAATCTTCAACAACTGATTTCAAGTAATCAGAATAGTAGTGCACGCATTCTCCAAAAATATGGTACAACTTGATGTTTCCCCAAATCTAGTTCATTTAATCTCATTTAGACATACATAACATGTTTTTTTTATTTGCCACAGCATACATGGCAAGATGGAAAACTGTGTGACAGCAGCTACAGCGTTACAAATATTCAGCGGTTTTTTGTTATTACTACCCTTTTATACAGTATATGCTCCTCGCCAGTTCCTCCCATATTTCCTGTGATATTTTCTAAACTTTTAAATTGTTTATTTCAATAAAATTCCTACTCCATCCACCTCACCTGTTGCCTGCTGCTCTATGCATTTGGGTCCTTACAAGAACACACATCATTAAAGAGAGAAATGGGAATTGGCTAAAATTAGTGTTGTCAGGTCATAGCTCTACAAAACCTGAAAAAAATTGTATTGTTCTGGAACCTGGTGGGGGTGCAAAATAACTATCATCAAGCTCATGACAGTTCATGACACTGAGTACAGCTTACCTGGGAAAGGGGAATTTTATTGATCATCTTACCAATAAATGGTGATTCTACTATTGATGTTTGTAGTAACCCTTTCCCATAATAACCAATGCTGCACACCAACATTTCTTTAGGTATACTCAGAAAAAAAGCCCTTTAAAGTACAGCACCACACAGTCCCCTTTTTTAAATAAACAAAGATTTATTTATGTCAAGTTGACAATTAAATATGACAGTTGTGCAATTTATTTTGTGCACCCAGACTTGGCAAGCAAAAATATATTTACTGCTAATCAGATCCTTAGATTTTAGAGTTCTGAATAAAGCACACACACACCCACACACACACACATACCTAGCCCTCACTGTGCATTTGAGTTTTATCTTTGGATGAAACATTTTGTCAGTAATGTTCCCAGACAGGCTTTGGGAGCCCTGAGTATACTAATGTAAACCCCCATTAGTAAAAGGCACGTTAACAAAGAGATATAAACTGAGGTGAGAGAGTGTGTTACATCATGTCACATCATCCACAATGTGTTGGAGGCCTTCTCTACTGGCAGCGTGGGAGTGAGAAGAGGGAGACTGGAGCCTTTGCTGTTCATTAATTTGGTAACCATAGTCTTGCTAAAACAGGCAGTGTATGGGGATTTAATGCTTGCTTTGTTTTTTAAATACTAAAGAATCCGAAAGAACGCTGAAAAGGTGGGCAGTGAAGGAGTTATTTATTTCCAGGAACTACCTATGCCTCTTTTCTAGCTCCTCTGCAAAGCTTTTTTTCTCTCTGAATGGTTGGGACATTTCAATAAGGGCTCAGGTCAGCTGTCTCCTACTTGGTATCTCATAGCAGCTAGGGCTTCAAACATGTTTCACATTTTCCTTCAAATAGTTGCATGCTGATGCTTGCACGTTGCATCCAGATCTCTAGAAACAGATGCAGACACACAGACGGAGAGGCACTTTCCTTGCAGCTGCAACATTCCCATGATCAGCAAGTGGTGTGAATGAGATGCATGCGTGTACAGACAACAACAAAGCTTTTTTTTTTTCACCAGCTCAACAGAAGGGTGAGACCTATGGTGGGAAGATGAGTGAGCATCAAAAAGGTTTATACACACAAAACACATCCCCTCTCATACATTTTTTATCCATTTGCTCTTTAATAATTTTTAAATGTTACAAGAAACCTAAACCCATAGTTATATCAAATAAATATAACTTAAATATAGATTTGCAATGATGCTTACCTTTATTAAGGGGGGAAAATAACTACCTCAACCAACCCCCAGACCTGACGTCAGGGTAATTTATCTGGATACTTCTGGGGGGTATGTTACATACTTCGGGGTTAAATCTGCCTTTTTGTTGACACCCTTTTTCTGTACATATACATATTATACATTATTTGAAAGCTGAGATTCTTTCAAGTGCGGGCTCGCCATACAGAGGTTTGAGAGTTTTCTCAATCTTTTTTTCCGCTATTTTCCAAACTGATGGCCGGAATGTTTGTTTTTGTACTCCAAAAGCATCCAGTTTAGCCACTGTCATGTTCCTGCAGTGTGCTTGTGTACGTGAGTGAGATATCTTCCTTTATAGAAGATCTTTGTATGCCCTACTATGGGTGCTGCCCCTGCAACTGATCTCCATCCTCTCGCTGCAGCGCTCCATTCTACAAGATTTGGAAATATTCTCGTCTTGTGCAAAATTCTTTTCTGCTCCCCCTGTGTCAGGAGTGTGCACTGCAGCCAGAGAGGGGGATCTGACAGTCTTCATAGAACTTCTGGTTTGTTTGTCAGTAAAACCACAACAAGAAGTCACGTCAAAGTTGTGACTTTATTTAGCTCCTAGTAAATAAATCAGTAAAAACAAACATTCTCTTGTGTTTATTTTTTACACTGTTTTGTGTTGTTTTAATCAGTGAGAGACAGTCTTTTCCCATTTGTGTCATGTTCACTAGAACATGACGGATATCATTCAGCCACCAAACATTTCTGTTTATTTCTATTTTTTATTTTTTTTACCCCCGATGTTAAAGGATGGACACTCACTGCTGGACACGAAAATGTATTCTTCCTGATGAGATTAGTGTGAGCTCATTATAAATCCCGTTCAAATGCACAATATGACACATGAAACATATTTCTAGTTGCTAATTTTTGATCATTAATGTCTGTTGTATTTTTTTCTAAAACAATCAGATGTAGCAGATGTAGGCTATCATTTAGGTATGGTGACATATGGGAACATATTTCCTAGCATTTAAAAATAAAAAGTTTTAGCAACATCAAAGGGGAAAAGAAAAAAGAAAAAGGTTTTATACCCCATGGGATAAAAATATTAACCAATCAACATGTTATGTCGTTCATTCCTCACATCATACACAACTATTTTGTAAATTTGGAGACATTTCGGGGCATTTTATGGCAAAGTTACAGGGGTGGGAACCAAATATTTCGACTGCCTGAAATATTCTGTTTCCCCCACCATAACATGGGAACAAAATAACTTACAGGCCTGTCTTTTACTGTGTTTGGTACTGTTATTGTGGATGAGATGTCCTGTGAATAAAATGGCCAATCCCCAACAAGTCTTTTGTCCAAAATCCAACATAATCTGCTGCTCAAAACCTTGATAATTCCCTTCCTTGTGTGTATTTCCCACACAGTTTTCATCACAACTATCGTTGGCATGCAAGTTAGCCTAAAAAATAACAGCACACTTCAAGCATCAGCGATCTCTGCCCGCCGGCCCCGCCCTCTGGCCCCATGTGAAAAAGTAATGACAGCTTAAATCTAATCAATTCTGGAACACGCTTTGCAGAATTGTTTTAAATCAGCCATAGTGGAGGAATTTCAAGCACAAACCGTTTGTTTGAGATCACGCCACTGCCTCTTAATTGAATTTAAACCCAGACTTTAACTAGGCCACAATAAAACCTTCATTTTGTTTTCGTTTCTTATTTCTGAGGTAGACTTGCTGCATAACCCACGTCTATTTGAGATCTAAGGTCATGAAGTGATGGCATGAAGTGAGGACATTATTTTTCAGGATGTTTTGCTAGAGAGAATTATTCATGGTTCAAGCAAGTATTCCATGTCCTGAAGCAGCAAAGCATATCAGAAAATCACTCTACCACTATGTTTGAATGTTTTATCAAGATTATTTCCAATGTTACGAGACAGTTTTCAAAACTTTCAGTTTGGTCTTGCCAGTGCACTCTGCAAATTCTCCCGTAAGTCTTATGAACGATCAAGAGTTTTTTTTGTGTGCAAAATGTCAGATGGGCTTTTCTGTTCTTTTTGATCTGCATTAGTTTAGGAACTTGGAACTCTCCCATGGATATCATGTTTGCCTGGTCTCTTGCTTACTGTTGAATCATAAACAGACCTTTACTGTGAGGAGTGAAAACTGTAGTGCTATAGATGTTGTAAAGGAAATGTTTTAAATTAATTTTGTGATATATGCCTTGTATTTATATCTTGGATATGTTGCTACATAATGACATTTGAGTAAGACTAAGTATTTTCTCCGCAACTTACATCATGTACGTTGTATACAAATTGGGAAAAGGGTGTGTTTCTTAACCGACAGCATGATAAAAGACACGTTTTTGTTGAATCATCTTATTCTAACCTGTAACTGGCCAGATTTCCGAAACTTGCCTCCACAATGTTCTCCTGGGTTCTTCTCTGACCTTTTGGATAAGTCATTAATATGCTCTTGCAGTAACTCTGGTAGGCCGGTCACTCCTGGTAAGGTTCAGCAGTGTGTCATGTTTACAAAGACCAACTTTTTCATCTGTTCTTGAACTTATTTAGATCAGGGCATGACGTGTTACTTTTTGAGATCATTTAGCGTGCTTTATGTTGTCACCCAGGCTCTAATCAAGTCCTTGGCTTTAACAAAAAAACAAAAACAGAAGAAAACTGTTGGCGAGCAAATACTTTTTTTTACCAGTACTGTATTGGGGGATAGCTGTACAGTGTAAATAGAACCACATTGAGATGGAGGAAAAGGCTTGGATGCTATAGAAAGTAGACTCTACTCCAAGCCTGATAGCACAGTAGAGAGATGACAGCAGATGTGCAGATCTGGGTTGTGATTGAAATCCTGGGTGACTTTAATGTTTAGCTGCATGACTGACACCAAGCTCAGTGGCATACGCCATAGTTGTGTACACACATCCAACGTTGTTTACTCTAACTGTTTGGTTTGAGGGTTGAGTTCTGGAAATAGAGACCCTGTGCTGAGCTCCCAAGAAAGATGCCTCAGAGACGGTTAGTTGAAAAAGAAAATCATGTGTGAAGAGAATAAGATACCTCTGCCAAATCTCATTAAGTCATCTACAAAACTGTCCGACCTCAAAAATGCTATTTTTCCACTAACACAACAGGGGTCATTTTATGGAAGTACCTAATAAATCTCTGTGATATCACAAATGTTCTGCTTGGACCGGGCTCTATAGTAGAACATGTTTGCATCTTATTTTAGCACCGTTACAGTTCATTTACAGACCTTTGGAAAAAGTGTTCACACCCATCGGACAATTTCACATTGGGTTGCATTAGAAGCTCAAACTTTAACTTTTTTATCGTGATTTTATGTGTAAGCCCAACACAGACATAATCGGTTTGAAAATGTTTTACAAATAAAAATCTGCAAATTAGATAGACAGACAGACAATTTATTCATCCCCCAAAAAGGGGAAATTCATATTATATATATATATATATATATATATATATATATATATATATATATATATATATATATATATATATATATATATATATATATATATATATAAATAATACGAAAATATAATTTAATTAATCCCAGGGTAGCTGTGAATTAATCATGACTAATTGACATTCTTAAATATGACTTAAAAAGTACAATTGTTGGTGTAAATAAAGGACAAAACCTTTTTTAAGGAAATACAGGAGAGATGCATGGAACTTTTGTTTTTATTTACACTATCACATTTACACGTGGCCCTTTTAACCTATTCATCTTTTAGCCAGTTGCTAAGCCAAACTAACTGGTTAACATTTTCTGATATCATTAAGCATTGAGTTGTTTGGCAAAAGTAGAAATAAGCTTGGTTTTAGCTTTAATAATAAAAAAAAAAATCAGTATTAATAATCGTAACCGATGGAAAACAAACAAATTTGAACCACCTTGCGCCAGTCCGTTTTGTATAGTATTCACTGTCACACATTTGCATATCTCTAGTCCTCTTCTATAAACTAGCATCGTGGTTTCAAAGCTGTGTTCTTTAGTAATAGTGACTGTTTTCCCAAACTGTCCAAATTGTTTGCTCATTACATGTTCTGCTAGGTATTTTCTGCCCCCAGTGTCTGGTGGTAAAAAAAATCTCTCCCTTCATGATATTACTTCTCATTATTAAACACAGAAAATAGCCAGGTTGGATTTTCCTGTCTCACGTCCTGCTTTTTCCCACAACAATAAACGGTCTACAACTTCATTTGTTCTAAGCAAATTAAATCTATTCTTGCCTCACCTCCAGGGACTGTTGAGTGAAATCATACTGTATGTGATGGTAGTAAACAACAGCCAAGCCTTATTTGACATGACTGGGTCTAATTAAAGCCAACTAGGGGGTGACTTAGGACTAAAAGGAGAGTGTCAAGGCTTGTAATGCATCTAGCCTGTCAGGCAGAACCATTTTGGTTAAAGTGAGTTAAAGAAAACCTTTTTAAAAGTCTCCTTCACAAAGGATTATGAGTGTTTTGTCATCCAAAGCACATGTACAGCACATCTGGTTTTCTCATTAACTAAATAATAAGAAAAAAAACAGCTTAAAATGCGCTTCAAATCTCCTTATGCTACTGGTGCCTAATTACCAGGCTGGAGCTGGTGTATTAGATTCGTCTGTGATGTATCCATGTTGGCACATGGATATTTTAATTATTGTGAGCTATTTGAGCAGATTATCTGCAGTGTCATGTGTTCCTGAGGCTGCAGGCAGATGAAACGTCAGTGAAACTCTAATCGGAAATCTCTGTCCGGAAAGCCGTTGCATCATCTGGCTTTGATACTTTTGTTTATCCTCCTAGCTCACTCATTCTGCAGCATCTTCACAGCAGAATTCAGAGAAAAGGATTCCGAGGCATTACGGACAGATCTTTGTTTCTCCTCAGCTTCCAGTGTCCTAGGCAGAACTTAAAGCATCAGCATCATGCTGTGTGTCTAAGACGGGGGCAACCCTTGGGGCTGATCCTGAACAGAAAAAGAAGATATTCCCACTCTTCCCCTCAGGAGGTGTACCACCCTGTCGCACTCAGGAAGACACGACAAAGCTGTCAACCAAACTCAAATGCCATCTTTTCTGTCATTTCAAATGTAGATGAGGTCAGCTTTGCTTACATTTACTTTTGGGTAATTTATGCAAAGCTAAATCTGTACTGATGCACTTAATCTCTCAAGCTTCCAGATGAAATGTGGAATGTTCTTCAGCCAGGACTACAACACTAGAAGCACACATACAGTACATAAGCATCAGTTTGCTGCAGTAGTTGCTCTAATTGGCGAAGCTAGAGCAGGTTCGTCATACATCGCAGAAAAATAACAGCCGCATTATTTTTCATTTTTATACTATCACATGTTTGTTCTGTAAAACAATATGAAATAAAATGAAAAAACATATTCACAGGATTTGACCACATTTTGCCCTCAGGACTGTCTGGCACATATTCAAGAACTTGTCAGAAAAGTTCCTCAGATAGCTGAGGTTTATTGTATCGCGGAATGGTGACTGCAGAGGTCCCTGAAGTACTGGGAACTCATTGTCTTGTTGAAGAAACCAGATCAGACTGTTTTGAGATTTAGGACATGGGACATTTTTATGCTGGAAGTAGCTATCAAAAGATTGTGACAATTTGATCTCAAAGGGGTGGGCATGATCAAATGACCTGGGCACCGGCATTTGACTCCACGGTCAACAAGTACTAAGGGACCTAGAATACACAGAGACACATTCTGACCCTAAATGTTGTCGATGGAACTGGGACTAATCAAACCAGGCAACATTTTCCTAATGTTATTGAGATATTTTAGTCAGCCAGTGTGAATTACAGCGTCCTGCTTAGGTGCTGCTGACAGTATTATTTCCTTTGTTTTATTTTGTTAATTATTGTTACATTTAGTGTTGATGTGCGTCGCGTATCGGTTCAAAACGGGATGCAACATGTACCTACTGGTGAACTACTGAAACCTTTCTTCGGGAATAAACTTCCTCCGCCGCTCCTTGCTGCAACATCTTTTGCAGTTCAAGTCACCTTCTCTCATTTGTGGTTTAAAGAGGAGCGAGGGCTCAGTGAAGGAACTGCCTGGGTCTGCGTTTATGATTGGTTTGGAGTAAATAATGACTTTAGTATATAGCAAACCGATAGGCTATAATGAAACAGGAAGGGAAACCTTTTTTTTTATTTAACTTTTTATCTACCCTTCTTTTCCCCTATCAAACCCACACGTCCGTCGATCTATAGATATTGTTATTCAATTATCGTCCAGCCCTACTACACAGTCACCAAATTGCTTCCAAATCAAACCATTTCTTCTATGTGCTTATCATAATGTTTTTTGTGGGAACAGTCTGTTTACTTTGAGATGGATGCAATGTGCCTGAGCAGGGCGTTATCAATGGCGATAAGTCTTAGCTTTGATGATGTAGAACAGCTCTTTATGGAAAACAAAGTACATGACAAGCTGTTAAGGAGGCAGCCAACTGGCTTAGCTGACCAAGTGAAGATGAACACAAAGAGAAGTAGGATATGAAGGTTGTGCAGCAGAGCTGTTAGCCACACATGGTTTAGAGATTACCTGCATCAAACTGCTACACTATTGCTTTTTCATGTTAATGTTTGTGCCATGGATAAAAGGATGTTTTTATCCACAGGATGTTTTATTCACTGCTTCAAGTACACACGCATTGCATCCAGCAGTCAGCTGTCACAGAGACTTAGCTCAGCCTATTGGACAGACCAAAGAGTTACACTGATTTCTCAGGTAAGTCCCTCTGATGTAAGTTCTTCTCTCCAAAGAGCTCTTGCTCTACAACTTTTGATTTTGAACAGTGATTAATATTTATTTACTCTCTATATGTAGCACTTCTATTCTTAGTCACACTTTCAACATTAATGTTGGGGATACATTGTCTCACCCAGGGCAGTTTTGTGATATTTAGTACTGTTATTTCTACATGAAATATATTATCTCCAATAACAATTTACAATCCCATAGAGTGCTTTTGTATAAACAAAAAGAAATGCAGACGCAACCCCCTGAAATTCCTGTTATCTTCATCATTCTATGGTTTGAACAGAGGGTTGGTCACATCCTTGCACTGGGGCTGTGTGGGGTGGACTGATCCTGAATGCCTTTTCATTTAAAATGGGTGGTCCAAACACATTAAAACATATCGCAATATGTAATACTGACAGCTGTAAAAAGCCATAACATGCTCAGTTTCTCTTAGAAGTGCATTTTTAACATTCATCTGCTTTAAAACTGAATGCATCCGATACAATCTGCTCCCTTAGAAATTACAGTTTTAAGTGCACAACACAACAATTCAAATACACTCAAAAGAAACAACCTAAACTTGAATATGCCTCACTATTAAGTAATATGGCAGATCATTTTATATCTAATGTAGTGCAATGTTGAGCTAATCAGAGCTGTATGTTTTAGTACAGTATCTTTAAATTAGCTTTAAGACCCTGTGCTTCAACATGCCTTAAAAAGATTTATCTAAAACTTCATCTCAAGAAAATGTCTAAAAGGTTTACATTTAATGGAATTTACGATTTGTTTTCCACTTCTCTCAAGTACTAACACCCTGTGTATCTTACTTTTCATTGCAGAAACAACTAGTCATACGGCCTTGAAAAAACATCTTAACAGTATGTTTAGATACTTGAAATTGTAGAAGCCATCCAATTATTTTTGCACTGAGGGACCCCTTTTAAAACCTCATGTTTTTTTACATTCTCAGGCTTCAAAGTGTTTTTATGGTAATGTGTTGTTGAATGGGAGTCGCAGTAAGACAGTCAGCATCACGGATGCATCGTCTGCAGAACAGTGCGTGCAAAGTCCTCTTTATGGTGGAAGACAGAATTTGTCCTGACCTCTCCCAATAGCAAATTGAAAACTAGTATTTTGTTTTTAAACCTTTGACACGGCTCCCTTTTAAATTCAGCACTGATAAAGAGATTGAAGAAAATAAAACAGAAAGCTGGGTGTTAAAAGCTTGAGATGAAGGCACTGGTCAGCAACTGAATTGTGATTCCACTAGAATTAATAGCTTTTTTGCCAAAATGGTTCCATGTTAACGGCTTCCTTTTGAGTGTTTTCAGTCTAGGATGCTACTGGTTGATTTAAATGATTAAATTGTTTCCAGGTCTATCTGGGCCACAACCAGATGCAATAACCTTTAAAATTCTTATTTGTATTTCTTGTCAGAGGAAACTGATTTTTCCCCCATCTTTCTACATTACTCAGATGCTAACAGTTGATTGTAACCCTAGACGTAGTGGCAACAATAGCTACGACCCAAGTTAAGTGAAATTGTGTGGTTTGGGTACATTTGGACATACATGCAGATCAGTAATACAGTGCCCTCAAAAAGTATTTGGTGACCTGAGTAAAAACAAAATGCGTTTTCTGGTAAATGTTATTTTGATTCATTTGTCCCCTAAACCTAATAACTTGTTGCGCCACCCTTGCACATTAAGCACTTTAGATAACTGGCAAAGAGTGTTTTAAACCTTTGTGAGGGACTTTTAACCCACTTTTTGTAGAACTGTTTACATTTTTTGCCTCATTAGGGGATCTGGGCAAATGGCCTCTTTGAGATCATACCAAAGATATGCAATGTGACTTTAGCCTCAACTCTAAGTAAGTAGCCACAACTTTTTAATTTGAAACATTTGCTTTGGAAAGTTGTTCTGCTGCATAACCAACGTTTTCTTGAGCTTAAAGTTACAAACTGATGACCACATGTTCTGTAGGAGTTTATGTCTAGTACAGAGTTCAAGGTTCCAGCATCTACAGAAAGTTGCAGGTCCTGAAGCAGCAAAGCAGCACAGGACCACCAAACCACCAGCATGTTTGACTGTCAGTATTATGTTCTTATTTTCTGAAGGTTTTAGTCTAGATCTAAGGGGAGCAACAATTTTTATAAAAGCTCCACTTTTGTCTCGTCTGTTCACAGAATATTTTCTTTGGGTTTCCTTTTCTAAGCAAATTTTCACCTCTCCCATTGCTGTCATCTTTTCCCAGTGTATTCCTTAATTTTTATTCAACTCAACTGAGGCAAGGGAGGCCTGCAGTGCATATCTTGTTATAGGTTCTTGTGTGTGTGACCCACTAGATGAGTCGAAGATGTGCTTCAGGAACAATTTTAAGGGAGGCCACTCATGGAAATATTCCCCACTGTACCATGTTTTCCTCATCTTTGCTGTCAGGCAGGTTATGCAACTGATTTGTTAATTGTACGGATCTTGCAGTAAACAGCTCAGGTTTCCTATGATTTAGGAGGGCAATTGCTTTTTCAGACTATACAAGGTTGGTTAATATAGCTTTTTGTCTCTTAATAAATTAAGTAATCATTAGAAAATAAATTTGTGTGCCATTTTCTGGGTATCTTCTATACATACATTTGCACATACATACACACATGAACAAAAACCGGAACTGTTTGGGCATATCGGAAGCACTAAATTTAGAACTCTAGCCCTGAGCAAAGCCATTTCACCATACAAAACTCAGGCTACACCACAATCAAATAATTTAAAGATGCTTTCTCAACAGTCTATTTAAATGCTTTGATGACACGTGTTGGTGTGAGAGAGGCTGTGTATTACATGCAGACATTGGCAGTCGCTCAAGTTACAAGAAGAAGCCATTTTCTCAAGTCTGCCGAAGCATAAAAATAGTTGCCCTTTTTAATGGGTAAGAACATGTTGTGTTCCGTCCTTTGTGGGAAAGGAGAGAACAGTGTTAGAGAGCAGAACACTTTACCAGTGTTTTAATCCAAACTAATCCCTCGTACTGTACGCTGCTCTCAAAACCCTAGATCCATCTCTAATTGCACAGATCCCACATCCTGCTGAAACCACTTCATATTCTGGCTACAAATAGAGGAATTATAGAGCAACATTCTCTCTGCTTATATTAGAAGACTTTTTGATAAAACACATTAAAATGTTGCTACAATTCAGTCATCCTTGCACTAATCAAATAAGAATTAAACTGATGTGAAGTTGATCTGTCTAAAGACTCGTAATCAGACGAGAAGCATGTCCTGCATACAGCTAATGTCTTAGCAGTGCGAAGAACCTTATGACAGTACAATCCAATCTTTGAGCTGCCTATATTAGCTCTGGAAGACATAGTCAAAGATAAAATATAAACATGAAAACTACAAACAAGTAATGACAGCATTGAAAATCAGAAGAACCAAGCAAACTGTTGAAATACGAGCCATGTGAAATGATTTCATTAGACAACGTTTATAGAGCTGTATCATTCAGCTGAATCTATCAATCTTGTCTCATGACACCTTTCTCTCGAGCCGATTGTGATGGATGTCTTGATAAAAGTGTGTTCTAACAGATGGCCCTGGCAAGCTAACCGTTGAGCAGTGATACAAAAATACTCGGCAAAAAATAGCTTCATGATTTTAAGAATTTTCCTGTCCAGCAAAAAAACTACCAAATTAAAAAGCTGTCTACGTAATAAGTGTGAAAAGGAAAAGGTTAATAACAGTGTGAAATGTATAGCATTTACTTCTTGGCAAAATAAGTGGGACTGTGAGCCCCTCTGGAGAGCAGACAGAGAATTCAGCAAAACCTCACACTTCACAGAAGGATGAGTTATATTTTTTTCTCTTTTCAAGAATACAGATGCTTATAAAACTGTTAGCAGTAGCACTGGTAAAGATAAGGATAAAGAAGGTAAAAAAAACTTGTATTTGATCCTCCACTTCCTGTTGATGATTTAGGCTGGAATTACCATTGTAACTTATTGTAAGTTATACTGTGTTTTAATTGCCTCTAGAGTTTGAACTTAAATGAATGATGCCTAAACAAGAGAGTACACCAAAGTTTTAGAAGAGGGGGGGGGGAAGAAAGAGAGAGAGAGAGAGAGAGAGAGAGAGAGAGAGAGAGAGAGAGAGAATCTGCAGTTGTCAAACTAGCGTGGCAGATCTACTATAGTGTTTACAACAGTGTACCTGCCCCTCTACTTAGCCAGATAATATTAGTTTCTCAAACTCTCAGCGTTACCATATAAAATAGAGTGGAATAGTAAAAACTAATTACATGATGTACAGTAAGAAAGTTTCTTCCAAACTAGCACTGAGATTAGTGAGCGTTCATTCAAAAATTTTGTTCAGGTCTATATCATAATACAGGATACTGATGACATTCATACAACTACGTGATTATTATATTACTTCAGCAGCTGTAGGAGTAACTATTTACTGATTACTAGTACTTAAGTTTATACAACTCAGAAATACTAGTTGTATATACTTAAGCAGAAGTAAACAGGAAGCACATTTCTAATTACTTAGTAATGGTTTGTCTTCGTTATAGTAACTTGCATTTAAGTTCATTTTACTTTGTGCAGTATGCATTAATGGCTCCAGCATATAATTTCCCACTCCCGTTTTCACTTGTTATTTTAAGTGCAATCGGTTTGCATGCTTTTTTAAGTAAGGTTAACTAATAAGATTTTACAGTGTGATACTTTTCTACTTTAAATCAAAGCAATCATGTTCAACCTTTTTGTTTGGTATTTTTGAGTAAACAGTGAAAACTGAGTATTTTCCTGTATCTGCTCCAGCTAAAGGTGATTAAGGTTAATGGCAGTGAAATGCATTGTACATAATGAAACAACAAGTAGATAAATTCATATTACCGTATTTCTAGCTGTAAAACTATTGCTGTGATTGCTTAAATATCCAGCAACACTGAATAGGTATTTTATCACCATCATTCTGGAAAGCAACACTTTCGACAAGCAATGTTTGATTTAAGTCTTCTTACATTTAGCCCTATACCATACCATACCATAGTCCTCTATGATACTATTGCCAACTAATTCAATTCAATTCAGTTTATTTATATAGCGCCAATTCACAACAGATGTCATCTCAAGGCACTTAACAAGAAGTCATTTCAATACAATTATACAAACATTCCAATCAGTTAAAAAGTTTCCTATTTAAGGAATCCCAGCAGATTGCGTCAGTCATTGGCGTGAGGTTGGGCAGATTTCCAACCACAGCAATCCTTCAGCAATCCCTCATACTGAGCAAGCATGTAGCGACAGTGGAGAGGAAAAACTCCCCTTTAACAGGAAGAAACCTCCAACAGAACCAGGCTCAGTAGGAGCGGCCATCTGCCACGACCGTCTGGGGGTTTGAGAAGACAGAGCAGAACATAGAAGGAACAGAAGATCCGATATAAGAGAACTTTCTATGTTACAGAAAGTAAAAAGTTGATAACAGGACACAGTGGATCTTCAGTTACTGAGAGGATCATCCCAGTCGATGACCCCCGTCCAACAGGGCATTGCAGCCAAGCAGGATACCAGACCAGGTGTATCTTCGATGGGGAGAAAAACACTGAGAGAAAACAAAGTTAACAGTCGAAATAACAGAATGTACTGTAATACAACTGGAGAGTCGTAGGAGAAAAGGAAGTAGCAGAGTGAAGAAAATTGGTAAGTCTGTCCTCCAGCAGTCTAAGCCTATAGCAGCATAACTACAGAGATAGCTCAGGATGACCTAAGCCACTCTAACTATAAGCTTTATCAAAAAGGAAAGTTTTAAGCCTGGCCTTAAAAGTAAACAGAGTGTCTGCCTCACGGACTAAAGCTGGGAGCTGGTTCCACAGGAGAGGAGCCTGATAACTAAAAGATCTGCCTCCCATTCTACTTTTAGAGATCCTAGGAACTACAAGTAAACCTGCAGTCTGAGAGCGAAGTGCTCTTTTAGGAACATATGGAACAATTAGATCTCTGATGTATGATGGAGCTTGATTATTAAGGGCTTTGTATGTAAGAAGAAGGATCTTAAATTCTATTCTGGATTTAACAGGGAGCCAATGAAGGGAAGCTAAAACAGGAGAAATGTGATCTCTCTTTTTAATATTCATCAGAACTCTTGCTGCCGCATTTTGGATCAACTGAAGGCTTTTAATGGCATTTTGTGGACTTCCTGATAGTAAAGAATTACAGTAGTCCAGCCTTGAGGTAACAAATGCATGGACTAGTTTCTCAGCATCACTCCTGGACAGGATGTTTCTAATTTTAGCAATATTCCTGAGGTGAAAGAAGGAAATCCTAGAAACCTGTTTAATATGGGATTTAAATGTCAAGTCTTGGTCAAAAATAACGCCGAGGTTCTTTACGTTATTACTGGGGGACAATTTAATGCCATCCAGATGAAGTGATTGACTAATCAGTTTCTGTTTAAGAACTTCTGGTCCAAAGACAGCAACTTCTGTCTTGTCAGAATTTAAAAGCAAAAAGTTTAGGGTCATCCATGCTTTTATGTCTTCCAGACATGCCTGTAATCTACCTAACTGACTGGGTTCATCAGGATTTATGGATAAATATAGTTGTGTATCATCGGCATAGCTGTGGAAATTTATCCCATGCTGTCTAATGATTCTACCAATTGGAAGCATATATATGGTGAAAAGAATTGGTCCAAGGACAGAACCCTGTGGAACTCCACAAGTAACCCTTGAGAGTGAAGATGACTTATCATTTAGATGAACAAACTGGAATCTATCAGACAAATATGATTTAAACCAGCCTAGTGCTGTTCCTTTGATCCCTGCAACATGTTCAAGCCTTTCTAAGAGAATATTATGATCGACTGTGTCAAAAGCAGCACTGAGATCTAACAAAACCAGAACAGACACCAGTCCATTATCTGAGGCCATGAGAATATCATTAGTAACCTTCACCAGTGCTGTTTCAGTGCTATGATGAGCTCTAAAACCTGACTGAAACTCTTCAAACAGCTCGTTACTGTTTAGATGTTCACAGACTTGATTAGCAACTATTTTCTCAAGGACTTTGGATAAGAAAGGAAGGTTAGATATAGGTCTGTAATTCACTAAGTCATCTTGATCAAGGGAAGGTTTCTTGAGTAAAGGTTTAATTGCAGCTATTTTAAATTCCTGTGGTACGTATCCGTTTACTAAGGATAGATTCATCATATCCAAAATGGGGCCAGGAACCAAATGGAACACTTCTTTAAATAATTTGGTTGAGATTGGGTCCAAAATACAAGTTGAAGATTTAGATGAGGCTAATATTTTTGATAATTCTGAAAGCTCGACTGAATCAAAACAGCCTAAGCAATACTGAGGTTCTACAGTTCTTTCCGATACTGACTCATTTACTGAGGAAGAAGTAATCATGTTTGGGAGGGTGCCAATGATTTTATTTTTAATAAAATTTATTTTATTTATGAAGAATCTCATAAAATCATCACTGCTAAGAGCCGGGGGAATAGTTTGCTCAACAGAGCTATGACTCTGTGTAAGTTTGGCAACTGTACTAAAAAGAAACCTAGGATTGTTTTTATTCGCCTCTATTAATGATGAAAAATATGCTGTTCTAGCTTGTCGAAGGGTCTTTTTATACAGCAGTAGACTGTTATTCCAGGTTAAATAGGAATCCTCTAGATGTGTAAAGCGCCATTTTCTCTCCAACTTCCTAGTATTCTGCTTTAAAGTACGCAACTCTGCGTTAAACCAAGGAGTCAGCCTCCTATGGCTAGCCACTTTCTTTTTTAATGGGGCTACACTATCTAATGCCAAACGCAATGAGGACGTAACGCTGTGAACCAGACCATCAATTTCTGAAGGGTTAGAGATAGAATTGCTGCCATCCACTGTGTTACTCTGAGACACTGAGGAAAGTACGAATGGTACAGATTCTTTAAAAATTGTTACAGCATTGTCTGATAAAGTTCTACTATAATGAAATTTTCTTTCAGATTTAAGATGGTCAGTTAAAGTAAATTCAAAAGTTATCAAGAAGTGGTCAGACAGGACCGGGTTATGTGGGTGGACTGTTATTTCCTCACACTCAATACCGTATGTCAGTACAAGGTCCAAAGTGTGTTTACCTGAGTGGGTCGATCCCTGTACTTTTTGAGTAAAGCCAATTGAGTCTAAAATAGCATTAAAGGCTGCATTTAGGCTATCACTTTCAGTATCCACATGAATATTGAAGTCCCCCACTATAATAACCCTATCAGTATTTAATACTATATCAGATAAAAAATGTGAGATCTGATCCAAGAATTGAGAGTAAGGGCCTGGTGGACGATACAAAACCACAAACAAAAATGGTCTTAATGTTTTGCAACTTGGATGAGGAAAATTAAGGGTTAGATGCTCAAAAGAACTGTAGCTATCAATTGGTCTGGGACTAATTAGTAAATCAGAACGGAAAATGGCTGCAACTCCTCCTCCTCGCCCAGTATTTCTAGGAATGTGAAAATTTAAATGACTGGAAGGAGTTGACTCATTTATACTGACATAATCCTCTTGCTGCAACCAGGTTTCTGTGAGACAAAGGAAATCAATGTGATTATCACAAATCAAGTCATTTACTAACAAAGTCTTTGAGGAGAGAGATCTTATGTTTAATAAACCACATTTAACTAGTGTGGTCTCCATGTGGGGATATTCAGAAAGTAAACAAACAAACAAACAGTTGGTCTATAATCAAATTCTGATATTTTTTACTCATTGTGGCCCTGAAGTTTAAAGGATATTGTTATGTCGTGTTAATAAGGGTGTTGCAGCATTATTACCTATAAATAAGATGGTTAAAAAAGATAGCATTTCTTCCAGCCTTCCCTGCAAAATGTGGTTTATCACAGGCATGGATGTGTCTTTTTTTTATTGCACAACAATGGTGTTACAGAAGAATGCATAATTACATCATGAAAAAGAACAAGTCTCAGAAATAGGAAGGTTATTCAAATGAACAATTAAAGTTTGTGAAAATCCTAAAGTCTTATCCAGAGATAATGTTAAGTAGTCTGAGTATTCATGTTTGCATTAACAATCAGCATGATCATTTATGTACAATGTACTGCTATAGAAGTAACAGCATAAGACCTGAGCTTGAGTTGTGTGGTGAGTTCTGATCAGGCTGCTTAGTTGAAAGACAAAATGGGAATTTTGCTCACTCACTGCGGAACTCAAAATAGTACATCCCCTTTAAGATCTACATTGACTTATTTAAAAGTTGGGGGGGGAAGGTTCGGAGGAACAATTGGCAAAAGACAAAACAAAACAAGAGCTTTTGGTGACCATATTCAGGCAACAAGGGAAATATTTCTTATGGTGCCTCTGTTAATGTAGCTCTTCTCACAGAGCACTCATGCTCTCAGAAGAATCCCAAGATCCACTGGCCTTTCATCAGCCTCTGCACTGTTAGAAATTACCAGCATTTCACAATAATTAACTGTATTATTTTACAGTAAATTGTTGTAATTAAGTTTCCCTGTAATATCACAATGAATACATGTATAAACTACAGTATCCTTGGATTTTACAGCATTTTACTGCTATTTCACAGTAAAATCCTGCAATCTGAAACCTGCTGTTATATCACAACAAGGTCTGTAATATCACAGCAACACAGTAAAAAAACGCAAGACTTTCACAGCATTAAACAGTATTATTACAGTAAAATACTGTATTGAAATGTGCCATGGGAAGTCACATGACATAACCGACTACTGTTTTGAACTGAAGGCGCCATTTCCCTCTTCTCTTCTGGGCTGAATGGAGAAGGTGAGCAGCATGCATTTTTGCAGCACTTAGATCCATGTTATTTTAATATGATAATAATATTTACTTTCAAATCGCATGCCACAGTTCATATTTTGTTAGCAAGTGCCCGAAATTGTTGAAAGTTCTCTTACAGCATTTGCTAGTAGTAGTAATGATAGTAATGACGTGAGTTTCGCTATAATTTTTCATGTCATTATTACCGTTTAGACAAATCTAGTCTTTTTAAAGTTTGTAAAACAAATGATGGGACAAACATAACTATTTATGTGAGCACATATTTGTAATTAGTCGATGTTTTCATAGATTAGCTGGGCTAACCATTAGCTGTTTAACTTCAATAACTTAGTGATTCAAACCCGCTTTAACAGGAATACAGGCGCGGAGTTACAAAAATAAAACTTCCACTACTCTTTCCAAATAAAAGCACGGAGTAATTTAGCGGGTAAAAACTCCTCGAAGCTTTGCTGTATGTGGGAAATAAGTTGGTCTACGAACCCAAAGACGTATTTTACGAGGATTATATATAAAAAAAGAAGGAATTTGACTGTTTTAGGACCATATAGAGACTGCTTTTGGGGGTAAGTTAATACAGAGAGTTTGATGCTTGAAGTTAATGTAAGATTTTTTTTTATTCAAATATTTAAAATGAAAAATGAGTGATTACATTATCAACATTTCCTTTGTATGATTTTCTAGCTTATCCTAAATCCATGCTATTGTGTGTTACTAAAGCCGTGTGCCACTGCTGCGGATGTCAATACTGCAGAACTCCCCAGCACCACATGCTTGATCATTCAAGGTAATGTTACTTTGATCTAGTATCGACATTTCTAACTCATTATTTTGTTTTCATTTTAGAAATCTACATGAATAAAAAATACATAATTATAATAAGAATTACATTTATAGCCCTTTGTATCTGAAGCAGATCACAAAGTGCTCATTCATAATGTTGTATCTGTTCATTTCAGGTAACATGATGAAGCCCTCTGGATGGCTTATATCCATCGAGGGACATGTTGCGATGGGCCCACACCCTTTCTTTTTACATGGAGTAGCTGCTTTCTTCAGCAGCTATTATGTCTTCAACCTTGAGTATCCTGCTGCTGGATCGTCAACGCTGGAGTTCATTTAAAGGTATTTTATAAAGACCACATTTAATCTTGTAATTCACATTACAGTACAGACTTCCAACTCAATGATTGTCTTGAGACGCATTTCAGTGGCGGCGCACATTGATATGGCCTCTCATAGTAGAAAATCAACCACTTTGCCTCAGACAAACCTGATCTAACAAGTTTGGATTATAAATCTATTAGAGTTTGGTGTGGGAATAACCACAGGTGAACATCTTGATAAATGCTGCCTGCAATACATACTGTAAGTCTATTTAAAACTGAAACTATCTTTATTTCTTAACAGGTGCTTCCTGGGCATCAAATCCTGAAAGAGACTCAAAGACCAAGAAGCGGGCAACAATGAACCCATGTGAGCACGCTTTTGAGGAAACTTATTGACTTTGAGTGGGCATCATAGTTTTTTTTGCAGCAGTAGTTGTTAGGCTCAGTTTTGAGTAGCCTAGTTCTTTTTTTTTCTTTTTTGCAACTTTGCACTACAAGATTTTTACACAATGCTGTTGCGTGTGGTGGACTCATTATAATGTTTGAGACTGAGAGGAGCGCTTGAGGTCTTTACGACATCCCTTCATCGCTGTCTCCCTTCCTCTCTTATCTTGCCATGAAGGACTCATTCCCACCCTGTCCATTACTGTTATTGTGACACAGCTAGTTGAATGGTTAAATTGTGAGACAGGTTGTTGAATTGCAAGTTTGCACATTTTCTCTGCATTTCCTGCATTTTAAGATGGCTTTTATGACTAGAAAAGTTGAATTTATTGAATTCTTTAGGTTCTTGGCAACTGCTGTACATTGAAAAATATTCATTTGTTAATAAATATGCCATTGGGCTAACATTGACTTTACCTCAGAGTTGTTTGTTGTACAATGATTGTAAATTCACAGTAAATGGAAGCTTCATCTGTATTACTTTTACAGTAAATTACTGGACAATTTTAAAATGACTTCCACAGTGTACATTGTAAATTCACAGTAAATTATTGTCAACTTGTACCTCCCTTTCACAGTACACACTGTAAAAGTACAGGGCCTTGTTGTAATGATATACAGCAAAAGGCTGTAATTCCCCAGTAATTTACTGTAATATCACAGTAATTGCTTTGTCAATGAAGCTGTAAAGTTATAGTATACAGTTGTGCTTTTACAACAATGCATTGTAATATCACAGAAATAAAATTACAATAAATTGCTGTGAGTATATTTCACAGTAATTTACTGTAATCCTTACTGTGAAAGTCATGCAAAACTTATCCAGTAATTTACTGTAAATTCACAACGAAAATTTTTACAGTGTGGCCTTTTTCGCTTTGGTCTGAGAAATAATTACTAAACAGCTGAAATGCAGGGTAATAATTCCTACTGTCTTTGCCGTGCCCCCAACTTCCCCTTCACTTCCACCCTAGAGGCCTGATTGCAGAATCATTTGAAGTAGGATATGAATGAGGCAAGAGAAGCAGGAGTATATGCATGAATAACAAATGAGGGTAATAAGTTCTATGCCCACTTTTAGTTGTCTACTTGCTGTCCTACAGAAGAAAGATCTGATCAAACATTTTAGACTGCAATCTTCTTAAAAAAACATAAAAGTAATAGGGAAAAAGGTATCTGCAATCATTTGATGCTTTAAAGAGACACTAATGATCTTGGTGGCACATTTGCTAAGAAGCCTTTTTAAACTAATGCATTCAGTATCGGTTGATCTTAGGTAAAAAAAGACCTTTGATCAATCTGATGTCCCGATTGTTTTCCTCCGTCTTTACATTGTCCTTCTCCCTTTTTCATCTTTGTTTAATATCCATAAATTCTTCCCTATTCCTACCACTGTCTCTTTTATCTTTTTTACATCTCATTTTGCAACTCTGCCACTCCACAAACTCCTGCGGCATTTAACAAAATGGACGCCCTGCTGAGAGCAGCCACCACTCTTGGAATGAGTGGGAGATGAAAGGAGTAGTGAAACAGAGAGAAACAAGATAGCGAAAATAAAGAAAAAAAAGGAAGAAGTGTGGTGATAAATCATTGCTAAATCATTGCCTGTTACAAGGTACACATTTCAAGAGGAAGTGGTTTTTGACAAGAAAGAAGAAACAAACAAAGTTTAATCTGAGTAACTGTTCATGGGCGGGGTGGGGGGGTGGGGTGGGGTGGGGGAGGTGTACGGGTTTACTGTATGGTAGCTGCTGGCAGAGTTATGTTTTAAATAAAGACGGTTGAGACAGTTCTTTGGTTTTATTTCTTGCATGCAAGGAGAAACAGATCAAGCATTTCTTCCTGGTCTGTGTCTGACAATATCAGACTAACAACCCTGTTATATACATAGTTAGGTCACACCCCACATCTCACAGTTATTTTCAAATTAATCCAAACACAAAGAAGTCCAGGGGGTTTTATTACCCCACCAGCCAGTCGTAAAAAACAGACTATATCAGAGGAGATTGTACCCCCCATAAACCAGTATCTCATGACATCTTACAGCGCCTAAATTACCCTGGCAGCTGACCTGTAGGGTTGCTGACCCGTGAATGTTTATTCCTATGAGACAAACTTAAATTGACCTTATAACTGTTAAAATTCCTTCACACTGCCTGAGCGGCGCATCATATATCACAGAATACTCAAACATTTTGCACAATCTAAAATTTCTTAAGGGAGCTGTTGTGTCTATTACCTGTAAAAAGCAAATTCTGAAAAAGACAGCAGAAAGTCTTAATAAACAGATTTAAAAAACAATGTAAATACCATAAAAATAACTAATTTACCTTTAATCTTGTCTGTTTTTAGCTCGCTTGAGCTCATTACTATAGAAGGGAAAAAACAGGAAGTAACTTTAAATTAAAAGTTTCCCAGTTGTATTCATTAGCTGTAAAACCCAGTTATAAAATGAACATGTCTAGCCCAAAATACACTGTCAAAAAAGTTCAGTATTGTTATGAAGTAGTGGAACTGAGATGAAACCGCATGTATGAGAGAGACAGAAAAGACTCCACCATAACTCAGTCTAGACAAAGGCCATGTGTGGACATGTGCTGAAGGGTTGTACAATGGTGGTGCCTCAGAAGAAACAAAACATGTTGACACCTTTTGTTATTTTAGAAATGGTAGAAGTGTTGTCAGTGTTCCTTGAATAACTACCCAAAGTGATACCCTATGGCTCCTCAAACCACGATCTTAAAAGTGTTTCTCCACAACATTGGCAGCATTTCTCTTGCCCTCATGGTACCACTGATTAGGTTCAAACCCCAACAGGTGCCAAATGCACTGATCCACTTCAATACAAACCCTGTACATAAAAAAACAACTTTCAAACCAAAGGCAGGGATAAACACTTAATGCAAATGAATGGATGTACAGTTTGTTTTTGAACTATCTCAAGACTGTTGGACCTGTAGAGGTACAAGTACAAACTTCCAGGCTGCACTTAGCCATGCACAATAACCTTCACTGGAATTTGAGCAGCAAGTCAGAGACTAATAAAGGAAAGCGGGATATTATGAGAAGAAAGGAATGAGAGAGAAAAGTGAAGTGAGGATTTCATACTGGAGGATGCTTCAGTTTGAAGCAAATTAGATCATGTTGTGGATTTAATTTGTTCACAGAATATTTTCTGAAAATACTCGGGTATCTCTTTTAACACGGCCTGTTTGGTTAGCATGCTATATGCACTGGATAAATCCTGAAAAAACTCTAAATGTGCGATATTGGTTTGAATTCACTAATTGTAAGGGAAAGAGTCTTGAATGCAAAAAAAATACTTTGTGTTTATTGTTTCAATCTCATTGAATGAATGAAAAAAGATCTTACTTAAACAAGGCATAAGATTAAACCTGGAAAATATACATAAGTCTTGAAAACAAGTTAAAATAACAAACTAGTGGAACTAAAAACCTACTCTAGCATTGGTATGGTAAAAATATGCTACAACCTCTGCCAAGTCTACAGTTTTATTTATGAATAGTGTTCTTCCTGGAATTCTAAAATTATTTCCACCTAACGTTGAGTATAGAAAACTATACCCCACAGATTCAACCATATAATTTTTTGCACATCAACCGAAAATGGAAGGAGCCAAGTGCACAGAAATCCTAGATATGTGTACAAAAATGTGCACATATCATTTGTGCCCCATCACATCATACTGCACTGAAACAGACTTGCCTAATTCATAATTAAATAATTGTTAGAATGTTAGAATTGTTAGAGAATTGTAAGGATTAACTAATCACTTTGGGTGCTCGCAGAGTATTGAAATCATCTTTCCTGATGGTCAGCTCATCCTTTTAAGTGGAAGATGAATAAAATTGAGATGATGGCATAATGGAAAAGTAACATTCCTAGTCATGATGGAGCAGAACACTGAGTTCAACTCAATTAAGCCCAGTATTAATGCACTATTAAGAGGATTCTACAAATCCACTTTATTTTGTCCTATTTATAACAACCAACATCCATGGATAGACAGTATATAGCGGGACAGAAGCATTTAGTAGTTTAGTAAGCATCACACCTTTGCAGGACAAGCCGAATGAGTGGATCACAAAAAAAGCCCAAAGCATGACTTCTCTCCACCGTTTTGTTGCAGAACCGCCTTATATGAAACATTACAAAAAATGTGTGTAGTTAACTGTATTTAGCTGTTAACAAATAATAACCTGTGAATTTTAATGGTATTATTTCTTGCAATGCCTATTAGGTACTATTGCAGTCACGCTGAATGTAAGAAAAGGAATCTGTTCCATATCACAACTTTAGTATTCAAGGAGAGGCTTCATACTAGAGCAGATACTAGAGAACTTACTAAAAAACATACCAGAGAGTTAATCAATGTTTAGAACGAGTGTAGTCTATATAGTACACTTGCTATGTTAAGGTTGATTTATTTAGAAGTGAATGGAGTTTTAATTTGACAGGTTTTACCTTTTCACTCCACAGTGTGAAATATATCATAAATATTGCAAATATTCTGGTGCACTGCAATTTACTATTCAAACATACATAACAAAAAGGCATTTATGTTGTTCATCCAACTCTTCAAGTGGTGAGTGCATATCATTATGCACATATGTCACTAGAAATTTGGAAAGCTGCATTAACTCATTCAAGCTCACTGTTTCAATTTTGCAAATACAGGCAAATAATATGCTTGGAAGTATGTGGGCAAAAAGGGACAACGCCAATTATTAAAGTATGAGAAAAACCTTTGGCCAAAACCAGTTAGCTTTCAAAGTCCAGAAATGGCAACACATCCACTCAGAATGAAGGTGCAAATGGCCTGGATCGATAAGAGTACAGGCATCGAAAAACAGCAGGTCAGAATCTGTCTGGTTTTTATTGGTTACATGGGTCTTTGTGGATATATCTTTTTGCTGTTTAGCAAATTCAAAAGCTTCAAAAGGTATCAACTTTGGAAGACCAAAGGAGAATTATTAGTAGTCAGTATCTTACATACTAAAACTGCTGTCTCCCAGAGAGAGAGCCACTTTGGATTTTATCACTCATTGTGACACTAGACTGCTGGACTGAATCTATTTCATTTTAAAAGGTTTTCTGTAAACATGTACTTATTGCAAGACATTGAGGTCATGTGTGTGGCAACAGGAAATTTTCTTGCATCCTTGGACAATTTTTATATTTCCGTTGAAAATCAAATGGTAAATGGACTGAATTTACAGGTGAAACCTAAAAATTTTGAATAGCGAGCAAAAGTTCATTTATTTCAATAATTCAACTTAAAAGGTGAAAACAATATGATATTTCAATTCAATTTATTTATATAGCGCCGATTCACAACAGATGTAATCTCAAGGCACTTTACAAGAAAAGTAATTTCAATTGAATCATACATACATTACTACATTCCGATAAGTTTAAAAGTTTTCTAATTCAAGTCAAGAATCCCAGCAGATTTCATGGAGTCATTGACTAGCAGTTATGTGACTCGTTACATGCAAAGCAAGATTTTCAAACCTTTATTTATTATAATTTTGCTGATTATGGCTTAAAATTTATGAAAACCATCTCTCCATCCATCCATCCTATGCAGGGTTGCGGGGTGGCTAGTGTCCATCTCCAGCAGCCATTGTTGTCTTAACAACACTCAAAGTTTTAAACTGCCACAGAGGTTTGTCCAAATTTCTTTTAATACACTGTTGCACAATTAAGTTTGCATGATATAATTATTTACATAAACGTGCATTTATACCACCACAGCACTCCTAAGAGAAAACAAAAAATACACATCATGTACCACTGACTTTCAAAAGTGGACAATTTCACACAGCACATTTTCTGTAATTTCTTGATTACATACTGGTAAAATAGTTTTCCAATGGTAGATATTGTTTTATTTAAACCTGTGTGATCTAATCTTAGTCTGAACTCCACTGTTTGTTGTTGTTTGCTATGCTGCAAAAATTGCTTAAACACTTTTTTTTTAAAAGGAGGGAAAGATACCTTTAATCTATTGTACTGTGGCTAGGCCCTAAGTTATGAAGTTATCTACTGAAGGCCAGACGCTAACCGGTTAGAAATGCTTTGAACCAGCTCAGTTAAAATAAATTAACAATTCCCATTTATTTAGAATGTTAAACCATCAAGCATCATTTTAGCTGAATGTCACATTACAAATGTTGCCATGACTGAACAAGTGTTTTTCGTTTGTTTATCTTGCAACAATGACATTTTATATCCGGGTATGTTTTCAAACTGAAGAATAAATCAATTCCCCACTCACTGTAGATAAAGACGGTATTAAAAATACTTGAGCCATGATATTTAATTATTCATATTAAAATGCTCCTCTGCTTTAGAAGCAACCCAACTCCACCCCTAACATTGCCTGTGTTACTGATACAGAGCTGAAGTGCACTTACAGAGAGGTTTAATGTCATTAGCTGGGGGTTCGGTACACCTCCTTGTTGGAGCAGAACAATGTAGAAGTATATATGACCTCAGTGTTCAGTTTATGTACAGTCTGTGAAAAGTGATATGGATCATAGGTTGACTCTCAAGCTGAGAAGATGTTTTTATTATTTACACCTACCAGTGTTGAATGTAATAACTATTACTTTTAACATTTGGATATTCAAACATATGGATATATGTTGTAATAATTTTAACAATACTGACACATTCAAGTTCTATAACCAAACATTTAAACTTTCAAAATTTTAAAACTTTAAAAAATGATTTAAAAACATGCGATTACTTGTAAGGGATGTTTTAGAACACCCCGCATTCATTCCCACTACTTTGTTGAGCTCCTGACTGTTGAATGGTAAAATGGTAAATGTACTTGCATAGCGCCTTATTACTGAGGACCCCAAAGGGCTTTACACTACATTCAGTCAATCACCCATTCACACACTAGTAAGGGTAAGCACAGCTGCCCTGGGCACACTGACAGAAGTTTGCTAACTGACACTGGCACTACCCGCCCCCTCTGACCATAAAGCTGGGTTTCGAACTGGCAAACTTCTGGTTACAGGACGAACGCCTACCCCGCTCTGACTTGACAGTGGCTACCATGGTGAAATCTAGATGGATGACTGAGGCATTCAGAGGGAAGGCTGATGCAGGTTGAGTCTGGTAAGGGTTTCAAGGAGGTTTTAAAATAACCTTTGGTCTCTAAGAAAAATATGAAGACAAGGCTAACGGTTTGCAAAGAGAATGCAGACAAAGACTAGTACTTTTGGATAAAAAGATGAGTTCATAATTTTGGATAAAAGAGCAGAGGACATGTTTGGCTTAAACCAAATTCGAGGAAAATAACCTCACACAAGTATGAAGCATAGAGTTGGAAGAGGCATGGTTTTGGGATCCCTTGCTGCAGCACGACCTGGCTAGCTCACCATCATAGAATATACCTAGAATTGTGCTATGTATCATTGGATACTTAAAGGAAAATGTGAGACCATCTGTTACAGACCAAAAAATAATGGAGGCAGAACTGAACCTTGCAATATTACAATGAACTTGAAGTAATTCAAGCATGGACTGGCTGAAAATTAACAAAAGGCAAGACCTGGGCTAAGTCAGAGCCCAGATCTTTATTCTTTTGAGATTTTGTAAGGTGGATTAAAACTGGTTGTGCATGCAAGAAACCCAAACATCTTACAGCTGAAAGTGAGGATTTGGGCACACTGATGGCACAGACTGGTAGATGGCTACAAGAATCGATTCACTGAAGGTCTTTTGATTAAATAGAACGGCACTAGCTATTAGGGGGTTGAGTGTCATTACCTATTTCTCAGTATGAAAACATTTTTGTTTATATTTAGCATTTCCTAATAAAGAACTGAGATCTGAATTAGGGTCCCAATTCCCTCAAAAATACCTGTTTTTTTTGTCTTTCTGAACTTTGTCACACTGTCTAAAACAGCTGCTACTACCAACTTACTTCAATGGCAAAGCACTATGACTTTCATCAAGAAAAACAGTCTGACAAACAGCAACCGGTAAAATAACCAAAGGTCCTTTCTCTTTCATCTCCAGCGCCCTATTCAGTGTGTCAGGTGTTAAAACGGAGCAAACTAAGTCTGTCTTCTGCAGACAGAGCCGTGCCATGTGGCTTGGCCTTACAATCACACCAGCAATGCAGAGCGCAACATGAGCTCAGCCCAAATGAAAAGCCAAGAGACTTGAAAGAGGATTGTCAAAACTAAGTAGAAATAGGAGTGATCGGAGGAGAAAGGGGGATGAAAGACTTTTCACAGAAGTATAGATGAAGTTTTAAAAATGTGATGAAACACTATCATAGGTAGGCGTGAGGTTTACTTGAAGTCTGAAAGTATTGAAGTAATTGTGGTTTTGGATTCATACTTGACTCTGACTGTTAACCATGTAAAAGTGCAGCATAATCTAATTAAACAGTATTAGATTAAGGCAACTCCTGTCATAATAACAAACTGGAGGCTGGATGGTGGTCTAGTGGTGTTCATTGACAACATTTTATAAACCTCTACAGCTTAGGGCTTCCTCCCCTTGCTTTCCAGTTGTTTTTCAGGTACTAAAGGGTATGTGATGCAAGTTTATGAATATAATAATGTTTTTTTTGACCATCAACAACATGGCTACGAAAAGAATACTGCTTTTATACTATTGAATGGGGGAAGATTAATTTTAATCAGTTTCGGTTATGATGTGTTTTTTTGCACATTTTCTTAAGTGTTTTTAGACAATACAAACACTTGGTTGGGCTGAGAAATCAAAATGATAGTGGATGTCATATTGCCACTTTAGAGCCAGTTGCTCTCATGACTATTGGAGGTTGTACAATTAGTCGATCTATCAAGTTTCTACATCTGATTATTACTGTTTGTGGTCACAAGCAGACCCTCTAAGCAGTAAACATGTTATAGAGTAGATATAAGTGCCCTGCACTTATGATACAACTTTCTTTTTTTAAACAGACACATATGGAGATTGAAAAACCAAGGGTAAGTGTGTTGACAGTCATTTTCTTTAATAATCAGTCACATGTCATGATTGAATTATCATAATTTACCAATCTCAGAAATAATATTTTAAAATTATCAGCGCTACTGCAGTCTGCTCCTTAACATAAATACTGTACTAGCATCTCAGCATGCCAAGTGAACTGTCTCTGGCATTGTATTAAAAGGAGTTAAAACCATAAAATTGCCAAGACTGAAAGAAACATGAGGATTGCATTACATGCACAGCTCTGGAGTTTTCAATTTGAACTCCCATTTTGTACACACACATTGCAATTTTGCCCCTTCCTCTGTCCATTTTGTACCCCAAATCCATACTTCAACCAAGTTATTTTCCATTGTAGAGTTTTCATGAATAATGGAGATTAGGGATGTTTAGCTATATTTCGCTCCTTAATGAAGCCACTAAAGAAGCTACAACTGCAATTAACTCTTTAGTTGTTCCTTAACATAGAAAGCACTCCCAGACCAGTTTGCTCTGTCTTCGCAAACCCCCAGTTGGTCGCAGCAGATGGCCACTCATGCCTTGCCAACATGTAGCAGGGTATCTCACAAAACAAAAATATTGTTCTACGATTTGGCCTGTCATCCACACGGAAACGTAGATTTGTGGCATAAAAAAAGATCCTGAAAACTCAGATGAAAGGGAGTGTTTGCGAATTCTACATTTTTAGCATTTGCTCGTGGACAAAAATAATCAGGATTTTAGGCTATGCAACATCGCTGTGTGCGACAGAAGTTCTCCAACATCACATGTGCGACCTGTGTATACACTCAGAAACAGCATAGATGCCCTCGAATGTGTTGGCATTATCTATTGTCCAAGTGCTTTTTGCTTGCTTCGTTTCACATGTTCAATTACTGATATATGTAGAATTTATTAGGTAGAAAGTTATTGTGATTGGATATGACTTGGGTAGACTACCTCCCGCTACAGGTTTGGCATGCCTATGAATGTGCTTAACAATGCACTTCTGTGGTTAGAGGTGGATGTTTCTTCTTTTTTTTTTTTTTTTTTTTTTTTAACGAGGTGGTGAGGATATTCAGTGTAAAAAAAAAACCTGGCTATGTGTGTACTTGGCCTCACATTCAGCTAGATTCTACTGATGGTTTCTTCCTGTTAAAGATGAGCTCTCCTTCCCACTCTAGCCACATCCACAGTCCGTATAAGGGATTGCTGCCAAGTCAGTGACTCGGTCCAATTGGCTGGATCTTCGTTTGTGAAAAGGTTTTTACCGGGATCAAGAGAATTTGACTGCATTGTTTCATAACTAGGACCAAATTGTAATTTATGTAATTGACTTTGAATACACCATGAGACACTATTTGTTTTGTATCAGCACCATATAAAGACACTGAACTAAACGCGTAACTAAATTTCATTGCTTACTCATATAGGAAAACTTTGTAATACACCAAATTTCAATTTATTATTGTTCTGATTCTGGTTTGCTTCAGTTCACAGATTATGAGCCCTGATCTAAATAAGGCCTGCTCTTCACGAAGACAAAACAGGTATAGTTTCAAAAACACAGTCTGTAAAAACAGCACCACAACAATTAAAGCGCGTCTCCGCCTGAATTCACTCAAACTGGCTTAAAATGCTGCAGGACATATGCCAGACCCACTGGTGGCGCTGTGACACTGCCAGAGAAACACAAAATTGAACACTGAGCATGCAGTCAACTCTGTGGCAATCACGACAAATCTAGCTTCAAATGAGAGCTTCATTCAAAAGCATTATGGTTCTCCTGATCCATTTTTTGCTGCTGGAGACAGAGGAGAGACAGTAAACCGTATTTTAGGATCCTAATAAGGTCAGTATTTGCTTTATTAGGGCCACAACACCATACAGCACCATTTTTGTTCATTTTATCACAGAATTGCGCAAGCATGTTAAAGGAATGCCGCGCCGACGTCATCCACTCAGAATAAATGGCAGAGAACTCATAATTAACTAGACAATTTCTCCAGGTTGGGACCTAGTTTCAAACATTATGGTTTGTGTTGTCCTGAAACGCCAGGCTCCTTGTGGATGAGACACCTATTCGATTAAATACATTTGCTGCTATACCTGGTTTCATCTCCGTGTGGACAGGGCCTTAGAATAAGTGCCTCCTGCTGTTGGGTATTAATTAAAATTGTCGGTTGCAGGTACTAAGCTTCCCGCTGGTTGTGTACAAAAGCTCCACTGGGAAATGCAACCACTTCCATACCTGAAAAGGTCAGCAAGGGAGCAAAGTGGCCAGCACCCTACATGCCCTCACTTCCTTCAACCTAACTGGCATGTTTTTGGACTGTGGTGGCAAACCAGAGTATCCATAGAGAACCCATGCTGTCACAAGAAGAGGATGAAAACCTCATACTGACCAAGCAACCAGCCTGTGAAGTGAGCCATTTTTCACCTATAATCATATGTAACCATGGCTCCGGGATGAAAGTTGTAATGTTGCACATCAGACAACATAATTTGCACTAAAGCACCAGAGTTAATTTCAATTTGGTAAAGGGTGCCAAGTTATCAGTCCATTCAAGTCAGTTTTTCCAGTAAAATATGCCCATCATTGCTATATTTGTACTGGGCTTACCTTACCTGATGTGAGTACTTGAAAGACACAGGAAGAACTAAAAGATGCACACTACGGTATGAAGATGTTCAGTGTTCAATGCTTAGACAAACAGATTAAGTTTTATTTACCTATATACTGTAGATTAAGTGTTAATTCTAGATAAAAGCAGGGTTTTCTATTTTCATGTCAGTGCAAATGAGTGCATGTCAAAAATAGCTGTTCCAATGTTGACTGCAGTCACTGTAATTGCGTTTGGCAGGTTTATTTTATGTGCATTTGAAATTGAATTTTTCTGAAGGCACTACTTACTTGTGTATACAGTGTTTTCCTTCTTCAAATCTACTCTGTTTACATCAACATGCCACAGCACTGTAATTAAAAAGGCTGATGCAATAACCCGGGCTCTGATTTAACTTTTCACCAAGTTGCTTTTGCTTCAGAGGGGAATTGTTTTAAACTTCCTTTGAGTTCTCTTTTATATTCATCATTTTGTCTGTTTTTACAAATCCTCTTTCAAGTCCTTATTCCTTTCTTTGAGCATCAAAGATTAGAGTGAGCAAAAAGGAGTGTGATTTACCAGAGGAGATACTGTCTCACTTTCACAGCAGTTGGTTTTTACAACAGGATACTTTAAATTGTTCCAGAAAATGATCAGTTGAGTTTTTCTACTTCGTTTCTTGACATAAAACCACAGCTTAAGCATTTTTGCATCACTCGTGGTTGAGAAATCTGCTTTTGTTCACTCTATGTGCATGCTTTCTCCTCTCTCTGTGGTCTTTATACATTGTTCTAAATATGTATGATGGTTGAGATATAATATAAAATATGGAAAAAAGAGCAAATAAAAAAAAAGAGAGATTTAGGACTCTTTACTGTAACCCAGGAGTATCAGATTTTTGCTATTTACCCTCCTAAGCTTCTGCAGCTGGTTTGTCCACGGGGAAAAGCACACAGACATTTTTAATGTTTGTTGAAGCAACAGAAGTCTGTTTGCACTTAATTGGAAAGCTGAGAGTCTGGGTTAGCAGTCTAGTTTACTTGATTAGACAAAGAACAGAAAATCTAAAGAAAAAAATGAGACTCATCAGTCAGAGGAGAGAGAGGCAACACCAGAACGAACAAGGCAAATGTCTTCACAGGATTGAAAGAACCAAAGAGAAAAGCATTAAATATAGGAAATCAGATTAGTAAGTTTTACCAGCATCTGGTGACCATATGATTATCTTTCTTTACATTAACCTGATGTTTAAAGTCCTCACCCTGCTTCCTATGTATTTCAATAGCTTTAATTATAGTTGATCTTTAAGTTGTTGGTATATATTAACAAAAGCAACAATTCTTTTAGATTTTTTTGAGCTTTTGAACCAAGTCAGTAACACCTAACACAGATGGTAACTAATCTGTGATTTAGACTCGAGTTCCACTGAAGTTGCAAAAAACTTGACATTTGACTTAAAGTTTCGCTCTATAGAATTAAAACTCGTCTTTGACTTAATCTGGGATTTAAGTCTCATGAACAAAGTTTATTTCATGTAATTATGGGGAAAGAAAGCCAATAATTGTAGATGACTTGGAAAAATATTCCAAAAATTGTTATCCCCTAACATTTACTGTAGTGTATACAAATAGTTGTCACAATCCCCATTTACCCTTTACATGCATAAAAAAGTTAACATAAAAGTTAAAAAACAACATGAAAGTCAACATAAACAGAAAGCATAATCTTTTAGCTCCGATAGTTTTATTCATTTGTCCTTTATATAATTGACTTTAAAATGTGTTAAACCTTGTCCCAAAGATTATTAGTTAGGTGATTTCTGACTAATAATCAGTCAAAATAAAATGAGTTAATGCCAGCTTCCAGTTTATTTAGATGTTACCATTGAGGAAGTGCTTCCACTGATTACGCCACAGGCCACAGCTCTGACAGATGTGCATACGAGCGTGCTAAAGGGTTTATAACAATCTGTTCATGTCAGCTGCAGCCTAATTTTAGTTGACTTGGGGTTGTTTCAGAATAAAAATCAAAACATTACTCACATCACACATTGTATTCTCTCACTGTTCTCACTTTAATTTTGTAAAGGACTTTGGGGTGCAATTCTTATATGCAAAGTGCTTTATAAATAAAGTTTAATTTGATTTGATAAGTTGGTGTCATTACAAAAACAACTAGTTATTCAGCGCAGGAGCCCATCCCATTTTATCCATTCAGAAATGTGATATTTACTGGTGTTAAAGACCTAATCTCTTTCAATGTGTTCTGTATTTTGGACACTAGCTAAACAGTCCTTTTTAACCTTAGTTTGCCAACAGGGGGAAGCATAGTCAGGAAACCTAGTCCCTCTGTAATCATGGAAGAAAAATTGTTACTCTGGATAAATATAGCAAAAATGCTTCAAGTATTTATTTATTTATTTTTAATTGGGAGAACCACCTGAGCAGGTTTTGTAGAAGTTGAGCAAAGAAATAAATTTTCTGTGTTCACTGTGGTTTGTGATTGTAATTACACTTTTTGTAATTACAGCAAAACAAAACAACAAAACGTGCAAGCCCTATAGAATTCTATTGACTCGCACCCCATTTCAAGGCAAACAAAATATGTCTTTGGTTGCAAGCTACCGGTAGAAGCGATAAGAAGGAGAAGATTACTAAAAATATATACATGAGTGCTGGTTATAATCAGTGCAAAATCAGATGGGTCCAAAAACACAACACAGGTTTGTGTGACTGAAACAAAGCGGGTGGTGGGAACACAGGGTTATTGTTCATGAGTCCAACAGCAGAAGAGAAGAAACTGTTCTTATGTCGAGAGGCTCTTGTACGAATGGACTGGAACCTCCTGCCTGAGGGGAGCAGGTCAAAAAGTCTGTGTCCAGGATGGGAAGGGTCGGCTGTGATCCAACCTGCACGCCCAAGTGTCCTGGAGGTGTACAGGTCCTGTAGAGATGGGAGTCTGCAGCCAATCACCTTCTCAGCAGAGCGCACAACACGCTGCAGTTTCTGATTGTCCCTGATGGTAGGTCCAGCATACCACACGGTGATGGAGGGGGTGAGGATGGATTCGACGATTGCAGTGTAGAATTTCTGGTTGACTTTCTTCAGCTGCCTCAGGAAGTACATCCTCTGCTGGGCATTCTTTATGACGGAGGTGATGGTGGGCTCCCACTTGAGGTCCTGAGTGATGGTGGTGCCCAGGAAGCGAAATAAGTCCACAGTGGTGATAGGGGTGTCAGTCAGGAGGATGGAGGGGAGTGGGGTTATGTGCTTCCTAAAGTCCACCAGACGTTCAGCCTCCATCCTGTAGACAGACTCATCCCTGTCCGAAATTAGTCCAATAATGGTGGTGTCATCTGCAAACTTAAATAGCTTGACAGTACTGGTGGTCGGAGGTGCAGCAGATGGTGTACAGGGTGAAGAGCAGAGGAGAAAGAACACAACCCAGAGGGGAGCCAGTGCTGATGGTCCAGGAGTCCGAGACATTCTTCCCCAGCCTCACATGCTGCTTCCTGTCAGTCAGGAAGTCGGTGATCCACCTGCAGATGGGAACAGGCATGTTCATTTGGGACAGCTTGCCTTGGAGGAGGTCTAGAAGGCAGAGCTGAAGTCGACAAACAGGATATTGGCCTCGTCTACAGACCTGTTGGTTCTGTAGGCAAACTGCAGGGGGTCCAGGAGGGGGACTGTGAGGGTCTTGAGGTGGGAGAGAACCAGGTATTTAAATAACATCATGACCACAGATGTTAGAGCCACAGGTCTGTAGTCATTAAGTCCAGTGATCCTTGGCTTCTTGGGGACAGGGACTATGGTGGAGGTGGAGGTCTTGAAGCAGCCAGGCACATGACATGCCTGCAGTGAGGAGTTGAAAATGCCCGAACACACTGTGGCCAGCTCATCTGCACAATGTCTAAGAGTGGCAGGAGACATCGTCTGGGCCGGGGGCTTTCTGGCTTTTAAATGGCTTCCTCACATCATTCATAGGTGCTGAAGGTGAAGTCCTTGATGGTGGTGATGGCTCTTGCCAAAAATGTAACAGTCTGCAGTGATCACTTCATCTCAGGTAAGCCTTGGCTAACAAACAAGATAACATAGCTAACCAACACTGTAACTGCAAGATAACCACAAATACCAATGTGAGTTATGTAAAGGGTCGGTGTCTTTTTCTGCAGTCAGGTTGCGAGTGCATCCACTTTGTTGAAAAACAAATAACACCTCTACATAACATGATAAATATGTTGCAGCCAAAAATTGAAAACTATAGAATAAACTACAAGTATATGGGGACATTTTCTTAAAAAAAAATTCCTCTAATGGTTTCTATTCATTAGCAGCCAGTTAGGAATTAGGGGAGAAAGAAAAGGGGAGGACGTGCAGTAAATGGCCCAAGGCCTGGAAGTGGACCCAGGACAGCTGTGTCGAGGACTATAGCCTCAGCATAAGGTACCACTGAGCCACATAACACCCCCAAAACGTTTTGCTTTCAGGGTATGAAATGGTTGAAGACAACACATGGATTTTAAACTTCAACAAAAGCATTTTCTTAAGGTGCAAATGTTTTAAATGGGTAAAATGACATTTTAAAATAACTTCATACTCCCATCATGGAAGCTTCATGCTCACACTCCACGCCTTATTCTATGCTTCTCAAAGACATTGTAGCACTTTGGTTCACTTCCTGTGTTTTGAGTGTCTGAGGACATTTCTAGAGATGGCTCCATTTTTATGAGGAACTTCACAAATTTAAAGCTTTGTAAAACTCTTTGTTCACATGACTTTTATAAAGAAGCTGCAGAGGTATTGAACAGGCAAATGAATGGAGTCTCACAGTGGTTTAAATATTACTTTCTGTCTTTGAGACAATTATTGTACCATTCAATGTGTTTTTTCAGACAGAAAGTGAGTTTAGTGTGTTAAATCATAGAGAAATCCAAAAGGTAGATTTCAAATAACTGAAAGTTGTATTGGATTCCACCGGCGACCTGTCCAGGGTGTACCCCGCCTGTTTACCAGATGAATGCTGGAGATCGGCGCTAGCCCCCGGCAACCCTGCAGAGCACAGATGGGTATAGATAATGGATGGATGGAAATTTTGGATTCCAACTTAAGTTTGAAACTCATATTAGGAAAGTTTTCAAAACTGTGAAAAAAAATCATCTAAACTGCTTTCGCTTGATAAGATTTAGTTTGTCTGTATATGCTGCTAACTTATAATTGCATGCTTTAATTTTGTCACCTTTCTTATTGTGTAACTGTTTGGGGCCAAACTAGCAATAAGTTTTAAAGCCTTGGACAAGCAAGAGTAGAAAGTTTTAGATCAGAAGCCAATGAAGTGGCATTACTGCAAACCGAGAAAGCATAACCTTTTAGCTCTTACAGTTTTATTAATTGTCCTTTATATAATTGAATTTTAAATTTGTTATTAACCTTGTCCCAAAGATTATTACTCAGATGATTTCAAATCCACCCATAGTAGGAGTAAGAATATGCAGAGCCATAAGCAGTAAGATGCAAGACACTATTTGGATAGCTATCTTTTCCATTTAAAAGACTGCGGATTCTAAACAGATTTCTGCAAGTAATAAATGGACTAGCCTTAAAACTTTTGCATCTCATGTGAATAATTGCTCACACAGAGACTAAAAAGGTGAACTCTGAAACTTGTAGAGCTTACACTGCTCAGCACCTTTTATGCATATCTGTTTTTTCCCTTTATTCAAGTCTTGTTTTACTGTTTTAAATAACTTTTTTCATAACAGTTTTACAAGAACACCTCCTGATTGTATTAGAGTCTCATTCTACTGTTAGTAAGATGGTTTATTTGTATTATTCGCTTACTTCTAAAAGCCTAGCCAGAGACTGGGTCTGCAAATTAGCCTTTGGCTTGAGGTTATATAAACAGGACAATGTTTTTTTTTAAGTGTAACATTATTATATGTCTTGTCCCTGCTCAAAAACATTAAAATAAGAAGAAAAATAAGTGCCTAAATTAATTAAACAAAAGGTTCATCTAAGTCTAGCACATTCATATAAAAGGGAAAAAATTTAACAGCTTTTTAAAATTGAATTCCTGCAATCATTTCCCTGCATTGCCACTGCACAAAGCTCATTTCATAGTATACACACATCATTGGTACCATAATTAGGAAAACAAAATGATGAATAAAGCTTCAAGTCAACACATTTATATATTCATAATGTTTTAAATTAGCACCTTGTTTGAAGGTGTCGAAGCTGCTGACAGGTTAGAGATATGCTGCTACAAAGTGATTACTGGTGAACGCACCGCAGACACTAAAGTAATTACAGCTAAATGGAAGAAAATTAAGATTTAGGGAAAACTTCATGAAGAAACAAAATAGCTCATAATGACGGCTAAAATGTAGGTATAAGGTTTAAGTTGATATTTTGGATTTTAAACCAGTTATTAGCTGCAAAACTCTGTCAGCAACTCGTCTGTTAAAATTCTTGTCAAGTGCTTTCTAAATTAGGGTGCACTGCTTAGCTTGTGCTTTTTCACCAGCTGTTGTATGAAGAGGCTGACTTGCAGCCATCTGGCTACTGAGAGAATCTGCAAGAACGTTGCTTGTGCACGTGGCAGTGGTGCTGTATTTTTGCCCCTGCGCATGCAAACACTACAATACTTTAAACTAAAGAGTTAGGCTATATATAATTGGAAAGTCTTCCAGCGCTTAATTAGTATAAGCATGGATACTGAGCATCCTGACATTCTATCCCTTGTTGAAGAGTGAGGTTGGGCTAATATCTGATGGTCAAACTTGTTCCTATGACTCAGATAGCATGTCAAAGGGATATAGACAATAGATGGATGGATGTTGAACCAGGTTTTAAAGTAACTGAAAGAAGTGTTAACGTTTTCTTTAGCAAGCAACCAACAAGCAGTGTTGTCTTAATTTTTGATAAAGACCACATTTGAGTTATCTTAATCCTACCGTCACATTTTCCTATCCTGACGTGTGCTGAGGTATTGAAAATCTATCTTGTGGGTATAAATGTGGGAGAATGTGGGAGATTTTGAGTATAATCAAGCTCTGTTTCTTGTAAAAGTTTGTCATTTTTAAATGCGTTTCCATTTTGAATAGTGCCTGTGTGCTAGAATTAAGGGTGTGCATTTATAGTGTTCTACTGTATCATACATTTGCCAAGACAGTGTTTTGTTTTGTTGTTAATGTTTAAGGATCCACTGACTATCTGCGAATGACAATTGTTATGCTTATTGAGTGCCCCCCAGTGGTCAAATAATTAATAACCGAATTAAGAAAGTAGCCAAAGGTTTAGTTTAATGCATCCCGAATACCAGGTGAATTAATCTTTTTCAGTGCAGACACCATATAATTAAGTATGGTCAGGTATGTTGCAGTATGTGAATCTTTGATGTGTTGATACTTTCCAATTGGGTACATCTGCGGGGTACATGATGTGTGCCAGCAAATATATGGAAGCCTGGGTAATTTTGTGACATAATTGTGGATACTACAGTGTGAAATGCATAGTAAGGCAATGATGAATAATAAAAAGCCTACTGAATGACAAAAGGAGTTAATGTCTTAAAGTCCATGTTTTCCCAGCACAGGTATACTTTTTAAACAGAAAACATGTTCATACTGTTGTAGCTTTTGGGTACAGATCCCTCAATAAAGGTAAGTGTGTGCATTCACTAGAGATGTGTATTGGCAAGATACTAATGATATGATATGTATCACAATACAGGGGGGAACGATACGATATACTGCAATATTATAAGTAAGACTATATATTTTGATTTTTAAAACTTAACTTAACACTTAACACTCCAACCTGTTTCATCCATAACACATCCAGTTTTATTACTAGATCTAGTTGATCCACTGGAACGAAGAAGGCGAAAACAGCCACTAACTACCAGTCATACTTTCAATTTTACTACAAAAATTACTGTCATCATTATTGGTTTCATTCAAATTCAAAAATGCTTATGAATATCGATACAATACTGTGACATAAAATATTGTGATATATCGGCGTATTTATATTTTCTTACACCCCTAGCATCCATTAATGCTTACAAAAACTACTATCCAGTCATATGACGCAAGGATAAATGCCATTTACCATTTCCTATCGTGCTCAAAAGCTATATGGTAATCATTTCTTTCAAGGTAAAAATACCTTAAGCTTCCAGTGACCTGGTCACAAATCCAGTATCCTCTCAAACAGCTGAAGAAGTCACCTTTTGGCATGGATGTGGGAGTATCATTTAAAGAATTTGCTTCTCTTTTTGAAGGTATTCAAAAATACTCCTACAGCAAAGCAACAGCCTATACCACACAACCAATGCTGTTGTGGGGATGTATCTGAATGTCATGTCAAGGTCTAAAGCTGCAAAGGCTAAAATCATTTAAAAAATTTAGATTACATGGAAGGAACTTGAGAAAATCTCTATGAAGGCTTTAGTCCATATGTGCAAAGATTCAAATAACTCAGTATTACCAAAATCGTGACTACACCCATGAACAAATTGAAAACTAAACCTGCTTGATGCTAATCATGTATACTTCTTATGGCTTCAGGTTGACAATACGCCAATAATACATGTAAAAAATATAGGGTGAAAGTTGTAGCCTTCCAGGCAACAGTAACCATGCAATTTTACATTGCTTAAACATCCATATTTTCTTAATTTGCTCATTACACTGACTACAGAAAAAACTGTAAGTATTACATCATATGTGGATTAATTCCTCTTAAATATGCACATTTTAGTATACAGTCATATCCAGAGGTGAACATTTTACTTTTTAGTGTGAGCAGTAAGCGTCCTAACAAGACCTCCATGAAGAAAATGACTGCACACTACAATGATGTAAAACACCACAGGTCCATTTAAGATTTCCTATTAGAGTAAATATATTCTGCTCCATCAAAATGTATCCATGCCTTTGTAATGTACCACACAATACCCTGCAACAAGGTAAAGGTACAAATGCTGCATCAAAACCTTTTTGAAACTCATGAGGGAACAATGTAGGACTCATATGAATGCAAAAAGCTGAAGTGACCTGTTCATATTATACTGTATACCCTAAGCAGTTTTTGTAAGTAATAAAATGTAATTTATTCACAATAAAGTAAGATTGGTACATGTTCTAATGAGAAGGTGGTGTCAAATTCTGTTTGCCCGACTGGGAGTAATTAGTACATTTCTTTTTCTCTATCATTTTGCAAGGTGGGGAAAAAGCAGCTGCATAGCACGGCAGCTGTCACTGCTAACAACTGTGTTTCTAGCAGATGTAGTGTCACACAATTTTAACTCCTGCATATACTCTGCACCGTATTGCATTTTTAGCAGAACACTAACTGTACTTTGGATTTTTCAAGGGCATTATGCATAGTAACTGAAGACCTCTATGTGTATATTAAGACAATTGTATATTGAAATGAGACTAGCATAGAGACACTTAAAATGTGCTGCAAGTCTGTGACTGAAGGTCGAAACAACTTATCACCATCTTCATACTGTGAATTAAATGTTTTACATCCCTCCTACCCAACTACTTTAAGGACAGTTAGGATGAAAATGAATTGAAAAGGTTTAATGCAACTTAATAGGTCTATACTTTTCTTCATCTATAAACACAAACACACTTTTGATTAAAATTGTATTCTCTGTAGGGGTTACTTGTTCTTTTTTGTCAGTCTGTGTTGTTTTGCTGCTTTTGATGGTGTTCAAGATGCCATGGTGATGTTTTGTCAACACTACTCTTTCAGTTTGTTTTCAAGGATTAATACTTAAAATGCCCAACCATGGAGAAATATCTAAAAAATATTCTGAAGTCATTAATTTAATTTGCATAAGCCTCGATATTCAGTGACACTGAACAGAGGTGTCATTGTCATTAACCCACGTTTTAAATAATTTTTATTGGCTATATTCAATAATATTTAGGTGTTTGCAATACCCAAATTAAACAGCAGTTGTTTCAATAGTGAGAACAAATTCAGGATGCAGATCACACATTTAAAAAACTTTGTCCTCATGGTTATTGTTACCTTACCCAGGCCAGAACCTCTGGCAGAGGAAGAGGACGTGCCGTAGTGTTTAGAGATCATTTCATAAGCCGTACCACTGATGTAGGACCAGTTCTTCAGCTTTGAATTGCAACTTGTCAAAGTTGGTATAAAGAACTATTTTTATTGTACTTTGATTTATCGACCGCCGGGCCAAAACAGCCTCTTCTTAAATGAACTCATTGACTTTTTGTCCTCCACAATGAAGCTGTCAAAAATTAGTATTGTCGGAGATTTAAATTTGCACATGGAAAATGAATATGTAAAGCGTTTTATCAGTTTAATGGAATCTTAATTTTGTACATGTCAATGGCAACAAAAACAAAGGTCATACTTTTGGATATCGTTTTCAGTTTAGGTCTGAACATTTCTAATTCTTGTGTTGAGGAATTTTTTTTTATCCCTGATCACGGTTGTGTTTCTTAACTTATCTTTTGAACTTGAGTGTTTTAAAACCCAGCATACTATTAGTTCTCATATTTTAAAACAATTATCTGCTAGGAAATTTGTCTCAGCTTTTTATCTGTCATTACCCGCCTGTGATGATGTGAGTGTTTTGGAAAGCTCCTTTGATGCCTTCTGTCAGGTAGTTTTGGATCATATTGCCTCCATCCCAGTTCCTTATTCGTTCCTTAAAACGATTATGTAGAAAGTGTGTTTGTGGAAGGTCTAGTGGTTCATCTAGATTATTGAAAAGATATTTCAATAATCGGCCGGCGTGGGTCTCTGTTGCCTGTGGGGGTCGGGGCCGGCCGGCGGCCGGCATGTGCAGCCGCCTCTCTCTTTTTCTCTGGGCCGATTGTCATCGCTGGTCCCTGTATGGCGTCTCACCTTGTTTGCTGGTTGGGGTGCCTGGCTGCTGGTCGCGGCGGCTGGGTGGCATTGCTGGGCCGGAACAGTCCTTTTTCGCACTAGACTTGGCTCCTGGGTCTTGGTCATTGTGCGGGGCACTGGGATCGGGCATTTGGCCGGGTTCGGTCGGACTTGCGGGTGGACTGGCCGGGCAGTGGGCGTGCAGGGCAGGTGGGTGGGGTGCTGGATTTGGTCTCCTGGCGGGCTGTTGAGCAGCAGTGGTCGCTCCACAAAGAATGGGGCTGGTGGATGTCGGCCGCCCGGCTCATCGGTTTGCTCCTGGTCTGGGCAGGTACGTTGCCGTGGTTCGGGCTACGGGGGCCTCCGGTGTGTGGGTGGCGCTGGGGGCCTTCTTTGCTGGCAGGGAGGCCGTTGCTGTGTAGCGACAGGTGCTCTCCCCCTACGAGGGCACTTGGACGGGGGGGGGGGGGGGGGGGTTGAACTCAACCTGGGTGTCTAGTGCCTTTTGTGTTTTGAGAGTAGAGCGAATGTCAGGGTGGGTTTAGTTCCCCTTCTGGGATGGGGCCAGGGTGACTGCCTTGGGGTCCGTGGGGCTTTGTGGTGCTGTGGCCGTGGGTCCCGGGTCGAACGTGCCATGGCCTCCCTCCCCTGGTGGATCCCGGTGAACAGCGGTGCCTATTAGGGTCACTGGGGGAGCTGGCTCTCTGGGAAGACATTTTGTCTCCCAGTCCTTCCCTCCCCATCCCTGGACACCTCTGTCCACCTGCTCCATCACTTTACCACTCATATAGGGTCTTGGGGCATGGGCACATCACTGGGGCTTCCCTCCTCGCTATCCCGTGGCGTCCTGGGTCCCAATTTTAATATACAACTTAGACACTCCCACTTATAACATTCTCACGCGACACATATGTAGGGACTTTGGGGTGGGCATACTTTTCAGCATCCAGAGGGGGAGCGGTTCAATCAGCTTCACCTCTGGTGCCGGTGCCCACTGTTAAACCACATATAGACACTGAGGGCTCGGGGTGGGGGTTGGGAGATGTGTGGCTGCCTTCCCCACATCCCACCCCTCTGTTTTAAATGCACATTATAACAACACGCATCAACACCATATTAGAGCGGGAGGATGGAGGCTAGGGGTCTTTTCACATCCCGGGTCCGGGGGCTCTACTGGGGCATCGGTACCTGGACCTGGGAGCATAAAGTGTGTATGGGGTGTTTGAGTGAGGGTACAGCATAATTATTTTGGGTGTCTTGGTGAGTCAGTGAGAATGTATGTGTTTAAGAGGGAGGGAACGTATGACTGTGTCTGTATGTCTTTGTCTACCTGTCAGGTTGGATCTTGGTCTGCCCCCTCGCCTGGCGCACCTCAGGCCTTACACTTAATGGGGGGCCTGTTTCCCCTCCGTCACTCCCCGCCGGTGACGGGGCCCCCTGCCTGCCGGTGCATCGGTGGTCAATCCGGTTCAGACTTGGTGCGTGCCTGGCCGGGCCTGGGGGGGCCGGTGTGTCGGTCGGCCGATGCGCTGGGCCGATATCTTCCTTTGGTTGGTTGGGGCACCTCTTTTAGGGGTGCCAGGTTTGGGATTGTTGGGTGGTGCCTGCTCGGTGGCTCGGCAGAATGCGGATCCGGCGTCTCTGCTCGTTCGATCACCTGTTCTGTGCGCACAGTGCGTGGTCGGTTCATTGGTGGGTTGGACCGGCCCTGGCCCTCGTTGGGTGCCTGGTCTTGGCGCTCTGCGTTGCGCGGGATCAGGACCCGGGAGCTGGTACAACTTGGTGTCCAGATGCTGGCTTAGTGCGGCCTGGGGATGCTGTCCGTCCCCTGCGGCTATCGGTGGGGCGCCCCGACATAGGGCAGGGGTGGGGCTCTTGTATTTTCAACTCACCCTCTCTCTTGACTTTTTGTTTCCTACCTCTCTTCTTCATCTTCCTTCTCCTTAATTTTCCGTCTCCGTGTCCATAACATCAGGAAATAAAACCCCCAACAATTCATAATAAAGACATATATATAGACATATATCAGACATATATCAAGTTGAGGACTATAGCAAAAGCTGTAATGCTCCGCTTGTGAAAGTAAATCTGTTGGGCTTCTACTTGGTACTCAGACACCAATTCTGAGCTCCACACTGCCAAACAAGACAAGTAAAAAAAAGAAAAAGATATTTCATCCTCTTAACTATGTAGTTAAAGATGCAAGGACAGCTTATTTTTCAAAACTGGTCTTGAACAGTCGTTGAAATCCTAAATTATTATTTGACAGGTGCTATATAAAATGTTTTTATCATACCTACATTTTACTTTGAATGACTGCTGCAGTCTCAGACCACATATTCATAAATCAGTTGTGTTCTCAAGGAGAACAATGCAACAACGGAAGGTCTTCATTAGTTGTATTAGCATTACTCAAGGTATTAATTGAACACCTTTACACAGTAATGTTTCACTGAAAGCTAGAAATATGGGTTAAAGCTGCAGTCCGGAGTATTTGAGGCAGAGATATTTTTTTAATCTGACGTACCAAGGCCCCTCCCAAAACACTCCCCCATCCCCTCCCCTTCTCTCCCTCCAGCCCTACCGCAGCAGTTGTGCACGCGCATCACCTGTCAGTTCTGGTACATCTTTAAATCAGACCATGATATGGCATCTTAGATGCTGGCTAATATCAGTTACTGACCCATAAAGTAATCTAAATCTGCATCCGTTTCCCATGTTTCCATATTCAGACACTCACTTAGGCACATTAGCAGTGAGGCTGTGAATATCTCAAAAATCAAATAAACAACTTGGTTTTGACCAGTTTTGATGTTCCTCGTCCAGGGTTAAATTACTGTAAATTAAAGCTGCAGTCCGGAGTATTTGAGGGAGAGAGATTTTTTGAATCCAACGTACCAAGGCCCCTCCCAAAACACTCCCCCCTCCCCTTCCCTCCTTCCAGCCCTACCGCAACAGTTGTGCACCCGCATCACCTGTGGCGACACAGCGAGTCAAAGAAGTAAGCAGCAAGGGACGGTAAGACGGCGCCTGTACGTTGGGGTTTACCCCGGTGAACGAGAGGGTAGCCTCCCTCCGCCTTCGGGTGGGGGGACGGGTCCTGACTGTTGTTTGTGCTTACGCGCCAAACAGCAGATTAGATTACCCACCCTTCTTGGAGTCTTTGGAGGGGGTGCTGGAGAGTGCTCCTCCTGGGGACTCCCTTGTTCTGCTGGGGGACTTCAGCGCTCACGTGGGCAATGACAGTGAGACCTGGAGGGGTGTGGTTGGGCGGAACGGCCCCCCCGATCTAAACCCGAGTGGTGTCTTGTTATTGGACTTCTGTGCTCGTCATGGATTGTCCATAACAAACACTATGTTCAAGCATAAAGGTGTCCATATGTGCACTTGGCACCAGGACACCTTAGGCCGCAGCTCAATGATCGACTTGGTTGTCGTCTCATCTGATCTGCGGCCGCATGTTTTGGACACTCGGGTGAAGAGAGGGGCAGAGCTGTCCACTGACCACTATCTGGTGGTGAGTCGGCTCCGATGGTGGGGGAGGACGCCGGACAGACCTGGAAGGCCCAAACGTGTTGTGAGGGTCCGCTGGGAACGTCTGGCAGAGTCTCCTGTCAGAAGGAGCTTTAACTCACACCTCCGGCAGAACTTTGAACACGTCCCGGGGGAGGCGGGGGACATCGAGTCCGAGTGGACCATGTTCCGCGCCTCCATTGCCGAGGCGGCTGACCGAAGCTGTGGCCGCAAGGTGGTCGGTGCCTGTCGCGGCGGCAACCCCCGAACCCGCTGCTGGACACCGGCGGTAAGGGATGCTGTCAGGCTGAAGAAGGAGTCCTACCGGGTCTTTTTGGCTTGTGGGACCCCTGAAGCAGCTGATAGGTACCGACAGGCCAAGCGGGATGCGGCTCGGATGGTTGCTGAGGCAAAAACTCGGGCATGGGAGGAGGTTTGTAGAGACCATGGAAAACGACTTCCGTACGGCTTCGAAGCGATTCTGGTCCACCATCCGGCGTCTCAGGGGGGGAAAGCGGTCTGCCACCAACACTGTTTACAGTGGGGATGGTGTGCTGCTGACCTCGACGCGGGACCTTTTGAGTCGGTGGATGGAATACTTCGAAGACCTCCTCAATCCCACCAGCACGCCTTCCAATCTGGAAGCAGGGTTTGGGGACTTGGGGTCGGGCTCTCCAATCTCTGGTGCTGAGGTCACCGAGGTCGTTAAAAAGCTCCTCGGTGGCAAGGCTCCGGGGGTGGATGAGATTCGACCCGAGTTCCTCAAGGCTCTGGATGTTGTGGGGCTGTGTTGGTTAACGCGGCTCTGCAATATTGCATGGACATCGGGGGCAGTTCCCTTGGATTGGCAGACCGGGGTGGTGGTCCCCCTGTTTAAAAAGGGGGACCACAGGGTGTGTTCCAACTACAGGGGGATCACACTTCTGAGCCTCCCTGGTAAGGTCTATTCAGGGGTTCTGGAAAGGAGGGTCCGACGGATAGTCGAACCTCGGATCCAGGAGGAACAATGCGGTTTTCGTCCTGGCCGTGGAACACTGGACCAGCTCTACACCCTCAGCAGGGTCCTGGAGGGTGCGTGGGAGTTCGCCCAACCGGTCTACATGTGTTTTGTGGACTTGGAGAAGGCGTTCGACCGTGTCCCTCGGGGGGCCCTGTGGAGGGTGCTCTGGGAGTATGGGGTACCGGGCCCCTTGATACGGGCTGTTAGGTCCCTGTACGACCGGTGCCAGAGTTCGGTTCGCATTGCCGGCAGTAAGTCGGGCTTGTTTCCAGTGAGAGTTGGACTCCGCCAAGGTTGCCCTTTGTCACCGATCCTGTTCCTAACTTTTATGGACAGGATCTCTAGGCGCAGCCAAGGCGTTGAGGGGATCCGTTTTGGTGGCCTCAGGATCAGGTCTCTGCTTTTTGCAGATGATGTGGTCCTGTTGGCTCCATCGGAGCGTGATCTACAGCTTTCGCTGGAGCTGTTCGCAGCCGAGTGTGAAGCGGCTGGGATGAGAATCAGCACCTCCAAATCCGAGGCCATGGTCTTGAGCCGGAAAAGGGTGGGGTGCCTCCTCCGGGTCGGGGATGGGGTCCTTCCCCAAGTGGAGGAGTTTAAGTATCTGGGGGTCTTGTTCACGAATGAGGGAAAAATGGAGCGGGAGATCGATAGACGGATTGGTGGGGCGTCTGCAGTTATGCGGGCGCTCTACCGGTCTGTCGTGGTGAAGAGAGAGCTGAGCCAAAAGGCGAAGCTCTCGATTTACCGGTCGATCTACGTTCCTACCCTCATCTATGGTCACGAACTCTGGGTGGTGACCGAAAGAACGAGATCCCGGATACAAGCGGCTGAAATGAGTTTCCTCCGCAGAGTGTCTGGGCTCTCCCTTAGAGATAGGGTGAGAAGCTCAGTCATCCGGAGGGGGCTCAGAGTAGAGCCGCTGCTTCTCCACATCGAGAGGAGTCAGTTGAGGTGGCTCGGGCATCTGGTCAGGATGCCTCTTGGACGCCTCCCTGGTGAGGTGTTTCAGGCACGTCTCACCGGGAGGAGGCCCACGGGAAGGCCCAGGACACGCTGGAGGGACTATGTTTCTCGGCTGGCCTGGGAGCGCCTTGGGGTTCCTCCCGAGGAGCTGGAACAAGTGGCTGGGGAGAGGGAAGTCTGGGTCTCTTTGCTTAGGCTGCTGCCCCCGCGACCCGACCCCGGATAAGCGGAAGAAAATGGATGGATGGATGGATGATTGTAGATTTAAAAAGAAACAAGGATAAGTCAAACACTGCTTCCATCATGGATGAAGAAGTGGAGGTGGTTGAGGAGTATAAATACCTCGGAGTTCACCTGGACAATATACTAGATTGGAGGCGCAACAGTTAAATAGTCTACAAAAAGGGACAGAGCAGACTGTACTTCTTGCGGAAGCTTAGGTCCTTCAAGGTTTGCAGCAAGATGCTGCAGATCTTGTACAAGTCTGTTGTGAAGAGTGTAATATCTTCAGCCGTCATCTGTTGGGGTAGCAGCATCAGAGCCAGGGATTTAAAAAGGCTAAACAACCTGATTAAGAAGGCTGGTTTTGTTCTGGGGACAACGGTGGAACATCTGGAGATGATGATGCAAAGAAGGATTCTTCATAACATCCCTGAGCATCCTCTTCATGAGACTATCCTGCAACAACAGAGTGTCTTCCGCCTTCAGTTTCGCTGCAACAGGAAATTTTTCCTGCCCACAGCTATCACGATCCACAACAACTCCTTAAATAATTATTTAATAAAGCATTTTTGAACTGAATTGAATTTGAAACCTACATCAGGGGATGACAAGATGGATAGAATCAAGCATCAGGATATCTTGAGGGAAAATATCTTGCCATCAATGCAGAAGGTGAAGCTGGGGTGTCATTGACCTTTATGCAGGTAAATGAAACCGAATATAGCTTAAAGTACACCAATAACTGGCTTTAGAAAAGTCCCAAAGGAGTGAAATTTCTTGAAAAAGGCAGCTGCTACATCTAAATTCGATCAAATGAGCTGGAGGGCTTTGCCCATAAGGAGTGGGTTAAGAATTCTTAGAAACACTGCCAGTAGCTGGTGTCTCCCTATGAGATATATTTGCAGCGGATCTTAACAGCAAAAAGACACTCTTGGTATTAAAGATGCTCATTAGGAAGGGGTTGAATAACTTTGAAACTACAGTAGTCATTTAAAGTGCCATTGTGTACCTAATTTGAAGAATCAATTGTAATGCATTGTGTTTAATACATTTTTTTAATTTAAAAAAGCTACTAGTCCATTACCTTAACTAACTGCTACTAGTCCAGTATCTGAACTAATTTTACCTCACCTGTCTTGCTATCAGTATTGTTCTACAAATGTACAATGACCTTTCAAATCATCCCTGGTTTGCATATGTACCAAACTATATTCAACTCTAAGCTTTCTTTCTTAGTGCCAAATAGATTTCCTCAATGACTGCATTAATGAACAAAATATCTCACTTTACTTCTTTATTTATTTTTCTTTTTATCTTTGTTCAGGGTTCTGACAAAAATCAATAATGAAATTCAGTCTACACTCATCTAAGCTCCCACATGCTTTGAATATTAATTGCTGTGCAACATTCTAATCAAGAAGATCCTCTTAAGACTCTTATTAAGGCCACAAATTTAAATTTTAAATCTGACATTAGGTATGCAACTCCGTCATGTAAAGGTGATAACACTAGAATTAAGAAAAAAATAGAAAAAAGGAACAAAAGAATCTTGATGCTCTGGTTTCTTCTGAGACTTACTCTTACTTGTCCAAATTGGCTGAGTTGCTGCCTACAGTGAACATCAGGCAGTGATGTAAACTGATTCCTGGAGTAGAAAGCCTTGAACACATATTAGACATTATTGATTACTTCCGACAATGGTGAAAATTATTCTTGAAGAGTAAAAATGGCACAGAAGAAGATTTGTGAGGGGAGGAAATGCTGCCAAGAACACACAGACAGCTGAGACTCCTCTCCGATTCGGCCATTCCTCTTGTGTGCCTATCTTTCGGTGCATGACAAGCCATCTCAGGGGGTGTCGAGGTCCACCTTGGCAGCCTCTGGTGATCTGTGGGTCAACCTATTAAAACACTAACACACATCTAGAATCAAAAACACACACACCCTACCATAATAGATTTAGTGGTTTATTTGCTGGGATTCCACACTGGGCCTAAGGTGATTTATCACTTCCCAGAACAACACACAAATCTGCCTGTGTATGCACATAAAATGCAATGCAATGCAACATAACACACACCACACACTCTTCTGGATACATTTCTTTGGACAACCGGCTTTTGTGTATCAACAGAGGGCCTTTGGAAAAGCAAATGGACAATCTTTGCCTTAAATTTCTTTTTCTGAAACACCTGCCTTGAGTTCTCCTCTCTCTTCCTCTTTGATTTAAATTACATGCTGTTTATCTGTTTGACTGGTTGGAATTGAGCAAATGGACTCAAATAAAAGCCTCTGAGCCACAGTAATGCAGCGACAGGCTACAAAGGACCAACCAGCCACCCAGCAATATTTGTTAGCCGTAAAATGAAACAACACAACATAAAATGAATCTCACCCTCATGCCACTGAGGAGTGATTTGAATACAAATCTATAGTAATGACAGCAGAAGTGGCAGCAGAGCTATCTATCAGTGGGCTGCAGTGGTGACGTTGGAAGTCTCATTTGGATCCTCTTGGGGATTCAGTAAAGTCCACTCTCTTTCCTCTATCTCAGCACTACCTCCTGGTTAATGGACCTATTTGTCATATTTCTTTGGTTTTGCACCAGAAGAGGAAATCTGGGGATCAGTGTTTTGGAGTTGTTTTTAACAGAACAATCATAAGGGCCGATGAGGAGCATAGGGGTGTGGGGGATCATCTCTGATGATTATGCAGCCTCTCTTCCCTGTAGGCATGCTGCTGACCCAGACTGAATTGATTAAATAAGCTTGCTATGATTTTCAGCATGGCCCAGACATAATCGCTTTGGAATGCCAATAGCATCCCTTCGTCTAGGTCGTTTTTCTTGACCCGAAGTGAGCAGATGCTGCTCAAGAAGATGAGGTTACATCGATTTATGTCCAGTAGGGGAGTTTTATTCAAAATGCCAAATGAGCTGTTCAGCAACATTCTGATTTGCAAGTATATATTTATTGTGTCACTGATCATTACTGATAGGACCATGTGTGGTAGTTTGGTCTCATCCCAACTGCGGGGGACGGTATGGGTGTTATTAACCTTTGCATCATGAAAACGTAATTACCCCTAAAACCTAATAACTGGTTGTCATTTTTGGCAGCGACAACTGCCATCAACCCTTTGCAATAACTGCCAGTGAGTCCTTTACATCCCTAGAGAGGAATTTTGACCCATTATTTGTAATATTGTTTTATTTCAGCTGGTTTGGAACCTTTTCCAGCAAGAACACCATATGCCACAGCGTTTCAATCTGAAACTCCAAAACCTTCATTTAGCCATGAGATGTATTATTTGTGCCATTTAGAGGGGAATATAATGGTGTGCTTTCGCTAATTCTCCTGCTAAATAACCCAAGTGTATTTAAGCTTAAAGTCACAAACTGATTGCCAAACATTCAGCTTCACGATTTTCTGCTACAGAGCAGAATTGACTGCATAAATTGTCCAAATCCTTAAGGATACAAGCAGCACACTACCATTGTACTACTCAAAGTTTATTTAGAGAGCACTTACAGGCTGGAAGGTGACCAAAGTGCTTTACAGAAGGGAAAAGACAATACATTTGAGAAATATACGCTGAAATAAAACAATAAATTAAAATTTCGATAATAAAACAGAATATTGCACTACAATATAATCGGGTTAAGAAATATGGAATAAAATCCACAATGAATACACGGTAGATTAAAAGCCTTTCTAAAAAAAATTACTTTTACACAAAGTCAAATCTGGGTTTAGAAGGTAGCTTTTTCCAGAGCTTAGGGACAGCCAGTGCAAAGGAGCGATCATCCTAATGCTTGTATCGGACTGGTGAAGCTCCAGAAAAAGCTGCACACTGCAAGGTGGAAACGGTGTGGAACTGAAAGAAACCCGGTTTGACCAATGCATCAATTTGTTTATCGAATTTTAAGTTGCTATCAAAGACAACACAAAGGTTTCTCACCTGTTGCTTGCATTGGGAATCTAAGGGGCCCATATTTGATGCAACAACACTAGGATGGTTTTGTGGGGTAAAAATTATGCATTCAGTTTTGTCATTGTTAAATAGAACCTTTTTGGAAAGCCACAACTCAAGATCATCAAGACAGTTCAATAAAGTAGTAACTGAGACATCAGAATCAGGTCTTATGGGCAGGTAGACTTGTACATCATTGGCATAACAATGGCAATGTAGATTGTGCCAGATAGATTAGATAGATTAGATAGATTAGATAGATAGATAGATAGATAGATAGATAGATAGATAGATAGATAGATAGATAGATAGATAGATAGATAGATAGATAGATAGATAGATAGATAGATAGATAGATAGATAGATAGATAGATAGATAGATAGATCCCCAACTGCTCATTATTGCAGGTTTCTTTTTTTCTGTGGGTTTTATTTTCTGACGTTATGGACACGGAGACGGAAAATAAAGGGGAAGAAAGAAGATGAAAAAGAGAGGTAGGAAACAAAAAGTCAAGAGAGAGGGAGAGTTGAAAATACATGAGAGGAAGGGGAACAAAGAACACAGGAAAACATCGGAGTTTGCCTCCATACCCACAGGACGGCAGAGAGAAGGGAAAAAACAAAAAAACAAAAAAAAAAGGAACATCAACAAAACAAACCAAACATTGTGAACTAAGAACTACACAACCACATCACACAAAAATGGTTATAAACATACAATTACATTGTCACAGAAAAGTTAATGGTACCAATTCATCAAGATCTGGTAATGATAACCTCAGTCCAAGAATGTAACTGTAAACACCAGAGACCCCACACCTATGTGTGTGTGTGAGCATGCTGGTGCATAGGTTTCTCCATTAGAGTGCTCGATAGCTGGTGCGAGTAGCCATCAATCCGTCTCCCAGGAATCAATGCAGGCATGAAGGAGATCGGATCCAAGACGTCCAAGGGACCCCCAGAGCCCCAGGCGGACCAGCATGGGGCCGACCGCATCCCCCAAGAGAAGAGGAGAGGAGAACTCCAGGGGAACGTCCAGCGGCTGCGATGCAGGGGCCCGGGGGGCCGCAGTGACGAGCCCACGGGTCCCGCCGGGAACCGGCTGCGCCAGTGCGGGCCCGTCCATGGACCACGAGAGTCGGGGCCCAGGGGCGCCCCACCCCCCAGCAGGGACCCTGCCACGCACCGCCACCACCCCAGGCCAATTCCCACTGCCAGCATCCCAGCGCCCCACCCCTGCCCCACCGATAACCGCAGCGGACGTACGGCATCCCCAGGCCAAGCCCAGCCAGCACTTGGATATCAAGTTGTACCAGCTCCTGAGTCCTAACCCTGTGCAACGCAGAGCGCTGAGACCAGGCATCCAACAAAGGCCAGGGCCAGTCCAACCTGCCAATGAATCGACCACGCATGAAGAAATGGTGATCGAACAAGCAAGGATGCTGGATCCGTATCACGCCGAGCCACCGAACAGGCACCACCCAACAGTCCCAAACCTGGCACCCCCGAAAGAGGGGGTGGGGGTATATATTATATATATATATATATATATATATATATATATATATATATATATATTAAAGATATGAAAAAGTTAAGTTAAACTACAGCAAAAATAGAAGAAATCCATAATAGGATAAAAAAATAATCAGTTTATGTCCGTCAAACAGTGTTTTTAGTTTAGCAGCAAAGGTCTTTGGTAAGAACTGAAGACGGAAATTGTTTTGCTGGGTTTGAATGCAACATTTTGAAACACTATCCTAGATAATAAAGTGCACCGTTTCACTGTGTTTACCATTCATACTGAAAAGTAAAATAAATAAATTTATTTTGCTGAACCCCAAATTGTTTTGTCTCATAGCAAAACATAAATTTCTTTGACAGAATGATTCAAGGTTGCCATTTTCCTTTCAGTTCTAGAGAGCTGGTCATTAGAGATGGGAGAGGGAGTTGCCAGGGTTGCTTGCCCAGCTTTTTGGAGGCTGAAGGACACAGCAACATAAATCAACAGAAACTTTTTTTTATGCAAATATGCTAACAGAGGCTCTGGTGAGGTGTAGGACAGTAATAAAGAGTGTAACAACTGAAATAATTTCAGCTAGTTTTTAATTTAGCTAACTTTGCTTTTTTATCTTTATTTATAACTATATAACTGCACCAAAATTAGCTGCAACAGAAGGTTTAAAAAGCAAGCGTTTAAATCATTGTTGGTTTATTGGAGTGTTGTCATTAAACTGTTGTGGGATATGAAGGCGTGATATGACCTGATGAAAAATATACACAGGCAACCCACAATAAAAAAAAGTTTTTCTGTGCACTGGGACCTGGTTTGGCCAAACGGCTTGCCCATTTTTTTGTTTGTTTTATCATAACTTAAAAGGCGCATCTAAGAAATTAACATTGAAGACCTTACACTAATAAACACCATTTCATAATGACTATTCAAAAGTCTGATATATGCCAAACATGT